>JARHVA010001683.1:1250000-2450000 GCA_037957365.1 Torreya grandis | reverse complement strand
TGTGCTCAACTGAACCAGTAGAAGAAGTTATGATGGTGGACCATACCGTTGTATTTCTAAGTCAGCAAAAAGAACTCTTCGCAGAGAGAGTAAGGAGTTATGGTTTTCAATTTGAAGACCACATCCCGCCATGGGGCAAGAAGAAGAAAAGGCCAAGAGGAAGACGCAAAAAAATAGTTTCTTGGTGGAGAGCTCCATTCGCCCGTCACCGATTCTGGGGACAAAATGGTTTTCTCCTGGTTTATCAGGATGAAATGCCATCTTCATTGTCTCATAATGGGCAACATCTGAATCACTTCAATTCTTGAAGTATCAGATAAGTTTCTCTGTACATATGTACATTTGTATGGTCTTTGGTTCTGTTTTGTGCTTTTCATTTTTGTTTTCATTTTTTAGAGCATTTTTTTTGGGTAGTATGACTCCGTAGCCTAATGGCACACTTCAAGGCACTAGAGATTCTGGTTTCTACTCCCCTCAGCTATTCCAAGTTTTCAATTGAGGGAAGTTCCCCAACTGGAGCCAGTTGTTGCCCCCCAAAAATATCACTCATTTTGGGGACAACATATGAACTATTTTGGGCCCTACAAGATCAAAATTGTCTCTTCCCTTTTTGAAATTTGTTCTGAGCATTCAAATTCTTCATTTTTCAAGCTTTTCAAAAATCTACGGACTCTGCAGGCTTGAATCTACGGACTATACAGGAAGAAAATCTATGGACTCTGCAGGCCAAGTTCTACGGGCTTCATAGGTTGATTTCTACGGACTCTGCAGGAAAGAAGCAAGCTCTTAACACTTAGGCGAGTCAACGGGTTCAACGGCCAATTGGTTCAATGCGCTTGGTGCAAAAGATCAAAAAGACTTAGCCAAATAACGAATAATGAACCGATTGAACCATTGAACTGTTGAACCAAAGTTGGTTCAATCGGTAGGATCAAGGGGCTGCCCCAAAGCCAAAGAGGCAAGTGCCCTTGCGGAGGGCAGGCAACATTGGTTCGAAGGCCAAAGAAAAGACATAATTCTTTCAAATTTGTTCAAAGGCCCAAAAGGAATAATTCTTTCAGACTTTTTGTCTGATGAAAATGATTACGTGATGAAGGCCGAAGGAATTCACTCGAGAAGAAAGCCTGAAGAAAGCAAAAAGCCCGACTGAAGAGAAAAGCTCGTAGAAAAGCGCTTGATGGAAAAAGATAAAGTGTAGTGGAAGCTACCACATGTCCATTATAATGCAGAGTGGAAGCGGCCACGTGTCATCTTCTACAGGACTCTCAAAAAGTTTCTAAAGCTTCTGTAAGTTAAGCGAAATACGTCACGAGTTCCTGTTATGACTCAGTGGAACGTGACAAGTGTTTGCATTCGCGTTCCCCTTTTGAAGTTGCTTAGGCAAGACGTGTCATGGATCTCATTTTTTGCAAGTTTCTAATGAGTTTCATAACAGTAGAACTTGCCACTTGTCAAAGACGCAGAAAGGAACCCCCAAAGACTTAGACAAGAAGGGCTATAAAGGATAAAGAAACAACATGGACGATTCCAAAGGCAAGTTCAATTAAAGTGATGGTTCAACCAGAGAGAAAAGAAGCGCTTAAGTAGTGAAGAGAGGAGAGAGACCAAAGGACCAAAAATATCTTCAAAAGAGTTATTTCTAGTAGGTGAAACAATGGATCAAGTAGACTTATGAGCGCACCAAATCAAGGATGCAAGCCTATTTTTCTTCCATGAAGTAATGGCGAATTGAACAACTGCACATTTTCTTCCATGAAGTAATGGCAAATTGGACAGCTGCACAGACATCAGAGAAAGGACCAAACAGTCCATACCAAGGAAGAGACATTAGATGAATGGACACGCCATAGTTGAGGTAATGCACTGTTCCTAGCATGGTCCCTCCAGGCATAACTGAAGGCGCATTAAAAACGTTGACTGCAACATGAGCCTTTTTCATGAAAACAAGCACCCAAGTCTTTCTTGGAGCGCTATATATTGTAATCTCTCATTTGTTACAAGGGGGATCATCCTGTATACAGAAGCAAAACTCTACCCAAATTGAAAGGCAAAAATCTCAAATCTTTGGGCTCAGATTGTAGTTCATATTATTTTATTTGAATGAGAAAGCAAGTGACTTGTAGACTTTGTGTTGTTATAGCTTGTGCTATTTTAAGAAATTATTTTTATGTCTGTTTCCTAGGAGCATTCTTGTTTATTTGATCTAACAAGCAGAACTAAAGAAAGTAATCAGGAAGGTGTCCTGAAACCAGCTACTTTCAAACTTTGTGCTGTCATAGTTGCCTTCAGTGTGTGTTTACTTTCTGTTTCTATGTAAAGGACCTTGAGACGACTTTGTGCCCCCATTGTTCTTCGTATTTCACTCTTTGGAAGTCGAGGTGGAGACTTTGCGCTACATCTCAGGCTGCTGATTACTCTACACTTTTGGTTACCAATAACTTATCAGAAAGATTCTTGTTGTTTGCAAGAACAAGCAATTCTGAAAGAAGAGAAGTGTCTTCTGTCATTTCACCAAGATTTATACTATCCAGGAAGGGATCTGGCTCTTGGCTAAATGTTACTTTTGAAAGAAGAGAAGTGCCTTCACCAATCACCCATGATTTCTCCTCTATTTGTTAGCATCATCTCTGAAAAAATAGAGATGGATGGTTCATTCCACCCGTGTCTTACTTTCTGCTTATATATATATATATATATATATATATATATATATATATATATATAGCCTCCCCATATTTAATAGGGAACCTCCCCTTGATGAGAGGAGAGATTTGTCCCCTTTGGATGTGGTAAACCTGCAACATTGGACGACCAATCTCCCTATGCTATGGTGATAGGAACTATTTTGGTCACCAGTTAGCTGGCCGACAAAATATTCACCCAACAATATGAAAAATACATAACAAATAAAAAAAGAACAAAATGATCTCCATAAAACATTTGATAAATACTTGATGATAAAATGTACCTAATATTTTGTCTATTTATAGATGATTTGAATTCAAAATTTGACATAATCGATGAGCATGACTAACTTCCAATGACTACAAACAACAAAGATAAAAAAATACAGATGAGCCCTTCCGATTTAAAAGGTAACACAAGCAAACGTATCAAGATCATACAAATGTTCATAGTAGTGAGACATGATGATGAAAAAGTTGATATGGAGGTTGTATGGGAATGTGCAAAATGGGTTTCAATATTTGGAAGTCTTTGTAATAGTTCAATAATACCAAATTTGGACTATTCACCCATACATAGACAATTGTGCATAACTGATATAGAAGCATAGGCTTAGAAGACTCATTTTTTTTTGTTTTGCTTTTGGTTTTGGATTTGAGTAGGGTTAGGTCTTGTTTAGTCATTCAAGGGGTTGTCAAATCACTGACATTCTAAATTTTGTCTTGTTTTCCATTTTTCTGCCAAAATTGCCTAATTGAAAATTTGAATATGTAAAGGATGTTGAGGGTATTTATCATATCCTAGTGCAACCAAAGGTTATGATCCTTCTTGGAGGGGTCAAGTAAGGTCCTAGGCATGATTTAGAACAAACCAAATGTCTTAATTCATATGCAAGTTATAAGTCGATCTTCATCCCTCCATCATTTTTCGTATCAAAGCAAGGTTTGGTTATACTTCAAGGTGACTTAAGGATAAATATTCCATTGAGAAGAGTGAAGAGCAGAATATGAAAAACAAACTTGCATAATGTTCAAGAATGACATTTAGAGGAAAATATAGAGGTGGTGCTAGAGGAGGTCCAAAAAGACAACCAAAGGATGTGTTGTTAGGTGAGATGAGAAATCTACAAGCATGTTTGGAGGCAATAGAAATTGCTCAAAGAAGAGGTGTTGTGAAAGGAAATGTGAGTGAAGGAGAGGAAGAACCAAAAGAAGAGATTGTAGAAGAAGAAGAGGAAGAAAGAATGAAATAAATACTCTTGAAAACAGTCACAAGAATAGGTTCCAAGCCCAAATTGGAGGTTCCAGTCTATGGAAGCAGTCTAAATATTGAAGAATTGGTAGATTGGATAACTGTAATGGACACGTATTTTGATTTTAAAGGAATAAATGAATAAAATAAGGTCAATTTTGATTGTACAAGGTTGAAAGGACATGCATCCCTCTGGTGGGATAGTGTCCAAGAGAAAAGAAAGAAAAGAAACAGAAAAAATCAGGTCATGGGACATAATAGTATCCAAGCTCAAATCCAAATTCATCCCTGTAGACTACCAGACAAATTTATTCAAAAAACCCCAAAACTTAAAATAGAAAGATATAAGTGTACATGATTACATTGAAGAATTATACAAACTTATAATTAGAGTTGGTCATGTAGAATGTTGTCCCCAAAAATATCACTCATTTTTGGGACAACACATGAACTATTTTTGGTCTTACAAACCAAAAAATTCTCTCTTCCCTTCTCAAAAATTATTATGAGCCTTCAAATTCTCTATTTTTCAAAAAAATTTAGCTAAGGGACCCTACAGGCAGGATACTACGGACTCTGCAGGCTCAAAACTATGGACTTTGTAGGCTTAAATCTACGGACTCTACAGGCTTAAATCTACAGACTTCACAGGAAGAAACCTATGGACTCATTTCTACGGGCTCCACCAGTTTTACGAACTCAAACTATAGACTCTGCAAGTCAAACTACGAACTTCACAGATGGTTTCTACAGACTCCGCAAGCTAGATTTCTATGGACTCTTTCAAAGTTAGAGAAAACTACGGACTTGGCTTCTACGGACTCTGCAGGCAAGCTCAAATCTACGGACTCCCCCAGATCTATGAACTCATTTCTATGGACTCTGCAGGTTGGTTTCTACATACTCTGTAGGAAAAAAATGGGTTCAACACTTAGCCATTTTTTCGATCGGGAAGTTCAAAGGGGTCTTCCAAGAGCCCAAAGGACAAGTGCCCTTGTGGAGGGCACTTTGGAGCCAAAATGGACCCTTGCAACTTTTCTAAAAGGCAACCTTGGAGGTCAAATAGCCCTTGCAGAAGACAGATGGGGAGCAGGTGGACCGTTTCAAAGGCTGAGGGAGCAAAGGAATTCCTTTGGAAGGAAATCCTGTGGCAAAGTTGTAAAGGATGTTTCCTTCGGACAAAAAGTCTGAAGGAATTCCTTTGGACTTTTTTCTGAAGGAATTAACCTGATCAATGAAGCCCGACAGAAGAAACGACTAAGGCAAGGGAAAGGAACATTTCCTTCGGACAAAATGTTCAAAGAAATTCCTTTGGACTTTTGTTCGAAGGAAAAGCCCGAAGTAAAAGTCTGCCGAAGGAAATAAATCCCAAAGGCCGCTCGAAGGATCCTGAAGGGTAGGTACCCTTGTGGGAGGCTCTCATCGAGGGAAGCATACCGTCTTTCAAGACCCTGAAGGGCAAGATCCCTTTGGGAAAGATCAAACCTCAAAGTGCAGTGGAAGCCGCCACATGTCCCTTATAAAGTCGAAGTGGAAGCTATAAGTGTCGTCTATCGAGACACAGCTTCTAATAAGTTTCAAAGTTGCAGAACGTGCCATGTGTTTCGTTATAACTCAGCAGAAGCTGCCAAGTGTCATCTTTTGTAAGACTCTCAAAAGGTATCTAAAGATTCTATAAGTTAAGCGGATGCTGCCAGGTGTCCTTGCCAGTTTCACAACAAAAAACACCATGCGTCACTTGTTAAGATCAGTAGAAAGCGGCCAAAGCAAACAAGAAAGCTGAAGGAAATGTCAAAGAAAGTGACGGGCCCGTAGACGTCAAAATTCATGGCAATAAAATAGTCGTTGATCTTTGAAGGCTTGAGCACGGGCTCGAATGCATTCAAAGGCCAAAACGCCAAAGGGAAGAACTACTGATGGAAGTGCGTAAAGAGCCAGCAAGTCCAAGGATATAGCCTTGAGAGCTCAAATGTTAGGAAAAGACAAAACCAAAAAGGGGAAAAGATAGCCTGAGGACTCAAATCACAGCAAAAAGAGGGAAAGGCCAAAATACTATGTAGTAGTTATTCCCGTAGGTGGAACAGTCCTCAAAATAGAGATTTGAGCCTTTAAACATTGAAGGTGTGGCCTACTGATCTCCCTTAGAGTAAAGACGAAATGGATAGCTGTGCAAGACATCAGAGGGGACATACCAGATGATCCAGACTCAGGAAAAGACATATTAGATGAATAGACACGCCATAGTTAAAGCAAGACACTATTCCTAGCATGGCCCTTCAGGTAGAACTGAGGGCGCATTGAAGGCATTGACTGCAGCGTGAGCCATCCCATGGGAAAGAGAGCCAAGCTTTGCTTGGTTGCTATACATTGTAATTTCTCTCATTATGCAAAGAGGATCTTCCCGTTACCAGAAGCAAAACTCTGCCCAAATTGAAAGGCGAATACTGAGACTTTGAGCTCAGATTGTTGTTCATATCATTTTATCTGAATGAGAAAGCAAGTTGTTTGCAGAGTTTGTGTTATCATATCTTGTATCATTTTAGGAGATTATTCTTATGTCTATCTTCTGAATGTGTTCTTATTTATTTAATTTGGTAAGTAGAACTAATGAAAGTAATCATGAAGGTGTCCTGAAGCCAACTGTGGAGAGACTTTGTGCCCCCACGATTGCCTTTAGTGTGTTTTCTTTTTATTTCTGTGTAAAGGACCTTGGGATGACTTTGTGCCCTCATTGTCCTTCGTATCTCAGTCTTAGGTAGTCGAGGTGGAGACTTTGTGCTACATATCAGTCTGCTGGTTACTATGCCCTTGGTTACCAGTTACTTGTCACTACCTAAAAGAACTCTTGTTGTTCCCTGCAAGATCACTTCTGAAAGAAGAGAAGTGCCTTCAATGTCTTCACCAAGATTTTCTCCTCTGTTTGTGAACATCATCTCTGAAAAAAGAGAGATGGATGGCTTATCCTACCCCTGAGTGTTATTTTTTTCTTATAGTCATAGTATATAACTCCTCATATTTTATAGGGAACCTCCCCTTGATGAGAGGAGAGATTTGTCCCCTTTAAATGTGGTAAACATGCAACTTTGGATGACCAATCTATCTTGATTTGTATGATCAGACCTATTTTGCTCATCGGTACGCTGGTGAGAAAATATTCACCCAACAGTTTTTTGGTGACTTCGCTGGGGACACAGTAATTTTATGCAATTTGAAGCCTCAAGATTCAGATTGAAATATCACCTATGTCTTACCCATTATCATTATATCCTTATCCATTTATTCCATTGTAGAAGAACGAGCTGCTCTAGTGCTTTTCCATTGTTAATTTTTCCTCCCATCTTTGTGCAACAGTTTTTGGTGACTCCGTTGGAGAATTCGAACAAGCAGTTTCTATCCTTATCCATTGTATACTCTAGCGACTCTCATCTAGGTCTTACCTATTATCATTATAGCCTTATCCGTTCCTATTATATAATCTGGTCTGCAAACTAGATCTGCTAAGGAAGAACAGCAGCGTGAAGCTTCAAGCTTCAAGCTGAAGTAGGACCAGTTCTTTCTCATTTTTATCTTACAATTTGGTAGCTCCACGCTATACAAGAAGTCAAAAATCTCAAGGTGTTGTTGACCCTATTTTTGAGTTGGTGCATCAGAGCAATTTTGATTTGTTTCCTCCACAACCTTACCTTCAACGAACTAGGATTCTTCCTCCTACCCATACCAGGTCACCAATACAAGGCAGAACTTCTTTTTCTACTGTTAGCAGAGCTTTGCCTATCCATACTCCACCCAGATTTGTGATCCCACTTCTACATAATCAAATCATGGCTCAAGGCCCCTGGAGTAACTCTTTTGGTCCACTAAATTTGACCCCACCTCTACATGAGGTTCCATGAAGTCCAAGAAAAAATTTCTCCAAATTTTTTGGTGATGGGAAAGTTCATCCCGATGAACATATTGCTTCCTTTAGCATAGCCTGTGGCATAATAGGAGTGGAATTTGAAGACGTAGCAGTCAGGATATTCGTAGAGACACTACAAGGCGATGCTGCAGACTGGTTCTACCATCTACAAGCTCGATTAGTGACTGATTGGAACACTCTTAAAGCTAAATTTGAAGCCAAGTTCAAGCCTGCAGAAGATGCACATACCTTGCTGGCCCAGCTCACACAGATGAAGAAGGAGCCCCATGAACCTATGAGGGACTTCATTGCCAAGTTCGACAAGATGAGGAACAGGATTCCCATGATCGTCCAGCCGACACCTGATAACTTCAAGTGTTTCTTTATCAACTCACAGCTACCTAAAGTGAGTTTTTTGTTGAAACAGGCTAGACACATCGACTTTGCTGCTGCTCAAAACTTGGCTACTGAGGTAGAAGATGACCTTATTTTGGTAGGAAAGATAAAGAGAGACTCTAATAGAGGTAAATCCTCTTCATCTTCTGAGTATCCATCTATAGGCACCATGAATCAAATGGTGCAAAAGCTGGCAAATGAACTACTAGCTTTGAAAAGACAAATGGCCAAAAGTATGTCTACTCCTAATCGAGGTATGCCAAGGAGGACATTTTAGAATCAGCCATATCAAGGCAATGCTACTAGGAATCAAGGGCAACCAAATCGTCTTCCTCCCCCATAGAGGAATCTTGCCCTTGAAGCGCCTCCAACCAACTCAGCAGTTGGATATCTAGAAATTGAACATGATTTCTCTTTTCAACCTGAGTTTGATCAAGAAAATGACACTGATCTCTTCACGAAGGACCAAGAAGAATCATCTGGCGACTCTGTTAGGTTGTGGAGCTAAAAGCTTCACTGATGCAGACACGGAAGAGGTTGCAGGAGAGTTGCTAGAGCGTCACTGGCGCCGGCGTCGGTTAGGCCAATCGACGTCGGCAGGGTTAGACAAGGAATGCAACCGACGTCGGTCAGGAGTCGGCTGACGTCGGCACCCCCCAGGTAGACAGGGATCGACGTCGGTCACCTATGTGGTTCGACTGCGATTATATTACGGGCAGTTGGTTGACGAACCAAGTGTTTGCATGATCAGGGCTAATTATAGACTGAGAGCTGCAGATCTAATTATTGTAATTAGATGTCTAATTATTGTTTGGATGAGATCTATATAATAGACTCATGGTTGTATTGAAAATTTGTGCTAGTGAGTAAGAGAGCAATATTATAAGCTCCTTCTGTGTGTGAGGTAGAGCTATGGTGTGTTCCTCCTAGTGCCACAGTACCAAGTGTGTAGGTGTTGGATTGGAGAATCAACAGGGTTCTTCATGTATGTATGATCTTGGTCATCAGGTGTGCATGGCCTTTATAAGAGATCTGCATGGTAAGTAAGATTGTTGATCTGCAGGTGTATGTGTGTGCAAGGTCAAGGTTCACAAGTGTGTAGAACCAGGTTGATTTGCAGGTGTGCAACGTCAGATAGGACAACAACACAACAGGGAGCAGAATCAGGCAGGATCTACTTGGAGTACAAGTGTGTACTCAGAAAGAGCAAAGAGGAAGGCAAGGGAGTTCCTTTCATAAGTATGGTCTGTTGAATTGCAGGTTATTGCAGGTTCATGGGAGATCTACTTGAAGTACCTTGAGTACTTGTGGAGTGCGTGGAGCACTTGTGGTGTGCGTGGAGCACTGGACGTGAACACCAACTCTGTGTTTGAGTTGTGTGTTGGGACCTGAGAGGGAGAGCTTTGAGGAGAGAATTACTGTTCACTTGAGGTGTGGGAATCCTCTGTAAGGTGGTGGAGAAGAAGTGGCATCTTCTTTATTGTATTCTTTTCTGTAAAGTGTTAATACAAGTTGTGTATTGTCTCTCATATCATGTGTTATTCTGAATTCTAGTTACTTGTGATTCTGGTTATTTTCGCATATTAAGTTGCTTGATTTGGTAATCATATTGTGCTCTTTTGGTGGAGCAAGATCCTGACAAGTGGTATCAGAGCATTTGGTTGGGATACTAACAGATTGGTTTAGATCTGGGTAGTGTGTTTTGATTACAAGTCACTCTCAGGGGTTTCTGATTGAGTGGGAGTAGAGCAATGGCAGATGAAAGTAAGCTAAGAATGGAGGAGTTGAAAAGCATAGATGGTCTCTTAAGGTCCTATGGAAAGAAAGAGCAGGTAAAAGAATATTGTTGGTCTGTGGAAGATCAGCATGAAGAAACTGAAGAAGTAGATGTTGCAGGTGTTGTTGCACATGATGCTCTGGGAGGTTTCTTGGATAAAGTTGAATCTTGGATAATAGATTCGGTTGCCTCTTTCCATGCAGCACTAGGTAGAGGAGCTGGTGAGCCTTGCCACAGGATTGGCAAAGGCGAAGTGAAGCTGAAATTGCAGGCGACCAACACACAGGTGTTGATGATGGTCATACAGGCCCCAGGTTTGGAGATATGGCTAATTTCTTCAGAAAGATTGGGTGATGAGAGATGCACAAGAACTCTCACAGCGGGTGCACTTGAATTACCTGGTGGTAAGAAAATAGGTACTCTTTATCTACTTGTTTATATTACTGATTCTTCTTTTGTTGTGGAGACGTGGCTTCGTAGGCTTGGTCACATGAGCAGGAAGGAGATGCATGTTCTTAAGCGGAAGACAGATGTATTTGACAGGCTTAAGAACTGGAAAGCCTTGGTGTTTATGGAGGAGATGGGGGACAGAAACCAGTGGATGGTGCTGGGTACTTCTGAGCAGGGCAGTTTGGACATGGAGATTGATTCAAAGGAGCTCGCGGGTAAAAAGTCATCACTCACAGGCGAACACAGATACCGGCGTCGGTCAAGAGGAATCGGCGTCGAACAGACAGGTGCCGATGTCGGTCATGTGCAGACTGAAGCTGACAGTGTCGGGCAGGGTAAGACCGACGTCGGTCAGAAAGACCGACGTCGGTAGTAGGTAAGATCGACGTCAGTCAAGAGGACCGACGTTGGCATCAGGGACATCGACGTCGGCAGGGTCGGTAGTCAGGGACAGATGCATGGGAATCGACGTCGGTCAGATGCAGACTGTGGAGTGACCGAGGTCGGTCACTGTAATAGATTTTGGGTGGACAGCATGCTGTCAAGGAGTCTCAAACACCCATACGGAGGACTGAAGACGTAAGTAGGCCCTCAAATTCGTTGTTCCTCTTCTTTATACTCATTGTTGGTTGTGGAGCAGGAAGGATCTAGGATACAGGTGGGAGCATGGCAGGGATATGATGCAAAACCAAATGAGAGTTTTGGTAGGGTTGCCAGCCGGTGCGAAAGCACAGAGACGAATGGATTCCTTAGTTGAAGAATAGAGAGAACGGATATGTGAGATGGAAGACCAGGCATATGGTCTTGAGGAAGCTACAAGACAGTGGTACTGGGTTTGACAGGTGGAGGACGAAGCATGGCTTCAGTCAATGTCAGGGTAACCACTGTGGTTTGTCTTACCAGGGGATGATGAGTCGCGACATCATTCTGTTGCTGTATGTGGATGGTATGCTAGCTAGCAGGTTTGTACATACAGGGTTTTGCTGAGCTAAGGGTAAGATTAGTTCAGTGTCATGTCATGAGGAGTTTGGAGCAGCAAAATTCTTTGACATGGGAGACATGGAGACCACAGGTAGATTTTGTCTCCAGTGGGAGCTGATGTGAATCAGGTGTTGGCGAGGTTCAAGATACAGAGCCGGAGCACACTAAGGGCTGGATAGGTACAGTGTCTGAAATCACATGAGGTCTGGTATAGACCTGAGTTTTCCCATGCAGTGGGAGCTGTCAGAGAGTTAGGAGCCAATTCGGGGAAGTGAGTTCTCAGGGATTTGAGAGGGACCAGCAGCAGGTATACATGCTATGCAGGGTCAGGACTTCACTACATGGGTTTGTAGGTTTGGATGTGGCAAGGTACTCGGATGACAGGAGGTACACCACGGGATGTGTGGTGGGTTGTCTTCAGGATTGAGCTTGAAGAGGGATACAAACCAGAAAACAGATTAGACAGAGTGCAAGTACAGGTACAGTGCGGTTGTTTATCTCCAAGTGGGAGATTGTTAGGTTGTGGAGCTAAAAGCTTCACTGATGCAGACACGGAGGAGGTTGCAGGAGAGTTGCTAGAGCGTCACTGGCGTCGGCGTCGGTTAGGCCAACCGACGTCGGCAGGGTTAGACAAGGAATGCAACCGACGTCGGTCAGGAGTCGACCGACGTCGGCACCCCCCAAGTAGACAGGGACTGACGTCGGTCACCTGTGTGGTTCGACTGCGAGTATATTACGGGCAGTTGGTTGACGAACCAAGTGTTTGCATAATCAGGGCTAATTAGAGATTGAGAGCTGCGGATCTAATTATTGTAATTAGATGTCTAATTATTGTTTGGATGAGATCTATATAATAGACTCATGGTTGTATTGAAAATTTGTGCTAGTGAGTAGGAGAGCAATATTATAAGCTCCTTCTGTGTGTGAGGTAGAACTATGGTGTGTTCCTCCTAGTGCCACAGTACCAGGTGTGTAGGTGCTGGATTGGAGAATCAGCAGGGTTCTTCATGTATGTATGATCTTGGTCATCAGGTGTGCATGGCCTTTACAGGAGATCTGCATGGTAAGTAAGATCGTTGATCTGTAGGTGTATGTGTGTGCAAGGTCAAGGTTCACAGGTGTGCAGAACCAGGTTGATTTGCAGGTGTGCAAGATTAGATAGGACAGCAACACAACAGGGAGTAGAATCAGGCAGGATCTACTTGGAGTACAGGTGTGTACTCAAAAAGAGCAAAGAGGAAGGCAAGGGAGTTCTTTCCATAAGTATGGTTTGTTGAATTGCAGGTTGTTGCAGGTTCATGGGAGATCTATTTGAAGTACCTTGAGTACTTGTGGAGTGCGTGGAGCACTTGTGGTGTGCGTGGAGCACTGGAGGTGAACACCAACTCTGTGTTTGAGTTGTGTGTTGGGACCTGAGAGGGAGAGATTTGAGGAGAGAATTACTGTTCACTTAAGGTGTGGAAATCCTCTGTAAGGTGGTGGAGAAAAAGTGGCATCTTTTTTATTGTATTCTTTTCTGTAAAGTGTTAATACAAGTTGTGTATTGTCTCTCATATCATGTGTTATTCTGAATTCTAGTTACTTGTGATTCTGGTTATTTCCGCATATTAAGTTGCTTGATTTGGTAATCATATTGTGCTCTTTTGGTGGAGCAAGATCTTGACAGACTCCAACATTAGTTTCTGAATTACCAAGATGAACCTAGAATGAAGGTGAATAAATCGAGGGATCATACGTTGTGTTCACCCGATCCAAGAATCAGTCAGCCCAACAAGTTGATAAAGAAAAGACAGAGGAGCAACTTCAACCAACAATTTCAAAAGCTAAGCATGGAACCACTCTGTCTTTCCAGCCAAGGGACCCGGTGATTGTCAGAAAGGTAAGTACATTAAACATCTCTGCAACTTCTACTTCAACTTCGCAGATCAATCTTTCCCCTCCCAAAAACCAAAAGGATGAACTCATATCCTCTCTTCCTAGTCCATTTCAGTCATTCGACATAATTGACCATGTCAAGAAAACCAAAATTCAAATGCTGAATTTAAATTCCTACAAACCAACCCTGAGCAGTTGGACAGGTTGGTAGAGTGTGTGAAGAATAAAGTTGTCCCTACAAGACAAGAGATTAGAAAGGTAATTCATGATCCCCCAAGGAACATGCCCATCCAAAATAATCTTGTCATTACTCATCTTGTTGCCTCTGGAAAAGTAGATCCTTTCTATGTTTCTCTGTTGATAAACGGTCACAAGTTGAGCAACTGCATCATTGATTCCAGAGCTTCAAACAACGTCATGCCTACCAAAGTCGCAGAATCTCTTGGCCTCACACTGACTAAGACATTTGGGAGATGCTTCTCCATAAAGAACAAACAAGTGCCACTGCTGAGACAAATCAAGGATGCCCAATTTGCATTTGCAACATTCCCAGATAAGAGAATCACAATGATAGTCTTGGTGGCTGACGTCCCAGCCTCATACAACATTCTGATGGGACAAAAATTTTGTAAGGATGTTGGAGGAGAGTTGAGCATGGACCTGTTTGAGGCAAGGATCCCTGTCAAAGGCATCATGAAGAGATTGCTCCCTGAAAAAGAGGCAAAATATGTTGTCACTCAAACATCAACACCTGAAGCTCAGATTCTATTTGGGTCTTCAGGTAGGGGCAATTACTTCTTGACCACAGAGGATGTTCATGTTTCAGCAGATGAAAGTCCTGTAGGTGGCAATCTAAAAATCAATTAAAATGAAACATCATAAGAATTGGTAGGGTGCAGTACAGATGAAAAAGGATCTTCCATCTCTTATGAGGAAAAATTGGATAAAATATTAGTTTATGATGATGTTTGGATCCAAGAATTCGAAGGCAGCAATTCCTCTACCGGTGCTGGATCTGAGATGGTGTTGATATCTCCTCAAATAAATATTCTTCCTCCTTCACATGAGTTGCAGTTTAGCAACACCAACAACACTGCCAAGTTTGAATCTCTGTTACTCGGGTTGAAAGCTTCTCAAGACAAAGGTGTCAAACTCCTTCACGCCAAAGGAGATGTTGAGCTAGTGGTTTTTTAGGTGTTTGATGATGACAATCAAATCATGCACTAGACTGAACCAGAAGAGCAACAAGCTATGGTAGAGGGCCATACTATTGTGTGCCAAAGTCAGGAAGAGGAACTCTTCATTGAGAGAGCAAATATTTATGGTTTTCGGATTGGATACCACGTCTTACCATGGGGCAAGAAGAGAGAACCAAAAGGAGTGCACAAAAAATCTGATTCTTGGTGGAGAGTTCCATTCACCCATCACCGATTCTGGCGACAAAATGATTTCCTGCTAGTTTATCACGATGGAACGCCATCTTCATTGTCTCACAATGGGCAGTGTCTGAA
The DNA here is from genome assembly GCA_037957365.1 of Torreya grandis. Lineage (NCBI taxonomy): Eukaryota > Viridiplantae > Streptophyta > Pinopsida > Cupressales > Taxaceae > Torreya > Torreya grandis. Next base: position 2,435,176 of record JARHVA010001683.1, on the reverse strand, counting down.
TCACTTCAATTCTTGAAGTATCATATAAGTTCCCCTATACATATGTCTATTTGTATAGTTTTTGTTCTATTTTGCACTTTTTGTTTTCATTTTTGGTGCCTTTCTTTTTGGGTAGCATGACTCCATAGCCCAATGGCATACTTTAAGGCACTGGAGATTATGGTTTCTACTCCCCTCAGCTGTTCCAAGTTTTCAACTAAAGGAAGTTTCCCAACTGGAGCCCGTTGTTGTTCTCGAAAATATCACTCATTTTTGGGACAACACATGAACTATTTTTGGTCTTACAAACCAAAAAATTCTCTCTTCCTTTCTCAAAAATTGTTATGAGCCTTCAAATTCTCTATTTTTCAAACTTTTTCAGCTAAGGGACCCTACAGGCAGGATACTACGGACTCTATAGGCTTAAATCTATGAACTCTGTAGGCTTAAATCTATGAACTTCATAGGAAGAAACCTTTGGACTCATTTCTACAGACTCCCCCAATTCTATGGACTCAAACTATGGACTCTGTAGGTCGAACTACGAACTTCACAGATGGTTTCTACGGACTCCACAAGCTAGATTTCTATGGACTCTTTCAAAGTTAGAGAAAACTACGGACTTGGTTTCTACGGACTTTACAGGCAGGCTCAAATCTACGAACTCCCCCAAATCTACGAACTCATTTCTATGGACTCTGCAGGTTGGTTTCTACGGACTCTGCAAGAAAAAAATGGGTTCAACACTTAGCCATTTTTTCAATCGGGAAGTTCAAAGGGGTCTTCCAAGAGTTCGAAGGACAAGTGCCCTTGTGGAGGGCACTTTAGAGCCAAAATGGACCCTTGCAACTTTTTCGAAAGGCAACTTTGGAGGTCAAACAACCCTTGCGGAGGACAGGCAGGGAGCAGGTGGACCGTTTCAAAGGTCGAGCGAGCAAAGGAATTCCTTCGAAAGGAAATCCCACAGCAAAGTTGTTAAGGATGTTCCCTTTGGACAAAAAGTCTGAAGGAATTCCTTCAGACTTTTTCCTGAAGGAATTAACCCGATCGATGAAGCCCGATGAAAGAAATGACTAAGCCAAGGGAAAGGAGCATTCTTCGAACAAAATGTCCGAAGGAAAAGTCCGTTGAAGGAAATAAATCTCGAAGGCCGCTCGAAAGATCTCAAAGGGTAGGTACCCTTGCAGGAGGCTCTCGCCAAGGGAAGCAGACTGTCTTTCAAGACCCTGAAGGGCAGGTTCCCTTTAGGAAAGATCAAACCTCAAAGTGCAGTGAAAGTCACCACGTGTCCCTTATAAAGTTAAAGCAAAAGCTGCCAAGTGTCGTCTGTCAAGACATAGCTTTTAATAAGTTTCAAAGCTGCAGAACGTGCCACGTGTTCTGTTATAACTTAGCGAAAGTCACCAAGTGTCATCTTTTGCAGGACTCTCAAAAGGTATCTAAAGCTTTTATAAGTTAAGCGGATGCTGCCAGGTGTCCTCGTCAGTTTCATAGTGGAAAATGCCACGCGTCATTTGTTAAGATCAGTGAAAAGCAGCCAAAGAAAATAAGAAAGCTGAAGGAATTGTCAAGGAAAGTGATGGACCTTCAGACATCAAAATTCATGGCAATAAAATAGCCATTGATCTTTGAAGGCTTGAGCGTGGGCTGAAATGCGTTTAAAGGCCAAAATGCCAAAGGGAAGAACCACTGATGGAAAAGCGTAAAGAGCCAGCAAGTCTGAGGATATAGCCTTGAGAGCTCAAATTCCTAGAAAAGACAAAACCAGAAAGGGGAAAAGATAGCTCGAGGGCTCAAATCACAGCAGAAAGAGGGAAAGGCAAAAATATCTATGCAGTAGTTATTCTAGTAGGTGAAACAATCCTCAAAATAGATATTTGAGCCCTTAAACATTGAAGGCACAGCCTCCTGGTCTCTCTTGGAGTAAAGACAAAATGGACAGCTGCACAAGACATCAGAGGGGACAAACCAGATGATCTAGAATCAAGAAAAGACATATTAGATGAATGGACACACCATAGTTAAAGTAAGACATTGTTCCTAGCATGGCCCTTCAGGCAGAATTGAGGCTGCATTGAAGGCATTGATTGCAGTGTGGGCCATCCCATGGGAAAGAGCGCCAAGCTTTTCTTAGTTGCTATACATTGTGATTTCTCTCATTATGTGAAGGAGATTTTTTAGTTACCAGAAGCAAAACTCTGCCCAAATTAAAAGGCGAATACTGAGACTTTGAGCTCAGATTGTTGTTCATATCATTTTATCTGAATAAGAAAGCAAGTTGTTTGCAGACTTTGTGCTGTCATAGCTTGTATCATTTTAGGAGATTGTTCTTATGTTTGTTTTATGAATGTGTTCTTGTTTATTTAATTTGGCAAGCAGAACTAGTGAAAGTAATCAAGAAGGTGTCTTGAAGCCAACTGTGAAGAGACTTTGTGCCCCTACGATTGCCTTTAGTGTGTTTTCTTTCTGTTTCTGTGTAAAGGACCTTATGACGACTTTGTGCCCTCATTGTCCTTTGTATCTCACTCTTGGGTAGTAAAGGTGGAGACTTTGTGCTACATTTCAGTCTGTTGGTTACTACGCCCTTGGTTACCAGTTACTTGTCACTACCTGAAAGAACTCCTGTTGTTCCCTGCAAGATCACTTCTGAAAGAAGAGAAGTGCCTTCAGTGTCTTCACCAAAATTTTCTCTATTATTTGTGAACATCATCTCTAAAAAAAGAGAGATGGATGGCTTATCCTACCCTTGAGTGTTATTTTATGCTTATAGTTATAGTATATATCTCCTCATATTTTATAGGGAACCTCCTCTTGATGAGAGAAGAGATTTGTCCCCTTTGGATGTGGTAAACCTACAACTTTGGATGACCAATCTCCCTTGTTGTGGATGATCAAACCTATTTTGCTCATCGGTATGCTGGTGACAAAATATTCACCCAACATAGAATAAGATGTTAAGAAAATAGTTAGATACATCAATGGTTTGAGATTAAATATTTAGGATGAAATCAATTTGTTATCTCCAAGATCAATGGAAGATGCTTATTAGTTTGCTCTCAAGACAGAAGAGAAATTGGCTAGAAGACAAACTCAATAATCTAGAGGAGGCAAAAATTTCAAATCTAGAAGACAACAAGGTGGTAAAAGTCAGTTGCAAGTTCATAATGAACAAACAATCAACTCTCAAGGTCAAAACAATAGTACAAGAGGAGACTATTCATACAAAGGAAGAAGGCCATATACAAGAGGTATAGGAGAAAGTTTTTGGAGAAAATATTTCAAATGTAACAAGTTGTTTAACCCTAATTTAGATAAAGATCCTATTTAGTGGTTAGTGTTAAATATATAGAAATGATAGGGCATAAGGGTGAATATTAGATTTATAATAAGCTAATTAATATGCTAAACTTAGATGTATCATATGATGAATTTATAAAACTGAGATAAGCTATTAATGTAAAGTACAACTATGTTGGATATATAAATGGCATAAAAAAAGTACTTAACTATTTTTTACACTAATACAACGTTGGATCTGATATAGGTGGGAAGTAGACAGAAAGTAGATTCTAGATCAATTATCAGATTCTAAATCTGGTGCCTTTGGCTCTCTAGACAGTTGCATTAACCTAAAATAGTTGTATTGATACTAGTGTTTGAATTTGATGCTAGTGTCAGTATGAAATATGCACTCAAACAGGATGCAACCATCGAGATGTTTCTGAGTTTGGCTTCACCTTCGCTCTTGTGCATTCAGATCTAGGTCATGGACTATTGCTCTTAATGAAATAGAAAAACCCCAGCTTTTCATATTTAATGTGACCTTGGGTAAAAATGAGTTAGTGGGTACACAATGTCAAGTTGACCCACAATGATCATATTGTCAAAGGGCACTGTCTACATAGCCAATACTCTTGAAGAGATATTCAAACTTATATAGTTTTTCCCTATGTGTTGGCTTGTGTGTGAATCATGCAATGTGTAAAATAAGTACAACAATGACCTAGCTTGTAACTTAGAAAATATGACCTTATGACTGCTTCTTTAGTAATTTAGATCTGTAGTTGCATTATTCTTTTGACTGATATCATAATAGGGTAGAATATGAATTTTTTTGGTAATTTGATTGCTTTTTTGGTCTGATTGCTAGATTTCGTAGGTGGTGAATGAATGAGAGTTGATATTGTATTTATACCAATCTTATTGGGAGATAACTCACATTAAAGCACTTAGGTCGACCATTGTAATATGTTTCATTAAAATTTGGATGACTTTAGGGCACTAGACACTTGCATCATGCCAAGATAGTAACATTGACGCTACTGTCTATCCTAGACATTAGTGTCCAGGGAGAAGGAGAGCAAGCACAAGCTCAAAATTTGTAGAGGTATAAGATAAATACATTTTAAGTATTTTGGACAAGATGAGATGTCTGTGTCATCAATATAAGACTGATCAGATTAAGAGATAGGCCAAAGGGCACAAGATAAAATAGATGTGAGGCTTGCGAAAGCAAAGCATGTGTAGAACTAAAAAGAATATCCAGGGTCATGAGTTTGCCAAGTATACAAGACTGAGGTGCTACATAATCATTAAATATCATCTACATTTCCTCACCATTAATATGGTAATGAAATTACTAGTTTAAAGGGGAAAAAAAAAGTACATGGGTGTGTATGCACACCTTGTCTTTGTTTGAGTTAAATTTGAGTGATTTGTTGGAGATGGGTTTGAGTGCTTTATTGGTGACTGTCTTGCAATTAAAAGTATGTTACAGTGTATATAATCTAGGTTAAAATTACTTGAAATATATTGAAATTGAAAGAACAAGGTTTACGAGTCCACATGTGTGTCAATGTAACCGCCTTGTCTATTGGAAAGTTATTTTTGAAAAAGATGTATCATTGTAAGGATCTAAAACTAAGATTAAAATAAATATAGATAATTATTTAAAGAACATATATCCAGAGAGAGAGAGAGAGAGAGAGAGTCACAAGCCCCAACTTTGGAGCAAAAGTGAGTTGCCACCTAATAGTTTTGATTAGCTCAAATTTTCAACCCAATGATACTCATAACTTGGTGAGTTTGGATGATCAAGTCTAAACTAAAAAATTGGCAAGATTGAGTGATTTAATCACCCCAATCATACCAAAAGGTGAACCAACTATTGCAGTAGATTGGCTTGCTAAAGTCTATAAAATTCTATTGGGTATCAATATATGTAATAGTTTTGGAATCTGAATTTAATTCGGATTTTACAATATTAGGCACATGTTGCATATCATATGCACCTTAGATTTGTCTCATCCTGAAACTATTGTGTAACAATGGTACCATGTATAGAATTTACCAGAAATGTGTATCGAAATCATATAAATGTGTGCTTTGGCCAATTTAGAAAACTATGTAAGTGTGGAAGGCATGATTCTAAAGCATGCCCCCACTATATATGGAGAAATATAAAACTAATATAAGTACCAATGTGGAGGACATATTTCTAAAACATGCCCTCATTGTAAACTGGAGATGCTAAATATTGAGCAAGTGTAGAGAAAATGCTTCCAAAGCATGCCCCCACTGAATCTATAAATTATAACTACCATACTGAATGAATGTGCAGAACATGCTTCTCAAGCATGCCCCCACCGAATCTAAAAACTATGAATGTGTGGAAGCCATGTCATCATGACATGCCTCCACTGAATTTACAAATTGTGAAAATATGGAATTCATGTCACCATGACATGCCCCCACTGAAATGCCCCCCTTTTGAGCTAAGCGAAAAATAGTATCTAGTATTTACCTCACCTCAAAGGCAGAAGACAGCCATGTAACTATTTACTCCATGACTGAACCATATAGTATGTAAAAGAATATGCATAGGTAAATGTATCATTGAAGCTCATGCAGGTATGATGAAATTGGGTCCCAAAATCTATGATATAATTGTATCACCAGTAGGATCATAAGTGTAACCAATATTATAGGATAGTTTGAAGGCCTTTTTCTTATCTTGAATAATTGGCTTCTTAACAATCATTTTGACAATTTGAGTATTTATGGATGAAAAATCAACTGCACCATAGATTGGAGCTTCTTTCTTGGAAATGGACTTTTCTTATTTGTTTTCAAAATTGGCAACTTGTGGGATATAAACTGGAGAAACAATGCACATCTTCTCTTGCTCATTATAAAAACATGTATTTTGGTCATTCTGTCACATGTCAACTATTGGTCACAAGTTTGATTTCCTAACTATTTATGAATTATTCACATAATCAAATTACCACAATTCAAATATCTATTATTTTTAAGCCATAACAATATTTAGATTATGACATCTCCATGTTTTACAAAAATGGTGCACAATTGTTAAAAATACTTCACCAATTAGGTAAAATGATGGGGTAAAGTAAATCTAACTAAATATATTAATAAATAGTATTCAGTTCTACTTAAGGCCAAGGAGGCAATGAAAGTACCGTTAACTGTAAATTATCAATAAAAATTGAAGGATAAAAAAGAATATCAATAATACATATTTTTGAATTACCTGGACCTACATAGGTGCTCAAAATGCGGAGGACTCCATGGAATTATACAAAATGAATCCCATAAATCAAATAATGTGATATGATGATGACCACTTTAAAATGGATATGAAAAGGATCAAAATTTTCTTATGAAATAAATAATGACAATCTTATAAGAATGTGTAAAAATTGCTTCCAAAATGAATTTTGAATCCTTGTAGTCTAAAACTTTCTAGAACACTTTGATAGTTACAGATGCATAGAAGTCTCTCTCAACTTTAAGAATAATTGTGCAGAAATTTCATAATCTTGCCTCCTTCTAAGTAACCTTGATTCTACCATAATATAGAAAGACTAAATAAAATATGCGAGATTAGTAGCTCATGCTCCCTTGATGGTTGTGGATAATTATTTGTACATTCTTAAAATTAGAGCTCATGTAGCTTTACACATGTGTCATATCCTTATGTGATAAAAGAATTCACCTTCTCTTCCTATGATAATGATAAATATGTATGCTCTTTCACTAAATACAACCTTCTTTTAGTAAAATTATGCAACCATAAGGGTTCAATAAAATATGAGGGAATAATAGAATAAATGTGTAGAGTCCTTAACAAATGTGTGAAAGATGTGATCAATGTAATTCATATAAAATGACTTAGGTTACATGTGTATATATATACTCATTTGAATTAAATTTGGGACACAATCATGTGTAGGATGACAATGGAAATGAGTGAAAGCTAAAATCCAAGGATGAGAAAGTATGACATGGTGGAAAAATGGACCCATAAACAACTTGACCATTTTTTGACTAAATTCATAAGTGGTCAAACTATTTTTGAAGTAGTTAAGAAACTATAAAGAGAATAATCCAAGCATTTGAGTCAGACTTTAGTTAGCCAGTATTCTACTCTAAATTATTGCTATGACAATACCATGTCATTGACATGTGCTCCATATATTTTGTCATTGAATCTGTTAATTGTTGATTTGGCTTCCTCCAAACACCTTAAACGGATTCTATCATGACCCCTATGATAGAGGGTGCCGCCAAGGAGGGTGATGTGGGATGTGCATCCGATAATGGATTCGATTGGGTTGTGTAAAATACTCAGACGAATGATGGTATCATGGAGGTGGAAATTTGGAGAGACCAAGGGGGATTAGGAACAACAATCCCATGCACCCTTTCAAATTTGTACTTCTTCATGAGTGCTTTGTATGACACAATTTTGGATGTTGCAGGGATGGGATCAAAGGCATGAAAATTCTCTCAAGAGAACTTTGAGAGGTTTCTTCTCCTTAGGCTTGAGAGTGGACACAAGTCTAATTATTTTAAGAGTCTCCTCCGTTTTGATGTTGATATGAATGGTGTCTTCATCCTGCAGCTATGCCTATGTTGGAGGAAGGTTGAGGTCCTCATTTTTCTTTGATTTTGAATTTGATGTTGACTATCTGATAGTGCCTCCAAGAAGTTTTCCCTAAAGGACATATATTCTTTTATTTATTTTTATTTTTTTTAATTATTGGATTTGTTTTGATTGAGGAACATTTCTTGTTCCCTGCAATATGTTGATGTGTCGCTAATGGTTTTGGATCCATGTTTGTACTCTCTAGTTTGGAGGTCATCTTTAAGTACCATGAATGGTGTTATTGCTTTGTCATTTTGAAAGAGGTCTGACAATGCATGGTTATGTTGGTCCCAACTGATGGGCGTAGGATATTGGATGTTCAAATGGATGATGGGGATAATGATGATGTTGAAAGGATTGTTGGCGATAAAATCCTCATTGAGGTTACAATAATAGCCTGTTTCGATGTTGGATGGTGCTTTTTCAAGAATCTTAGAAGTATCACGTATATCATTTTGATTATTCAGAGTGGCTTTGTAAACATTGATGTGATATTATTTGTTCATGCATATTTGAATGGGCTCTTGGATTCCTTGTTCATGAAGGCCCAGTCCATTGCCTTTAGAACACAAGACGTCACATATTCTATTTGTGATGGGGTTTTCTTGCTTTGCAAACATGAGGCTAGGCCATCATTGTATAGCAAGGAGTCACTAAGGTATTTGATTCATTTAGTTGCTAGGAGGTTGAATTTGACAAATGATGCTAACACAAACTTATAGGGTGTTGATTCTTCTTCTTTTTTCATCTGAGGCACGTCATGATCTATAGGTTAAGACACATGAATTGATTTTTTGGATTCCTTGTCTACCTGGTGCTCAGTAATGGAGGCTTCAATATGTAGGCAGAGGTTGTGTGATGGGCCAAATATGGGATGGTGGCCAATGATGGATGGTTCGTCAAAGATGGTCTCATCGAAGATGGGTTCATCTAATATGGGTGGTTCATAAAATATAGATTTGTCAAAGATAGGTGGTCCATCAAAGACAAGCGGTTGATCAAATATGGTTTGATGGTGTAAGGTATGCTCTTGGTCAAAGATAGCTCTTTCAACGAGAGGCTCGTCAAATATAAGTGGACCATTTGTGGTTCATTCTTTAAAGGGTGATTGGTTGAAGATAGGTTCATCGAAGGTGGGTGGTTGAACGTCTTGATCTCGATTCCTCTATGGAAAAGTTTGATTGTGCCCAGGAAAGGGGTCTTGGTATATCCCCATTTGTTGATTATTAGATGTGGATGTACTTCATTCGCAGGTAAATGGTGTTCCTTGGATTGGTAATGATACAATAAAGCTGGATAATGGTGGCTCGAGGCCCTGATTGGTGGGGTATTGGTTTAATGATGGTTGATTGTAAATTTGTCCATTTGATAGTGATTGATTGAGGGATTTTTGTTTGTGGGCTTATTGTTTTAGGGTTTGTTTCTCTTCCCATTTATTTTGAATTTATGAATGGAATAACTTATGTGGCTCAATAACTGGATTAATATGAGATGTTTGATGGTGGTGTGATAGATTTTCAAGTTTGTCCCATAGTTTGAGAAAGTGGAGCTTGTACAACTCAGGGACCTTATTGGTGTCAAGATTTGGATGGGCTAGATTATCATTGGATTGACTAGGCGATGAAGGAATTGATGTCAAAGGATGGATGTGGAATGCTTAAGTCACTAACTATTGGCTTAGTTGTTGGATGTGATCAAGTACAATTTGAATTTCCATTAGGGTTGTCAAAATGTGTTTCCATTTGTAGTGGACATGGGAGATATTGTGATGGGGAATGTAATTGATGAATGGGAGACTATCAACATCATGGAAAGGGAATGAATTTGGACTAAAAGGGGTGTTACTGTTCATTTGAGATGCCATTAGATAGGGTTTGATTGTGTAATTTGATTTAACTTGGATTTTGGATTGGATTGGATTTGTTTTGGTATTGGTTTATCACAAGGGATGCAATCAAGACACGTAGGCATAACCTAGCTAGTCAAGTAGGATTACAATCATTTAGTGGCCCACTGATTAGTACCCTAAAAGGTATGTGGTGGGTGATCTTAGGGAATGTTGTGTTCCCTGCACCACTATCTATTTGTGGCTAAGATGCTCTTAATCTATGATAAACAAGGTTATCTAGGTGCGTCCTTTATATACATTTCAGTACGATGAGACCGAAGTCCATGAAATAAGGGTGTCGTTGAAACCCTGGGTATTGGTGGATGAAACCAACTCACTTCACGATGCCAGTAAAATAGACAACCAACTAGCCAATGATAACATCCACACCAAGTAATTTATATATCCCATCAGAACACAGTTTTTGTCTAAATATTAGGTGATGAAATCTTAATCACCAGACCCTAAAAAGATAAAATCAAGTAGGCGCACACTATTTATAATTCCCAAGATCATTTGCGGTGTAAAGGAAGAGCATATGTAACATGTCCTAAAGATAACACAATTGATCTAGTCCACTTTTGATTCCCAAGTTTGTCTTGCAACACGAGGGAAGAGGATACACAACACCAAATCATACACACATAGACATAAACGAGATGAAAAACAAACATAAGTAAGATTAGATTGATTAGATGTGCACATTTGGTTTGATTGTATGATCTTGGACAAACAAACCTGCAAAAAGGTGTTAGTAGTCTTGATTTAATTTTAAGGCCTTAAACACTTGATTTCAGTTACATAAGAGGATTAGGAGAAAGAACATCATATATCAATTCTGCAAACTAAAAATCAGATATTAGAGAATATTAGCCTGCAAAACATGCCCTAATAATATAAAATAAGCAAAAAAATTGTGAAATTGTGTGTCCCACCAAGCATGCCAAATGTATGCATGTACGAATATTAGAACAAACATGAAAATTATAAATTAAACACAAAATCAAACTTTAATTCTAACAAATGAAATGCACCTCTGATTGAGAAGGTAAGGGTAATCATCGTCCCTTCACTTACCATGAAGATGTCTCCCTTGCAATGTGGATTTGCTCGGATAGAGGATGGATGTGGTTGCTTAGTTTGAGGCATGCAATCACTCTAACATGTCCCCTTGTCAATTAGATGATTGGCTTGGATGAGTGATGACTTGATGAGAAACTTTGTTGATTGCTTGGGCAGAACTTTGTTATGATTGGAGAGCTTGTTAAAAATGGAGGGGTGAGGTCCAATTTAGAAAGTTTGAGGAGGATGAATAGACGATTAGATTTGATCTAAGATCAAGTGCTATAATTGAGTCAAAGATGGGAGGTTGGTTCATAGATGGAGAGGTGTGGAGAGGCATGGGCATGCCATTAATGATAAGTTGGTGTGTCATGATTCATCTTCTTGCCTTGGATTTTGGAGAGATTTGTGCACATGTTTGATGATGTCATTGATTTGAGATGAAAAAGTGATGTGATGATTTGTCCCCTTGCCTTGGATTTTGGGGAGAGTTGTACACATATTTGACAATGTCATTGATTTCAAATCAAAAGATTATGTGATGATTTTTTATTTATGGATGGTATATTTAGTGCATGGATTTTATTATTAGACTAATCAACTAGCTAATATGATTAGCTAGTTAATTAATCCATTTATTTATGTGCGATTGGTAAGGTTAAAGTGTACTAGGATTAATTGATTGGGGGAAGGTGATGAATAGTGAATAGTGACAATAGATTAGGATTAGGGTTTTCCTGGATGAAGAGATTATGGATTATTAGGAACAATTAGGGATGATTAGGGACAGTGCAAAATAGTGAATAGTGAATAGTTATGATAGATAAGGATTAGGTTTTGTCATGGATGAAGAGATTAGGGGTGATTAGGGATGATTATGGATGATTACAAATAGTGAAAAATAGTGAACAATGAATAGTGACAATGGATTAAGATTATAGTTTGGTATGGAATGTGATGATGTTAAGTTAGTGCTGACACTAGAGCAATGGATTTTAAGTGTCTACAATAATGGTAACATTGATACTTTGGTTTCTCAAGATAGTAGAAAATCTTGTTCTAAAACGGTTAGTACATCCTATCTCATACAAGGTTTCATGGTTGCTTAAAGGCCATCAAGTGTTGGTGAACAGAAAATGTATAGTGAATTTTCAAATTGGTTCATATAAGGATGATGCTTTATGTAATATTATGTCCATGGATGTGTGTCATGCTTTGTTGGGAAGGCCATGGTAGTTTGATATGAGAGTCATGCATGACGGAAGAGTGAACACTTATACCATAATGAAAGACGACAAGAGATACACATTGAGTACATTGAAAGATAGAGGAGATGAGGTGGACAATAACTCCAAAGTGATGTTGGTTTCCAATAAAGAGTTTTTGAAGAGGCCAAAGAGGAAGAGACATGCTTTGCTCTAGTTTCAAAGTCTATGCAAGTTGTGATAGCGACTAAGGTAAGTGGTCTTCCTATGAAAATCCAAAATATGTTGAAAGATTACGTTGATATTGTGTCAAGTGAATTACCAAAATGACTACCACTTGTAACGAGTATTAGTCATCATATGGATCTAGTGTCAAGAGTAAGTTTGCCTAACAAAACAACCTATAGGTTGACTCCAATAGAGAATAAAGAGATCAAGAAATAGGTGCAAGAGTTGTTGAGGAAGAGTTTAATCCCAGAGAGTTTGAGCCTATGTACAGTTACAATTGTATTAACATGCAATAAAGGTGGATAATGATGTGTACATATTCACATATAATAAATAAGATCCCCATTAAGTATAGGTTTCCATTGCCAATAATGGATGACTTTATGGAATGTTTGAGTGGAGCTAGGTACTCTCCCAAGATAGATTTGAAGAGCAAGTATCACCAAATCTGCATAAGAGACGGTGATCAATTGAAGATCGCATTCAATACAAATGATGAGTTGTATGAGTGGTTGATCATGCCATTTGGTTTGTCAAATACCCCAAGTACATTCATGAGACTCGTGAATAAAGTGTATAAGTCTTTCATGGGTAAGTTTGATATAGTTTATTTGGATGACATTTTGATTTCCAATCATTCTAAAGAGGAGCATTTGAAGTATATGAAGTTGGTTTTAGATAAGTTGAAAGAAGATAAATTGTTAGTGAACTTGAAGAAGTGCAACTTCATACTAAAGAAGTTGATATATTTGGGATTTGTAATCTCAAAGGATGGGGTGAAGATGGACCCCTAAAAGGTGAGGGCAATTGTGACGTGCCCTTAGCCAAAGAGCATGTTTGAGGCAAGAAGTTTCCAGGGTTGGCAAGTTTCGATATGAAGTTCATCTAAAACTTCAATGGTATATGTGCACCCATTACAGTTACTATGAAGGGAGACAAAAAAAGTTTCAATGGATTGTTGTGGCAAAGAGTAAGTTTCAATATTTTAAGAGGAAAGTGATGGAACAACTGGTGTTACATTTACCAAGCTCTTGTTTTGAATGAGAACAAGGTGGGGGTCATTAGATTCAATTCAACAAAGTTGTATGAAGAAGACTTGGATTTCCTTGATGTATAGACAACATGTAAAAAATCAACAAATACAGACAAAACTTTATGGTTGGAGTATATGATTCGAGATGGATTGTTATTCAAAGGAAGGAGGTTATGCATACCTCAAGGTTCAATGAGAAAGAACCATTTGAAGGAAAAACACAATAGAGGCTAGCTAATCATTTTGGGTATGATAAGACTCTGGTATAGTTGAATGAAAAATACTATTGACCTTGGATGAGTACGGATGTAAATAAATTTGTAAATAATTGTAGAGTTTTCTAACATGCTAAGGGCAAAAGTCAAAATATTGGTTTGTATCAACCATTGCCTATTACAGATAAACTATGGGATGCATTGAGTATGGGCTTTGTTCTTGGGTTGCCAACACAATGAGGTAATAACTCCATATTTGTTGTTAATAATTTTTTAAAGATGGCTCACTTTTTAGTAGGCAAGAAGACTAGTGATTCCACACATGTTGCAAACTTTCTCTTTCAATAAGTTATAAGATTGCATGGGTTGCCAATAAATATTGTATCAGATAGAAATACAAAGTTTGTTGGACACTTTTGGAGGATATTATGCAAGAAGTTGGGCATAAGATTAGACTTCAATTCAGCGTATCACCCTCAAACAGACGGACAAACAGAAGTTGTGAATTGGAGTCTTGGTAATCTACTGAGATGTTTAGTTGGTCGCAAGCCCAAATAGTGGGGTTCGATGTTGGCACACACTAAGTTTGCTTACGATGATTTGGTCAACTGAAGTACATGTTTGAGTTCTTTTCAAATAGTGTATGGGAACAACTTTAGAGGTGTATGTGAGTTGAGGAATACAATGGAGATGAGTAGGAGAAGTTCAGAAAATGAACACTATGCTCAAGTTATGCATGATGTGCATGAGGAAGTCAAGAAAAGACTTGAGGAGAGTGTTGGAAAATACAAGAAACACATTGATATATGAAGGAGAGAGTTGAATTTTTAAGATTGGAGTCTTGGTTTTAGCACATTTGCACAAGAAAAAGTTTTTGAAAGGTGATTACAACAAACTCAAGTGGAAGAAGATCAGAGCTTGCAAAATATCGAAGACATTCTTAGCTAATGCTTATGAGATTGAGTTGTCAAATAGAATAGGTATTTATCATATCTTCAATGTAGAATATTTGTACCCATATGTTGAGGACCAAACAAGTGACAGCGTGGAGTTTTTGGTCAAGGATTGGAGATAGCAATTGCCACGAGCAACAAAAGAGAAGATGGAAGCCATTTCAGACATTCACGTTGGCAAGAAGACAAGAGGCAACGAGTACTATGAATGCTTGGTCAAGTGGAAGAATAGAGCAACTGAAAATGTGACTTGGATGAATGCATCTGAAGTTCTAAAACATAGTAAGACTATACAAAAGTGCACATCAGATTCATGAGTTGGAGTTCATGATCCCTTTTCATTACCATAGGTGTCTGATTCAGGAGCATCCATGACAAATAGACAATCTTGCATCAACCAAAAATAGAGTGGTGTGTTTGTGTTTTTCTTCGTTTATTCATCATTTCATCATGGAGATGTTGTTGAAAGATAAATTTTTGAAGTCTCCATCTTCCGATTTTTACACTAAGGATAGACCAAGTCAAGGCAATCAATTTTTATTATAAACACAATGAAAAAAAGTTGTTCTAGTACCCCAAAAACCTTGGATTCTAGCAAGGAAGAAAATATCGACAAGCCCTGTGGAAGTTTGAGACCCGATTGGAGCCCGAAATGTTGCTAGGCCCAAAACCCTAACAGGGTCTATGGAAGCTTAAGACCCAATCGGAGCCAAAATGTCGACAGACCAGAAAGCCCAACAAGGTCTGCCGAGGTTGTTTTAAAGTGTTTTAAAACCCGGACAGGGTCTATAGAGTTTGTCAAGAGTGTTTTTCTTGCCAAAAAAGACTGACAAGGTCTAGATGCAAGGTAATGCTGGTATCCACCGGCCCTGACAAGCCCGACAGGGTCTACATGAAGCGGTAAAAATGAATTTTTTGTTTTTGTTTTTGTTTTTGTTGGATTTCACAAACACGATGGGGTCTTTCACGGAAGCTAAAATGTCAAGAGTCACGAAGGATGTGAAGGGTCAATGCATTCCATCCTCTAAATAGGAAAATGTCATTTGTATGAGGAGGGGGAGATGGTTGGTGATTGTGATTGTTGTCTTGGAATGCAAAAATCTGTGGAAGAACCAACTGCTGCTAGATTGTGATGTTGTTCTGATTTTCCTTCATGTTAGTAATGTTTTTTAACGTTGTAATGTTTTCCAATAAATAAAGAGAATGTGTTCTTGTGCTGAAGTTGTGCAACTGTCAATCTGAGTCGGTCATTGGGTTGTGTGGGTACCCAAACTAAGCATCACAGAATTAAAGGATGTCCTTAAGTGGATACCCTATCTGTGCTTGCACCAAGCTATCTTACTCCAAAGTATTATCTAGGTTTCTAACATTTTGGACTCTAATAAAAAAAATTGCTTGGATTTTTGGGTTAAAAAGCATGTCTTGCCCATTTTCATTGGCCATGTTCTAGAAAAACTTGGTGTGTGAGCACTAGACATTCTTAATCATGCATCTTCCTAAGAGGAAGAAGAATCCTAAGTTATGTAACTGACTACATACTTGACCTTGCTGGAAACTACTATTACCAAATGATACTTGACTTACTGGCAACTACTACTACCAAATGACAAGCTTGTTGAATTGGCATCTAGACATTTTCTTATGTGCACCTCATAGTTGCAGGTTGTTTCTAAGCCCTCCACCACAAATATTGAACATGATTTCAACATCTATCATTAATACAAACAAGATTAGTAGCATCTCACAAACTATGTAGCATGCATTATTTCTAGAAAATCCGATTCTATTAACACATTCAACATTCAGACTTTGAAAATGACAATAACTTCTATACTATAAAATGTAAGAGACTGCATAGCAAAATAAGCTGTCATGAAAATTTCAGCTTGAACCAGTCATCAATCTATAATAAAAGCATTTATAATACCACAAATCTACAAATATATCTACATAAGTTCCCACAGAGAACTCTTTTGTTTACCAAGAAATAGAATGACACAACTTATCACAAGAAGGAATGATACCAATTCAAGAACTTTTAAACAGATCGTAAAAGAACTATTCCTCGTGGCTTTGAAAGATCTACTTGTTGTAGTGGATGCACATGCATTCCGGCACACAAGGGAAGTAAAATTTACAAACAGCTTCATGAAGAAAAAACAACCAGGTTTACCAAGACAAACTCATATCCTTGAATAACTTATTGCACTCGCCTGTTTCTGGGAGCAAACCTAAATAGAGTAACATAGTTTGGGCTTTCAGAACAAGAGTTGCACAATTGCATCAAATTAGAAGGAAAAGAGCACCAAATTTAATGATTTAAGGTCCTAGAAAACTTGACAAGCAACTGCATTCAAGTGCTTGTAAAGAGTATGAATTCCATGTTATGAAAGTTCCAGAAGAGATCAGGTCAATATAAAGACTAGTTCCCAAGGTTTTGGCAGTTCCATAAGTTTCTCTGACAGAGAGAAGATGGCTTCTTGAGCCTTTCACAAATCATCTAAAGCTTGCTTTGTTATTAGTGAGACTTGAAACAAATTAAGAGATATAGCCATATGCACCTTCAAAAGTTCAAATAAAAAGCAGTGCAGCATAAGAAATGTTGTACAATGCCTTTCATCTCTCTCTGCACTAAAATGTTATTAGTTTTGATATAAGACATTGCCTCAAGCTTGCCTGGACAAACAAATGGTTCCCTGAAATCCCATATACACTCGAGTACAAATACTTTTGAGATATGTCTGTTCCTCTAAATACATCAAAATACAGCATCTGAAGGCTGACCCTCAAATACATGAGTGGCTCACAGCTCAGAAATAACAGTTCATCAGAAGCCAAATATATGTAAAAGGGCCGTGCTTCCAGCAGTAGAGCTGTCCTTGATTTGAGGAAACTTATCCTGTTTATCTATAGCTTCTTACATAACATGGTAATCCACAACTACTGATCACAGAGATAACCTCAGGTCCAAGTCTGCTGGTTTGTTTATATTGTCCTGGCATACAGATTCTGCTATCCCTTCGCTGTTTGATTCATAGCACAATAACTCGTAAAAAGGTATGCCGCACCTATCATCAATTGCACTGGTTGATCTATGCTTAAGCAAACCACCAAATTGGTACATGTTTGATTTACCTGGCTCTGGACTTCTTTCCTAAATTATCAAAAGAAAATGCATTTGAGTTTCCAGGAAAGAATCATATGACAAAACTGGCTTCTACAATTAGACTATTTCCTCTGCCATTACCTAAAGGTGAATATCAGTTACCAGCTTGCCATTTGAATTATCAGATGTAATATTATTCACTTCTATTTCTCTTTAGTTAAAAACTGAGCACCAGATTCTCAGGACTCATTGGGGATATTGTCTCAGTCAAACTTTGCAAACTGATGTAAATATTTACTTTGTTTATAAACACGAGTGAGATCAGTCTTTCATTCACTGTAAAAATTTTGCTTGCCTAGATAAGCATGGGAAGGGGTTACCTTCTGCAAATAATTTTCAAGTCCGCATTCCTCACATGCATCAGAAGTAGAAGAGTATTTTCCATCATAAGTTACTGAGTGGTCCTTGGGTTTTCTATGGAGAGAACCATTCACTGAAGTAGACAACCCTAGTGTCAAAAAATCACAGGGCGTCTTTTTCTCCTGGGAGGAAATGTCATTCTCACATAACCCTTTCCAATTTAGTTGAAAACCTGGTTGCATCAAGCTTGTACTACTACTCGAGCAGCTATCGTTTACAATAGCCTGACCAAGACATGACACTTTTTGTGTATGTCCTTGTTCACTGTCACAAAAAAAATTTATTTCGGAGGGATATTTACAAGCAGGAGATACTCTCTCAGACTTGGCTTGCCACTGCGCTGCCATCTGAATCGGTTCAAAACAAGTCTCCACAGAACTCCTGTTATTAACAGCATCTTAATGTCAGAAGCACGGCTAATGGGAAAATATGTGCCTAAACATGAGGAAAAAAAAAAGTATCTGAAATATGTAAAGGAACTTTCTACAGCCTGAAAGATTAGGGTAAGAATATTATGATGATAAGGTTGTAGACCAACTCGAGGAGGGTTTATAATAATTAAGACCAGACTGACTTGTCGCCATAATTGGCAATATTGATGTATTTATGATTGGACCACACAAAGCCCATACATCATACTGATTCAATATCTTTGTGATAGATCATACTGCAATGAAAACCCTTTTGATCTGGCTGTTGCAGTTCATAATTTAAAATTAAACATTCGGTAGGATAGCTTTCAATAGAATTCTGAAAGTCGGAAAATAATTGGGTCTAAGCAAAGTCACATGACTGGCAGTCAACAGCTATTTGGCAAAGATGAAGAGTAAGAGCACAACTCATACTCAAGAAAAAACTTTATAAAAAAATATTTCTCATTCCATGGGAAATCCACTAAATAGGCATCAAAATGAACACATGACCATGTATTGAATAGGCATATATCATTCTAATAGAGTTCCCATAATCAATATAAAGACAATTTCCTAACTAATGCACGTCATTCTGTTTATTTTGATGTTTATGATGCATTGTCATGTGAGTCAAATTCAAGTATAACTGGACAAGCTGAAGCCTAAAAGTAGAGTTAGCACTAAGCAGAAAATTGGACAATAACTAATGAAACTTAACCCTGCTAGCTTCTCCAAGAGTAGGGTCAGTACTTGTATACTTGGGAAGAGTTGCATCTTTGGATTTATGCACAAGGTAGCCAGAGTCCATACTTAACAGAATGCAGTGCAAAACCACCTGAAATCATAGTATGATTTATCTTCCCTACTATACTAAGTCTGCAAGAAGCAATTCAATTGCACAAAATTCCACATTAGGTACCTGAAAATACCAATAGGATCCAGATTCGGAAGCTCTAATTTGGTTGACTTGGGCTCAATTGCATTTTCTTCAGATAAAGGCCACAGGCGTTTTCTGCCTGGAATCTGCTTCAACAGCAAGAAATTGCATTGATTTTACTAAGCCAAAATGGATCAATAAGACTCTGGTATAACAAGTTCCAGTCCACTTCAAATTCTAAGAAATATCATTAATATTACTAATAACCAAAATAGGTCAACATTACAGAGGACAGTTAGTGGAAATAAAAACTGCAAAGAATGAAGTAGCTCATCGACACAAAAGAAATCAAAAGTGTAAATAAGATTGGCTAAAAGAGCAAGATATAAAGAAAGAGCTAGAGAGCTAATCACTAAAATCATCTGAGCTGTGAGAATAATAAGGTTGTGAGAGTCTTCTCGAAACAACTGCATAGATAATCCGGTCCGATGTTTCGGGTGTCTCTACAGGATCCATCATCAGGAACGTCAGACCGAATTATTTCTACGCAGTTGTTTCCAGAAGACTCACAAAGCTATTCGCTGTGAATTGACAATCAAAGAAAAAATAATAAAGTTAAACACCAAGCCCTTGCCCAACAAGAAAAATAATACAAATGAATTTCTGATAGGGTAGTGTCATTGTTTTTTTACCTTGTCTTCCTCTGACCAATTAGCAGCTTTGGCAGAGTAAATTTGGTTTGAAGGGGGCTCCATTTGTACAACTCCACATGATGAAACACTCGTCTGAGAAATCATAACCCCACATATTCAAATTTCAATTTTAGTTGGAAGTGCGGAGTGCATCTCCACCAGAGTAATATAAAACTGAATTAGAACTAGAACAAAAAAACCACAAATCTCAAAGTTGCAATGAGATAAGCCAAGCAACCAATTTCAATGTTAAAAAATAAAAATTCAATGAATTTAAAGGAATATGAATGATTGCAATGAGCAGAAAAATGCAGGGAACATTATGTACCATTGGCAGCTCTGTTAGGGAACTTGGAGACCACAGAGAGGGCTCAAACAACCTCAGCTCGTGATGATTTACTGCAGCAGATCCATAGATTTCAGACCCCAATCCCTGATGAAAAGGAGATATAGCAGCAACCACCATAGAATCTGGGGCCACAGAAACTTGGGTAACACAGGAGTTTGACTCCGCCAGTACAGAATTATTATTTGTCCTATGAATTGGGACTTTAACATTAAGCCCTGCAAGGCACATGGCAAAGGGAGCTGCAGGAGAAGGATGAGGTGGTTGAAAGGCGGCCTTCATCTGCCTATTAAGATGATCACGAGGGATTAAACCCATACCCTGTTGTTGTTGTTTTTGTTGCTCTTCCATGCGCAATTTTTCCAATTGGGCAACTCCCAGACCGCGCTGGGGGACCCTTTTTTCGCCATTTTTAGCCTTCCTAATCCTGTTGCAGGACTGAGAAACTCTTTCAAGCCTTTCCTCCATCGGAGATTATGCGAACAAACTTTACAAATACAACCGTTACAACTGTTCCCATCTACTACAGTAACAACAATACCGATGATTGTATGAATCATAAAAACATGAATACCTATATTCTAAAACAGGACCCCAATATGGAAACAATCTCCTAAACAGCTAGATTTGGTCTTAAAAGACATCTCATCCAACACAAGCAAATAATAGTTGGAGAATTTAATTTAGAACTGGACATCTATATAGAACCAATCTTCAAACCAAGTACATTTGGCGTTGGAATATATCCTATTTGGTTTTGTTATAATTTTAGAGGGTGGGGTATCAGCTTTCAAAATAAACTCGTCTTCTGGCACGTGAGAGCAAGCAACCTAAAGCCTGAGAGAGTTATGAATTTGTCTTCTAGCTGGTAAGAGCAAGCAATCTACATTAGGGAGACAACTGTAACTTTAAGTAGGCTCTGCTTCCCTTTTTCAGCGGTAGATTAGATCTAACTCCTCCAACTTTCGGTAGGATAACTTCTTTATAAATTTCGGCACCACCTCCAGATCAGATTAGATCAATTACTCTCTAACTTTCTTTTTAAGTTTCTTCATAGATTGTAGGATATCAACCCTATTTTGGCTCATTTTTTTATAAGCTTCCGTACTAAAATTCCAGATTAAATCAATTCTTCTTATTTTGGGTATGGTTACTCCCTTGTAAAGTTATGCTCAATAAATCAACTTTCTTAGTTTGTGCATATGTTTTGTGCTCAAAATTTTAGATTCTGTAAGTCGACTTCCTACCAATTTATCTTCATTAAATCAATTCCTCTAATTTTTGTATAGACTTATCTTTATAAACTTTACAATACTAAATCAAATCAAACCTTCTAACATCTGGCAGACTCATTTATACGAGATCAACTCTTGTAAGTTGTGGTGGGTTCTTGGATCTTAGATTAAATCAATTCCTCTAACTTTCTTTCAATAAGTTTACTTATTACAAATTTCTGCTCGATAGATCAGCTCCTTTAATTTTTGTGCTCAATACTAGATTAGATCAGAACCTCTAACATTCCGTAGACTCCCTTCCCATAAAATTTGATAGATTCAATTCCTTACAAATTTTGGTAAGGAGATTAGATCAACTCCTCTAATATTTGGTAGACTCCCTTCAAAACCACTCTCTTTCAACATCTGTACTCAAAATAGCTAATTTAACATTTTGTAGGCTTCCTTATTACTTCAAACTTTATTCGACCAACATCATCTTCACTTTTAACAGGTCTGAAGATAATTTCTAGACAAAGACTTGAATCCTCTGGTCCAAACCCTCTTAACTCTCAATAGACTGACTCAAAAAATCAGTAGACTTAAAAACTTTGAATAGACTGACTCAAAAAATATAAAAAAACCACCACCTCCAAAATCAGAGGATGAACTTAGAAGTGATTGGCAATTAAGTGATGCAATTTAAGGGTGTTTTATTGAGGTTTTTGGTGCGGGAATGATAGCAACGTCAGCAAGAGATTCTGGGCAATAATAATGATTTTGTGGATTTGAGGGGCAATGAAAGGAAAGGCAGGTTAAAGTCAAGATAATGTCTAATAATAGAAAAGAGGCAACGTAAGATCTGAAGAGAATCGAGGATCGGATCGAAGGGAAACAAGATCTTGTCTTGTTGTACTTACTCAGATCTAAGAAGCATGAGAGACAGCAGGAGAGCATTTAGGGAACCTGAATATATTAAGAGATTATATAAAATCCCTACGTGGATAGATTCATGAATGGTTCATAGATATGCCCACCCAATTCTAGACTTTTTCTTTTCTTGGATTTTTGCTTTTATTCCGGTCTTAATATTATCTCTTTTTTGTTTTGTTTTTTATTACTCATCCACAGACCATCTGGCATACAAACAGGGCCAATCCCTACGAAACTACTTTTGGTCCTATATATATTATATATATACCAGCATTTGCGCTCAAAGGATAAGATATGTTGGAAGAGATGTAATATTTTGTTTTTGTAAAGTAGGTTTTTGTAAAGCGAGGGAGGCTAAATCGGTATGACTAGTGAATCCATCTCGTTGTTTGTGTATGAAGGGTTGAGCAACAATATTCTTATATTTTCAATAGAGGTGATACCATGGCAGTGGAAAATGAAATATGTTTCTTTATATGGTGTGGCAATGTGTTGCGTAAGGAGAAGACGTTTTGTTTCATGGTAAGATTGAACAATGGCGAAGTAGTGGGGAAAGGCAAAGCCATATAGAACATACAAGTGGTGAAATATTTGAAGGTTCATTGAGCAATGATAGTGAAGGGCAATGACAAGGTATTTCAGGGGAGACTATACCCCTAACACAAAGTCATGGCAGCGAGTGGGTTTACATCTCTACATCCTTTGCAAAGGAATCTATAGCTTACAGGTTGTAAGTATCTTTAATTGACCATTTTCTATTGTCAAAGGTGGGCGAGAATGTCATGAGCAGTGATTTAGCATCCGATGTATAGCTCGAATAATAATTATAATACTAATAACGTGGGAACAAAACATTGAAATTCTGAAATTTATATTTCTATATACTAATTTTAAATATTATATATTATATGAATAATTAAAACTTTTTAACGTGACCGGCGCCGCTAGCTAGACACGACTAATACCGGTACCACGGGACCAGGGAGGGACTCGAACACTGGTGGGCAAAGCCGCAACAGAAGTACCTGTCCAATCGACTACACACCCCGACCCTATATTTTAAATTGCTATTACTTATTATTATTGTTATTGTTATATATATATATATATATATATATATATATTAGAATAATATAATATATTATTAGTAATAATATCGACATCTTTACTTATATATATTTAAATTAATGAACTCTTTAATTAAATAGTCACAACTAGAGGACATCAATATCATCAAAATCACTCAAGGCATTATATAACTAATATATTAAAATTAGTAATATATTATTATATTATATGTATTATTCTATTAATATTTATAAATTACTAATTATTATTTTATAATAATGTTTATATATTATATTATATTATATGTAATACTCTACAAATATTTATGGATTACTAATTATTATTTTATAATAATATTTATATATTATATAATATATAAATATATATATAATAGTATATATAATTTTAAAATATACAGAATATATATAATATACTATTATTGACTATTATTATATTATATTTTATTATTATTTATTATATATTAATATCATAAATATAATATATTAATATTATTTATATGTTATATATTATAATATAATATTAAAATATAACATAATATTATTTTATAATAATATTATATTTATTATTATTTAATTAAAAAAAATTTAAAATGAAGCAATGATTGAGGGAGGCACCGCATGATTAAAATTTTAAGCGCTTAAATGTTAATAAGAGGCATTGACAATTAGAAGAAAGATGGACAAGTTGTCATAAATTAATAGCACACAACACAAGTGTGAACAAATAGTAGCCGTAGATAGTTGTAACATCTTTCTATAAATAGGTGTTGTTTAAATCTTCTTCTTTAACCATCTCTTTGTGTGTTACGTGCTTTATGATTTGTGTTTTGTGTTGTTATCCCTTGTTTAGTCCCATTTATATATGCCAATGGTATTGTTAACATATGGCACTCCACCAATCTAAACTGTGCATTTTAACCTTGGCATCCTTTGTTTTTTGTTCCAATATTTCCTTTATTTCCCATATTTTTGCAACGAAATGTTCTTTGCTTTCTGCTTGTGCCCTTGGCGCTTTACAAGGCAAGGGACAATGTCTTTTTACCTTCTAGGATGCACCCTGAACACTTTGTCAGGCCTCCTACACCTTATGTTTAGCCTCTTCTCCAGTAGAACTGGCCTTGTATCCCATTTCTTTGCTCATTTCAATTCTTATTCACCACTTGCATTCTGTTGTACATGCTACCACCCCGTAAATGAAAAAATACCATATAAATACCTACTTGTAACAAAATTTTGAAATAGAAAATAAGGTTACTTACCTCTTTAGCTATATGCAGGGTCCGAAAGGAATCTATGTTGGTTTTGTTATAAGAGAGCTAGGCATACATATAATAAATGTTGTCAAGAAAAGATTAAATAATATAATAGTGAGTATGAAGTAAGTTTTTTGAAACCTCAATAGTTGGACAATTATATTATCGTGGAAGGTCCTCCTAAATGTTAATGCATTTATAAATGTATCGCCTGATTCAAGAAAATGAACAAAGTTGTCATATGTTAATGCGGCCCTATTTATTTGTAAGCAATGAAATAACTCAACTGGTCACAGTCTTTTTTTTTTAATTCATGAGAAGAGTTTTATTCAGAGACTTAATTTAAATCTCACAAGTCTTGAGAGTGCACTTAACGGCCTTCCAAAAGGCGTATTGTCAAATTTAAAGTCATCAAAGAATAAGCATTGTTATCAAATCGTTATAAAGAACTTTTAGAGCACTAAGGATCCCAATCCTTAAAATAGAGTTAAGGAAATCCTTACCAAATTGCCAACGAGGTTTATAGACTAGAATGAGACATGCTTTAGCTCTTTATTTCTTATTAGAACAATAGCTCCACCTTGATCATAAGTAGTATTAAGCAAGCTCTACTGAACATTAGAAAGGTTATTGATAGAATGCTTAACTTCACCAAGAGAAGGCAGTGATTAAAAAGCACTACTAGATATTGATTTACACCCAACAAGTTTGAAAGGAATAATCCACTTCTAGGATTTACTTGACCACTTGCTAAAATATTCATAATTTGATTACATGAACAAATGAACAAAATTCCAAAAGTGATTCAAAATCCACTACTTATACGTTACTCAAATAGATTGGTATCCAATTACCATGTTATTCCAAGTGGTTAAAATATAACTTCCATGTTAGGGATGTACCAAGACATTCATGGACATTATGGGCCATGAGAAGGGTAGATAATAGCTTTACCAACATGAGGACCCAAGGTTAAGGTATTCACCTAACCACTTTAAGGTTTGAAATTTGTTTAGAGTGACAAGATTATTTAACCCCAATTTGCCTAGATCAACGATTTATAAGATGCAAAGAAGGTTATTGAATTAAAATCACAATCCTTGTTGGATTAGTTATCTAGACCAGCTTTAACAAGTTTTTAAATGATCCTTTTAAGAAAGAATAATCATATGCTAAAAGGGATGTAATATTTTGTTTTCGTAAAGTGGGGTCGTGTAAAGTGAGGGAGGTTAAATCGGTGTGACCACTGACCCCATCTCGTTTCTGTACGAAGGGTTGAGCAACAATATTCTTAGATTTTCAATGGAGGTGACACTATGACGGTAGAAAATGAAGTGTGCTTCTTTATATATGGTGTGGCAACGTGTTCTGCATGGAAAAGATGTTTTGTTTCCCGATAAACTTGAGCGTTGACAAAGTAGTGGGGAAGGGCAAAGCCATATAGAACATGCAAGTGGTAAAATAGTTTAAGGTGCATTGAGCAGTGACGGTGAGGGGCAATGACAACGTATTTCAGGGGAGATTATACCCCTAACCCAGAGTCATGGCAACTAGTGGATTTACATGTCTGCACCCATTGCAAAGGGATTTGTGGCTTTCAAGTTGTAAGTATCTTTGATTTGCCATTTTCTATTGTCAAAGGTGGGCGAGGATGCCATGAGCACTGATTTGGCACATCTAATGTATAGCTCAAATAATAATTGTAATGCTAGTGATGTGGGGATAAGACATTGAGGTTTTGGATTCTATATTTATATATACTAATTATAAATATAATATATTATATAAATAATTATATTATATATTTATAACTATAAATATTATCAAATTTTAAATTATCATTACTTATTTATTAATAAAATGTGTGTGTAATAAAAATATAATAATAATAATATTGTAGTAATATATATATAATAATAATTATTATTATTAGTAATAATGTCGGCATCTTTGTCCATATTTTATAGTAAACATATAGCAGAGTACAACGATGAGTAAGCATACATTTAAATTAGTGAGCTCCTTGGTTAAGTAGCCACAAGTAGGGGACATCCATACCATCAAGTCACTCAAAGTCACTCAAGGCATTATATAACTAATATATTAAAATTAATATTATATTATATACATTATTCTATTAATATTTATAAATTACTAATTATTATTTTATAATAATATTTATCTATTATATAATATAAAAACATGTATAATAAAATATATAATTTTAAAATATACAAAATGTATATAATATAGTATTATTAACTATTATTATTTATTATATATTAATATCATAAATATAATAAAATATAATATTATTTTATAATAATATTATATTTATTATGATTGAATTAAAAAAATAAAAATATTGAAACAATGATTGAGGGAGGCATCGTATGATTAAAATTTAAGCATTTAGATGTTAATAAGAGGCATTGACAATTGGAAGAAAGATGGACAAGTTATCTTAAATTGATAGCACACAACACAAGTTTGAACAAGTAGTAATCATTAATGGTCATAATATCTTTCTACAAGTAGGTGTTGTTTAAATCTTTTTCTTTAGCCATCTCTTTGTGTGTTGTGTGCTTTGTGTTCTGTGTTGTTATCCCTTAATTGTTCCCATTTATATACATCAATGGTATTTTTGAATAGTTCCAGGGTTGTATTGACAGGCCCCCTACCCCAGAAACATACTAAAACCAAATACATCCGATTGGAGACAGCCAAAAGACCAAGAAAACCTAACAATAGACAAACCCCAACTCCACTCGAGAAAACACAATGACCAAGCAACCAATAAACAACCAGACCCAAAAGCCAGAAAACAAAAAGACAAAAAATCAATGACCAATCAACATTTACCCATGGTAGCTTCTTCCTCCAAATATAGGATATAAATTGTTTCACCGTCCCTGTGTTTCACCACCGCTGCCTCGAACATGTTTTCAACTTTGACAACTATGCTCAAACTAGCACCACCTCCAACCGAAGGCCCAGAGAGACATGAAGCTACCAAGAAGAGGTTTCCAAACACTTCTTCCCATGGCTTGTTACACCAGGGTGGTGCTGCTACATCCCTCCATAGAACCCATTTCACCAACTTCTTTACTGCCACCACTCTGTTCTTGCCATGCTGACATTCATGCAATTTCTCCATTTCCAAAATTTGACCCTTGAGTTACGCTAAAATGGGCATGGAGATTAACTGACCCTCCCTTGACCCAAGCTCCACTATCTTCCTATTAAGTTTCTCCATAAAATCAAATAGAATCAAGAAGTGCATCTTCAGCATCCTGAATGTCAATAATGGGACCAATCCAAGGTTGTCTCTGCCTAAGAAGGGAAGCTTGGGTAGTGGAAAAAGGTCATATAGTCGAATCTTCTTGATTAACCCCACCCAAGCTTCTGGATACATGTAAAACACCGTCACCTAAGCGACCACTTTTGCATCAAAGACCAATGCCATAAGATTTGAGGCAAACACTGCCATAATTTATGAATTTACGTGACTACACACACTCTATAGCATAAACTCGAGCCCAAAGACCTTTGAAATAGCCTCCAAGAAATATTTCAACAGGAGCCAGAAGATGTGGGATAAATGGGCTCATGAGATTTAGCCTTTGAAAGCCATTTCTTGTACCTTACTCCCCCTAAAAAAGACACATAGTTGCCAGGGCTATTTCTACAACATCATCCATGTTGCCTTCTTTAAACCACCAAACTTTACTACACTTATGAACCGAAACAATAAACAACGCACAAGCCCCAGCCAGCTTAAAACCCATGGAAAGACAATGAGAAGAGACGCTTTCTTTGGGACCCCACTTGCCACATGCAACCACCAATTATACAAATCTTGCCCTTAAACCTTCAAGAATGCCCACCCACGAGAAGCAATTCCCATCGAGTGAAGAGATGTCAGCTAATAATGAGATGGACAGTGGCAAAAATGCACCCAATGCCAAAACACCACCAATCAACAGCAAAAATGCCATGCCAAATTTAGCCAATGAAAATAAATCTATTTCATAAACCACCCATAACATCATAATGCCGCACATTTTACACAAACTCAATCAAAGTGATATTTAGAAAATCCTCCCATAATTCTCTTACATTATCCATCCTACTTGACTCATCTTGGTCAATACCGCAATTGGCTAAGAAATCTATGATTGAATTCACCTCTCAGAAACAATGTCTGCACTCCCACTCGAAGAAGAACTCTAGATTTTTCCATGTGTTCATCAGGTTGTTCTCAAGATGCCATGTTTTTGCCTCTTACCTCTTCAGCACTGATATCATAACTTGGGAGTCTCCTTCAATTATCAACTTTGAGATTTCACATTGGAGAGCCATTTCAATACCCAATGCAAGAGCTTGCGCTTCTGCTTCATTATTCATTCCATCTTGAAGTTTTTACAACATAGCTCATATTAAGGAAACACAATAATCCCTAATAACGCAACCCACTCCTGAGGCTCCAAGATTACCCCGAGAAACTCCATCAAAGTTGAGCTTAAACTATCTTCCCAGAGGAGGGCTCCAATTTTACTTGTTTTTATGATCTTTTTTACCAATTGTGATTGACCCATTAACGGGGGAATGCATCAATGGTAATATTAACATATGGTATTCCTCCAATATAATCTGTGTATTTTAGCCTTGGCATCCTTTGTTTTTTGTTCCAATATTTCATTGATTTCCAAGGTTAATTTGCAAAGACAATGTCCTTTGCCTTCTGCTTGTGCCCTTGGCACTTTACAAAGCAGGGAACAATATATTTTTACCTTCTAGAATGCACCCTGAGCACTTTTCCAAGCCTCCTACACCTTATGTTTGGCCTCTTCTCTAGTAGAGTTGGCCTTGTCTCCCATTTCTTTGCTCATTTTACTTCTTTATTCACCACTTGCATTCTATTGTACATTCTACCACCCCGTAAATAAAAATATACCCTATAAGTACCTACTTATAATAAAAAATAGAAATAGAAAATAAGGTTACTTACCTCTCTAGCTCTATGCAAGGTCCGAAAGGAATCTATGTTGGTTTTGGTAAAAGAAAGCTAGGCATTGATATAATAAATGTTGTCGGGAAAAGATTAAATAATATAATAACAAGTGTGAAGTTAAGTTTCTTGAAACCTCCAAAGTTAGATGATTATTTTATCGTGGAAGGCCTTCCAATATGTTAATGCATTTATAAATGTATCATCTTATTTAAGAAAATGAAAAAAGTTATCATGTGTTAATGTGGCCATGTTTATTCGTATGAAATTGATGTTGAATTGGTGATCAAGTAGAGTTGTTCATCTAATCTGTTAGGTAACAAAAATGGGAATTTCCATTCTATTGTTACTGTTAGTGTTGGCTCTTTTCACACAGCCTTCCCATGAGCTAACTCATCATGAAGTATTCTCAAGGTTTTTGAGGGAGAAATAATATGTTCTCAACACAAACACAAATCAAGAATGGTCACCTCATTTGATTAATACATAATTGTTTTGCCTAACCAGCCAACAAATATAAAACAAATCAAGAATGATCATAAATCATTCTTTTCACAAACACAAATCAAGAATGATTACTCTCATGAGATTGGCAAGATGGCTGTTTTGCCTAACTATCCAATAAATTTAACCTTTACTTAGTATTTACGATATGTGATGATTGATGCATAGGTGGAGAGACCTCTTTTTTACTATTTTACAAAGGCGACTAAAAATACTTTTACTAAACCTTTGCTTTTTTAGCTCAATGGAGGTATTTCTTATTTTATATATTATGAAATTTGCTAAATATAAATAGTCCTAGTAGTAATACAGGGGTTATTTAACACTTTTATATGTTGATGAGTGTTAAGTCATGTGCATTCAACACCATTTAACATGAACATAGATTTTTTAGTTAAAATTATATAATATTTTTATTATATTGATGTTCTTAACGAACAATTGTGTTGTTACTTGTCATATGGTTGTGTTCCTCATCGTATACTAATAAATATG
This sequence comes from Torreya grandis, assembly GCA_037957365.1. Lineage (NCBI taxonomy): Eukaryota > Viridiplantae > Streptophyta > Pinopsida > Cupressales > Taxaceae > Torreya > Torreya grandis. Next base: position 2,404,310 of record JARHVA010001683.1, on the reverse strand, counting down.
ATATGGTATCATGTGTGATATTGTAGGGCCTAGTTCCATGTGGCATACACACAAGAACCATCTTTGCATATAAATTTGACCGAGCCTGTGTTACAAAGAAGGCAATGGTGTAGAAGCAGTTGTCGTTGGCTTTGGAAAGCACCAATAAACAAATAAGAAATTTAATGCTTTCACAGTCCATAAGATATTCACAGAATGGTTTGTGGGAGAAAAATTGTGTATATATTTATAGATCGACGTGTTTCAAATCACCTAATGTGCTTCATCATCAAGAAGAACTCATGCCAATGAGTTATTCTTGATGATGAATCACATTAGGTGATTTGAAACATGTCGATGTATAAATATATACACAGTTTTTCTCCTAAAAATCTTTCTATCAATCCCACTAAATAATTTTTTTGACAAATCTCTTTTTCGAAGAATTGTACATTGTTCATTGTTTTAAGTTTGTGATTTTCTTTTGGTTGAGTCCTGAGCAAATTGAAGTTAATGGAAAGCTAAAGCTTACCAATATCCCATCAATATTCCACATGTAATTTACATCATGACCACATAGGTCATCTAAGTAATGCCTAACACTATGTGTCATTATGCGAACAACCAAAAAAAAGTTTATCAAAACATGTTGTCTCTGCAACAACCCTACACTTGGAAAAAATTGACTAGGGATGGGAAATGAATATTCTAGGGTGATAAAATCTATGGTGAGGTCTTCACCACGAAAATGCCTCTAACATAATTAATGTTTAATAGTAACCCTAACATGTTGATAAGATTGAAAAAAAAGTGTATTTCAAATAAGGTTGATATGGAAAACTTTGTTGAAGTTGAGGTTTTTTAGTAAAGAAGGAAAAAATGTGAGAGATGAAGATGAATATAAGGCATTTGTTAATGAGAAAAGAGTTAAAAGCCGACAATAATTGATTAAATTCGATATTTTCTTTGTATCTAAGAAATGCTAATAGTGTTTGTGGAGTAATGAGGTCCCCTTACCTTGTACTTATTATTAAAAATATAAAATATGGAACAAAAACCAACAATATAACCTCAAATATTCGTTATTGTTAATGTGAAAAGAACTTTAATTTAATTAAAAGTTATTTGTGAGTGATTTTGATCAATGTTGATTCATGTATATTTAAGTTATTTTCATACGTATATTTGAAAAGTTTTTAGAACATTAACAAGTATTATCAATGTAGGATAGTCAGAGTGCAATAATTATAATTTTGTGAAGTATTAATTTTATTTTTTATTTTTTTTAAGAATTTTTACCAAATACGTTAAGTATCAATTTTAATTAGTTTTTTTTTTTTTTGAATAATTTTTACCTAAATATATTTAAGTGTACAATTTTCTTAAGTAATTGTTTGTAAAGGACTTTTTGGTTTTTTTCTCATAATGTATATGTACGATGTTATCTAGATACATGTTGTTGTCGACATCATCCCTGGGCAATGGTTTGGTTAGAACAAATCACATTTAACATTTTATTTGTGCTAAGTTATCTTTTCATATAGAAAAAGATGATATATTTTGTATGCTTAAAAATATTAGCAAAGTGAAAAAATATAAATAATTGTCTGTTGGATTTGGATTGACAAATTACAAACAAATATCATATACTTCTTAATAGATTTTTATTTTTATTTTTAATGAATTTTTAGTTTTTTTGTCATAACATATATGTGCCATGTTATTTGGGTGCATGTTGTTGTTGACATCATCCCTTAGCATTGATTTAATTAAAACAAATCACAATTAACATTTTGTTTGCACTAAGTTATCTTTTCATGTATAAAAAGATGATATATATTTTTGGCTTAAAAACATAAGCAAAGTGAAAAATAGAAATAGTTTTGTCTGTTGGATTTGGATTGAAAATTTGCAAACAAATACCATATACTTTTTAATAGATTTTGTTTTTATTTTTTAATGATTTTTTGGTTTTTTGTTTTAATGTATATATACCATTTTATTTGGATATATGTTGTTGTCGATATCATCCCTTAGCATTGATTTAGTTGGAACAAATCACATTTAAAATTAAAAGTTATCTTTTCATGTAGAAAAAGATGATATATTTTGTTGGCTTAAAAACATAAGCAAAATGAAAAATTAGAAATAGTTCTATTTGTTGGATTTGGATTGACAAATTACAAAAAAAATACCATATACTTTTTAATAGATTTTATTTCTAAGTGTTTTTGAATTTGATGTTATATTGATTGGCTTCAATTAAGCATTCATATTTATTTTTAGAAGAGATTTAAAATGTTTGTAACTTTATATGTTGTTCTTGCCAATGTAGTTTATATGCAATTCAATTCGAAAAAATAAAATATTTTAATAGATATTGTTTTTAATTATGTTTTCACTTTGACATTATATTAATTGACTAAAATTAGGCGTGTACAATTACTTTTATAGAAAATATTCAAGAACTATAACTTTATTTGGTGTTCCTACCAATGTACTTAACATTGAGAATGAAGGTTGAGGACCATGATTTCTAGACGAAATGTAAAGTGTTTTTGGATCTTATTTTAATTGGAATTATTTCAGTACATTTTTATTGTCTTTATGTAAACAATTCAATATTTTTTTAATTCTACAGTGATTTTATTGATATCTAGTATTTGATTTATTTTATTGTTTGGTGTTTACCCTGATTTTGGTTTTACACAAAATATCAATAAACTAATTATAATTAAATAAATTTAAAAATAATCCATGAAAAGACATAATTTAAATTTATATAATTGGTTTGGCTCAAATAAATATGATAAATGCAACAAACAAAACTATGCTAATAAAATCAAGTACAAGAGATTAAGGAATGGTCACACATGATTGTTGTTCAAGAAATCTAATATTGAAGAATGACTGTGTAGACTTTCTAGATCCTACTCTTGAAATCTAGGATTCTTAAATTATTTCAAGGCAAACACGTGCAGGGTAAAGATTTGTCCTGGGCAGACATGTGTAGGTCAAAATCATGTTTATCAAGTCTATCCCTATACCACTGAGTCTATTCTAGAGAAGGTTCTACAAAATGATTTTTGTATCACTATTGTATTCAATATTTTCTTATGTTATTTTACCTATACTTCACTATTTTTTCAGTTAGAATTGATGTTCTTCCTCTTTGACCTAGTTTAACACTTCAAAACAAATAAATAAATAAATATGGACTTGGGCAACCACCAAAGCAATATTACAAACTACGTATCTTGCATGCTTGGAATCAAACTTCCAAGTAGTTATATGAGTGTGTGGGTGGAAATAGCTCAAGTAAGGGTTTTGAACCTCCTCTTCCCCAAAAGCAATAAATACAACTATATGAAATTTAATACGCTCCTTTGGCATAAGAGGAATAATGAGAGACCTAGAATAATAACTCCATCATAAGTGTGTAAGAAGTGACTCAATGAAGATCAACTTGAAGTAGGAGGAAAGATGTTTGATGCTTAGCTCTAGGCTTGACCTTTAATATTTGATTTTGATTTATATTATTTGTGTTTCAATTCATCTCAAATGTCTTGACATGACCTAATATATATAGGTTGAATTAATATAAGGTATGTGTGATATCTGACTCTAGAAGTAATGGGCAAGGTTAAGGGTGCACAATCAATGACAATAAATTATTTAATGTTATTTTTTATTTAATAATGAAATGATAAGAAAAAATAAACTATTGAAAATTGATTTATATCTATATAAATTGCATATATGAATCTAAAATATAGAATTTACGGAATTGGAAATGATCTATAAATAGTAAATTGACAAAAGATATATAACCCTAGCTTAGATCTAATTTTATGTTGACTATGTAGGTTGACTATTGCTGAAAAATAAATAAAATGACTTGTGAACCATGTTGCATCTGAAAATATAAATTTAAATTTTTTTGGGGCAAGGCCACACTAGGAGGATAAGGACACTTTGTAGTCTTGTCTATCTATTATTTCCTTGTCATGACTGACTATGCCATTTATTTTCCAATTTGGGTACATGCGGTTGTCTATGAGGGTTTTCTATATGATTGTGTCTCAATTTTGCATGAAAGACCTGTAAAATAAAAACTGATCCTACACATAAACACAATATAGATCAAATTTTCAAAGGGGCAATAGGGTTAGGGGAATAGTCAAGCTATCTCTAGAAAACCCTGAGTGATATGAGTGTTGCCTACATAGCCTAAATGTTGGATTATTTTATGATCCAAGGTGATTTTATGTTTTAGATAGTATTTAATTTAATGTATTGTTTTGTTTATAATAACTAGTTGGTTCACAGGAAATGTCAATTATATCCCGTAACCACCTCGTAAAAAGCTTTTAAAGCTTTTCACCTCTCTTTGTAAAAATCATTTTGAGAATAATACATTACTATTTTGTGTGAAAATATTTATTTGTAATGTAGTTTATTCTGTGTCTCTATTTTTCAGGGCCTAAAATGGTATAAGAGCTTGGCACCAGAGAATTGCAACCCTGGGAAGATACACATTGGGATTGTGGCAAAGAAAGATGTAGAGATTGAGTGAGGGAAAAAACTTAATATGCTACCATTGTCACTGAACCGTGTGACTTATGTTGAATCAATTTTCCATAAATAACTCATGATTCGCTAGTAATATCAAATCATTGTTATTTTTTATTTATTTTTTATAATAAAGACTTATACATCATGTCATACTACGTTGAATTACTATGGAGGAAACAAAAAAAAAACTTAAATTCATTTATTCTCCTAGATTTGGATTGGTACAACATTAGATTTTTTATTCAAATTCAACTTTTATCAAAAAATGCCTAGGTTGAAGAAAATAGTTGTAAGGAAGAGAACTTCAACGCCAAATGACTGAGTTCCTTAAGCAAAAAAAGCCTACCATACTGGTGCACCGTACAGGTGTGTGGGGAATGAATTTTAAAGTCTAAAGTGATTCAAACACCACGGTGTGAGGTCAAGTAGAAGATCTAGAAATTTTTCCAGATTAATGGGGTCCACCATACAAAGTTATAATACATAGGCATAGTGAACAAATTCTTTAAAGGATTTAACACAACAATAAATTCTGGTAAATATTTTATATGTTTTATTTGAAACTTCAAAGTTTATATTGTATATCTTGATTTTTTACTTTCAACTTTGTTGAAAGCAAGGTGGCTATTTAGCTTTTGTTAGTCACTTGAAAAGAGGGGTTCAAAACCCATTGATATTAATTTTGGTGAAAATTAATTTTTGACATCGTTTTTTATAAAGAAGTTATAAGGATAAAACCAAGATTTTCAATGAAAATAGTGATATAAGGGTGTAATAGGAGTTATAAGGATAATTTGTAAATCGGAATCTATTCGGAGGTAAAGGCCAAACTCCAATAGTATTCTTCAATTTTTCTTTTGTTACATCACGGATAAAATTATAAGTTCGATCTCAAAAAGTGGTAGATTAACTCCTAAAAATTATAAGAAATGATTTATGAGAAATAATAAAGAAATGACACCACCCACTAAACCCAAAAAATTGGTTGAATACCAAAAATGTGATAAATGTGCACTCGTACTGCTAAAATCATCCTGCACTGCATAGGTGATTATTCATATTGAAGTTGTTAAATCTGGGGCATGGAAAACATTAAATAATTTATATGATGCGCATCTTACATATAAAAATATTGACCTTCTTATGCACCTTTTGAAAAATAAACTGGCAGATGATGAAGATGTCTCTAAATATCTTTCATGCATGAAAACTCTAAAACAAGAGTATTGTACTACAGAGGAAAAATTAATGATGACATGTTAATTTATATCACAATGAATGGGATTAATTCCACATACACCAATTTTTTTGAAATATTGTAGCTTAGTGATAAGCTTAATGGTGCCACATTTGACTCCATTTGTGAGTTGTTGACTCAGCATAAGAGACAATTTACAAAGAAGAAAAATACACCTATTGAAGAGGCTCGCTACGTAAAGAATAGGTCCCATCATAGAGATCATCATTATGTACAGTGATAGGTTTAGAAGCATTCTCCAAAACACTCTCAATGCCATTCTCCACATCATTCTCAATAGCCTCCACAACATTCACATTAGCACTCTCTAGGGTCTTCTAAACGCAGACCTCACCATCGACATTCTTCTCAATCCTACATTTTTTCTAGTGATTCAGCTTCTTCTAGATCTCATCAAAATAGGAAATAGCCAAAATGTTTCAAATGTGGTGGTATGGACATCTTGCAGATGCATGTCCTTCTCAATGACCTTGCTCTCCACATAAAAATAAAGTTGAGGCCAATTATGTGGATCATTCTAACGATTAGTTTATGGTTATTCTAACACATCCTCTAATCAAGAGGCATTTTATATGGCTAAGTTTTATGGTCCTGATGGACCTAACACCGTATTTTGAGTGTTCAGTGATTTACTCGTCTTGTGTGAGCTATTAGGCTCAAGACTGGGATTTATTGTAGTAACATTTTTTTGGCTTGTGTTATTGCTTTCAGTTCTATTTTTGGATATCGATATCTGATATTCATGTCATGGAGTAGATTGGATTATTTGATTTTGTTTCTCTCAATGCAAAACTTCTCACCTCTAACCTGATAGGGGGAAAAGATATTGCATTTGTTAGTCTTTGATCAGTCATCGATGATAGTATGAGTTAACAGGGGTTGCTAGCACCTTTAGTGTTGAGCAAAGGTTGTCAACATTTGTTGGACATCAAGGAAATCTACCATACATAGTATGAGTTTTGTCACTTGGACAGGTTCCTGTGTGGGACCTTATGTAGATCGATGTAGTTAGACATGTTTGATTATATTTTGTTACAATATAGTATAATAATCATCAGGGATGAGTAGACTTTGATCGCGTTTATCAACCATTTTTTACAACTCATCGGTGTAGGCTTATTTATGGAGTAGCATCATTTTTTTATTAGTGTCAGAGTTACAGTACACCACTTATAATTGCAATAGAGTTCCTTCGATGACTTCAGAGTCATTGCTCCAGATATTTTATCCTCATTTGGATTAAGGAGGAGTTTGTTTAATTATTTTATGATCCAAGGTGCTTTTATGTTTTAGATGGTATTTAATTTAACATATTATTTTGTTTGTAATAACCAGTTGGTTCACAGGAATGTCAGCTATATCCCATAATCACCTCATGAAAATCTTTTAAATTTTTTCAACTCTCTTTGAAAAAATCATTTTGAGAATAATACATTACTATTTTGTGTGAAAATATTTATTTGTAATGTGATTTATTTTGTGTCTCCATTTTCTAGGGACTATAGTGGTATCAGAGCTTTGTACTAGAGAATTATAACCCTGGGAAGATACACATTAGGAATCTGGTGAAGAAAGATGTAGAGCTTGAGTGAGGGATCAAACTTAATATGTTTCCATTGTCACCACACTGTGTAACTTTTATTGAAACGATTTTCCATAAATAACTCATGATTTACTAGTAATATCAAATCGTTATTATTTTTTATTTATTGTTTCTAAAAATGACTTATATGCATATCATATTGTGTTGAATTGATATGAAGGCAATAAAAAAAATTAAATTCATTTATTCTCCTATATTTGGACTGATACGATGTCATATTTTTTATTAAAATTCAAATTTTATCATAAAATGTCCAAGTTGAAGAAAACAATTGCAAGGAAGAGAACTTCAATGCTAAATGATTAAATTCCTTAAGCAGAAAAGCCTACCATATTGGTATGTGGGGAAAGAATTTCAAAGTCTAGAGTGCTTCAAACACCATGGCATGAGGTCAAGCTGAAGATCTAAAAATTGTTCTTAGATCAATGGGGTCCACCATACAGTTATAATACATAGGCGCAGTGAACAAATTCAACAAAGGATTAAACATAGTAGTAAATTTTGGTAAATATTTTATATGTTTTATCTGAAACTTCAAATTTTATATCATATATCTTGATTTTACACTTTCAACTTTGTTGAAGGCAAGGTGGCTATTTAGATTTTCTTAGTCACTTGAAAAGAGGGGTTCAAAATACATTGATATTAATTTTGGTGAAAATTAATTCTTGACATCATTTTATATAAAGAAGTTATAAGGAAAAAACCAAAATTTTCAATGAAAATGGTGATATAAGGGTGTAATAGGAGTTATAAGGATAATTTGTCAATCAAAATCTATTCGAAGGTAAAGGCCAAACCCCAAGAGTGTTCTTAGATTTTTTCTTTTGTTACATAATGGCTAAAATTGTAAGTTTAATCTCAGAAATTGGCAGATTAACTCTTCAAAATTATAAGTAGTAGAGCATGAACATGGAAAATACGTTTGTGTTTTAATGATTTGTGAGAAATAATAGAGAAAGAAACCACACCATCCAGTGAACCCACAAAGTTGGTTGAATACCAAAAATATGATAAACACACACTTGCAGTGCTAAAATCATCGTACACAGCACATGTAATTATTCACATTGAAGCTGTTAAATATAGGGCATGGAAAGCATAGAAAACATTAAAGGATTTATATGATAATTGGACATCATACAAAAATATTGACCTTCTTATGCACCTTTTGAACAATAAACTTGCAGATGATGAAGATGTCTTTGAATATCTTTCACACAAGAAAACTTTCAAACAAGAGTATTGTACTACATGTAGTAAAATTGATGATGATATGTTAATTTTTATCACATTGAATGGGATTAATTTCACATACACCAGTTTTTTAAAAATGTTAAAGCTTGGTGATAAGCTTAATGGTGCCACATTTGACTCCATCTGTGAGTTGTTGACTTAGCATGAGAAATAATTTCCAAAGAAGAAAAATATACCTATTGAAGAGGCTCACCACCTAAAAAACATGTCCTAGCATAGAGATCATCGCTATGTACAATGATAGTTTTAAAATCATTCTTTGAAACACTCTCAACACCATTCTCCACATCATTCTCAACAGTGTCCACAGCATTCACATCAGCACTCTCTAGGGTCTTCCAAACGCAAATATCACCATCGACATTCTTCTCACTCTTACAATTATTCTAGTGATTTAGTATCTATTGGATCTCATCGGTATAGGAAATAGACAAAATGTTTCAAATGTGGTGGTATTGGACATCTTGTAGATGTTTATCCTTCTTGACGACCCCGCTCTCCACATAAAAAGAAAGTTGAGGCCAAGTATGTGGATAATTCTAACGATTGATATTTTTTTTACTTGAGTTATTCCAATTATTCTGACACATCCTTTGATTAGAAGGAATCATGTATGGCTAAGGTTTATGGTCCTGATGGACCTAACACCATATTTTTAGTGCTCAATAATTTACCCGTCTTATATGAGCTATTAGGCTCAAGACTGGGATTTGTTGTAGTATTAGTTTTTCAGCTTATATTCTTGATTTCATTTCTATTTTTGGATTTCCATACCTGATATTCATGTCATAGATAGATATGATTATTTTATTTTATTTCTATCTATACACAAATTCTCACCTCTCACAAGATAGGGGAGAAAATATTGCATTTATTGGTCTTCGTTTAGTCATCAGTGACAATATGAGTTGACAAGGGTTGCTAGCACCTTCAGTGTTGAGCAAAAGTTGTAATCATTTCTTAGACATAATGGAGATGTGCCATACATAGTATGGATTTTGTCACTTGGATGGATTCCTGTGCGGGACCTTATGTGAATCAATGTAGTTAGACATGCTTGATTGTGTTTCATTTTAGTACAGTATGATGATCACTAAAGATGAGAAGAATTTGATCTTGTTCAATAGATTTTTTTTCACAACTTGTAGGGGTGGGACTCTTCATGAAGCGACATCAATTATTGATCAGTGCGAGAGGTATAGTACACCACTTATAGTTGCGACAGAGTTTTTTTTATGACTTCAGAGTCATTGCTCTAGATATTTTATAGCCATTTGGATCAAGGGGGAGATTTTTGGATTATTTTATGATCCAAGGTGCTTTTATGTTTTAGATAGTATTTAATTCAATGTATTATTTTATTTTTAATAACCAATTGGTTCACAGGAATGCCAATTATATCTCGTAACCACCCCATGAAAAGCTTTTAAAGCTTTTCACCTCTCTTTGTAAAAATCATTTCAAGAGTAATACATTACTATTTTGTGTGAAAATATCTATTTATAATGTGATTTATCCTATGTCTCTATTTTCCAAGGCCTATACCAAAAGGGTTTCAGACCGATGTAGTTCTCCCTCTTAGATTGAGTGTGTGAATCTTGAGTTTGCTATATGAATGCAACTAAATATAATACGTTGGCTACTTGAAAATGAGTACCGTTAACATGTAATAATATAATTTCAGACTTGGTCTACAATTGTTATATTGTAGCATAATTAAAATTGAAAAGAATAGTGCTCTTTTGTGTAGTGTGTAGTAGAATCATCAAGTGATTCCTAGATAGGCTTTGAGAGGCCTTGATGTGCTTATATAGAGGAAAATTTTGAATATTTTCATTAAAATATCTTGATAAAGTATGAGATGGGAAAAATTAGACACCTTCAATTTTTTAAAAACTATTAGAGCGTAGGGGCCAAGGTTGTACTGTGGACAAGGCCACACTGTGGCCATGTCTGACCTAATGTGTTTTAATCCAAGAAGGATAAAGACTACTAAGATCTAGCTGATATGAGTCTATAATCAAAATAGGGATGTTTGAATGATGTTTTTATTGGTTTCAAGATAGTTTTTAGAGTAAAGAATGCTATGTGGAGATTGCAAGTTAACATAATGATGAATAGGCTAAGTGAGCCTTAAGAATGTCAAGATCAAACGTTATCAATCACTTAATGATTAATTTTTATTTTATATATTTTCCTCCACTTTATTCAAGTGATTCAATGAAGTGAAATTACTATAGTAAAGGAGATGCGAACCTAAGTGTGTATACACACTTTATCTTTTGATGTGAAACTTGATTGTGCAAGATCCCTCAATAAAAAAAATGCAACAATGCCACTGAAAGTAGTTATTACCCATATTTGAAAGTATTGAAATTTTCTAATTTGTAATTTAAAAATAGGGAAAGAAAAGTATACACTTTAAATAATATGAGATCTAGTTGCTATGTAACTTGAATATGGAGAAATGTGCATACCCTCTTGTTGAGGTATTTAGAGAAATGTTGATACTATGGAAAATGGAGAGTGATCAAGTCTCAATTTGAAAATCTTTGAAAGCTCTTGAGTTGGAAATATTGTATGCTCCAACTCTCATTTGACTATGTTTAAAATATTTTAAGGGGTGGAACCACCAAATGTGGTTCGCTATAATCTAAAAATTGCGACCATAGACATTGAGTGTCACTAGACTCTAACATGGTCCACTTTCAAAATAAAGCAAATCACATTGTTGTATATGGATCTAGATTCTACTTGAAACTTTTGAACTTTGAAAATTTTGAGCTTTGAAACTTTTGAAATTGGCATGTACAAACATGAACATGAATGATTATCAACTCTTTTATATATGTACTAAATTGATATTAAATTCCATTTGAACTTGTAATTATTTGCAAGTTGTAACTACTTTACACATGCCCATGCATATGCATCAAATATATGTGAATCTTGTACTTAAAATAGTTGTAGGAATGAGTGCACATGCATGTCACATGCTCTCATAATATAAAAAATATGAATCATGTTATAATTTTAAAAATTATATAGTGCCATAAATAAATAAAAATTATTGCTCATGACGTCTTTGAATTTTCAAAACAAACTCATTGTGATGCCTCTCTTTTGAGATGAGAGATGTAGCTTGCAAGTCATTTATATCAAAATAAAACACATGTGAAATAGATAATCATGTAGTACCACTTGTAACATTTGAATTGGATTGTATTATAGTATTGAATGTAGCATTTTAATTGTATATGAAACATGTGTTAAATAGATATAGTTTTGAAGCACATAAGCATTATGGGCATGATATGTATCATGGAACAAAAGTAAAGTAATAGAAAAAATAAATGCATGATATGAATCACGACACCATAGTAACAAACAATGAACATATAAATAATGTCACGCAATTTACATAATAGGTCACACATGAAGCCCAAAGTCCACATATAATAGACATGTGAATGTTGTATAAACGCACAAGGCCAAGGGCCATACACTATAAGAAAATAAGTATCATATTATCATGTTTCAAAGTAATAGATAAAATGAGACTAGACTACATTGATTATGCATAAATGTCATTATTAGCAAGCACCATGTTCATGTTACACAATGTAAATTATGAGTGATTAAGAAAACAGTTGTATGATATATAGCTCAACATTAGAGAGGTTGTGGATAAATACAACATGTCTAAATTTTCATGAAGAAAAAAGATAATGCCCCCAATTATCAAGGGTATTGGGTAAAAAGGGAAGCCCTACATCAAAGAACCATGTAAACGTATGTCATGTATCACACTCGCATGCCTCATAAAAAGTATTATGTATTGAAAACTAAAATATTTTATTTACTTGATATGAAATAAATAACATATGTAAATAAGTAAGATAGAAACATTTGAAAAATGCTTTAAGGTACTGATTTTGAATTTTTTAAAATATTTTGATTTTTTAAAAATTCTGACATATATGAATTTTTAAATTTTTTTTTCAATTTTTTAAATATTCAAACTTAAAATATTTTAAAAATCATAAGAATAAAGGCTTTGAAAATATTTGAAATGGGAGGGATTCGACCAATCCTTAAAAATATAATAAAGCACAAGAAGGAAAATCAAGCAATATGCCCCAATGTATGTGTAAATGAGTCATAGGCACAAATGAGTGATATAGATGAGGATGTAGATGTCCCCTATTGGGAAATAAATATATGTAATCAAGTAAGTGTAATGAAATCCATAGTGTGATAGGTATGCAATAGTAATCAAGTGAATTGATCCTTTGAAACCAATGTAAGATAGCTACTTTGGATTGTTTAAATTGGTTTTGAATCAAGACAACAAGTTCCCAAAGTGAAAATAAAGCCAAGGGCTAGAAGATTGCTTGGATAAGGGATAGGAGAAATAACAATGAAGTAAAATTGAAGAAGTTATGTAAATAGGATAATTTAATTAACAAACCAATTATATTTGTGATGGGCATGTATGCATAACCCATGGCATGATATGAAGGAATGACTTCCTATGAAAAATAAGTGTCAACTATAGATACCTCTAAATCTGAATAAGAATCATATGTTGTATTATAGTTATCTAAATCATTTTTTATATGTCCATGTAAACTTGTATCCTTATTTTTAGTAAGAGAGGATGTAACAACTTATACCTATGGTGAAGCTCTATGAATAATCTTGTATGCCTTGGGAGATGAATACCAATTACTTGGTACGACTTTCTACTATGGAGATTGTGTCATGCTCTTTGTAAGTAATTGATTATGACCATGTGTAATTGTATCATTCTCATGAGTATATGGAGAAACTAATTATGTAATATGCTCTTGAATAGTTATATGGATTATTTCATTACCAAGTTGCTCAATGTGTGTGCCTTCCAACTGCTCTAAAGGAAGAGTAATTATCATTGGTTTGAAAGGGTATTCATATTAGATTCCTTAAATTTTTACCGCTTGATTACCATGAATATATTAGAGACATTAATGCATTGTATAAGGTACTACTCTAATATTTTTTTCCAAGGGTGTCCTAATAGCATATCAAAGGCCCCTATGTTTGGTAGAGATAGAAATAGAGTGGTCACTATAAGAGGTCTGACTTGTAAGGGTAACATTATATGCCCAAGAGTATCATGTGTATGATGATCAAATATTTTGAAAATTTTAGAAGTATCATCTAAATATTGATTTTTATAACTAAAAGAGTATAGTAGTGTTATGGTGCACACACTTTTGCTTGATCCATTATCTATCATAACACTATGTATGAACTTATCACCATATACTCAAAAAAAGAGTGCATGTCTATTTTAATCGTCATCAACAATATCACTATCATCAAATTATATCATAGGATGTAGTGTTTGTTTTCTTGTCATTGTACCAATGATGATATCAAGTGGATGTCTATATGTAGAACGATGAGGATGAGCATTGTATGCATAATATACTTCAGAATTATCCTTGTTATTTACTTCATGATTTAGAAAAGGATATTTATACATTTTGAGCTTTGCATTGTCATTTTCTTATGGCTTGGTCTCTTCTGTAGGTCTACCAGTATCAATAATGTTCTCATCAATAAGTTCCTGAATATTGTGCTTGAGACTGAAACATCTATTTGTGGAATTCCTAAAACATCTATGGTAATCACAATATGCATTACCATCAAAAAAATTAGATCATGATCTAGACATGTCTACTTCCATTGGTGGAGGAAGAGTGATGATATTAAATTCAAGTAGCTTTTGTAATAATACATGAGGAGGTGAAGATAACATTAAAAATTGTCTTCTTGGTGTAGCTTATAATTGAAGTTTTTTAGTTTGTGTGAGATAACATTAACTGTAAATTTAGATTCATTTGGTTTACTCTTATAATTTGGTTCGCTTTGAAACTTAACATTTGAATTATAAGGATCATTTGAAGTACACTTGAGCTTATTCAAAGTAAGAAAGTTGACTTCACACTCTTTGATTATATGGCACAACTTATCAAAAGATTTAAACTTATCAAATACAATTGACTCTTGAAGTGTAGATAACAAAATTTGAGTGAAAATATCTTGGAGCTCATTATCAACCATGTGATTTGTCATTTTTTCTAACATAATCTTGTATCTTAGAACATATTGACTATGTGATACAATTTTACATAACTTAAAAACAAGCAAAAATAGAATGAAAATTTATAACACAGTAATTTTACTAAAAATAGAAAGAGTAATCTAAAATAATTGATAGACTTGAAGTACTAAGCTTGTTTAAAATGAACCTAAAAAAATAACTAGGTTGACCAAGCTGACTTAGTTGGTTGAATAAAAAATTGACTACTAACTAGATTGGCTAGGCTTGATTTAGTCTTGTAGAGGCCAAAAATTGAAAACACGGATGCTAAACATGATTGAACAAGTCAATTTAGTCTATTAGAAAGTTAAAACCTAAAAATAATAAAATAATACTAGATCAACTAGCATAATCTAGTTTGCTGAAACACCAAAAAGTAAAACTTTCTAAAATAAACTAGACCAACCCACTCAATCTAGTTTACTAAAAAAATAAAAATTAAAAAAAATGATAGATTGAACTAGATCGACTAGTTTGATTTAGTTGATTTTAAGTGTAGACACCGAAAATCCATACAACTACACTTCTAAATGTCAAAATACCCCTAGACCTACCCTAGCACCCCCTTGGGACTAACCTACACCTACCAAGCCTAAACCAACCAATCTGCACTCAATTTAACCTTGCTAAATAACCCTGACCTTCAAGACTCTATTCCTATGGACCTTGACCATCGATGATCAAGGTGACCGTCAAGAATTAGCCTTTGGAACCCCTGACCATCAACAATCAGGATCCACCTTTCAACCAAGAGCATGCAAGCTCCACTGACCCTTTTCTAAATATAACCTTGTATAGTTTGTGTTATGAGTTTTTGCATGGACAAATTATATTTAGATGACCCAATTACACCTTCACTTCCACTTCTTACTTGTGCCTATAAAGAGAAGAGAGGAGAACTAGAGGGAGGAGAAAATAGGTGCAGAGATCATTAGAACAATTCATCAGTCATCATCAACTTATTATGTAGGTATTTCTTTATCAGTAATTATCTTCAACTAGCTCCAGAACTTCTCCAAGCTATCAATTATCAACCACAAGCTAAGTATAATGTTCTTGTTTTAAGTTTCAGTTATTTAATTTTAACATTTTTGTAACTCTAAACACCTCATCTCTATCGAGCATCCGTTAACCATTCTTAACCACCTGAGTACCCAAAACCTTTACCCTTGATACCTTTGAGGCACTCTCTAGCCCTCAAAACCATTAACCAACCTCTAAAAACCTATAGAACCTTTTTATAACCAACCCATAACCTATTTTGTCCAAAATTAATAAGCTGTGAAAACCCATAATCAACTGTCGACAGTCATCTTAACCATTGATGGTCACCTTCACCTTCAATCCTAACCATCAACGGTTAGCCTAACCACCGACAATCACTATGTAAAACTATACACTCAAAATTAGAAAGCAAAAACCACTTCTCAACCTCAACCAAAACCCTATTTTCTTGACTTCTATCATAATACAGACTAAAAACAATACCCTAACCATACTTGGACTATATTTTGGACAATTTGGCATTCACCTTAATATTATCTTGTTAATCTAAGCATTTCTTCTGAATAGTATTTATTTCACCTAAATTAAGCACTTTCATTTATGTTATGCAACCTTCTTTTATCAGCATTAATTTGTCTTAAAAGGTAGATTGACAACCTTCAATGAATTCATGTACTTCTTGGATCTAGCTTGTTAGGCAATCCACCTTCTTACCTAACTAACACAACCTTTCTTTAGTCTCTTTCTTATGTAGGTCATCCTCCTAAGCCAAAGAAAAGTTCTTCACAGTCTTTTGATTCAATGCATGCACAAACAAATAGGTTTTTTGACCATATCGTGTCGAGTTTATTTTCTCTCTTTCTTTAGCATTTAAGTGAAAATTTACATGAAACATTTTAGTATGCCCAGTGGGACCTAGAGTCTCTACTCATGTTTTATTTGCATTTGTATGTTGTTCTCTCTATATGTGCTCATAATTGAAATTGAAATCTCTTTCAGGCTTAAAATCAACTGCATCAATTGCTTGTATTTAGTATTAGTTCGCTTTAAAATTAAAGCACAGTAATCTTATCGTATCACCACTTTTGTTGCACACACTAACCAAACCACTTTCATCAATCAAACATCAAAATAATTTGAGACAAGGCCCAACTGGGATTTCATCACCTAAATATCACCTTACCCTTTCCTAGCAATCCTACTTGGAGGTCACTACCAAGGGGAGAACCAACTCAGCTCTATGGTTGAGTATAAACTCTAGATATCAATATATATTGGCTAAGCACTCGACACCCTTATCGTTGCAGTGTGTGAAGTGAGGGAGTAGGCCCTAATACCAAGCCACATTGATTCTAATATAGATTCTTTTGAGCACCTAAACAACCCAAAACCAACCATAGACTGCTTCTAAAGCACCTGATCTACAAGCCAACTTCTATAACTTAAGGCATAAGCCAAAAGTTGGATTAAAATTAACCACAAGATTTAACGTACTCTAGTGTGTGTTGGATTTCTTTTATCATTTTCTTGCTTTCTCTTTGTTTGAATTGTGAGGAATCTGACTCTATTTGGTAATCTTCTATTGTCTTACCTTCACCACTCCATCTTCATTGACTTATTTAATGGAGAGCCCTTATATAGTTTCTCTAGGAGATCCTAACTTTGTTAGACTCCTAGAAGATAACCCTCTTGTTTTAGAACAATACCTTGCATCAAGAGCCACTTATAACCCCAACCTTACCTGTAGCCAACACTACCCCACCTACAACCAACCCAACCATGCCTATAACCTACACAACCTCACCTACAATCAACCTAACCTCACTTATAACCAACCCAACCTTTTTGGAAATCAATTCAACCTCAACTACAACCAATTCACAACCCTTCAACAACCACTTGATCATCTCCTCAACTAGCTAATAACCTTTCAACCCTTATTAGACCCTTATCATAACCCATCTCAATTATCTCAACCTCACTAGTCTATGGCTTACCCGCCCCAATCATCATATCAATTACCACAACCTTATCAAACTTTTGATTACATACCTTAGCCATCATATCAATCACCTATACCCCCTTTATGGAAACCATCTTTATCTCAAAACCAAGACTTGGTCTATCCCCTTAGTCAGACCACCAACAACTATCAACCCAACCACTATCAACCTACTTTATCAACCTCACCAAATCAAACCAATAATCATTCAACGAACAAATATCAAGCAAACTTTTCTAACCAATCAATCTTATCACGCTTACCTATGTTATCAAACCTATCGATCCAACCTACCTTACCCACCTTTTCAACCTTATCAACCCCATTAAATCCAACCCATAACTACCAACCTACCATATTGAACCAACCAAACTTTTTAAACCACCCAACCATATCGAACCTACCCACCATATCAAACATGTCAAATTCATCAAATACGTCAACCTTACCCAACCTTTCAAACAAACCTACCTTATATTCCCTATCCAACCAACCAAACTTTTTGAACCTACCAATATTATTAAATCAATTAACATCACCAAATCAAACCAATAACTATGAACCAAATTTTTCCAACCTACCAATCTTATCAAGCATACCCAACCCATCAAATCAATCAAACTTGTCAAATCAATCCAACTTATTTATCCAACCAACCTTACTAAACCAACCAATTAGCTCATAACCTCAAGAGCCATTGGTGCACCCTCTTCCTAGGCAATACACCCCATCGGGGGAATCATATGCCTTAATCTTTGACAAAATTTTAAGGGATTCTATCATTAGACTCCCTCAAATTAAACCCATCAATGTTTCTCTTCCAAAACCCATTTGGTTTATAGAGAGTGAGTTTTGTACATATCATCATACAAATGAACATGTGGTAGATAGATGTGGGTCTTTTAAGATGACCATCCAAGACCTCATCGATCAAAAGGAGGTTCCAAAGGATATTCTCTATGTTCTCCCCAACTTAGCCTTGGATGTCTTCAAACAATCAATCATTGAACCTCTTTCTGCACCCATTATTGTGCAAGCCCATGACCAAAGCCCTCAACATAATGAGGTACATTCATTAGATTTGGTCTTTAGTGCATCTATAACTAGGGAAACCATAATTGAAATCTCAACCAATCCACTTGTTAACCAAGTGCACCCTTTTCAAATCATCACTAAGGAAAAGTCAAACCACCCACTTGTTGACTAAGAAGAGCCTTCTCAACTCTCCTTTAAAACCATCATTAAGGAAATCAACCCACCAACTCCTCTTCCCCTTTTAATGGAGCCAACCCAAGCTCAAAACACCTCGACTATAACTAAATCCAACCTAACCTTAATTAAAATCAAACCCATTCAATTCCTCTACAAACTGCTAGTTTTCATCTACTTAATGACATTGTCTTTGGTTTAATTCCATTTTGAACAGGGTCAAATATTTGTCACCTTACCTTACCAAGAAAATAAGAAAACCCAACCAATAAGCTGGATTAACCACCCATCCTACCTCCCTCAACCAATCAAACTAACCTATAAACCAAATCAATCAACCCTGATCAACCCAACTTTTAATCCAACCATAAGAAATTTATCTATCAACACAAATCAACATCAACCCTCTATTCGATATTTCTTTAATCTCGACTACCCTTTTATCCAAGCTACTCGCACTTAACCTAAGCTCCCTCATTGGGATAATTCAACACTCTTTTCCATCTCACCTTTATTTTAGAGTGATATTTGTTGTCCTCGAAAAATGCCACTCATTTTTGGGACAACCTACGGACTATTTTGGCCTTGCACAAGACCAAAATTTCTCTCTTCCATTCTCAAAATTTGTTCTGAGTTTTCAAAATCCTCATTTTTTTCAAGCTTTCCAAAAATCTACGGACTCTACAGGCTTGAATCTAAGGACTCTGTAGGAAGGAAATCTACAGACTCTGCAGGAAGAAAATCTATAGACTCTGCAGGCCAAGTTTTGTGAGCTTCACAGGTTGATTTCTACGGACTCTACAAATATGTTTCTATAGACTCAACATGCTTGAAATTAGCAGGTTCAATAGGTTCAAAAGATTCTACAAGTAAGTTTAGTCAAAAGAACAAGTTTCTAACACTTAGTCATTTCCAAGATTGGTTCAGCACCTCGATTCAATCAAAAGAGTTCAATCAGCAAATGATAAAGGACAAAGGCTTGAACCATTAAACTTTGAACCACTTTGGTTCAAAGGTTCAATGTGTTCAACGACCAAGTTGGTTCAACATGCTTGGTGCAAAAGATCAAAAGGACTTAGCCAAATAACGAAGAATGATCCGATTGAACCATTGAACCGTTGAACCAAAGTTGGTTCAATCGGCAGGTTCAATGGGCTGCCCCAAAGCAAAAAAGGCAAGTGCTCTTGCAGAGGGCAAGCAGCATTGGTTTGAAGGTTAAAGAAAAGACAGAATTCCTTTAGATTTGTCCAAAGGCCCAAAAGGAACAATTCTTTTAGACTTTTTGTCCGATGGAAATGGCTAAGTCTAAGAGGCCGAAAGAATTCTCTCGGAAAGATTTTCTCAAAAAAATGTTAAGGCAAAATTCCTTCAAAAATTTTGTCTGAAGGAATTCACCCAGAGAAAAAGTCCAAATAAACAGAAAAGAATGAATGGGCAAGTAACAAGAAACTTTCCTTCGGACATTTTGTTCGAAGGAATTCTTTCGAGCTTTTTGCCTGATGGAAAAAGCCCGTCGAAGAAGTAAGAACCTGCTGGGGAAGTTGAAGCCTGAAGGACAAGTACCCTTGCAGGGGACACTTGGCGACAAAGAAAGGACCGTTTTAAAAGCCCAAAGGGACACCTTTCCTTGGAAACGTTTCAAAGGCTGAACAAAGACACAGAAAGGAACTTTCATAGACTTAGATAAAAAGGGGCTTCAAAGGATGAACCAAATGAACCAAATGAGTTGATTGAACCATTGAACTGTTGAACCAAAAGTCTAAATGGGTTCAAGGTTCAAAGGTTCAACCAGAGCTTAGAAAGATAAAAGAAGTAGTGTTTGAGTGAGACACAAAATAAACCAATGAACTGATTGAACTTTGAACCGAAAGAGTTCAAAGTTCAATGGTTCATAGGTTCAAAAGTTCAAAGGAGGCCTCAATCAAGAGAGAAGCAACAAACAAGTGGTTCAACGGATGGTTAAACTAAAGAGCGGAAAAGTGATTGAACTAGGAAGTGATGGAACAAAAGAGATAGAATGAACCAATGAACCAATGAACTTTCATAGGTTCACAGGTTCAAGGTTCAACATGGTTCAAGCAACTGGCGACCATTGATGGCCCCTCAGACGTCAAATTTAAAGTGAGGGAAAATCCATGGAAATTCAAATAGAGCGTGGAACTTAAAGGAAGAACCAAGCGATTAAATGAAAAGAGAGCCCAAAGATTTAAATTGCTACAGGGAAGAGAAGATCGATGCAAAGGACCAAAATTATCTTCGAAAGAGTTATTTTCAGTAGACTTTTAGGCACACCAAACCAAGGACGCAACTTATTTTTCTTCCATGAAGTAAAGACAAATTGGAAAAGGACCAAATGGTCCATACCAAGGAAGAAACATATTAGATGAAGGGACATGCCATAGTTATGACAGTGCACTGTTCTCAGCATGGTCTCTCCAGACAAAACTGGAGACGCATTGAATACATTGACTGTAGTATGGGCCGTCCCATGGAAAAAGATGCCAATCCTTGCGTATTGGCTATAATTTTGTTTATTCTCTCATTTTTAAAGAGATTTTCATTTTACAAGAGTGAAACTCTGCCCATTTTGAAAAAAGAAGACTGAGACTTTGAGCTCAGGTTGTAATTTTATTTTCATTTTTATCTGAATGAGAAAGCAGGTTTTTCACAAACTTTGTGTTGTTCTGACTTGTGTCATTTTAGAAGATCATTCTTATGTCTGTGTTTTGAAGGTGTCCTTATTCATTTAATTTGGTAAGCAGAATTAGTAAAGGTAATAGGAAAGTGTCCTGAAACCAACTGTGGGAAGACTTTGTCCTTTCACAATTGATTTCAGTCTGTGTTTTTCTTTTCTTTTTGTGTTGAGGATTATGGGGAAAATTTGTGCCCCCATCATCCTTTTTGATATACTCTTTGGGCAGTTGAAGTGAAGACTTTGCGTTCTATTTCATCCTACTGTTACTACGCCCTTTGGTTACTGATTACTTTACTATCTGAAAGAAACTCCTGTTGTTTCCTAAAAAAACACTTTTGAAAGAAGAAAAGTGCCTTCAGTGTTTACACCAAGATTTTCTCCTTTGTATGTGTTCATCATCTCTAAAAGAAGAGAGATGGATGGTTTTTTCTACCCCCATGTGTTATTTTCTGCTTATTTATATTATATATAGCTCCAACGTATCTATAAGGAACCTCTCCTTGATGAGAGGAGAGATTTATCTCCGGTTGATGTAGTAAAGCTGCACACCTAGTCGACAAATCTTCTTATTGTGGTTGATTAGACCTATTTTGTTGATCACTATTTTGATTGACAAAATATTCACCCAATAGTTTTTGGCGATTCCGCTGGGGACACAGTAATTTTGTGCAATTTGGAACCTCAAGTTTTAGATTAAAACATCACCTGTGTCTTACCCATTATCATTATAACCTTATCCATGCATTCTACTGGGGATGAACGTGCAGTATGAATCCTCAAGTTTTAGATTGAAGCAGTTCTTTCCTTTATGTTAGGTTGTGGAGCTAAAAGCTTCACTGATGCAAACAGGGAAGGAGGTTGCTGAAGGTTGTTGAGTTGTAGAACAACTGGCGTCGGTCTGATCAGCCGACGTCAGTCAGATTAGTGAAGAGAAGCAACTGACGTCGATCAGGGATCGGCTGGCGTCGGTCATCTCCAGGCAGACAGGGACTGACGTCGATCACCTGTGCGGTTCAAAACTGTAAGTGTTACAGACAGTTAGTTAACAAACCAAGTGTTTGCATGTCAAGAGCCAAATTTAGACTTGAAGCTACGGATCTAATTATTGTAATTAGATGTCTAATTATTGTTTGCATGAGATCTATTTAAGAGACTCATAGGCTATATTGTAAGGTGTTCTAGTTTGAGTTGAGCAAAATTAGCTCCTTCTATGTGTGAAGTGAGCAAGGGTGTTCCTCCTAGTTCCACAGCAGTGCCAAGTGTGGGTGCTGGTTTTGGAGAATCAAAAAGGTTCTTCAAGTGTGTAGGATTTTGATCAGCAGGTGTGCATAGCTACGTTAGGAGATCTACATGGTAAGTAAGATCATTGATCTGCAGGTGTATGTGGGTGGGAGATCTAGGTTTGCAGGTGTGCAGAACTAGATTGATTTGTAGATGTGCAATATCAGGGAGGACAACAACACAACAGGGAGCATGATCAGGTGGGATCTACTTGGAGTACAGTGTGTACTCAGAAGAGAGCAAAGAAGAAGGCAAAGTAGTTCCTTCCATAAGTGAGATCATTTGGATTGCAGGTTGTTGCAAGTTCAGGGGAGATCTACTTGGAGTACATTGAGTACTTGGAGTGCATGGAGCACTGGTGTACTGGCAGTAGTGGATACTAAATGGTTGGAGGTGAACACCAACTCTGTGTTTGAGTTGTGTGTTGGGATCGTAAGAGAGAGAGCTTTGAGGGAAGATTTACTATTTATGCCCTAGAGGTGTGGGAGCCCTAGAGGTGTGTAAGGAAGAAAAACTGTGGCAATCTTCTTTGTTGTATTTTCTTCTGGAAGAGTATTAATACAAGTTGTGTATTGTCTCTCATATTATGTGTTATTTTTGAATTCTAGTTACTTGTGTATTCTAGTTAATTTTTGCATATTTAAGTTGCTTGGTAATCAATTGTGTGCTTCCGTATTTTCCAACAAGTGGTATCAGAGCTAAGGTTGTAGGAAGCAGGTTTTGTGTTTGGTTACAGAGCACTCTCAGGGGTTTCTGATCGAGTGGGAGTATAGCAATGACAGAAGAAAGTAAGCTAAGAATGGAGGAATTGAAAAGCACAGATGATCACTTATGGTGTTATGGAAAGAAAGAGCAGGTAAAAGAAAATTGTTGGTTCGTAAAAGATCAGCATGAAGGAACTAAAGAAGCAGATGTTGCAGGTGATGTGGCACATGATGCTCTGGTATGTTTCTTGGATAAAGTAGAATCTTGTTTTATAGATTCTGTTGCCTCTTTCTATGTAGTCTGAAATAGAGTATTTTTCCATGGTAAGGTCCTTGGAGACTTTGGAAAGATTTATTTAGGGGCTGGTGTGCCTTGCCAAAGAATTGGCAAAGGGGAAGTGAAGTTGAAATTGCAGGCGGCCAACACATGGGTGTTGAATAAAGTCATGCAGGTCCAAGTGTTGAAGATATGGCTAATTTTTTCAAGAAATTTGGGTGATGAGAGATGCACAAGAACTCTCACAGTGGATGCACTTGAATTAGCTGGTGGTAAGAAAGCAAGTACTCTTTATCTACTTGCTTATATTACTGATTAATCTTTTGTTGCAGAGACGTGGCTTTGTAGGCTTGGTCACATGAGCAAGAAGGAGATGCATGTTCTTAAGCGAAAGATAAATGTGTTTGATAGACTTAAGAACTGGAAAGCCTTGGTTTTCTTGGAGGAGATGACGAACAGAGTTCAGTGGATGGGGTTGGATACTTCTGAGCAGGGTGGTTTGGATAGAGTTTTGATCCATGGAGAGCTCGCGAGTAAAAATTCATCACTCACAGGCGAACACAGGTACCGACATCAGTCAAGGGGAATCGGTGTCGAACAGACAGGTGTCAATGTCGGTCATGTGCAGACCAGAGCCGGTGATGTCAGGCAGGGTAAGACCGACGTCGATCAGGAGGACTAACATCGACAATAGGTAAGACCGATGTTGGTCAGGAGGATCGACGTCGACAACAGGAGACATCGACGTTAGTAGAGTTGGTAGTCAGGACAGGTGCATGGAAATTAACGTCGATCGGATGCAGACTGTGTAGTGACTAAGGTCGGTCACTGTAATAGATTTTGAGAAGACAAGCTGTCAAGGAGTCTCAAACGCCCATATGGAGGACTGAAAAGGTAAGTAAGCCTCAAATTCGTTATTCCTCTTCTTTATACTCGTTGCTCACTACAGAGCAGGAAGGATCCAGGAAATAGTGGGAGCATGGCATGATGAGAATGCAAAACCAAGCAAGAGATTTGGTAGGGTTGCCAACCAGTATGAAAGCACTGAGATGAATGGATACCTTAGTTAAAGAATAGAGAGAATGGATACATGAGACGGAAGGCCAGAGCATATGGTCTTGAAAAAGCTGCAGGATAGTGGGACAGGGCTGACAGGTGGTACTAGGTGGATGATAAAGCAGGGCTTTAGTCAATGTCAGTATAACCATTGTGTTTGTCTTACTAGGGGGATGATGGTCATAACATTATCTTGTTACTGTATGTGGATGGTATGCTAGCTAGCAGGTTTGTACATATAGGGTTTTGTTGAGCTAAGGGTAAGGTTAGTTCAGTGGCATGTCATGAGGAATTTGGAGCAGTGAAATTCTTTGGCATGAGAGACATGGAGATCACAGGTTGATTTTGTCTCCAGTGGGAGCTGATGTGAATCAGGTGTTGGCGAGGTTCAATATGCAGGATGCAGAACCAGAGCACACCAAGGGCTGGATAGTTTAGTGTCTAAAATCACATGAGGTCTGGTATAGACCTGAGTTTGCCCAAGCAGTGGGTGCTGTCAGAGAGTTAGGAGCCAATTCAAGGAAGTGGGTTCTCAGGTGTTTGAGAGGGACCAGTAACAGGGATTCATGCTATGCAGGGTCAGGCCTTCACTACATGGGTTTGTAGGTTCGGATGTGGCAGGTTACTCAGATGACAGGAGGTGCACCATAGAATTTGTGGTGGGTGGTCTTCAAGGTTGAGCTTGAAGAGGGATACAAGCCAGAAAATAGATTAGACAGAGTACAGGTATAAGTACAGTGCAGCTGTTTATCTCTAAGTGAGAGATTGTTAGGTTGTGCAGCTAAAAGCTTCACTGATGCAAACAAAGGAGGAGGTTGTTGAAGGTTTCTGAGTTGCAGAGCAATTGGTGTCAGTCTGATCAACCGACGTCAGTCAGATTAGTGAAGAGAAGCAACCAACATCGGTCAGGGATCGACCGGCGTCAGTCATCTTTAGGCAGATAGGGACCGACGTCGGTCGCCTATGCGGTTCAAAACTACAAGTTTTACGGGCAGTTAGTTAACGAACCAAGTGTTTGCATGTCAAGAGCCAAATTTAGACTTGAAGCTGCGAATCTAATTATTGTAATTAGATGTCTAATTATTGTTTGCATGAGATCTATTTAAGAGACTCATAGGCTATATTGTAAGGTGTTCTAGTTTGAGTTGAGCAAAGTTAGCTCCTTCTATGTGTGAAGTGAGCAAGAGTGTTCCTCCTAGTTCCACAGTAGTGCCAAGTGTGGGTGATAGTTTTGGAGAATCAGAAGGGTTCTTCAGGTGTGTAGGATCTTGGTCAGCAGGTGTGCATGGCTACATTAGGAGATCTACATGGTAAGTAAGATCATTGATCTGTAGGTGTATGTGGGTGCAGGATCCAGGTTTGCAGGTGTGCAGAACGAGATTGATTTGCAGGTGTGCAAGATCAGGGAGGATAGCAACACAACTGGGAGCAGGATCAGGTGAGATCTACTTAGAGTACAGTGTGTACTCAAAAAAAGAGCAAAGAGGAAGGCAAGGCAGTTCCTTCCATAAGTGAGATCATTTGGGTTATAGGTTATTGCAAGTTCAGGAGAGATCTACTTGGAGTACATTGAGTACTTGGAGTGCGTGAAGCACTTGTGGAGTGCGTGGAGCACTAGTGTACTGGCAGTAGTGGATACTGACTAGTTGGAGGTGAACACCAACTCTGTGTTTGAGTTGTGTGTTGGGACCGTAAGAAAGAGAGCTTTGAGAGAAGATTTATTGTTTATGCCCTAGAGGTGTGGGAGCCCTAGAGGTGTGTAAGGAAGAAGAACTGTGGCAATCTTCTTTGTTGTATTTTCTTCTGGAAGAGTATTAATATAAGTTGTGTATTGTCTCTCATATTCTGTGTTATTTTTGAATTCTAGTTACTTGTGTATTCTGGTTAATTTCTGCATATTTGAGTTGCTTGTTAATCAATTGTGTGCTTCCATATTTCCCAACACCTTATCCATTATATTACAGACTCTGGCGACTCCATTTCATGTCTTACCCATTATCATTATAGCCTTACCATCTTCCTCCACTTTTATTATTTTATCTGGTCTGCAAAATTAGAGCTGCTGGAAAAGAGTGCGCAGTTTGAAGCCTCAAGCTGAAGCAGGTCCAGTTATTTTTTATTTTTTGTTCTGCAATCTGGCCACTCCACCCAGATTTGTTATCCCTATTTATCATAATTAAATTATGGTAGTTCGAGGCCCCTGGGGTAACTGTTTTGGCCCACTCAACTTGACTCCACCTCTGCATGAAATTCCACGCAGTTCAAAAAAAAATTTCTCCAAATTATTTGGTGATGGGAAGGTTCATCCTGATGAACATATTGTAACTTTCAGCATAACATGTGGTGTAATAAGGATGGAATTTGAAGACATAGCGGTCAGGCTATTCATGGAGACACTACAAGGCACTACTGCAGACTGGTTCTACTATCTGCAAGCTGGATCACTGACTGACTGGGATACACTCAAAGCCAAGTTTGAAGCTAGGTTCAAGTCTGCAAAGGATGTGAATGCTTTGCTAGCCTAGCTCACTCAGATCAAGAAGGAACCTCATGAGCCTATGAGAGATTTTATTGCTAGATTCAACAAGCTGAGGCATAGGATTCCTATGATCACCCAGCTGATACCTTAGAATCTCATGTGTTTCTTCATCAACTCATAGCTGCCTGAAGTGAGTTTTCTATTGAGATGGGCTAGACACATAGACCTTGAGGCTACTCAAGACTTGGCTACTGAGCTATAAAATGACCTTATCTTAATAGAAAAGATAAGGAGAGATCCTAACATAGCTAAACCCTCTTCATCTTTTGAATACTCACCCATAGTCACCACTAACCTAATGGTACAAAAGCTGGCAAATGAATTGCTAGCCTTGAAAAGGCAAATGGCACAAGGTATGTCTTTTGCTCCTCTATATAAATATATACCAAGAAGGACATTCCCCAATCAGCCATATCAAGGCAACACTGCCAAAAGTTAAGGGCAACCAAATCATCTTCCTCCCCCACAGAGGAACCTTGCCCTTGAAGCACCTCCAACCAACTAGTAGTTGGATATCTAGAAACAGAACGTGTTTCCTATTTCCAACCTGAGTTCGAGCAAGAAAATGATGTTGGTCTCTTCATTGAAGATCAAGAAGAATTAGCTGGCAAGTCCCACTTTGGTTTCTTGAATTACCAGGATGAACCTAGAAGTGAAGGTGAAGCAGATGAGGAATCATACGCAGTATTAACTCGATCTGAGAATCAGTCAGCCCAACAGGCTAACAAAGAGAAGACAGAGGAGTGACCCCAACCAGTAATTTCAATTGCTGAGTAGAGAACCCCTCTTCCTTTTCAGTCAAAGAACCTGGTGATTGCCAAAGAAGTAAGTACATCAAACATCTCTGCACCTTCTACTTCAAATTCACACATCAATCCTCTCCCTCCCAGAAACCAAAAAGATGAACTCCTATCCTCTCTTCCAAGTCCATCTCAGTCATTTGCCATGATTGATCATGTCAAGAAATTCAAAATTCAAATGACTGAGTTTGAATCTCTGCAAGCCAATCTTGAGCAATTAAACATTGGTGGAGAACCAGGTGTGGACCTATCTGAGGCAAAGATTGTGGTTACCCAAACGTCAGTCCCTGCTGCTTAAATTTTATTTGAGCCTTCAAGTAGGGGTAATTACTTCTTGACCATAGAGGACGCTCATATCCTAGCTGATGAAAGTCTTGTAGCTGGCAATCTAAGATTTCATCTAAACAAGGCATTAGAAAAATTGGTAGGGTGCAGTACAAAATAAGAAGGATCTTCCATCTCCAATGAAGAGAAATTTAATAAAAGATCAGCTTCTGATGATGCTTGGATCTTAGAATTCGATAGCAACAATTCTTCCACAACTGGATGCAAATCTCTATTGCTCGAATTGAAAATTGCTCAGGGTGAAGAGGTCAAACTCTTTCACACCAACAGAGATGCTAAGTTGATGGTTTGTTAGGAGTTTGATGCTGACAATCAAAGATTGTGTTGGATTGAACCAGTAGAACAAGTTATGATAGTGGACCATACTACTATACTCCAAAGTCAGCAAAAGGAACTCTTCACAGAGCAAGGAGTTATGGTTTTCAAATGGAAGACCACATCCTGCCATGGGGCAAGAAGAAGAAAGAGCCAAGAGGAAGACACAAAAAATTGGTTTTTTGGTGGAAAGCTCCATTCGCCCGTCACTGTTTCTAGGGATAGAATGGTTTCTCGCTGGTTTATCAGGATGGCATCCCCTTTTCTTTGCCTCACAAGGAGCAGCATCTGAAGTACTTCAATTCTTGAAGTATCAAATCAGTTCACTTGTACATATGTATATCTGTATAGTCTTTAGTTCTATTTTGTTCTTTTCATTTTCATTTTTTGGAGCCTTTTTTTTTTGGTAGCATGACTCCGTAACCCAATGGCACACTTCAAGGCACTGGAGATTCTGGTTTCTACTCCCCTCAGCTGTGTTTCAAGTTTTCAACTGAAGGAAGTTCCCCAACTGGAGCCAACTGTTGTCCTCAAAAAATGCCACTCATTTTTGGGATAACCTATAGACTATTTTGGCCTTGCACAAGACCAAAATTTCTCTCTTCCCTTCTCAAAATTTGTTCTGAGCTTTCAAATTCCTCTATTTTTCAAGCTTTTTAAAAATCTACAGACTCTGCAAGCTTGAATCTATGGACTCTACAGGAAGGAAATCTACGGACTCTGCAGGAAGAAAATCTATAGACTCTGCAGGCCAAGTTCTACGGGCTTCACAGGGTGATTTCTACAGATTCTACAGATATGTTTCTATAGACTCAACATGCTTAAAATTAGCAAGTTCAACAGGTTCAAAAGCTTCTGCAGGTGAGTTCAGTTAAACAAACAAGTTTTTAACACTTAGTCGTTTCCAAGATTGGTTCAATGCCTCAATTCAATCAAAAGAGTTCAATCAGCAAATGATAAAAGACAAAGGCTTGAACCATTAAACTTTGAACCACTTTGGTTCAAAGGGTTCAATGACCAAGTTGGTTCAATGTGCTTGGTGTAAAAGATCAAAAGGACTTAGCCAAATAATGAAGAATGAACCGATTGAACCATTGAACCGTTGAACGAAATTTAGTTCAATCGACAGGTTCAAGGGGCTGCCCCAAAGTGAAAAAGGCAAGTGCCCTTGCAAAGGGCAGGCAACATTGGTTTGAATGTCAAAGAAAAGATAGAATTCTTTTAGATTTGTCCAAAGGCCCAACAGTAACAATTCTTTCAGACTTTTTGTCTGATGGAAATGGTTAAGACCAAGAGGCCGAAAGAATTCTCTCAGGAAGATTTTCTCATAAAAATGTTAAGGCAAAATTCCTTCAGACTTTTTGTCCGAAGAAATTCACCCAAAAAAAAAGTCCAAAGAAATAGAAAATAATGAATGGCCAAGTAACAAGAAACTTTCCTTCAGACATTTTCTTCGAAGGAATTCTTTCAAGCTTTTTGCCCAACGGAAAAAGCCCATCGAAGAAGTAAGAACCCATCGGGGAAGTTGAAGCCTGAAGGATAAGTACCCTTGTGGGGGGCACTTGGCGACAGAGAAAGGACCATTTTGAAAGCCCGAAGGGACACCTTTCCTTGGAGACGTTCCAAAGGCTAAACAAAGACATAAAAAGGAACTTTCATAGACTTAGACAAAAAGAGGCTTCAAAGGATGAACTGAATGAACCAAATGAGCCGATTGAACCATTGAACTATTGAACCAAAAGTCTCAATGGGTTCAACGTTCAAAGGTTCAACCATAGCTTAGAAAGATAAAGTAAGCAGTGTTTGAGTGAGACACAGAATAAACCAATGAATCGATTGAACTTTGAATCGAAAGAGTTCAAAGATCAATGGTTCATAGGTTGAAAAGTTTAAAGGCAGCGTCAGTCGAGAGAGAAGCAACAAATAAGTGGTTTAACGGATGTTTCAACCAAAGAGCGAGAAAGCGATTGAACTAGGAAGTGATGGAACAAAAGATAACCAATGAACTTTCAAAGCTTCACAGGTTCAAGGTTCAACATGGTTCAAGCAGTTGGCGACCATTGACAGCCCCTCAGACGTCAAATTTAAAGTGAGAGAAAATTCATGGAAATTCAAATAGAGCGTGGAACTTAAAGGAAGAACCAAGCGATTAAATGAAAAGAGAGCCCGAAGATTTAAATTGCTACAGGGAAGAGAAGATCGATGTAAAGGACCAAAATTATCTTCAAAAGAGTTATTTCTAGTAGGTGGAACAATAGATCGAGTAGACTTCTGGGCACACCAAACCAAATATGCAGCCTATTTTTCTTCTATGAAGTAAAGACAACTTAGAAAAGGACTAGAGGGGCCATACCAAGGAAGAAACATATTAGTTGAAGGGACACACCATACTTATGACAGCGCACTATTTTCAGTATGGTCTCTCCAGACAAAATTAGAGATGCATTGAAGACATTGACTACAGCATGGGCCGTCCCATGGAAAAAGGTGCCAATCCTTACATAGTGGCTGTAAATTTGTTTATTCTCTCATTTGTAAAGAGAATTTTCATTTTACAAGAGTGAAACTCCGCCCATTTTGAAAGAAGAAGACTGAGACTTTGAGCTCAGGTTGTAATTTCATTTTCATTTTTATCTGAATGAAAAAGCAAGTTTTTCACAGACTTTGTGTTGTTCTGACATGTGTCATTTTAGAAGATCATTCTTACGTCTATCTTCTGAAGGTGTCCTTATTCATTTAATTTGGTAAGCAGAATTAGTGAAGGTAATAGGGAAGTGTCCTGAAACCAACTGTGGGAAGACTTTGTGCTTTCACAATTGATTTTAGTTTGTGTTTTTTTCTTTTTGTGTTGAGGATTCTGGGGTGACTTTGTGCCCCCATTATCCTTTGTGATATACTCTTTGGGTAGTTGAGGTGGAGACTTTGTGTTCAGTTTCATCTTGCTGTTACTACGCCTTTTGGTTACTGATTACTTTACTATCTAAAAGAAACAGCTGATGTTTCCTGAAAGAACACTTCTGAAAGAAGAGAAGTGCCTTAAGTGTTTACACCAAGATTTTCTCCTTTGTCTATGTGCAACATCTCTGAAATAAGAGAAATGGATGGTTTGTTCTGCCCCCATGTGTTACTTTTTTCTTATTTATATTATATATAGCTCCTACGTATCTATAGGGAACCTCCCCTTGATGAGAGGAGAGATTTGTCTCTGGTTGATGTTGTAAAGCTGCACCCCTGGCCGACCTATCTTCCTGCTATGGATGATTAGACATTTTTTGTTGATCAATATGCTGATTGACAAAATATTCACCCAACAATATTCACAACATAATTTCTAGACCTCAAACCTATCCAAATCTAACCCAACAATGTTTTCATTACCATATCACCACAACAGCAATCTTGTCTAAACCACCACCTAAAAACATGACCTACTAACCACTAACAACTAATACCCCCTTTTGGGTGTGTATGAAGTCATCTTCATCCCTCTTAAACCCTCTTATTAAACAACACCTCACCTCGAAATCATTTTCCCATCTTCGACCATCCATGGAAAGAGAAAACTAGGGGAACTTTCCCTCCATATGGCTTTCACCATTTATCAACCCAAACCATACGTTAAAAATTAACCAAACTAACCCTTAGAATTTTTGCCTCAAACCATTAGCCAACTAACCCTGAAGTATTGGAGATTACCTTTTTCCTTCACCCAACCAAACCTATTTGGAAGTCTCCTTCTCCCCAACCTTTGGAGAGTACCTTCTCCATCAACCCAACTTGAACCAAGTGGTATACCAAATTGGGGCAACCCATTCAAACACCACCTAACCTATTTGGGAGTCACCCTCTCCACAAAATATTAGAGATTACCCTTCTCTACCAACCTATTTGGGAGTTACCTTCTCCCCAACCTTTAGAGAGTACCTTCTCCATCAACCTAACCTAAACCAAGTTGTATACCAAATTAGGGAAACCCATTTAAACACCAACCAACCTATTTGAGAGCCACTTTCTCCCCCAACCATTGGATATTACCCTTCTCCACCAAACAATCACCTAACCAACCTTACCTTTTTGTCAACCCAAATCTTTATCATATCTCATCAAGTGTTGGAAATTAATTGGGGGACATCTACTCTTCTGATTGACGTCAACCATCTATGTAAGCATGGATCTGGGGCATATCATAACTCAAACCCCTAAATGCTTTTGCATTCACATCATCAAGTTCTTTTTTTAAACCAAGTTCTTGGTCACCTTGTGTCTAACTTAAGGTCATCCCTTGCTTTCACACCACATTCATTTCAAATTTTTTAGGGGCAACCAACCACAACTAAACCATGTGATTATCCATCACAATCATAGCCTAATATTGAACTATGGGTATAGTAGCTCTATCTATGGCATGATTCTCATGGTACTTTCTATCTCTTTGAGGTCTACTCCCATGGTCGTTATCACCTAAATCCCTTTTCACCTATTGAACCCTCTTGTGATCTTAGTTTTACCTTCATAAAGGTAACCCCTTAAGCATGTTTAAGCAAGTCTATGTCAAGCTAAACCAAACAAAAGCAAAAGCAATATCAAAATTCAAAAACAAATCATGAGACATTCCTAGCATTCACATACCGCTCCCTTGAAGTATAGCTATTAAAAATTTATTCAAAATTGTAAAACGTAAGGTGGACTACTCCCTTGAAGGATAGCTATCAAAAGCATTTGTACTAAGCATATAAACTTAGATCACTCCCTTGAAGGATAGCTGAATATAGCACTTCTTAAAACTAGCGATTTCTTGGAGGCTTCTCGCATCGATCAACTTCCCCAACCCTCTAAGAAAAATCAAAATAAGAAAAAGATGTGTTGTTCCCAAAATTTGTCACTCCTTTTTGGGACAACATATGAACTATTTTGGTTCAACAGACCAAAATCCTCTCTCCCCTTTTCAAAAATTGTTCTGAGCATTCAGGTTCTTCATTTTTCAAAGCTTTTTTAGAAATCTACGGACTCTGCAGGTTTGGAACTACGGACTCTACAGGTGGAACTACGAACTTCACAGATGGTTTTTACGGACTCCGCAAGCTAGATGTCTATGAAGTCTTTCAAATTTAGAGAAAACTACGGACATGGCTTCTACGGACTCTGCAGGTAGGCTCAAATCTATGGACTCTCAATGTTGGTTTCTATGGACTTTGTAGGAAAGAAACAGGTTCGACACTTAGCCATTTTTTCAATCGAGAAGTTCAAAGGGGTCTTCTAAGAGCCTGAAAGACTAGTGCCCTTACGAAGGACAGTGAGTAAAAGTGGACAAAATTTAGAAATCTCTCAGGAAAATGGCTAAGTAAAATAGACCAAAAGAATTCTTTCAGAAAGATTTTTCTCAGAAAATTGTTTAAGGCAAAATTCCTTCAGATTTTTTGTTCGAAGGAATTCACTCAGAGAGAAAGTATGAAGAAATGGAAGAGAAAAAATGGCTAAGTAATAGAAACTTTCCTTAAAACATTTTGTCAAAAGGAATTCTTTCAAGCTTTTTGCCTGACGAAAAAAGCATGAAAGCCAAAAGCCTGCCGAAGAAGTAAGAACTCGTCGAAGAAGTTAAACCCTGAAGTCTACCCAAAAAATCCTGAAGGATAGGTACCCTTGCAGGGGGCATTGAAAATAGAGAAAGGACTATTTTAAAAACCCAAAGGGACACCTTCCCTTCGAGACGTTCCAAAAGCTGAATAAAGGCGTAAAAAGGAATCTTCAAAGACTTAGACAAAAAAGGCATCAAAGGATGAACTAAATGAATCGATTGAACCATTGAACCATTGAACCAAAAGGTTCAACGAGTTCACAAGTTCAACCAGAGCTTAGAAAGATAAAGGAAGCAATGACTGAGCAAGACACAAAATGAACCAATGAATCGATTGAACCTTGAACCGAAAGAGTTCAATGGTTCATAGGTTTAAAGGTTCAAAGGTGGCCTCAGTCAAGAAAAAAAGTAGCAAATAGGTGGTTCAATGGATGATTCAACCAAGAAATGGGGAAGCAATTGAACCAAAAAGTGATGGAACAAAAGAGACTGAATGAACCAATGTACCAATGAACTTTCATAGGCTCATGGGTTCAAGGTTCAACATGGTTCAAGCAGCTGGCACCATTGACAATCCCGTGGACGTCAAATTTAAAAGAAATATTTGTGGAAATTCAAATAAAGCGCAAAATTTAAAGGAAGAATCAAGCAACTGAATGAAAAGAGAGCCCGGAGACTCAAATTGCTATAGGGGAGAGAGGAGTGAGACCAAAGGACCAAAAATATTTTCAAAAGAGTTATTTCTAGTAGTTGGAATAGTGGATCAAGTAGACTTAGACTTCTGAGTGCACCAAATCAAGGATGCAAGCCTGATTTTCTTCCATAAAGTAATGGCAAATTGGACAGCTACACAAATATTAGAAAAAGGACTAGATAGTCCATACTAAGAAGAGACATATTAGAAGAATGGACATGCCATAGTTATGGCAGTACACTGTTCCCAACATGGTCCCTCTAGACAAAATTAGAGGCGCATTAAAGACATTGACTGCAGCATGGGCCATCCCATGGGAAAGAATGCCAAGCCTTGCATGGTTGTTATAATATTGTAATTTATCTCATTAATAAGGGGGACTTTTCACTTTTATGGGAGTGAAACTCTGCCCAGTTGAAAGAAGAATACTGAGACTTTGAGCTCAGATTGTAATTTCATTTCATTTTATCTGAATGAGAAAGAAAGTTCTTTGCAGACTTTGCATTGTTTTGGCTTGTATCATTTTAGGAGATTATTTTTATTTCTATCTTCTGAATGTGTTCTTGTTTATTTAATTTGACAAGCAAAATTAGTGAAGGTAATTAGGGAGGTGTCCTGAAGCCAACTGTAGGAAGACTTTGTGCTTTCACAAATGTTTTCAACGTGTGTTTTTCTTTTCTTTTTGTGTTGAGGATTTTGGAATGACTTTGTACCCCCATTATCCTTTATGTTATACTCTTTGGGAAGTTGAGGTAGAAACTTTGTGTTTTGTTTCATCATGTTGGTTGATGTGCCCTTTTGTCACCAATTACTATTACTACATGAAATAAAATCCTGTTGTTTCCTGCAAGAACACTTCTGAAAGAAGAGAAGTGTTTCCACTAGGATCTCTAAAAGAAGAGATATGGATGGTTTATCCCACTCTTGTGTCTTACTTTTTGCTTATATATATAGTATATAGCCTCCGTATATTTAATGGGGAACCTCCCCTTGATGAGAGGAGAGATTTGTCCCATGTTGATGTAGTAAAATTGCACACATGGACAACCAATCTCCCTATGCTGTGGTGATAGGAACTATTTTGCTCGCCAATTAGTTGGGTGACAAAATATTCACCCAATAGTTTTTGGTGACTCTGTTGGAGAAGAGCGCACAGTTTGAAGTCTCAAGCTTCAAGCTGAAGCAGATCCTACTCTTTTCCATTTTTGTTTTGTAATCTGGCAACTCCACGTTATACGAGAAGCCAAAAATCTCAAGGTGTTATTGATCCTACTTTTGAATTGGTGCAGTAGAGTAATTTTGAGTTGTTTCCTCCACAACCTCACCTTCAACGAACTAGGAGTCTTCCTCCTAACCTTACCAGGCCACCAACACAAGGCAAAGCTTCTTTTTCTGCTGCTAGCATAGTTTTTCCTATCCATTCTCCACCCAGATTTGGGATCCCTGCTTTCAATAATCCAATAATACCTCAAGGCCCCTGAAGTAACTCTTTTGGTCCACTAAATTTAACTCCACCTCTGCATGAGCTTCCACATAGTTCAAGAAAGAATTTCTTCAAATTATTTGGTGACGGGAAAGTCCATCTTGATGAACACATTGCAGCTTTCAACATAGCCTATGGCGTAATAGGGGTGGAATTCGAAGACATAGCAGCCAGGTTATTCATGGAGACACTACAAGGCACTGTTGCAGACTAGTTCTACCACTTGCATGCTAGATCAGTGACCGACTGGGATACACTTAAAGACAAATTTCAAGCCAAGTTCAAGCTTGTAAAAGATGTGCATGCCTTGCTGGCCCAGCTCACACAGATGAAGGAGCCCCATGAACCTATGACGAACTTCATTGCTAGGTTCGACAAGCTGAGGCACAAGATTTCCATGGTCGCCCAACCAACACCTCAGAATATCAAGTGTTTCTTCATCAACTCACAGCTACCTGAAGTGAGTTTCTTATTGAGACAGGCTAGACACATAGACCTTACTACTGCTCAGGGCTTGGCTACTGAGGTAGAAGATGGATTTATCTTGGTAGAAAAGATAAGGAGAGACCCTAATAAAGGTAAATCTTCTTCATCTTCTAAATACTCACTTATAGTCACCATTGAATCAATGGTACAAAAGCTAGAAAATGAAATGCTAGCTCTCAGAAAGTAAACGGCACAATGGATGTCATCTGCTCCTGCATACAGAGATATGCCCAAGAAAACATTTCAGATACAGGTGTACCAAGGCAATGCTCCCAAGAATGAAGGACAACAAAATTGCCTTCCTCCTCCATAGAGGAACCTTGCCCTTGAAGCACCTCCAAACAACTTAGCAGTTGGATATCTTAAAGATAAATAAGATTTCTCATTCCATCCTAAGTTAAATCTTGAAAATGATGCTAATCTCTTCACTGAAGATGAAGAAGAATTAGTTGGCGACTCCCATATTGGTTTCCTAAACTATCAGGATGAATCTAGAAGTGAAGGCAATGTAGCTAAGGGGTCTTATGTTGTATTCACCTGGTCCAAGAATCAATCAGCTCAATAAGATGATAAGGAGAAAGCAGAGGAGTGACCTCAACCAACAGTTTCAAATGCTAAGTATGGATCCACTCTTCCTTTCCAACCAAAGGACTCAGTAATTGCGAGAAAGGTAACTAACCCAAATGCCCCTACACCTTCTAATTCAAATTTGTAGTCCAGTCCTCCCCCTTTCAAAAATCAAAAGTATGAACTCCCATACTCTGCTCTTAGCTCGTTCCAGACATTTGATATCATTGACCATATAAAGAAAACCAAAATTCAAATGTCTGAATTTGAATTTTTGTAGTCGCATTTTGAAAAATTAGACAGATTGGTTCAATGTGTTAAAAACCAGAACATCCTTGTTGAATAAGCAATTCTCAAAGTGACACATGATCCCCCCAAGAATGCACCCACCAGAAACAACTTTGTCATTGCTCCCCCTCCTGCTCTTGGCAAGACTAAACCTTTTATGTCTCATTGCTAATAAATGGACATTAGCTGAATAATTACATCATTGATTCTGGAGCTTTAGACAATGTCATGCCTGCTAAAGTGGCTGAATCCCTTCACCTCACATTGAACAACACTTTTGGTAGATGCTTCTCCATAGAGAATAAGCAAGTACCTTTGATGGGATAAATTAAAGACACCCAATTTGCATTTGCATCGTTCCCAGACAAAAGAATCAAGATGACTGTCTTGGTAGCCGACGTCCCAGCATCATATGGCATCCTTCTTGGGCAAAATTTCTATAGGGATGTTGGTGGTGAATTGAGCATGGATTTATTAGAGGTGAGCATTCCAGTCAAAGGTGTTCTAAAGAGGCTGCTCCCTGAGAAGGAAGTGAAATATGTGGTTACCCAGACCTCAGCCCCTGAAGCTCAAATTTTGTTTGAGTCTTCAGGCATGGGTAACTACTTTCTATCCATTGATGGATTTCATGAGACATCTGATGAAGTTCCTGTGGGTGACAACTTAGAAACACATTCAGCTAAAACAACAGAAGAATGGGCAGAGCACAAGGCAAGTGTGGAAGTATCTCCACCTCTAAATGAAGAAGAATCCAAAAGAAAATCAATATCAAATGAGGTATGGATTCTTAAATTTGATGTAGCTTCTCCTCTACCGATTCTAGAGTGGGAGTTATGTTAATATCTCCTCAAGGAGATATTTTTCCTTCATCTTATAAGTTGCAATTCGGCAACACTAATAACACAGCTGAGTATGAATCTTTGTTGCTGGGACTAAAAGATGATAGGGACAAAGGAATCAAACTCCTTCATGCTAAAGGAGATGCTGAATTGGTGGTTTGTCAGGTGAGAAACTTGTACCAAACCAAGAATGAAAGATTGCATCATTACCGCAATCTAGTCTAGGACCAAATTGAAAGATTTGATGCTTTCAGCATCTCTGTCATTCCTAGAGAATTCAATGACTGGGCTGATGCACTGGTTGTTTTAGCTACTCTCTTGGTCCCCCACCCAGATTTCAAAGGAGACAAGTACACTATTGAGTTGGTCTTTAGACCAAGTATACCTAACAATGCCAGTCATTAGCAAGTGTTTAACAATGACAACCAAATCATTGCCTTCTTAGAGCAAAGGAACAAATTTGAATGGCTACATTTCAAAGGTAGTGAACCTCAAAAGTGCGAATCAACTCCAATATCAAGTTCAATCATAGGTGAGTTCTTGCAATTGAAAGGGAATAAGATTTCCAAAGGCCTGGTCTCCCTTGAGAAGCTGTTTGATAAGCATGATAGATTCATCAAACAATAGCAAATAGATTCAAGCTCCTCTTAGGTGTTTGATCAAGTTAATCTGGGAACCAAGGAAGACCCCAAGATGGTGAACATTGGAAAATGTTGTACTCTTGAAGAGTGTTTCAAGTTCACCACTTTTCTCAACCAGTATATAGACGTCTTAGAGTACTCCTAAGATGACCTAAAGTCACTCTGGCTTGATAAAATTTGACATGACATTCCTCTTAAAGTTGATTCGACACCTTATAGGCAAAAGTCCAAGCATTATAATCTAAAAATATTAGGTACTATTCTATCTGAAATACAAAAAATGCTAAATTCTAGGATAATCTTTCCAATCCATCATTCCACATGGATTGCCAATATAGTGCATGTAAGGAAGAAGAATGGTGAAATTCGCTTTTGTGTGGATTTTAAAAATTTGAATCAGGCATCCTTGAAAGATAATTATCCTTTGCCAATCATGGATCAAGTGCTACAAATAGTGATAGGCTCAAAGATGTTATCAATGCTAGAGGCTTATTGAGATATAATTAGGTCAAAGTTGGTGAAGCAGACCATCATAAGACCTCTTTC
The DNA here is from genome assembly GCA_037957365.1 of Torreya grandis. Taxonomy (NCBI): domain Eukaryota; kingdom Viridiplantae; phylum Streptophyta; class Pinopsida; order Cupressales; family Taxaceae; genus Torreya; species Torreya grandis. The sequence continues at coordinate 2,364,140 of JARHVA010001683.1, read as the reverse complement.
ACCACACCTTGGGGCACGTTTGCATATAAAAGGATGCCTTTTGGCTTGATAAATGATGGTGCTACCTTCCAAAGAGAAATGGACCTTACCTTCAAAGATGAGATGGGTAAGTTCATTATAGTTTATCTTGATGACTTGATCGTCTTCTCCAAGCATCGCCCATATCATGTGCGTCATTTGTAACAAGTGCTGGAACGCTGCCACCAGAATGGCATTTCCTTAAACCCCAAGAAGTCAATTTTTAGAGTAACAAAGGGGAAGATTCTCAGACACATTGTGTCCAAAAGAGGCATAAAAATTGACTAAAATAGAGTCAAGTCTATCCAAGAGCTTACCTTGCCCACAAGCAAGACTATTGTTCACTCTTTCTTTGCAAAGGTGAATTTCTTACGGAGGTTCATTCTTGAGTTTGCTGAGAAGAATAGACACATTGTAAACATGACAAAGTAAAAAGCCACCTTTAGCTGGACTGAAGAAGATAAGTCGACATTTGAGGATATCAAGACGACCATTGCCCATGCTCAAATTTTGGGTTGTCCAGACTATAACAAAGAGTTCACCATATACAGTTATGCTTCCGAACACATACTTTCAACAATTTTAGTTCAACCAAATAAAGAAGGTATGGAATCCCCCATTTCCTTCATGAGCTATCCTCTCAAAGCTCGTGAGCTAAAGTACTCAAATTTGGAGAAGCATGCTTATGCAATGGTGAAGGTAGTGAAGCATTTTTGCTTCTACATCTTGAATTTACACACAACTACTTTAGTTTCTGACACCACGGTCAAATCCATACTGACTCAGCAAGAGTTTGAGATGAAAAGAGGCAATTAGGTTGCAAAGATCTAGGAGTTTGATCTGGTTATCAAGCCAACAAAGCTGGTGCATGGAAAGGGGCTATGCCAACTAATTGCTAATAACAAGCCAAGAGAAATAGAGCATGAAGAACCAGAAGTGGATAACACAGTCTCCACCACGAATGAGTGGTATTCAGGTATTGCTTATTTCCTTATGGTGAGTGTCATGCTCACTTATCTTATAAATAAAGGAGAACCATCAAGCTGAAAGCTGCTAATTTTGTCTTTTAAGACAACGGCCTATACAAGAGGAGCCTTGATGGAACGTTTCTTCACTATGTGGACAAGGAGCAACAAAGCCGACTTCTAAAGTCTTTCCACAATTTATCCTATGGAGGACATTTTTTTGCCCCTATGACTGCCCATAAGATCATACAAGCTAGGTACTATTGGCCAACTCTCTTTCAAAATGCATACAAGTGGGTTAAGGGATGTTAACTATGCTAGCAGTTTGTTTGAAGGCCCAAGTTAGCTGCCCTGCCCTTTGAACTAGTGATCATAGAGGAGTCATTCCAGTAATGGAGAATTGATTTTATTAGAGCTGTAAACCCATCATCAAGTGCTGGACATGACTATGTCCTCACGGCAATAGACTACTTCACCAAAAGGGTGAAAGCAGTTCCAACCAAACATGTTACTTCAGAAGTAGTATGCAATTTCCTCAAAGAAAACATCATTTTCAAGTTTTGGGACCCAACCAAAATTGTCACTGATAATGCAACTTGTTTCACTTCCTAGGAGATTACTCAATTCTATTTCCACTACGAAATCACACTCTCCACTATTCTAATTACTTTTCACAAGGGAATGGACAGGCTGAATCAAGCAATAAAAACCTGGTGACTATCATCAAGAAGCTGGTGGATGACAACCAAAGGAATTGGCATAAGGCATTGGTTGATGCTCTATGGGTAGACATAATTATGCCAAAGAGAGTAATTGGTATGTCACCTTTCCAACTTCTTTAGAGAGTCAATGTTGAAATACCAATTACCCTAGAGTTGCCAGCACTAAAATTGGCTAAAGTAATTGAAGATCAAACATATGAAAGCAACCTGGATAAGAGGATCATGTGCCTGACTGAGCTGGAGGAGTAGATCACTACAGTGTTGCATCGAATTGCCACCCATCAAAGTTTGGTGAAGAAGCTCTTCAACCAAAAAGCAAAGAATCATGATTTCCAAATTGGAGATCAAGTCCTGCTGTGGGACAAGAGAAGAGAACCAAAGGGGATGCACAGAAATTTTGATTCCCTGTGGAGGGGCCCTTTTACTATTCATCAGCTCAATGGTAAAAATAGTTTCCTATTGAAGTATCAAGATGGCACTCTTTTTTCTCTGCCTCACAATGGGCAACATCTGAAGCACTTCAACTCTTGAAGTATCAGATGAGTTCCCCTGTACATATGTATATTTTTATAGTCTTTATGTTTCTACTTTATTTCATCTATTTTCATTTTTAATTTTTTTTTTTGGTAGCATGACTCCATAGCCCAATGGCATACTTCAAGGCACTAGAGATTTTGGTTTCTACTCCCTTCAACTACTTCAAAATCTTAACTGAGGGAAGTTCTCCAACTGGAGCCAACTATTGTTTCCAAAAAATTTCACTCTTTTTTTGGACAACATATGAACTATTTTGGTTCAACAAACCAAAATCCTCTCTCCCCTTTTCAAAAATTGTTTTTAGCATTCAGGTTCTTCATTTTTTAAAGCTTTTTCAAAAATCTATGAACTCTGCAGGTTTTGAAATATGGACTCTGCAAGTGGAACTACAAACTTCACAGATGGTTTCTACGGACTCCGCAAGCTAGATGTCTACGGACTCTTTCAAAGTTAGAGAAAACTACAGACTTGGCTTCTACAAACTTTGCAGGCAGGCTCAAATCTATGGACTGTTAAGGTTGGTTTCTACGAACTCTGTAGGAAAGAAATGGGTTCAAAATTTAGCCATTTTTTTAATTGAGAAGTTCAAAGGGGTCTTCCAAGAGTCTGAAGGACAAGTGCCCTTGGAGAGGATAGTGAGCAAAAGCAGACAAAAGTTGGAAATCCCTGGAAAATGGCTAAGTAAAAGAGGCTGAAAGAATTATTTTGAGAAGATTTTTCTTAGAAAAATGTTTAAGGGAAAATTCCTTCAGACTTTTTTTTCGAAGGAATTCACTTGGAGAGAAAGTCCAAAGAAATGGAAAAGAACAAATGGCTAAGTAACAAAAACTTTCCTTAGGACATTTTGTCTGAAGGAATTCTTTCGATCTTTTTGCCTGATGAAAAAACCCTGAAAGCCAAAATCTCGCCGAAGAAGTAAGAACCCACTAGGGAAGTTAAAGCCTGAAGTCCACTCAAAAAATCCCAAAGGATAGGTACCCTTGCGGGGGGCACTTGATGACAGAGAAAGGACCATTTTAAAAGCTCGAAGGGACACCTTCCCTTCGAGACGTTCAAATGGCTGAACAAAGGCACAGAAAGGAACCTTCAAAGACTTAGACAAAAAGGGCATCAAAGGATGAACTGAATGAACCGAACTATTGAACCGTTGAACCAAAAAGTTCAACGAGTTCACAAGTTCAAAGGTTCAACCAAAGCTTAGAAAGATAAAGGAAGCAATGATTGAGCGAGACACAGAATGAACCAATGAATCGATTGAACCTTGAACTGAAAGAGTTCAAAGTTTAATGGTTCATAGGTTCAAAGGCAGCCTCAGTCAAGGAAAAAAGTAGCAAACAGGTGGTTCAACCAAGGAACAGGGAAGTGATTGAACCAAGAAGTGATGGAACAAAAGAGACTGAATGAAGTAATGTACCAATGAACTTTCATAGGTTCACGAGTTCAAGGTTCAACATGGTTCAAGTAGTTGGTGACCATTGACGGTCCCGTGGATATCAAATTTAAAGGGAATATCCATGAAAATTCAAATAAAGTGTATAATTTAAAGGAAGAATCAAGCCACTGACTGAAAAGAGAGCTCGAAGATTCAAATTGCTACAAGAGAGAGAGGAGCGAGACCAAAGGACCATAAATATTTTCAAAAGAGTTATTTTCAGCAGGTGGAACAGTGGATCAAGTAGGCTTAGACTTTTGAGTGCACCAAATCAAGGATGCAAGCCTGTTTTTCTTTCACAAAGTAATGGCAAATTAGACAGTTGTACAGATATCAGAAAAAGGACCAGACAGTCCATACTAAGAAGAGACATATTAAAAGAATGGACATGCCATAGTTATGGCAATACACTGTTCTCAGCATGGTCCCTCCAGACAAAATTGGAGGTGCATTGAAGATGTTGACTGTAGCATGGGCCGTCCCATGGGAAAAAATGCCAAGCCTTGCGTAGTTGCTATAAGATAGTAATTTCTCTCATTAGTAAGGGGGACTTTTCATTTTTACGGGAGCAAAACTCTACCCATTTGAAAGAAGAATACTGAGACTTTGAGCTCAGATTGTAATTTCATTTTGTTGGTTGAATATTTTGTCGATCAGCGTACTGATAAACAAAATAGGTCTGGTCATCCAAAGAAAGAAGATTGGTCAGCCAAATGTGTAGGTTTACCACATCAAAAGGGGACTAATCTCTCCTCTCATCAAGGGGAGGTTCCTTATAGATATGCTATATATATATATATAAATAAAATAATACTCAAGGGTAGGATAAATCATCCATCTCTCTTTTTTCAGAGATGATGCATGCAAATCAAAGGAGAAATCTTAGGGATAATGATAGAAAGCACTCCTCTTTTTTCAAAAGTACCATTCAACAAACCACAAGAATCTTTCTGGTAGTAATTGCAAAATGTAACTAAGGTCTGTTGGGGATCAACCAACAATAGATTACACTTGTGAAAGCAATAAATGCAAAAATAAATCAGATAGACAAGTAACTAGAATGATAAACAACAAGAACAAGAGATACAAGAAACCACCCTGAAAACTTGTATTAACAAACTCTTTACAAAAGGAATACAATTGAAAAAACTTCTTTCTTCCACACCTCTCCTAGATGCATAGATCTCTCACTAGATCTCTATTCCTCAAGAGCTCTCTCTCTCAAGAACAATCAACTCCAACAAGCCTGGATTGATTCAATTCTGTACTATTCTTCAACATACCAATTCTTCTACAAAAATAAAACCAATAAGCTAGGAAGATCTAATTCTACATATAGAATTAGGAGACTTGAGCATGCACTTCCAACAAACAGTTAAGCCTCTTGAACAAGGGCTCTAAAAATAATATTACTAATAATAGAGACGCGAGCTTAAGACTACAACTTAAACTCATCATGCAAACACTCGCTTCTGTCCTCATAAATAGCTTTCTGGACGCACAGGTAACTGACGCCGGTTCCTGCTGCTTGCCTGTGACCGCCGTCGGCCGACCCACTACCGACGCCGGCGCCTCTGCAACTTCACCTAACCGACGTCGGTTGCTCCTAACCGACGTAGGTGTCTGTGTAGACCCAAAACTGTCAAAGTGTGCTCCTTGGTGAAGCTTTTAGCTCCACACCCTAACAATCTCTCACTTGGAGAAAAATAGCTGCACCAGTACCTATACAGCAACATCTTCTAGCTCCTCCATCTTCAGCTCAATCATGAAGATCGACAGAAGTTGAATGAAGATTCAACTTCTCCTTTGTAACCGGCTTGGTTAACAGATCAGCAGAATTCCTATCTGTATGGATCTTCTCTAGCTTCAACTCACCATCTTCCAATACCTATCGTATGAAATGGTACCTTAGTTGTATGTGCTTTGTTCTTGAATGAAAGGCTGAATTCTTAGCCAAATGGATTGCACTTTGACTGTCACTATACAATCTGCAACTCTCATGCTCCCTACCAAGCTCATCCATGAACCATGTCATCCATATCATCTCTTTGCTAGCCTCTGTGGCTGCAATATACTCTGCTTCTGTAGTTGACAAGGCAACAACCTTCTGCAACTTAGATATCCAGCTAACCGCCGTTCCACCTATAGTGAAAACATAACCTGTAGTGCTCCTCCTGCCATCCAAATCACCTGCCATATCTGAATCTACATAACCATGTAGAGAAGTATCTGAACCTCCATAGCACAAGTGCCTACTGTTGGTTCCTCTCAGATATCTAAGGATCCACTGAACTGCTTTCTAATGTTCCTTACCTAGATTGGCCATATACTTGCTTACCACTCCCACTGCTTGGGCAATATCCGGTCTAGTACACACCATTGCATACATCAAACTCCCTACTGCAGAAGAATATGGAACTTTACTCATGTACTCTACCTCATCATATGAATTAGGACATTGTTCTTTACTCAACTTAAAATGTCCAGCCAAAGGTGTGCTTACCGGTTTAGCATCCTGCATATTGAACTGTTTCAACACCTTGTCCACATAATCTTCTTGAGACAATATCAACCTGTGATTTTTCCTGTCTCTCTTAATGCTCATGCCAAGGATTTTCTTTGTTGCTCCCAAATCCTTCATAGCAAACGTTTGAGCTAATTTCACCATAAGCTCAGAGATATCCTGCATGTGTGATCCTGCAACCAACATATCATCTACATACAACAATAGAATAATATATCTGCCGTTATCAAATCTCTTGAAATACACACAATGGTCAGATTGACACCTACTGTAGCCATGCTCAGTCATAAACCTGTCAAATTTTAAGTACCATTGCCTAGGAGCTTGCTTGAGGCCATACAAGCTTTTATTCAATCTGCACACAAACTTCTCCTTACCCTTGACCTCAAATCCTTCCGGTTGTTCCATATAAATTTCCTCATCCAAATCTCCATGAAAAAATGTTGTCTTAACATCTAGCTGCTCAAGATGCAAATCCTCAAAAGTAACCAAAGACAATACAACCCTTATAGAAGTCATTTTAACAACATGAGAAAAAATCTCACCAAAGTCAATACCTAGCTTTTGTGCAAATCCTTTTACCACCAATCTGGCCTTATATCTCATCTGTCCATTCTCACCTTCTTTCAACCTGTAGGTCCATCTGTTCTTCAGTGTCCTCTTACCTGCTGGCAATTCAACCAAATCCCATGTTTGGTTCTCTCTTAAGGACTCCATCTCCTCAACCATGCCACGCTCCCACTGACTCTTGGACTCCACCTGTATTGCTTCTTCAAAACTCTCTGGTTTTCCACCATCAGTTAGCAATAAATAAAATAAAGAAGGAGAAATATAATTGGAGGCTTACTCACCCTTTTTGACCTCTTGATGGGTGTCTGAGACTCGTTCACAACATGCTATCCACCCAAATTCTCTGACAGTGACCGACCTCGATCACTTCCAGACCTGTTACTGGCCGACACCGGTTCTGTTTGACCGACCTCGGTGTCTGTCCTGTCGACGTCGATCTCTGTACGGCCGATGCCGATTTCTGTACTGCCGATGTCGGTTCCTAACCTGCCAACGTCGATCTCTGTGTTTTCCTGCAAGTGATTATTTTTTTTTCTCGCGAGCTCATATTGGACCTTCACCTCGTCCAATTCACCATTGCTGTGCTCAGATTGATTCAGCTTCCTTAGCTGATCACAATACATCACTCTTTCATTGAAAACAACATCACGGCTCCTAATTATCTTGTTAGTTTCTAGATTCCACAATCTGTAACCAAAATCATCTGAGCCATAGCCAATAAATGTGCACCTCATAGACTTAGCATCAAGCTTCTTTCTATTTTCTTTATCTATGTGCACAAAGGCTTCACAACCAAAAACTTTGAGATATGAGAGATCTACCTTTTTACCTTTCCATGCCTCTTCTGGAATACCACCATCCAGAGCTATAGAGGGTCCTCTGTTAATCAGGTATACTGCAGTGTCAACAGCTTGTGCCCAAAACTGTAAGGGCAAATCGGCATGTAATCTCATACATCTTGCACGCTCCATTATTGTCCTGTTCATCCTTTCAGTAATTCCATTCTAATGAGGTGTCCTTGGAACCGTCCTTTGCCTGCAGATTCCATGCATATAACAATAATCTCTAAACTTATAACTGCAGAACTCACCGCCATTGTCAGATCTCAGGCACTTCAATCTTTTACCTGTTTCATTCTCAACCATAGCTTTTCAAATCTTAAAAGTCTCAAATACATTAGATTTTCTTCTAATACAATAGATCCATACCTTGTAGCATAATCTATGAAAGATACATAGTACTGTGATCCTCCAATGGAAGCAACCTGAGCTGGTCCCCACACGTCTGTGTGAACAAGCTGCAACTTATGCCTCTTCTTAGTAGACCCAGTCTTGAGAAAACTAACCCTTTTCTGTTTTTCGAATACACAGTGCTCACAAAACTCTAGATCTATGCCTTTTAAATCTGAAAGCATACCTTTGGACTTAAGAATTGACATCCCCTTCTCACTCATGTGGCCAAGCCTTGAGTGCCACAATTTAGCATCCACATCTAAAGTAGATAATACAAAAGGAGATTTGTTAGTAACATAATTACACAAATAGAGAGTACCTTCTCTCTTACCTCTGGCCATAACAAGTGCACCCTTGGTCACCTTCCAAGATTTTGTTGTCAGAGTTACTGTACAACCCTCATCCCCTAACTTTCCTATAGAAATCAAATATCTCTTCAAGCTAGGAACATGCATCACATCTCTCAACACCCATGTGTTGCTATTCTGCATCTTCAGCTGCACTTTACCTTTGCCAATTATTTTACAGGGCTCATCATCCCTTAGATACACTATTCCAAAGTCTCCATGGATATAGTCACTAAAATATTCCCTGTTAAGGGTAGCATGAAAAGATGCACCAGAATCTAATACCCAATATTCTATATTATTATGTAGAGAGAAAATTAAAGCATCTTGTGCAATACCTGCAACCTTGGCTTCTTCCTTTCCTTCGTGCTGATTGTCCTCCTTAGGCTTTGACCAACAATCTCTGCTTATGTGCCCCATCTTTCCACAGTTCCAGCATTGTGGCCTTCTGCCATTTCTGGATTTAGATCTGCCTTTCCCCTTAGATTTGGATCTTGATCTGCCTTTCTTGCTCTTCTCTTTCTGCCTCCCCTTGCTCTCAAAACATAAAGCGTTCCCAGATGTCTCTTCTGTGCTTTTTCTAGTGAATTTTCTCATTCAAGATAACACTAACAACATCCTCTACTTTCAAAATATTTGATGCAGATGCAGTATTACTTACTGCCATTACTAAGCCATGCCAGCTTTCAGGCAAAGAACATAATATTAAAAGAGCTTTTATTTCATCATCAAACACTATATTGACTGAACTCAATTGATTCACAATTTCATTGAAATCATTCAGATGAGTAGAAACAGATCCACCTTCATTCATATGCAAATTAAATAACTGCTTCATAAGATATACCTTATTAGAAGCTGAGGGTTTTTCATACAAATTTGCTAACGTAGTCATCAACTCTACCGTAGACTTTGCCTGTGATAAATTGGATATCACAGTGGATGCTAGACTCAGTCTTATAGACCCCAGAGCCTTTCTGTCAAAAACTTCCCATTCTTCATCCTCCATGTCTTTGGGCTTCTTTGCAACCCCACCTAATGGTAAGTAGAGATCTTTTTGATACAGATAATCCTCTATCTGCATTCTCCAATGTTGGTAATTTTTGCCATTGAACTTTTCCATTCTCAGTTTACTTTCATCTGCCATTGCTTCTCCCACTCAAACAGAAATCCCTATGAGAACCTGTAATCAATACGCACTACACAGATCTGAACCACCTGTTAGTGAACCTGAGCTCTGATACCACTTGTTGGGAATCAACCAATAATAGATTACACTTGTGAAAGCAATAAACGCGGAAATAAGTCAGATAGATAAGTAATTAGAATGATAAACAACAAGAACAAGAGATACAAGAAACCACCCTGAAAACTTGTATTAACAAACTCTTTACAAAAAGAATACAATTTGAAGAAACTTCTTTCTTCCACACCTCTCCTAGATGTATAGATCTCTCACTAGATCTCTATTCCTCAAGAGCTCTCTCTCTCAAGAATAATCAACTCCAACAATCCTGGATTGATTCAATTCTGTACTGTTCTTCAACATTCACATACAATGAATTACTACAATAATCCACACAAAGCTAAGAAGATCTAATTCTACATATAGAATTAGGAGACTTGAGCATGCACTTACAACAAACAGTTAAGCCTCTTGAGCAAGGGCTCTAAAAATAATATTACTAATAATAGAGACGCGAGCTTAAGACTACAACTTAAACTCATCATGCAAACACTCGCTTCTGTCCTCGAAAATAGCTTTCTGGACGCACAGGTAACTGACACTGGTTCCTGCTGCTTGCCTATGACCACCGTCGGCCGACCCACTACTGACGTCGTCGTCTCTGCAACTGCACTTGACCGACGTCGGTCGCTCCTGATCGATGCCAGTGTCTGTGTAGACCCGAAACTGTCATAGTGTGCTCCTTGGTGAAGCTTTTAGCTCCACACCCTAACAGGTCGGCCTTGGGAACCACTGACCATCGATGGTCAGGATTCACCTTTCAGCCAAGAGCATGCAAGCTCCACCTATCCTTTTCTAAATATCACCTTGTCTAATTTGTGTTATGAGCCTTTGCATGGACAAATTATATTTATATGGCTCAGTTACACCTTCACTTCCACTTCTTGATTGTGCTTATAAAGAGAATAGAGGAGGAGAACTAGAGGGAGGAGAAAAGAGGTACATAGATCATTAGGAACTAGTCATCAGTCGTCATCATCAAATTTTTATGCAGGTATCTCTTCATCAATAATCATCTTTAACTAGCTCTAGAACTTCTCCAAGCTATCAATTATCAACCACAAGCTAAGAATATTTTTCTTGTTTTAAGTTTTAGTTATTTAATTTTAATAGTTTTGTAACTCCAAACTCCCCATATCTATCGAGCATCCCTTGACCATTCTCAACCACTTGAGTACCCAAAACCTTTACCCTTGATACCTTTGAGGCTCTCTCTATCCCTCACAACCATTAACCAACCTACAAAACCTTTTTATAACCAATCCATAAATTGTTATGTCCAGAATCAATAAGTTATGAAAACTCACATTCAATCATCAACAGTCATCCTAACCGCCAATGGTTACCTTCACCTTCAATCTTGACTGTCGAAACTTAGTCTGACCATCGACGGTCACTGTGTAAAACCAGACACTCAAAATTAACAAGTAGAAACCATTTCTCAACCTCAACCAAAACCCTATTTTCTTGACTTGTGTCACAATACAAACTAGAAATAATACCCTAACCATACTTGGACTATATTTGAGACAATTTAGCATTCAATTTAACATTATCTTTTTAATCTAGGAATTTCTTATGATTAGTATTTATTTCACCTAAATTAAGTACTTTCATTTATGGTATGCAACCTTCTTTTATCAACATTAATTTATCTTAAAAGGTGGATTGATAGCCTCCAAGGAAGTTGTGTACTTCTTGGATCTAGCTTGTTAGGCAATCCACCTTTCTACCTAACTAACACAACCTTTCTTTAGTCTCTTTCTTATGCAAATCATCCTCCCAAGCCAAAGAGGAGTTCTTCACAATCTTATGATTCAACATTCCCACAAACAAATATATATTTTCACCATACCCGTATTGAGTTTCTTTTCTCTCTTTCTTTATAACTGAAGCGAAAATTTACATGAAACAGTAAGTGAAAATTAAAAAAAAATTACTGAGTTGACCAAGGTGATTCAATTTATTGATATGAAACCCTACAAGGAAAATGATAAAACTAGATCGACCAGTGTGATCTAGTTTACTATATATCCTGGACCTATAAACATAGAAAAAAATAGATCAGTTAGCCTCATCTAGTTGACTACATAAATAAAACCACAAATAGAGAGAAAGACTATACCGACTAGCATGATATAGTTTACTACGTAGAGAAAACTTGTATACAAAAGATAAAATGGGATTAACCAACATAATCTAGTTGACTGTGGATCATGAATCTGTAGATAGAGCTTAAGACTAGATTGACCAACTCAATTTAGTTGACTATAAATGAAAAATAAAAAATATGCAAGGGTTAAATTCATGTCAGGTTCAGTAGAATTTATGAAATAAATTAAAATAGATCTACAACTTATATGACTTGGAAAAATATAAGATTATATAAGGTAATCAGCTAACATCTATTGTGATACATATTTATATTATAAGCATGACCAAATTAAATCCACTAAATGTAACCAAGGGATTGTCAGGATTAGGAACACAATTGATTACCTTTGTAAGCAACTAAACACGGAATTTAACCAGAAGTAACAAGTAACTAGAAATCAGAAACAACATAGAATTTGAGAGACAATACAATCTTGTATTCAACTCATCCAAAAAGAAAATACAATGAAGATGCCACACTTTTCCCACACCTCTAGGGCTCCCACACCTCTAGGGCGTACAATAATTCTCCTTCAAGAGTTCTCTCTCTCAATTACGGTCACAACAAACAACTCAAACACAGAGTTGTTGTTCACCTCCACCAGTCAGTAACAATACTGCCAGTCAAACAAGTACTCAAAGTACTCCAAGTAGATCTCCCTTGAACTTGCAACAACCTGTAAATCAAATGACCTTACCATGTATATCTTCTACCTGATCTTGCACAACCTACAGATCAACCTGATCTTACAATTGGAAGGATCTCTTCCTTGTCCTTTTATTACAATATACCCCCATGAGTCTATTATATAGATCCCATGCAAATAATAATTAGAATTCCTAATTACAATAATTAGAAACGCAACTCAAGACTAAAATTAGCCTTTACATGCAAACTGATCGTTCAACAAACTAACTATTCGTGTAACTAACAGTTCTGGAATGCACAAGCGATCGACGTCGGTCCCTGTCTATTTGGAGATGACTAATGTCAGCTGATTCTAACTGATGTCAGCTGCTCTATAACTGGATATAACCGACGTCGGTTGATCAGACTGACGTCGGTTGCTCTGCAACTTAGCAACCTCCTCTGTTTGCATTTTGGTGAAGCTTTTAGCTCCACAACCTAACAATCCCCCACTTGGAGATAACTAGCTACACCTGTACCTGTACATCATCTAATTTTGTTTCCTAGCTTGTATCCCTCTTCAAGTTCAATCTTGAAGACCAACCACCACAAAACTTATGGTGCTCTACCTATCATCCAAGTAACCTACCACATCTGAATCTACATACCCATGTAGAGAAGTGCCTGACTTTGCATAGCATGTTAACCTGCTGTTGGTCCCTCTCAGATACCTAAGAATCCACTGAACTGCATTCCAGTGCTCTTTTTTTGAATTGGCCACAAACTTGCTGATAGCTCCCACTCCTTGGGCAACATCAGGTCTAATACACATGTAATCAACCTCATCATGTGATTTGGGACACTGTTCTATGAATTGTTCATCCATAGGTGTGCTAACCGGTTCTGCATCTTGCATCTTGAACCTCACCACTACCTTATTCACACAATCATCCTAAGATAGCATCAACTTGTGATCTTCCCTATCTCTAGAAATACTCATGCCAAAGAATTTTGTTGCTTCCAAATTCTTCATGACAGACCTCTAAACTAACTTTACCTTTAGCTCAACAACTCCCTACATGTGTGACCCTGCAACAAGCATACACACCACATACAGTAACAGGATAATGTAGCTAATATTATCCAACCTGGTAAAGGAAACATAATGGTCACATTGACATTGACTAAAGCCCTGCTTTGTCATACACCTGTCAAACCTCCATTGTCCTGCAGCCTGCTCAAGACCATATAACATGGCCTTCCATCTCACGTGTCCATTCTCTCTCTTCTTTAACTTGGGAATTTTTTTTGTCTTTTAGTGCTAACTTTCTAGCTGGAAACTCTACCAAATATCTCGTTTAGTTTTCTTTTAAGGAATCAACTTCCTCATCCATGCCATGCTCCCACTATTTTCTGGATTCTAGCTGCTCTGCTTCTTTAAAACTTGTTGGTTCTTGACCATTAGTGAGCAACAAGTAGTGTAAAGAAGGGGAATAATGAATTTGAGGCTTACTTACCCTTTCAATCCTCCTCATGGGCGTTTGAGACTCCTTGACAGCTTGCTATTTGCCCAAAATCTGTTCTGACAGTGATCGATGTTGGTCACCTCCCAGTCTACATCCGATCGACGTCGATTCCATGCGACTGACCTTACTGCTGACGTCAGTTCCCTAACCGATGTCAGTATCCACCTGCCTGACACCACCGACTCTGGTCTGCACATGACCAACATTGGTATCTATTTGCTCGATGTCAGTTCCATCTGACCAACACCAGTAACTGTGTTTTCTTGTGAGTGATGACTTTTTACCCGTGCGCTTACTTTGAATCATAACCCTGTCTAAACTGCCCTGCTCAAAATTATTCAGCCCCTGTTGATGATCTATGTCTGTCATCTTCTCCTTGAACACCAAGGCTTTCCTGTTCTTATTAAAAACATCATATTTCCTTTTTTTGCAATAAACCCGATCCTTTTTTGTAGCAATAGTATCAAGTAACCTCACTTTCCTTTGTTGCTTACAGAAATCTCAATTTATGCATCCTGAATCTGAACTCTTACCTTTTGAATCAAGAACATGCATCCCCTTCTTATTCATGTGACCAAGCCTATGAAGCCACATCTCTGCATCTACATCTAAAGTAGATAAACCAAAAAGAGAATCAGTAATACAAGTAGATAGATAAAGAGTACCTACTTTCTTACCTCTTGCTAAAACAAGTGCACCCTTGGTAACTTTCCAAAATTCCGCTATGAGATTTACTGTGCATCCCTCATCACCCAACTTTCCTACATAAATCAAATTTTGCTTCAGGACTGGGACATGCATGACCTCATTCAACACCCATGTGTTGCCCGTCTGTAATTTTAGCTACACTTTCCCTTTGCCAACCATTTGACAAGGCTTACCATCCCCTAAATAAATCTCTCCAAAGTCTCCTTGGACATAATCATGGAAAAATGCTCTATTTGGGGTTGCATGGAAAGAGGAACCAAAATCTAAAACCCAAGATTCCACTTTATCCAAGGAACATACAAGAGCATCATGTGCAACAATATTTGCAACATCTGCTTCTTCATTTCTTTCATGTTGATCTTCAACCAACCAACAATCTTTCTTTGCATGCCCTTTCTTTCCACAATTCCAGCAGATTTCTCTATCGTGCCTGGATCTAGATCTCTTGCCTATCTTTGACCTTGATTTCCCTTGCTCGATCTTCTCTCTTTGCCTTTCCTTGCTTTCAACACTTAAAGCATTCCCTGATGATTCACCTGTGCTTTGTCTGTGAATTTTTTCATTCAAGATTACACTAACAACATCATCCACTTTCAAGATATTTGAAGCAGACGTGGTATTACTAACTACCATTACCAAACTATCCCAACTTTCAGGTAATGAGCATAAGATTAAGAGAGCCTTAATTTCATCATCAAAAATAATATTGAATAAAACTAACTGATTTACTAATCCATTTAAATAACTAAGATGACTATGTATCGATCCACCTTCCTGCATTTGCAAATTAAATAATTGCTTTATAAGAAATACCTTATTCAAAGCTGAGGGTTTTTCATATAAATTTGCCAAAGATTCTATTAACTCTACCGTTGTCTTACCTTGTGATAAGTTGGAAATCACATACGATGTCAGGCTCAACCTTATAGTTCCCAAAGCATTCCGATCAAGAACCTTCCATTCTTCATCTTTCATATCCATAGGCTTGCTTGCAACCCCACCCAACAATAACTATAGATCTTTTTGATATAGATAATCTTCTATCTGCATTCTCCATAATTTATAATTCGTGCCATTGAATTTCTCCATTCTTAGCTTACTTTCTTCTGCCATTGCTATACTCCCACTCGAACAGAAACCCCTGTGAGTGAGTTGTAATCAACAAACACTAACATGCTCCGAACCAGGGTCTGATGAACCTGCAACCTCACTCTGATACCACGTTGTCAAGATTAGGAGCACAATTGATTACCTTTGTAAGAAACTAAACACAAAATTTAACTAGAAGTAACAAGTAACTAGAAAGTAGAAACAACACAGAATTTGAGAGACAATACAATCTTGTATTCAACTCATTCAGAAAGAAAATATAATGAAGATGCCACAATATTCTCTTAAGGCAAACCCTAAGTAATTGCTCCTTTAAACGTAAATTTAGTATAATTACAATTGTAATGATGTGAAAATGTATGTTTCTCACTATTGGATTGAAATGAGTCTTGTATTTATAACAATGGATAAGAATTAACCCTTCTGCTGACAAGATCAACCAACACAATCCCATTTAAAATTTATTGTTTGGTTTTGAACTAGGTTGCCCTAACTGACCTAGTTGCATAATATGCCATAAAATTATAACAAGATTGGGTAGGCCAACTCCATAGGATTTTATTTACCTATTTAACATAGTATAATGATGGGGTCATCTAGGGTGATTTTGTACCATCTGGTTGACTATTTCAAGTCAAGTGACTAACTATGTAGTACCAAGTTGACTTAGTAGGAAAAGTGGGTGAACAAAATTGACTTGGTTGACTTAGTAGGAAAAGTGGGTGAACATGATTGACTTGTCAAAATTAGTATGATTAGTGGCAAACTTAGTTAGGGCCTATTTGAAAGGAGGACTACTTAGGGGATCATGGCATGAAAGGTGTTGAAATAGGTAGTATATATAAAAACTAAACAATTAAGTATAAGTTGACATTTAGACATGGACATATAGTTTCTTATACTTTAAGGATGTTTGAGAGTGGTTTCAAGCCTTTAGAAGATATAATGAAAATTATGGGTTCGGAGGATCCTACTGGATTTCAAACTTATCCATATTTTAGGTTTTTAGTATTTCAGATATAGCCATATTTAAAGATTTCAAGATTTCAAGGAGGTATCATAGGAGGTAAATAGATAGACACTCTAAATAAGTTGAACTAATAATAAGAATGATACAAAGTCACAATGATATTTTGAAGCACCAATGGTCTACCCACCCCTTTCTCGATGCACCCTTTAAGGTGTGCACTCATAGAGATTAAAACTCAACAGGTTCCTACAAGAGAGAAAGTGTTAATAAATGATCAAGTTTAAAATTATAGTGTATACAATTACTATGTTTATTTTATTCCTTAGCATTTGATGTTTGGATATAAGGTTTGAGTAGTTCTTATTTCTTTATATCAATATATCTATGGGCAATACAAGTGAATGATGCATAAGTTATGTTAAACAAGTTGTCCTTGATATGTGAAATGAGAATATTGATAAAGATATGTTATCTTTGACTATCACATGGTTGACAGATTAATGAGCTCATATAACAACAAAAGTTAAATATGTAATATCCCATTTGTTCATTATGACCTTCCTCAAGATGTTGAATGCTTTAGAATGTAGTTCTGGGTCCATTATTTGTAATGTATTGATCTAGAAAGACTTTTTTTGAACATACCATTAAATCCAAGTAACCTCTAGGCAAAGAATATAGCTAAATTAAGACATCACCTACCAACAGTTTAGGAAGCAACTTAAGCATCATCAGAGGAAGGTTCTCATAATAACCTATAGAAGTTAATATTGAACGAAGATGCACTTGAGGATTGTCATGACCATCAAATAATTTAAATTTTAGAAACAATGAGGTATTTAAAAAAGGCATGGCTAAAATGTCCTTATGGATAGGGATTTTTTATTTGTAATAGCTTCAAGGCTTTCTTATTACAAGGATTAAATACACAACTGTATTTGGAAACTACCAACAATATACATCATAGCAAATATCTTGTGTAGCATGTGGGTCCGTAGATAATGGCAGGGTATGACCATATATGTGTGTGTAAGTCATTCATGGTAAATATATCTCAAGATAATCAATGTCAACTAATTAATACCAAAATTTAGTATCTACACCCACCTATTATGTTTGTTAACCCAATTTACTATATACATATATTTAGGATCACCCTACTTTGTGCAAGAACACTCTAGAATCCTAAACAAACTATCATCGTATCTCATATCACTGATTTTCACTCCTAGGTTAGCACTGATAATAGTTGGACAATTATAGTTTGTTGTAGGTGTTTATCTCTTATGGTAGTGTCTAGGAATACTCACCAAATACTTTTCAAATTGGGATGTCTCCATTAGGTTATCATGTACATATTTCATGGGTCAGTCATGATAAGTAATATTAAAGAGTTATCTATAAATATAAATCAAGCCTAAGGTCATAATCAGCTAGCACTCATCTTAACAAGTCCTAACAAGCTTGTGAAATCCATTGATACGCTCTTGAGACATTATCACAAAGGCATACACATCTGAAAACACCTTGAAGGAAAAACCCTAGAGTGAAGTATGATTACAAACATAGGTCAAAGTTACATGTTGTCAAGTGTCAAACGCCAAACATGGCATTTAATCTAGCATGATCATGATGGTGCATGCATAAACCTATGTGGGATAAATATGCGTGGGTTGAGACCTTTTCAGAGTATTATAACGCATGTACCACTTCATCAATTAGCAAAGAGTGGTCAAGATTTTTCAACCCATCTTTCTAACCCCTTTTTCAAATAACATTTTGTTTTGAAAGTACAACTAAGGTTTCAAATCAAGGAGAAGCAAAAAAAGGATAAATGTATTTGACCAAGGTGAATGTAAACATAAAATACATATATAGGTGTAGGCATAATGGTCTGAAATGGCATAAAGTTGCAGAGTCAAATGAGATGGTAAGGGCAGATCTTGGACTGTATTGATTGATGTAGGGGTTTGAGATTTGTTATAAATGTTTGTGCATATTTTTAGATGTTGTTTTATGATATAAGTGGTTACAAACTAGACATATAACATTTTTAGGGACTCTAATTATTATATTGAGTAACAAAAATCAGAGATCAACTAAGTACATCTCTTCTCCATTATTTTATAAAATTCTAAATATGATAAGTGTAATATCAATACATCTTTTTATGTCACATTTGTATGATTATTGCCCTATTATACACAATATGCATATTCATAGTTTTATATTATTTAAACTACAATAATCACAAAAAATATAAAACACTTTCTTAAAGTCATTCATTTACTTGGGTGTGACAAAACCTGAGTCTTTTCTACCTTAGGGTTTCATCTTTCATTCTTAAGGTTTCAGATTTCATCTACATTAGGGTTTGAATTTTAGATAAGATTTGTGATTTCCTTTATTCACATAAGCAAACCCTAACATAGTAGCAATAGATGTTAATAATTTATATGTAATGATCTGATCTATGATTGTCATGATTATATTTTTCTTTCATAAATTATACAATATGTTTATTATTCATGTAATTAAATCGGTTAAGTATTTCTACAATAAAATTAAGAATTATATTAATAATGATGAACTCTTAGCTATATTTAATAACATATATTGCATGAATGTCGAATATGAGATGCTTTAGTTTACTATTCAAAGGGAAAGGGCATGCATGACTCCCTTCACCTCTCCTCCCACTGGACATCAAGGTAGTGATATCCACCATTCCTCCCCTAATATTTGACCTAGGCATATGTTATATATAAAGGTCCATGTTGTCATAACACAAAAAGGTAGGGTACATAATCATGTAGGGTTTTGCATGAATATCAAGTCTAAAGTATTTGGGGTTTTTTTGGTTATAAAATTAATTTTTCCCAACCCATAAGAAGTAGTGTCCTTAGTGTTACAAACAAAGATAAGGCTCAACCCTTGAATGAACTTTGTCAAAGTTTCACTATTCTTGTACATAATATTATTACTATGATGCAATCTATAGATAAGTTACAAAAATAATCCCAAATATTATCTCCAAAGGTCCAATCACTTGACTATAGGCTCACACATGTCAAAAATATTGAGCATGTTACTATAAATTGCATCGCTAGCTCCCCATTAAAAACCTATGTATCTTACAAGATTTCACCCTCAACATGTGTTAATAAAAAAAATCATCCATGACTAATGAATAATAAAATTGGTATAAGATTAATAAGTATCAAAGGGAAATTCTCAAACATGCTTCAAAATAAATTGATCATACTACCTCCTCCTTTTATTGTGCAAAGGTCCAAGTATTGTTGTGTTTATCATAGACTTCATGGTCATCCCATGGAAAAGTGTTGGGATTTGAAATAGAAAACACAATATCTTATTATTAGTGATGATCTTGCATTCGATACATCTATTAAAACACTACCAGATTGGGCCACACATTCCAATATTGAGAATAATTTTAAAATTTTGGTTCCATCTCCCAATATTGAATCACCAAAACAAGAGTTACCTAAAGATTTTTTTTCCAAGAAATGGGTACCTAAGAAATAATTTCATAAGCAATATGTATCTAAGAAGACTAATGTTACAAACTTGATTTTCAATGTGGTAACCACAAAGCCTTCTTCATTCTTATAACCTTTGATTGTTAGCACTCACATAAATTATCATAATGCACCAATGTCATGATTGATAACTCATATGAAATTAACATATATAACATGACACTTTTCAAGTCTCTTGGATATGACATTGAACACATGAATAATATTAATTTATACAAACCACTCATAACATCTATTGAGTGGTATACAACTCCTGTTATAAAATATTCCACATTGATCTTACTTTGAACCAATCAAATATTACACTAGGAAACTCAAGGATAAGATCAATGGATGTAAAACTTGATAAGAATCATGATCACATTGTATTTGAGCTCCAACACAAGATTATTATGATTTCAAGAGGCAAAAAATCTCCAAATTTAGTAAAGCAAGTGGAAACCATTTCTTTGATTAATACTCAAAGCAATTATATCTAAATCTTATCCACATGTGACCACAATTGAGGTGCTTGGTACTGATGATGATGAATATGTTAAAGATAAAATAAAATCCAATAAACCAATTCCAAAATATGGTATCATTGGTTATACATATGCCACTACAAAAACAAAAAATTATTTGAATGAAATATCTAAATTAGTGACAAATATGGAAATACACTTGATGATTATGACATATAGGATAGAGGATCTACATAGGACTATCCCATTGATGGGACCATTGGTTAGCTCCAACATTGTTTACCATACATATCTTATTATTATTTGCATGATCAATCACCTTTTTATATTTAACGCATTATTTTATCGATTATTCTATATTAACACACATGTGTACATCTACTTTTGAATTCTCATTTATTACATCCCTTGGCTTTGCTCTGATTATGACATTTTCAGCGGTTTCCTTTCCTTTTGATTGTTTATCTTTATTTGAATATGCATTCATGATAGTTATCCCAAAATGGCACATCCTTTATAATAGTGTGATCTTACTTCACATTCCTTGAGGCACACTACACCTCGATATGGCATACTACTTGTTCACCCCTCCATTTTGACTATTTATGCTCACTATTGTTATGGCCTATATTACATACATATTATGGCTATATATTATGACATGTGTGTGACTAGCAGAATCAACTTCCCAATTAAAGTTGACAGAGTCCAATCATTGTGTAAAACTGAACAAAATGTGCTCCAGAAGAATAACCACTTGGTTTATTAAGAATGTTCATTCATTAAATTGTCAACTTGGGGTCCGTATAATTTGGTAATCTTTTAGCACTATATGTACACACTAGGATATTTGGAAGGTTAAGATACTAATGGTTACATATAGGAAACACACTTTACAAAATTGTAGATGACAAAATGTAAGCACTCTTACATGAAAAGAAAGATACATAAATGAAACTAAGACTCTTATGGAAGCTTCTTATGTTTCAATTGAAGATAATCAATGAACCATACATAAGAAAATTTACTTGTAATGAAATCAATCTATAAGAATCAAGAGACATAAGACACACAATTGGAAATGTAAACACACAACTTGAATAGAAAAATATTTACTTAATGAAAGGGATTATCACAACAACTCCTCACAAGTGGGTCCTACTTGGTTGGAATTGTGCTTCAGATCCCTTTCTTAATTATGAATGCTTTAGCTCAAATACTTCACTTGCATTGATCAAAGTCTATAGCAATAAAATGATTATTCCAAAAAAGTACAAAAGATTTCAATAGCTTCTTCACTTGATATAATTATATGCTTATGCTAATATTAATTTTGAACTCCTAATCCCCTATATATAGAGAGGAGGTGTTTATTATCTAAGTACATACATACTAGTTATAGAGATAGTTTCTTGCACAATGACATTAATCATAAGAAGACTATAAGGTTTTGATATGGTTAAAAGCATATGACCGCACAATCCATAAATAAAAATGATGATCTAATGACATTCCTATATAGTTACAAGAAATTCTCATTACATTTCATGTTTGTTGGAGATTGTTGAATGAGTTTGAAGATGGTTATAATTGAAAATTGGTGATTATGTTGTGATTTAGATAATTTTCTCCTACAACTGTTTTGGGTGTACTTATCTAATTGCTACAAGTGCACTGATCTAGTTGTTATGGGTGCACTCATACATCCAGTTATTGCAAGTGCTCCCTAGTTGTTTTAGGTGCTCTACATTCCAACATCCAAGCAATGAATGACTACAAGGGTGTTTTCCAAAATGGAGTTGGTTATTCGAACATAACAACACATATCTTCCCATTCTAATTAGCCATGAAAACATAAACCATAATGAATCCACTGAACTACATTATAAAAATTAGAAATAAGATATTTAAACTTAAGATTTACTTTACATGTTTGCGTGTGTGTGTACATGATTACATTTAGGAGTATTTTGGAATGGAAACTATAACAAAAAGGATCGAAGTAGGACATATTTAGACATAAAATGAGACCATTATTAGTGATCATCACCCCCCCCCCCAAACTTAAGGTGTTGCATGTCTCTTGTGTAACTGAGGGACCTATAGAAGAACAAGCAGTCATAAAATAGGCACATATGGTTCTGAAGTCACAAGGGGTTTCATCTCCTCTTTCCTGTTGTACAAGGTATCCTCTATTTTACTATAGGAATTCCCATTTTCTATCTTCCTCATGTTCACTGATATGTCATGTTTTGATCCACAATGGGACAAGAGAATAAAGGATTGGCATCCTATACTTCATTCCTATCCATCCAATCAAGTTAACTTTTAAGCAGTTTATAAGTCTGACTAGTCTTCCATTTGTAGCTATGAATTATGAATAGTGCATGGTTCTCTTTGATGCAATTATGGTGTTAGTTCCTCCCATCTCACTTTGAAAGTTGTAAGATCCTCTTTACAAATCTTATTAGAAAGAGAAATGGCATCATTAATAACTTCTTGTGTAGAAGACTGAACAACAACATGAAACCCATGGTGTTGAATAAGGTCATCCCATTGTCTAATGATTTTAATAAGAAACACAAATTCTAGTATGAGATTTAGTGGGGTAGAGGGTTCTGATACATAATATCTATCCATTTATTTTTATATTTTAATTTCATTTCTATGGTAAAAAAAATATACCCTAAGTTGTATGTATCCCACCAAAAAATTGAGGTCCCACTCTTTGTTACAAGTGACCACCAACTCATGTTGGTATAATTTACACATCAGGTCCTCGTGTTCATCAATCCCATTAGGATATTCATTACAAAAATCAAAAGGTAACTACATTCTAGTCTCTTTCCCATGAAATCAGACAACCAATCTAAAGTTGAATTCATTATTCTTGAAGGTATAAAAGCATAAACTCTAAGGGAGACCTACATTTTAGCATTTCCATAGACAACAAAAAAACCCTAGAAACTAAAGATTGAAAACTATAAATCATTATCTCGTTTTCCCTTGATTCTTCATCATTTTCCTTTATTTGTTTCTTCAAATTATTGTTTTTTTGTGTCAAAAAGTAGATTTTTTATGTTGCTTTATAAGTTTTAAACCAACTCAAATTAAAGGCTTCAACAATGTCTTGATTCCCTTTTCTTGTAATACAATATACCTGAGTTTTATTAGGTTCTTCAATCATACATACTTGTGCAAAAGTATATGCAGCTTTAATGATTATGACTGCAAGTAGCTCATGTACATTGGTTGTATGAACCTCGAGATTTATTGCCTTAGAGGTAGTTGTTGTAGGTATTGCACATGTTTTTGTGTGATTACTACAAGTGTTTGTGTCTTGAAAGTAGGTTCTTGTGTTCCAAATACTATTTCTTCTTCCTCGGCTACCACTTGAGCTAATGTATCTAGTCCACTTTTTCTTGGCTCTAATCCTATAATTATAGTCCTTATAAGTTTTATCTCTTGATATGCAAGTAATAACTTGTCATGGTCACTCAATTTTAGACTAGGAGGAATAAGGGCATGTTCCCTTTCCTCAATTACTAGAAACTCCTCATCCTCCTTCTCTTGAACTTCCACATTGGAAATAGTCTCTTCCTCTATTTATTCGTATATCTTTTCTTCACTAGCAATAGGTTTTTATTTCAATCCTTCTTCTGCCTCCTTTTCTTCAATTTCTTCTTTTGCCTCGTCTTCTTTTGTTTCTTATTCAATATAAAAACATCCACTAGTGGCTTCCTCATTGCTATTTTCTTCATCTAGAGTTGAAGCTTCTTTAGAGATGTCCTCTTTTGAGGAAAGGTCAATTGTGACCACCTTGGAGGAAGACGTTCTTATTCTTATTCCCTTGGCTCTCAACCTATAAGATCATCTCTTTGGTCTGTTAGATGATGCTATGAAAAGATGTTTATTTCTAACAAGTAGAGGAGATTTTATGTGTGGAGGAGTTGCTACAGGTTCTCTAGGTTGAACAAAAACCTATGGTGGAATACGGGGCATTGCTACAAAGTATTTCTGGCTAACATCATGTCTAATGGAGGATAAGAATCTCTTCAAATTAATGTGATTAAATAATGTTGGGCAAGTGTTGAAGGCTTTCCTTTTTTAAATTCCTTGGCCATTCTTCTCAAAAAGTGTATAAAGCAATTGGGAATGTTTATGATATGGCCATGCCTTAAATGACTCAACAAATTTAAGTGAGGGTTTCACATATAAGATAACCTACCTTCCCCTATGAAGTATTGGATGACAAATATGGCCACCTGATGCCAAGGGATAGTAAGAGACAACATTTTGTGCTTTGAGTGTCAAATTCTAAATTCTATCCTAGACTAGCAAACCTTACCCTTGAGTCTACAATAAAATGTCTTTCTATCCATTCTTTCCCTATATTAATTAGATTGGTTGCTTTTGATATCAACTCTTATGTTAGGACTATCTCTAGTACCTTAACATTTGCTCTTTCATTTTTTATGGTTCAGGCAAAATATTTCACTATTCTCAAATCATATTATGTCAATCTCTCTATGTAGACCATCCATCCTACAGTATAAAAAAGGTCTATTGTCCCTGGGTTATTCCATGGTACTATGTGGTTTGTGAGTTCTATATGCTTTATATCTCCTCCCATTATTACCTATGTTCTTCATTATTATCACCTTCATAACTTCTATTCATTCAAAAATAACACACTCTTTCTTAGGAAGTAGAATGTCATTATTGGAATGGATGAGTGTGAATTGATAATGGCTTTCCATTCTCTCATCAGTGTAATTATATCATTGAAATCATGTGCCTTTTGTTGGTTGATGTGTTGCATGTCTGGGATGTCCTTGGAGAGTACATGTGCAAAGTGACATTGAGTAACCCCATCCCAACTTAAAAGTTTCACTTGACCTCAAGTGTAACTGATGGGACAATAAGGTACAAGTAACAAATGAGGTGAGAGAAAAGTGAAGAGAAATCAATGGGAGAACATGATGTTGAAGAGAATGTAATAAGAATTTTGTGCAAAGGTGGTTTTTTTTTAAGAGAGCCCTCATAAATAGTCACATCATAGTTATAATCAATAAATATAGCCAAAAAACTATAAGATTAATATATATTATTCTAAATTCCTCACATAAATACATGGTCCATTACATAGGTTTTATCAATAGAATTATTAATGGTGGATGGATAATGGTACTTAGTTGGAGATCCTCTATCAAGAGCCATCAATTGGATGAAATTCAAACATGTAGGGAAATTTAGAGTTTATGACAAAAAATTATTTTGGTGACTTTGGGTTGAAACTGCTGAAGAGAGGTTTTGTTGCATCAATGTTGTGAGAATTTTTTTTGTGGGAATATTTAGTTTGAATTTGAATTCCCAACCCTTGAACTAATGAATTATTTGTATGATAAGATAATCAGGAAATGGTAGAATTCCCCTAAGGACAATCTCATATGGTTAACAAATAAGGAACTAGGGTTGGAAGCTTGTAGGTTGATACTGTAGATGATAAATTTTCAAGAAGGAAAGAGCCAGTAGTGGCTACAATTATATTTTGGGAACCTATAGTAACTTCTGCATATATAAACCTACTTAGCAATAGAGTAAAAAAATATGCAGTAACTTCAACTTTGCAATAATTTGATATGAGAAATATTGGAACTACTATGGGATTGAGGATCTAGTCCACTAAATGACTCATGTAGATGTTGCAGGTCTAAACAAAGTTGCATGTAGATGATGTAGGTCTAAAGAGAGTTATTTGCAACAAGCTAAAATTATTATTTATAATACTCTAGAGGCTGCAGGGGTAGATGTTTACCTATAGGTTTGAATGTTGCAAGTTCATATGTTTACCTTCATGTTTGGATGTTACATGTGTAGATGGTTATCTATAGGTTTTGATGTTGTAGATGTAGATGCTACAAGTTTGAATTTTGCCTGCAACAATGTAAAGTGGACAGCAGTAACCTATATCAGATGACCTTTATTATTGTTTTTATACTAGGTCAGCAAAATGATTTTCCATTTTGGTTTTTTATATATTTTTTAAACTTTTACTCATGAGTGGCCAGACAAGTTGGTTTTCCACTAAAAAGCTTTTTATGAAGTTTTGGCTAGATAGCAAGCTAGTTTTTTGATTGAAACTTCCTTGCGTAATGTACTTGCCCTAGAGAAATGGGGTTGAAATGTATTGTCCAAACTTTATCAAGTTTTGATGATGAAGCAATAGGTTATTCTTAGTGTATATACAATATATAATTGATTCCTATGTCTATATGAGGTTAGTATTAAGTTATGAGCCTTTAAATTAACTCATCTTTGGAGAGAGGTTTCTTATATAACTTGAGACGATGTCCATTTACCATCAAATGGAATTTGATCAGATCAATTATGCATAACTTGACTGTTCCATTATCGAACACATTTTATATCTCATAAGCACCTAACCATTTAGTCTAAAGTTTGCCTTTATGGTCCTTATATTTGGAGTCAAATAGTAATTCCCAATCACCTAGCTAAAACTTCCTTATTTCAATGAACTTGTTGTTCTATTTGATCCTTTATAGATGAATTATTTTTATGTGATGTGGAGTATCTATTCTCATTTCATCAAGAGAGTTGAGCTACAAAACCCTTTGCTTTTATGCTTCTGTCAAACCCATGCCAAGTTCTAGGGTAGTCCTTAGAGTCTTAAGTTCAAACTCTATAGGAATAATAACCTTCTTACCATAGACCAATTCATAGGGTATGAATCCCATGGTTGTATTCTATGTGGTCTTGTAAACCCATATATCCTCTGAAAGACATTCTACCAATCAAGGTGGTCTATAGTTACTATCTTGGTAAGGATGTTATTCAAGTCCCTCTTACTGACCTCTACTTGGGAATTGGATTGTGAATGATATAGAGTGAACTTATTATGCCTGAATTCATACTCCCATATAAGGGATAAAATTAGATGAGACATGAACCGTGGACTTTAAGATTCACTTAGAAAGGAATTATGCTACCTTTTCATCATGTGCATGAGTCAAACCTTGAATTTCTACCCATTTGGTGAGGTAGTCTATAAATATCAAAATATACTCCTTACCTTAAGAATGTGAGTTTATTTATCCAATGAATTCAATACCCCATTTTTCAAAGGGTTTCAAGGCTAGTTGAGGCTTAAGTGTAAACTCATTTGAACACGTGGGTTTCCCATATGTTGGCATCTATCACATTGGTGAGTGTATTTAATAGCATCTCTTTGAAGAGAAGGCCAATAGTAGCTAGTGGTAAGGTTTTTGTAAGTTGTCCACTTTACTATAAAATGACCTGAATAGGGTTCATCATGGCATGCTCAAAGGATATCAAACACTTCATCATCTATCACACATATTATCATGATTAGATCATGTATAATGTGGAAAAGATATCTAAAAATCCAAGAATGTGGGATGAATTTAGCCATCAAAATGCATTTTTGCTTGGGTGAAAAATGTGTAGGAGTCTTACCTGCAGCCAAATAGTTAAAAATATCTTCAAACTAAGGAGTGTTAACATTCAAATCAAATAGATGGTCATTCAAAGCAAAGAGATATTCATCAGGAAAAGAGTCATCTACTAGTGGACTAGTTTCAGAAGGATGTAATCTAGACAAAAAATACGTAACTACATTGTCTTTACCAAGACTTTCCATAATGGGAATGTCAAATTTATGTAGCAATAACAACCAACCATCTGATAATCCTACTTATTACTATTAATTTTTTCATTAAATACTTAATAATAATATGATCAATATGAATAAAGATAGGATAAATTGTAATGTGATGTCAAAATTTTATTATAACATACACTATCACGAGGAACTCCTGTATGACTATGTAGTTCAGCTCTACATGTTGTAGATTCTTTCTAGTGAACTAGATAGTGTAGTTGAGTGACCCTTCTTTTTATTTAATGACTACCCCAAGTGTTATGTCTGATGCATTAATATGAATATGAAAGGGTAGCTTAAAATCCAAACCTATCAACATGGGTATTGTCCCAAGTAGGTATTTGAGAGTTTGAAAGGCTTTTTGACATGTATTAGTCTATTCAAAATTAGTATCTTTTCCTATTAAAACAAACAACATGTTGTTATCTTATTAAAGTCTTTGATGAAACTATGATAATATCCAACATGTCCTAGAAAGCTTCATACATCTCATTATTTTTGTGGTATGGGTAAGTTTTTTAATATTTATATTTTATTAGGGTTTACCTCAATTATTGAGTTGGAAATACAGTATCCCAATACAATTCTTTCAAGTATGAGCATGAATGCTTATCATGACTCAATGACAAGCTATTACCTTGAAAATATTTGAGAACTTTCTCCAAGTTTATGAGGGCTTCATTATAAGTGTCCCTATAGACTGTGAAGTCATCCATATGGATTTCAACACAGTCATGGGATAGATCATCAAAAATGCTCAAGACTATCATTTGAAAGGCGGCAAGAACATTGCATAGCCCAAATGGTAAGATCGAGTAAGCATAAGTACTCAAAGGGCATGTGAATGTTGTATCATCTAGGCCTTATGGGGCAATTCTGATATGTAATAGTTGAAGTCGTCCAGGAAGAGAAATACTTCTTTCCATAAAGGGTGCCAAAAACTTAATCAATAAATGAAACAGGAAAGTGATATCTCCTTGTGGTAGTGTTTAACTCTCAGTAGTCCACACAAATACACTATTTACCATTCTTTTCTGGAGCAATGACAAGTGGAGAAACCCATTAGTTATTAAAGATGGGGCATATAAAGCCTAAATCCAAGAGTTTTTGTAGTTCAATTTTTACAATTTTGGGGACAACAAGGTTTACCCTTCTTTGAGGTTGTCTAATGGGTATTCACACTTCCTTGATGTATATATGATGAATCCAAAAATATAGGGTACCCTTCGCATGTCACGATAGTCTCATGAAAATGTTGTTTTATACTTTTAAAGCACAATTACTAGTTGGGTTTCTTGTTAGGATTCCAACTTATATTTGATATTAAGGTGTCTTCCTAATAGTATGTCCACTTATTTTGACAAGTTGTCATGGATTCAATGTTTCCTAGAAGAGTGCCAAGATAGCAATTATGTGGTAGGAAATGATGAAAATTCCTAATATCCTTTTTTATGTCTAAGGTGTCTTCTTCAGGAAAAATATTGGAAATGGGATAATGAGTGAATGCAATAATGTTATTAGTATGTTGGTTTGTTGTGTACATGTTTTGTATGGTGTTAGAGTGATTGTGTCTTACTATATTCTTACAAAAAAAGGTATTATTCAATGGTGAGCAAGGTTTGCAAGGGACCATGGTCATCATCCTAAAATTTTACCAATGGAGATTTATCTCCATATAATGAAGGTTGGGTAGGTGTATACAAAACTAATTTATTTGTGGTATTTCTATTATAAAAGAGCATGTTTCTAGACCTACAACTAATGAACGCACCAACTGTATCTAGCCAAGGTTTGGCTAAGACCAGAGGGTATCCACCTAAGTTTGATTTGGGTTGTAATATAATGAAATCAATGGGATATTCTCATGAGTCAAATGCTATAACAATGTCCTCTATGACTCCCTTAGGTTTTACAATTAATCGATCAACCATCTGTAAAATAGTGGGTGGTGTCTTTTGAAGGCATATAAGTTTTAGTTTTCTCATGGTTTCTATTTTCATGACATTAATGGTTGCTCATAAATCAATTAAGATATTTTGAATGAGGATGTTATTATTGTAAACATCTACAATAGGGTTGCATGTATTAAAGTATTTGGTTGGGATGATGTTGCTTAATATGATATCCATGAGTTATCCAACCGCTTTGATAGTCTTGGGATCCTTTCTTTTTTGACCAAGTTTATTAAGGCAGAGTTCTCATATAGGTTGGTATAAATGGGAATATCCTTAATTTATTAAAACAAATGGATTTTAACACAAATTTTTCATCTGACCTACAAAATCAAACTCTAATTTTGGTTCTTGTTTTTGCAGATTGAGTCTCTCTGAAAAAGGACTAGTTGGTGCTACTTAGTTGATGAATATGCTTATTTCATGATCATGACTGTTATTGGATGGTTTTGGATTAGTTAGTGCATTGGAGATCTCCTCAGAAGACTTTATTATTATGGATGGAGTGGGATTTGAAAGAGTCATTCTTGAACAAAGTTGAACATTGTTAACTTCTACCAAATAAGTGTCATAAGTTATCGCATCATTATTATATATGAATTATACTAACTTATTATTGGGATTGGGTGCAGGTTGGGTAGGAAATTATGGGTCTCTTGGTGGAGGTGGAGTGGGAGTGCTTGGAATTAATGTCGATTGTTACTATAGGTGGGGCTATGGAAAGTTTTTGAAAGGTAGTGATTTGGTTGATCCAAGGTTGATTCCCTCGCCATGGATGCTACCATTGGTTAGATGGTAGATTCCATTGATACGTATAATTTTTTGTTACCATGGCTATTGTTGTTGCTACCAATTATTTTGGTATCAAGGGTTTTTCCAATGTCAATTTTGATTTTGGGATTATGGTTGAGATGGTTAATTCCAGGAAGTAGATGCATGCCAATTAGGAGAAGCAAAAAATTATGGATTGAAATATGGACAACTAGATGAAAAACCTAAATGTTATGGTCTTGTGTCCATGGTTTATGCTGGGAAAAATAGAATATCTAATCTACATCTCTTCCAATGGCATGAATCTCCAATGCATCATGATCTTCTTTCGTTATGTTGTCTACTTTGACACATGCAACATGACATTTAAAATTAGTTTTCTTCTTATGATAGTACAAATAATATAAAGTCAAGGCTTGATCTGTTTGTTCTTGCTTCCTTCATGTGTGTAATGTATCTAACTATGTAGCTAAATGGATGATGATGTCTTGATTCTTATCTTGTAGCAAATTACTAACTTCCATATTTGATAATCCATTGGTGGATTTAGATGTTAAAAGTGATGAAGTTTGGTTGCTACAAGTTTTTTTCATCATTCATCTTGAGTCATTTTTGAATAAGATACCTATATGATCAAATTTTAGTCATGATACATATCCACTACTCATTACATCCAATGTTTTAAGGTATTCATCCCTAATTCCTTTTAGAAATACCAACCTGATAGATTATTTTTCCATAGTAGTTTCTTGGATTTCTACAGGCTGAACATGAATCTTACCAAGTTATCTTCCAATGGATCATCTTCATTTTGTGACATTCATAATATGTCATTCTTTGTATCGTCCCTTCCTTTGTATTGATCCTAATACTTAAGAAGTAATGTCCTTCATCTCTTACCAAGTAGAGATGGAATGACTCATAAACCACCTGAGCATTGCATCTTTGAGAGTGGATGGAATGACTTAATTTTTTTAGCATCCTTATTATAGTCATAACTATGACATAGGACACCAAACTCAAAGAGGAATGTATTAGGACATTTATTACTCATTCCGCTGAAGTTAGGTAGAGTAGAGAGAGGGATATTTTTCTTAGAGGATTTTTCATTATTGTCTCCAATTATGTGTCAAGTTACTCAGAGAGCAGAGAGTTCTTCCACCCAATTTTTAAATTCTTTGTCAACTTTTACCCATGGTGCATAATAAATAGTGAATGTAAGTTTCATAAAAGAAGAGGAAAGTCTTCTAACTAGGGGTGATATAGTGGGACTTTATATAAATTCTTTGAGAAGGTCAATAAAGATGTCTTGTTTGACTAAGTCAAAGGTTTTTAGTAGGTTTTGTAGTCTTATTTGGAGCTAGAAGGTATTTAAATTCTCTTTTAGAGAGGAGTTTGGGTGATGATGGAGGGAGCTAAATACCTAATCCTTGAGTGTGAGGTGTCCAAATAGGTACTCTTTGAAATGGTGTTAATATATCCTTCTTATGAGTATGAGGATCCTCTTATCCTTTATTCTAGGATTTTTTAACCATATCAATGAAAAACTCTTATGTTGTTGCTTTTTCTGCCTCGAATAGTTGTGTGAATCAACCAAAATTGTTTCTCCAGTTATTGCAGGTGATGTTTATATTGTTACAAGTGATAACTTCATTATTCCAGGTGAACTTCATTGTTGCAGGGGATAACTTTGTTATTGGAAGTGATGTTGATGCAAGTGATATCTTCATTTTTACATGCAATATCTTAACTTCTTTTGAATAGAAGCTGGATTTTGCAGGTAATTTATTTCACATTGCATATAAATGCTTCCACTTTCTTTTTGTGTTTTTCTTCCTTGCCCTACAAAGGGTTAGGTCAAGGAGATTTTAAAAGTAATAAATATTATTCAAGTTAAAATATTAATTAGAAATTATTAAATTCACTTTTAAAATCAATAAATATTATGCTAGGAAACAAGAAATTTTATTCTAGAAAGTGAGAATTTTACTTCTAGAAATAGAAAATTTACTACTAGAAAGCAAGAAATTTTCACTTCTACAAAATAAGAAATTCACTTATATAAAAGAAAGAATCTTATGTAGTAATTTGGAGATTATAATGCTTGACACCTTCCCCAACAACAATGCTAAAATGACTGGCATGATCAATTCCCCAATTAAACATGACAAATCCAATCACCGTGTACAACCTGACATAATGTATTCCAAAGGGGAAACCACTTAGTTTATTGAGAGTGCTCATTCATTAAATTTTTAACTCAGAGTTTGTATACTTTGGTAAGGCATCGATACTATATGTGCACAATAGGCTCTTTGGAAGGTTAAGATACTAAAGATTGTGTATAGGAAACAAACTTTACAAAATTATAAATGACAGAATGTAAACACTCTTGCATGAAGAGAAAGATACGTAAATGAAACTAAGACTATTTTGGAAACTTCCTATATTTGAATTTAAAATAATCAATCAACCATACATAAGAACATTTAATTATAATTAAATCACTCTATAAGAATTAAGAGACATAAACACACATAACTGGAAATGTAAACATACAACTTGAATAAAAAAGATCTAATTAACAGATGAGATTGTCACCACAACTCCTCATAAGTGGGCCCTACTTAGTTAGACTTATGCTTCAGATCCCTTCCTTAATTACGAATGCTTTAGCTCGAATCACTTCACTTGCATTGATCAAAGTCTTTAGCAATAGAATGATTGCTAGAGGGAAGTACAAAATATTACAATAGCTTCTTCGCTCAATATGTTTGTATGCTTATGCTAATCTTAATTTGGAACTCCAAATCACCTTCAACAGTTCCCCTATACAAAGAGAGGAGGTGTTTATTATTTAGGTAAAGACATAATAGTTATAACTAAATGATTTTGTATAATGACATAAATCAGAAGAAGAGAAAAAGTTATTGAGATGGTTAAAACCATAGGACCATATAATCCATAAATAAAAATGATGATCTAATCATGTTCCCATATAGTCACAATAACTTATCATCATGTTTCATGCTTGTTGGATACCATTCAATGTGTTAGAAGATGGTTAAAATTGATAACTGGAAATTCTACTGTGATTTGAAAAATGATCACCTATAACCGTTGTTGTGGGTGCTCTCAGTTAGTTGTTCAGGTGCTCCTTAGTTTTTGTGGGTGCTATGCATTCTAACGTCTAGTCAACCAAGGGCTTTAGGTCTATCTACAAGAATGGTTGTTGGCTATTTGAACATAACAACACATATCTTCTGATTATAAATAGCCATGAAAATATAAACCATAATGAAACCATTTAACTATATTAGAAAACTTAGAAATAATATATTAAAACTTAATATTTCCTTTGCATACATATATACATACACACAGACACACACACACAAATATATCATGTGTACGTGGGTGTGTGTGTGTGTCTTTTGGAATGGAAACTATAACAAAAAAGAACAAATCAATAAATGTTTATACATCGCATGAGACCATTATTGGGGCTCATCAGTGTGTATACACCAATTATTCCCTGTCATGGGGATGTGCCTTTCTATCTCCACATACCTCTTTGATACATGACTTTGTGATTCACAAATACATTGGGGGTATATTGCTTGCCTTCACTTCCTTGATATTGATTTGCTATTACAATTGGTCCAATCTATGTGTTAACATATTCCATGGATTGTTTGTATCCCTTACATTATTTTATCTTAAAAATATTGTCCCTTGGTCTTGTTTGATTAGCTAAATATGTGTGAAATTTTCCAAACAATAAAATCATATATAAAATCAAATCAAATCAAAAATACAAAAAAGATAAAATATTCCAAAAATATACAAAATTCAGGACCTATGCATGACATGATTTGTTAGTATACATGATTGATTGATGTTATTTATCATAAATATGGTGAATTACATATCCATTTTCTACACACATGATTTCAAGGTATACATGAGTGGGATGTGAGACATACATGTTACATAAGAGACATTGACATAAAAATTTGTGACATTCTTTACACCTAAGGACATATTTTATAAATTGGGAGCATACTTGCACTTGAGGCAACTTTATAGACTTATGAGAATATAT
This sequence comes from Torreya grandis, assembly GCA_037957365.1. Taxonomy (NCBI): domain Eukaryota; kingdom Viridiplantae; phylum Streptophyta; class Pinopsida; order Cupressales; family Taxaceae; genus Torreya; species Torreya grandis. Next base: position 2,328,894 of record JARHVA010001683.1, on the reverse strand, counting down.
CTTTATATACTAGTGTATTGATCATATTATACTAATACACATGGCTTGTTCATGCTCGTACATTATACAGTGTTATTATTAACCAAACTTGATTTTTAGTCAAATTGGGTCAACCCCTACATATTGAAACTTTTCACAAGCTCCCATATGTCTAATAGGGTCTCATGTGTGTCTAAATACCTTCCCTGTCCCTACTCTAGTCTTGGTCTAAGCCTAACTTCCTTGTACTTATCTCGTAAAACAAAGTCAACTCTAGTCATCCCTAGTCAAGCATGGTCAAAGGTTCAAATTATCTTTAAAATGTCTTAATGTGGTCATTTTGGTGTATTAAATTGTTCATATGTCATAAATTTGTCTTTAACCATGTTTCATATGCAAAAAAGGGCTTTTGGTCACATTTTTAGCTCGTTTAATGACTTGTATGAACTTTAAAAGGAAACATATTTGTCACAAAGTTGGATTTCAACATGGAGGAAGTTAGAATATGGTTGGAGGTAGTTAGAGTCAATTTAGGAAGCAATTTCTTGCATGAAAATAGGGAAAACTCCTCAAAATCAACCCCTTAATGGTACTTATACAGACTTGGGAAGTCCACCTTCAGCTAAAAATGTGAGAATGTGCCTCTCATCTCCCTAAAGGCTTTACCATGTTTGGTTTATAGAGAAAAGGTTAGATGGATCAAATTTTGCTTATGTTTCTTCTTTCTTGCCTTTGTAAGCCAAGGAGAGTCAACTTTGCATGCTTGGTACAAGTCGTACATGTGGAGTTAGGAGGAGTACTCTCAGGGATTGAAGGAGGTCTGAGTCAAATTCAAATCCATGTAATGAATTATGAGTTTCATGGCTCCTCCTTTATGAACCATCACTAAGAACCCAGGTAAATTTTTATGATTATTCATCCATGAGGGGTCATTGTTTGAGCTTATTTTAGAATATTTTGCTTTAGATTGATGGATTTATGTGTTCAGGTGTTTCTAAAGATTGTCTAATGCCTCTCCATGGTTTATTCATCGTCTTCTAAGTTTCATAAATCTCAAGAATGCAATAAACCTCTTTTAGGCTTGTTTGTGTTTGCCATTGTTTGCTCTTTTCACCTACAGGTAGGTTATTCCCATGTAAAGGAAGGTGTTTTGAAGTTGATTTCAAGTTTTATTGATGGAGGTTATCCATTTGAGGGCTGAAATTTTCATTTGGAGTGTTAGGAAGCTTTTAATAAACCTTTCTTACTCATTTCCATCTTTTTTCCTATATACAGTCAAATGCATATCTTCAGGATTCATTTACAAAGCTACATAGATTTGTACAAAAGTAAATTGATAGGGTTGAAACTCCATGATGACTATGAAACAATTTGATAGCTTGGGGAGCAGGTTTAAGACCCTTGATAGCCAAGTATAGTGTTGAGATACGTTGCTAAACAAAGACCCTAAATTTGGGAAATTTTCCCTGAGTTGAGAAAATAGAGAGCTCCTCCCTTTTGTGATTTTGATTTAGAAATTCGAGAAGAGGTTTTAGAAAAGCTAGTTTGAACCTTTGGTAAGAAAAGGAAGGATAATGGAAAACTAAAAGAGCCTAGTGTTTGAGGTTCCCAAAACATGTTTCCCACACACTAAAATTGCTCAATACTCTCCACAGTCCTCAGTCTTCCAAGTGGTTTTATACCTAAAGATCACAATGTGAGCTTTCAATCCACACTAGGTGATTCTATGTCTAAAAGAGCACACAAATGTCTCAATGACCTACCTATGCTATCTTCTTGAGCATGTAACCAATCCCAAGTGGACCTATAGGTGCACTCAGGCCTAAGAAATGTCCATATACAAGTTTGTTTGGAAAAACACTTACAAGCTACAAGAAACCTATAACATGGAGACTTACACTAAGACTCCTACACATCATGGATGCATTAAATTACCTAAGTAAGATCCTAGTATGAATGGTACAGGCATCAGAAGGACAAGACACTCACCTACATGCCTCCTTCAAGTATAATTTTTGACACTTACAGCTAGGCAGACCAGTAAGTTAGTTTTAAGATGTTGGAGTGATGGTAAGTGCTAAGGATGAGATAAGGCATTTAAAACCAATTATAGTGGATATCAAATGATTATATACACCCTTATTAATTCATTCCAAGCTTATATATCTCATTAAGGCCCTAACACCATCTACAACCCTATATATGGAAATATAGGCAGTGAGTTAAGAGTAAGGTTTTCTTGGTACTAAAAGGGACTGTGCTGGTGGAGTTTGGTGTAGAAAAAGTTAAAAGTGACCTTAGGGGAATCTTGAAAGGTTTGAAAACACTATTTTAATCTTGATTTATGACAAACAACCTACAGGGGTCGGTTAAAACATTCATCTCTTAGTCAAAACAGTGGGTGATCTATTCATGAGCTAATGTGCATAAGAAAGACCTAGTGAAGCATGGAAAGGTTGTAAATGAATGAAAATCACCATGGAAGTTATATTAATGATCAAAAACATTAGTCTTCAATATTTAATAATACATGAACCTGACAAGCAAGGGTAAACATTTGTGTCTCAGTCAGGCAGTGATCTAGAAAGTGACTTTGAATGCTTGCATTGCATGTATAAGAGGTACAAATAGATACTAAATGGTTAAAAGAGATTTATGAAGGATTAATGGTTAAAACACCTGTAGGGCAAAATCAAGAGCCTCCAATTTCACACAACTCATTCAATACTCATACCCTGCAGATAATGTATGTAGGAAAAGTTTGCCTATGAAATTGAGGAAGTAAGAGACTCTACCCTTGGAGTAAAGAGTTGAAAAATGGTTCAATGCATGAGGATTATTTAAGGAATCCCCTAAAATATCTAAATTTAATGACCAAATAGGACAACATGCCTCTATTCTGTCATAGAGGCAGGGCACTTTTCCTTTGCACAAACATTGCAAATTTTGGAAATAAGGATGAAAAATGGACCAAAAGTTTGGGAAACCTTGTAAGATGATTAGATGAGTTGAAATACATTTGATACAACATGGGAAATGTTTTTATAAGCTTTTAGGTTAAACAAGGTGGTTTGGGCAACAAGGCTTGCAAGCAGACCTAGTGAACAAGGTATAAGCCTAACTCCAATTGAGAGGTCATCCCCAATTTCAACCTTTGGAAAGTATTATAATGCTTTGGATCATGTTCATGAGGTTATAAATGATGTGTTAAAACTATTTAAGTGCATGTAAAGTGTCAATAAAGGTCATTTTGCTCAAAAGTGCAGACAAACCTATTGAATAAGGTCTAGGCCTAGTTTTAAAAATGGTGGGGGGGGGGGGGTCTTTTCACTTATAGCTCTTAATGAGATATTATAATGATTAAAAAATGTTTATTGGATTATCCCAGAGGTATTGGAAGCTTCACTATGCATAAAATTTCATTAGGAATTTTTTTTGGACTTGAAGGCTCCCAAATCATGCAAAATGCCCACAATGACTCGAACGGCCAATTTGAAATGCTTGTATCTCCCATGAGGCTGCATGGAAAGCTAAGGTGATTAGAGATGTTAGAGTAAGTTCCTAATATGATCTCTGAAGGATTTAGTAAGGGGTTGAATTTGTATCCTTTATGAATAAATACTAAGACCTAAAGTGACTCTAAAACCCTCACGAACCCTCTCTTAGACCCGATGGAGGAGATATTGAAAGTAGAGTATCCAAATGCAATGGGAAGGCCATAAAAGTGATTTTAAGCTTTAGAGGACTCTCCATAAACCTATCCCATGCAACTGAGGTGTACCCTACCTATATGAAAGAGGTACAACAGGGCTTACTTTCACAAATTTGTGTGTTTTGTAGGTATAGATAAACTTCAAATGGTGCAACCACTTTTAGGAAAGAGATTAGGACTTGTTATAAGTCCTCATGTCCATAGATTGAACCATATAATCTCCTAAATGTGTCTACTATTTATTTCTTCTCAACCAGTTTAGTAGGCATATAGTGAGCACATAGTGAAAATTATGAAAATTCCAATTGGGAAACCTTTTAAGGCTTGATTCATGAATCTGATGACTTGGACACTCTTAACATGTGTCATTCCTGCTTGTGTATGGATCATATTGTAAAATTGGAAACATTTTGTGTCCCAAGTGTGAGAGGCGGATGAGAAGGAGTTATTTGTGACTATCATGAATGATTGCTCATGGTCAAAGGAATATGAATGATTAAGGACCAATCCATTGCATGTGAGGGATTGTTGGTAAACCTTCCCCTTGAAATCAATCATTAGACCTGACCCTACTTAATGGTGAAGTAGTATAATGAGGGAAAATCATGTAAACAGTTTCTTATGCAAGCACAAGAGCATATATGCCACATATGGAGGAGTTAAATGACTTGGGAGACATTTGTTAATATTTTCTTTGTAAGACCTATCTCATACCTAATTTTATGACTGTTATAACTCCTTATCCTTGTTTGACAATTGTCTTAGTGACTCTTGAGCTTCCCTTTCCCTCTTTTCTCTCATAATTCCCATAAATACTAACATTTTTGGCTGTTGTACATATATCACCACCTGGGTATGGGAAATCCCTACTAATTTTTTGCCTTGAACTAATAGATAATGTTGTTGTACCTTATTCAAGATTTCACAAAGTGTGTGTTATGGTTGTTGGTATTATGCAAGTGTATTTTACTTACCTTCACATGTTAACTCTTCCTAGTGCCTTGTGTGGATTGAACACTCTCTTTTGCATGTCAACAAGAAGTGTCTGATATGGATTGTAGGTATAGTGAGTAGATTATTCATTAGTGTTTCTATAAGACCTATTGTCTAAGTCCTTCTAGCGTAGACTCTCTCTAAGACCCCATGCTTGAAACATTGATGTAGAAGATGAGTGTTTAATTGAATGAAGTGTATGTGTGTTCTCTTTGGTTTCAAATGCATTGTAAGTGGTGTGAGTAGACTATATATTTGGTGTATCACCTCCCCTAGACTAGATTTGTTTTTAGTTATCCTTCTCCCTTTTCTCCCACTAAAAGTTAGTAGTAGTTTTGATTTATAGTGGTACATCAAGGGAACTAGCTCGAATCTAGAGATCCACCCCAAACTTGGGTCACCCACAACACTGAGGTGGTTCCATTGTGCCACTTTAATGAGGAGAGACTTGTCATCTCCTCAAGGGGTGTAAGTTCGAGTGACAACAATTATTTCCTATGGATATTGTGTTTTATTATACTAGATGATGAAATTGATTGATTATGTACTATGTGCATTCTTAATGTTGATGATTATAGTATTGTGTGATTATTGGCATGTGTCATATTGCATTTTATATGAGATAAATGATTGTCTAATCACATCATGCATTAATTATGTCATATAATCCTTTAGTCTAAGTCATTGCCATGTGTGTTTATGTCAAGAGAGAGTTGTGTCATGTTTTGAATGTTTTTGTGTTTCATGATCATGATATTGTGTGTGTATGTGTATGTGTGGATACATATATAATTTTTGTTGAGGTTTATGTCATGATTTATATCACATATACTTGTGTTGTGTGTGATACTAGTATTTATGTCATCCATCTAATGTGTTACTTATCCTTATGTGTATAATTGTTATATCTACTAGACATGACACTTGTATGCCTACTACCTTGTATTACATGCTTGATGATATTTTATTTTGATAATGACATGTGATTTATCATAATGTGGAATTAATTTGTATTTTTACTATAATTAATATTAAATGGATTGAAGGGTAACAAATATTGTAAATGAATTGAACTAGCAAAATGAAAGTAAATTACTGAAATGGACAACGTTTAATTGAATGAAAGAAGTTAACTATGAAAAGCACAAGAAAGATAAGAAGACTTAGTTGATTAATGTTTGTTAGGTTGATTGGGTGTGATTGAAATATTACTAGAAATGATCAACTCATAATTTATAATGCGCATGCAATTGAAATAATAATTGTCATTGTTCTAGGTCAGAATCAATTGGAAATAGTTAGGATCAACTATCACTCTTGTCCCTTGTATGTCATTCTAGACATGTATCAGAAAATATAACATTGATGGTATAACCACTTGTACCTTATTGAAATACAACTATGTGTGAAATTTATACCTTTAGCTATGTGCGAATGATCTATAAATGACCTCTTTAAGGTTGAAACCCCATTAGGGCTTATGATATATGAAAACTTACAATAATAAATGGGGGAGTGTAATGGGTTGAGTTGACCCCAATCAAACTCTTGATGATTTAACATTGCCTACATATCCATAGTTATTCAAAGAGGGAATCAAACATTGTGTAGTTCCCCCATTTAGAATGCTTAGTGAGATAGTGCTCCTTTGTTATGTGTATGCATTTAGAGATGGCTTGAATACGATTATGAACTAGATAAGGGTTACTTCAAGTGAATATAATGGAATTTATGAATAACATGGAATCTTTGCTCAATGTATAATAGTATAAGTGTGCCCGAATAGTGAAATTTCCAAGTAATATAATAAGTGGCTTAGATGTGAATTTATAACAATCCAAATGGATGAAACATCATGCTACATATCCTAGAAATATGGACCAACCTATAAATAAGGGTTCAAATTAAAAAATATTTATTGCTAGGAAAGGGGCAAGATCGATCAATAAAGGTCAAGATCAACTGGCAATCCCGACCTATGTGGACCGATTCTAACCTATAAAAAGCTAATATTTGATCTCAACAATTTAAAATATTTGTATAAATGCCTATAGGGTATTTTAGACATCAAGAATATTTAAGTAGATGTAAATAAATATTTAGAAGGGATGGGCCCATACAAGTACTTAAGATAGAGTGAGGTGGTGAAATTGGACCAATCTAAGGATTCAAGTCAAGTAAGGTAAATGTGAGCCAAAAATAACATTATTAAATATTCATGACCAAATTTGAGTATCTACATTTAGCTCCATTGTAATCTATAAATGACATTACTAGAGTAAAAATAAATATATACCTGAGTGTGTATAACACTTTGTCTTTAGGGGGAAGCTACAAACACACAGGACACTCCATATCAAATCCTGCAATGAGATGAATGTAGTCAATGTTGCTATGTGAAATTGAAAATTAAAGTGCAAATTGAGTTTGAAAATATTTTAAATAACAAGGAAGGGGTACACCTATATGTATGAAACTGATGTTGCTCTTATAACTTTATTTAGAGATGTTACTTTCTTGAAGCATTGGAGAATTAGGGCTTTCAATGAAGCACTTGGACGGATTGGTTCCTTTGTTAAACCATGGCAAATTATAGGTGATAAAACACCAATTTGAAGTGAACACATATAGAAAATAAATCCCTTTGAGGGATGTAGAATCTTAATTCATATTGTTGGTCTTTATAATCCCAAGACATAAATAGATTGGAATCCACAATGGATTTTCAGGTTTTAAGTTCGAAGGGAATTGAATCTCCAATATGTATTATGCACTTAACTAAATCAAGCACTATAAAATGCATATCGATCATGTTGTCACTTTGTTCCTTAATTCACGTGATACTTGTAATTGAAGTTTGAATATGTAAATGCTCATATAAGAAGGGAAGGGTATATTTTCCTTTATCATGGATTTGTACTTAGCAAAAATGTGTCCATGAATTAACATCATGCCTTCTGAATCTAAAAAATAATATAGTATGCATGAATCTTTTTCATGCCCATGTGGGATAAATGTAAAATTTGAAATTGTATGTAGATGTAAATTTTGTTATTTATGTTTGAAGTTTGTGTGCATATACCCATGCATATGCACCCAAAATGTATGGATTTGTAATCTATTATCGTAAAGTGAGTGGATATGCATGGAACATGCCCCCATAATTTGTACTAATACTAAATTTTGAATCATTTTTATTTTTTTGAAACTGTATTATATACCCAAAACTAGTTTTCTTTTTATAGAGGATTGTCTCTGTATGAAAATCCCATTGAAATGTTCCTCTTTAAAGGTTAGGGACGTGTCTTGAAATTCACTCAACTTAAAATAAAATATAATTATATCATGCATACTAAGATATGATCATTGAAGATTGTAGTTTATGTGAAAGGGTATGCCATAATGGTAAGATATGTATCATTCAATGCATGTATGTAACATACGAGGCAAGGCCTAAAGTATCAAATTTAGATAAATGTATCAATGAAGCTCATAGTAGTAGTTACAATAGAAGAATCTAACACAATATTTATTATATGATATATATCATAACTCTCATCAAAGTTTTTTGCTCAACAAGCACACAAACACAACAAACACAATGTCACTCATAAGGCCAAGGGCCAACACTCAATAGACATAATAATGTCACACACACCAATAAGGCCAAGGGCCATGAACATAATAGACATAAATATGTCATAATCACATACAAATGCTAAGGGACAACATTCAATGGACATAATAATGTCACACACAACAAGAAGACCAAGGGCCATGTACACAATAGACATAAATATGTCACAATCACATATAAAGGCTAAGGGCCATTCACTCAATGGACATGAATATGTCACAGTCACACACAAGGGCCATACACAATATATGAGCAAAGTCTAATATACTATGCACAAGTAATAACATAAATGGAGCATAAAAATATAAATGTAATTTACACCATGTAAATGCAATGTGATCATATCCTAGAAAATAACATATACATATATACAATGTAAGATAGAGAAGTTAGCAAGATCTTTTTAAAGAGTATATAACTCAACACAGTATAAGGGTAATAGAATGGTAACACTTGGAAATACTATAACCTTTGGATAAGATGCCCCCAATATGGCATGGTCACTGGGTAAAGGAAAGTCCAACATCTAAGACAATGTAAAATTTGTAAGTCCTACATAACACTCATAAATATCAATGAAATACATGTGTGATAAAAAAATATTCAGCTATCTATCAATCATGGGATAAATAACATATGACAATGATGTAAAATAAATGTATAATCATTCTCAGGTCCTAATTTTGGCTTTTTAGAATATTCAGAATATTTTTTAATTTTTTAAATATTTTTTATTTTGTAATTTTTTGAATTTTGAAACAAGAACAATAGATAATAAGAGATAAAACATGGGTTCAAAATTATAATAAAGGGAAGGAATATAAACGATCCTCAACATATGTTGAGGTAAAGTAAGCATTGAATATGATGGCAGGACCATGTATGAGCAAGATGTTACCATTGTATATGTGAATTGTAGTTGAAAAAGCATATGGGGGATAAATTAGGGATATGGAAGAATTAGTGTACATCCTCATCTCATTAAATGTACACTTGTCAAGGTATGTAACACACATGTTTGAATAATATAGTACATAAAGGAAAGATTTCGCACGAATAACATTGTTGTGTAAATTGAAACCGAGTATACTATCAAAAAATTAGATGTGTTATAGCTTTGTTTGCTCAAATTTTTATTTGATTGTGTAAAAATTTAGAGGTCAATATCAATGGGTTTATAACATTAGTGATTGTCAATCTTGATCATTTCTAGTTGATATTATTTGTGATGACAAATACAGTATACTTTGTTCAAACTATGAAAACAACATGCTAAATGGTAAAAGGTGGTAGTATCATATCACTATTTTGAACTATTCAGATCAGGAAAGTGAAAAAGAAAATCGAAGAGGCCAAAAAGACACAAATAACGAAGGTATAGAAGATTGATCAAATTTATTATGTATAAAAAGTGGAAGAATAACATGAAATGAATCAATCAAAAAGCTATGTACATATTAGATGTTTTCAATCTTTTTACAACTTTAGAAATTGAAATGTGTTAACCAATGATCCCCTCAAAAGGAAAGTCATAATAAGGATTTGTAATAAATTGTTCAATGGTCACCTTTGATGGATGAAAATTGTTATATGTGGATGACCCATAATCAAAAAAGACATTAGGTATTGTAATGTAGCTATCTAGATCCCTACTCATGTAATCCCATGTGGGAGGAGTAGCTCTAGAAGACCTAGAATGGTTTAAAATCTGAAAAAGAGTAGTATAAGGTTATTCCCAATGTTGTATTCTCTGTGGAACATGTTGATTTATGTGTATCTCCAATTTAGAAGATGTTACATGTGATTATGATTTTGTGAACATATTGCCTTTTTCGATATGATGATTATTTTTTCATTGGTTTCTTTCAAGACTTTTGTACTTTTTTTTAACTGGTTGTATATAAATATTTCACATAGGTGCAATGATTATAAATGTGTTTTTCTCTCGAATAGATGTATTATGCACTAAGGTGATGGAAGGGGAGAGCAGGTACTATATATCATAGAGGGTACACATATCTAATTCCTGAAACTATGGCCACTTGGTTGTAATGAATGCACTTTATGCATATATGTACCATGAAAGGTACAAGATGGAGATTCTACAACCAAGGGCATCTTAGTATCATGTCAAAGACTCATTCTATGGTAAAACTAGAAAATGAGTGGATAAAATAGCATGATCGACCTTAAGTGGTAACATAATGTGCCCCAAAGTAGTTTTTTATTTCCCATTGAATGTTTTGATATTTTTAGATGTTTCTTGTATATCATGTTATGTGTAACCTAATAAATGGAGTAATGCCATTGTACATTCATTCTCATTTAATCCATCATTGATTAATATATTGTGTATGGGTTGTTGATCAATGTATGCTTGTATACATAAGGCATTGAAATCAAAATAATTATTTACTATCTAATTGTTATCAAAGGTGATCATAGGATGTGGTGTCATGAACCATTACACCAAAACTCAAGGTGCTAGTGAAATTTGCACATCATGATCATAACATCCCACCACACTTTTCAAGTCTAGATTCTAGGGTAGATTTGCACTTGTACATCATGATCCCCAAACAAACACTGCAATACTAGCGTAGCCACACGCTCCATGAATCAAACTCAGGTGGAGGATCTGATACCACTTGTTGTGATCCACACTTATAATAATTAGAATATGCAGAATAAAATGTAGATCAATACAACACAATATATACTAGTGGGTTGATATGCCCAAATATTAAATATATGCATAAATAGAATAATACCCTTATGGTAGGGCAACACCATACAATACTCCTTTAGGAAGGAATAACTCCACAATGTCTCTTCGAGGGTACAACCTCCAATATCCTTCTACCAAATAGAAGACTCAACACTTGATCAATTCACAATGATATTCACCTCTTTTATATGACCTCTATATAACTAATAATGGATGTGTAATCTCCTAATCCCAATGCAGGCTAACCGTTACCCAATGCACTAATTCCACAAGTTACTCATTTATCCTAATATATTGGACCCATATAACTAACTAAGGGACATGTGTGTCACATGTTGGTATCTCCATTAACCCATATACATTGCTTCAATTTGGATAAATTGTGTGAAGAAAAACTCTAGTTTTATGAAATCATTAATATCTTACAATATGTTGCAATTTTTTCTACAAATTGTTTTCTAGTGTTGAAGAATATTTTAAGGAAGTCAAAGTAAAAAATTCAAGGTTTTATGTTCTATTTTGAGGGAGTTATTATTATTTTAGGGTTTGCAATAAATTTGTCATATCTACCGAATTGTAAGAATTTTTCTATTCAATTTTTACTGATTATGTATCAGCATACAAGAGAACTACAACGAAAATTTTACAATTTGTTGACAAGTTTTGTGTGAGTTATTTTGATTTTATGATTTTTCATATATTCACTTTGTAGGTGGAAATGTTTATAAAAGTTTCACCAACTTTTTATTGAAGTTGCACTATAATACAAAGGACCTATAATCAAAATTTTGAATAGTTTGGATCATTTTTTCATGATTTATTGATATTCTAGGGTTTTTTCAGTAACCCTAGTTTGTGTGAATAATGGAAATGAAGGAATTTTCAAGGAAGGTATTGATGCTAAAGAATGATGGCTTTTTTTTTAAGGAGAGATATTTTAATCAAAGTTTGTGGTAATTAAGCTTGCATCTTGATTTGTATGGGCCTGCAAACATTGGTTTAAATAGTTGAGTGATTCACAAAGGCATTCTTCATGGAAAGAAATAAAACGGGCTTTCCTAGATCGATGGCGTATAAAAGAAAAAGAAAATACGTAAGAGGAAGAAAATGATGATGATAATAATGAAAAAAAGAATGGAGATGACGAAGAAGAAAAATCAGCAAAATAAAATAATGATGACAAGGAAGAACATGTAAGTGATGATGAAAAAGAATAAATCAAGCATAATGATGATGGAGAGACTACAAATGGTATAGAAGGAGAGGTAGAGGATCTCAAAGAGAAATGAGAAGGATTGGATGATAAATGTTTGAATAGTTTGGCATTAAATAAATTAGAGTCCATTTTTTAATTTCATGGATAGATTCAAAAGAAGGTCATTGTGTCCATAAACCCTATCAACAAATATAACTTCATCAACATGGATGTGGATAAATATCTACATATTCAAGTAAATAATATCAGGGAGACTCAAATAGTTGGTCAAAATATTAAAAATTTTGATGATTTAAAGTTCACTATGGACAAATATGTTTTGTATGCTTTGGATGTGGATGGTGTGGATATGGTTCTTGGATATCCATAGTTAGAGACTTTAGGAATAGTCAATATTAATGTGCAAAAATAGATCATGAAGTTTTGGTACAAGAAAAGTAAGGTTACTTTATAGGATGTCATAGTTGTAAAGGTGCAGAGAAAAATCAAGGTAGAGCATGACAATGAGATTGAAGTAGGTGAAGAAGAGCATGGAAAGATTCAGATGAAGACATAGATGAAGAAACAATACAATCTTAGAAAAATGCTTCATCTACTCAAGAGACAAAGGAAACACCAAAGGAAAATGTGGAAGAGGTAGAATAAAAGGTGGATAAGGTTAAAGTATTAAAAAAAAAAGGTATATAGACACCAACATCATCATGAGAGGAAATAATCACGGAACCATGGCTATATAGAAACTCAAAGTACCAATCATCGTGGCTATGCATGGAAGCCAAAGAAAAACTATTATGGTCAGGAATGGAATCAGATTAGTGTAGGGGCATATTGAAGATGGAATTAATGGGGAAATTACTATGACTATGCATGGAAGAATAACAACTATGGTCATGCATGGAATTAAAGTAGCGCAATAGAATATGGTACATGGAATCAAATGAAGAATAATTTTACATGGATACCAAGGTAGTATAATTATGATCACGAAGGGAATCAAAGTAGCACAATGGAATTTGGAAATAATGTTAGAGATCTATCACCTACTAATATAACATATGGATGGTTAGATGATCGAGATTTGAGACGAGTATGCAATGATTTGAAGCACACTCATTTTGTGGTTTCTTCTTATGTTTTGGGGATGAAACACGTCAATGAGGGAAAGAGTGCTATGTAGTTAAAAATATGATATATTAATGTATATGGGTTGATGGAGATGTCAACATGTGGCACACATCCCCTTTAGTTAGTTATATGGGTTTAATATATTAGGATAAATGAGTAACTTGTGGAATTAGTACATTGGGTAATGGTCAACCTAAATTGGGATTAGGAGGTTACCCATCCATTATTAGTTATATAGAGGTCTAAATAAGGGAGGTGAATATCATTGTGAATCAATCAAGTAACTGTTGAGTCTTCTATTTAGTAGAAGGATATTGGAAATTATCCCCTCAAAAAGACATTTTGGAGTTATTCCTTCCTAAAGGAGTATTGTATGGTGTTGTCCTACCATAAGGGTATTATTTTATTTCTATGTATATTGAATATTTGGACATCTTGGCCCACTAATATCTATTGTGTTGTATTGATATACATTATATTAAACATATTCTAATTATTATAAGTGTGGATCATAACATGTGGTTTGGAAGTTTGAATAATTGTATTGATAATTCCATCTAGTGGATGATCATGTCTTAGGAGTTGGTTGTGCATGATATAGGTATGATGCACTATTGAATTATCTTAAATTATCTCATGGTTTGGGAATGACTCATTGAAAATATTTAACTTAGCATTTTCATTATGTTGTGGATTAGTTTTCTCTATAGATATGCTTAGTTCAACGACATTGTTATGGATAAAATCTTGAATGTGTTGTTTGAGTTTGACACATGTATTGATAGAGTGTCCATTGTATCTATCATAATGACACTATGTATTACTATAAAATGATTTACTTTGAGGTCTGCTCATGTCAACTTCTTATGGTGGAGGTAGAGTAATTAGATTGGATTCAAGTAAATTATGTAGCAACTTATGAGGCAATTGTGGTTATCCAGAGAATTACCTTCTTAGTTGATCTAACAAAACAAAGTTGTTTGAAGGCTGAGATATAACATTGACTATGATTTTTGCATCAATTTCAATATATGTTGGCTTGAATTTACAACATGGTTTGCTCTAAAATGTTGTTCTGGAAGTTGAAGTAAACAAATGTGCATATTTGAGCTTGTTCAAAGTGAGAAGTTTGATTTCTCTTTCTTATCGTATGACAAAGTTATTCAAATGATTTGAATTTCTTAAAAATGATTAACTCATTACATGTGATAGTAAACTTTCTTTAGATATATCTTGCAATTCGTTATCTACCAAGGTGTTAGTCATTTTGGCAATCATGGTTTTGTAACGATGTACATAGTCATTAATGGGCTCGTTAGTTCATTTCTTAAGTTTATCCATTTGCACATAAGAGAGCTTTTTACTAATATTGATAGAAAAATGCTCAAGAAATTGATTTGATAATAGGTTAAGTGCTTTGACTGATTGAATAGATAATTCATAAAACCAACACAAGGCATAATCCATTAGGCTTCTAGAAAACAACTTAGTTAGCAAATTGTCATCTAAAGCATAGTTCAGATATGCCACATGAAAAGATCGAAGGTGTTGTTTTAGACGTCCTTTACCTTCATAAAGTGGAAGTTTAGGAGCTATAAATAATGTAGGTAAAGGATCAAATGCAATATCGGGTGCTAATTGATTATGAAGCAAGGCTTGTGAATCTATTGATTGGCTAACTTTTGGTATACCTTGTGTATATACGCAAAACTAGATTTCGTGCAATAAAAACTTGAAATAAATCAAATTCCTACTCTAATTAAACAATATGCCTATGATAAGAGCAAAAAGGGGAAATAGACATACCTTCCTTTACCAACGAATATTTTCCATTTGATGCATGGATTTATTCCTCTTTGATTGTTGGATGTGGTTGCAAATTGGTGACCTGCAAGAACCAATTGACAACATGTCCCCTTGGCAAGTAGATGTTTAGGCTTGATTTGATGATGTTTTGATGTTGACGATGAATTGCTAAATTGGCAGAACTTCATTAGGCAACTTAGACTAATTTTTTTAGAATGGAGGGGTGAGTGTCAATTTATATATTTTTTGGATGAATGTGAACCATTGATCTTGTTCCAATATCAAGGGTTGAGGATGAGTCAACTTCCTCATTGAATGGGGGAGGTTAGGAAGGCATGGGCTTTCCTTAGGATTTGATGACTGATTGACAATGGGATTTGGTTGATTGCCTTGGATTTGGGATGATTGGATTTGGTATAAGACTTTGGTATTTGGAGACGAGATTGCATGGGGATTAGGTGATGTCATGATGGAGGGTTGATGTGAGGATTTTAGATTTTATTTGTTTATAAAACTATGAATATTTGGATGTGCATGGAATATTTAATTAGGGATAGGTTAACTAATTAACATAGGTTAATTAGCTAACACAATGTAGGATGAATTTGGTGGGATCAAGAAGGCCATGGTGGAATTGATTAATTGGTTTGGATGAGGGGGGATGATAAATAGTGATGGGTTAGCTTAGGGATGATAATCAATGATAGTATTGGGATTAGAATGATGATCGTATTAGAGTTTGAAATAGATGGTAGAATTAGGGGATTAGATGAAATTAGTGCATTCTAGTGAATAGGGTGATAATGGGTTAAAATTTACACTGGGGTGTCCAATTTTAGGTGTCTACACCTTGATTTAACTACAACACCTTAGCTTGCAAAGTTGAAATACTTTATACAAGCGATTGCGTAGTGGAAAGGGAGGTAATGTATTGTGTGTAGTTATTAAGGATTATGTATGAGTTATTTGGTTAGGCATGGACATATATATTTGTTAGAATCCCTGTGTTTCCCCCAAACCCAAAGGTGTAGATGTAGTGATAATGCCAATAGTAGACGTACCAACACTTGTTCTTGTTGAGTTACAAATAGCAAAGAATTAATTTCATCAAGGTGGGCATCAAGATATGATATAAATTCCTTCACATAAATAAGATTAAATAATTTTTCCTTATTAGAGTCATAGTCATAGACCTTGTCATTCTATATGTTCGTAATAAGCCCATCAAGCAGGTGTGTAATAACTGGTAAAAACTTGGATTAAATGTTGCAACAATATGAAGTGTATAAGTATTAAAATTGTTCATTGGTTGTTTTATGCTTATTAAACATGATTCATTTCATTACATGATTGTTAATGATGTTCCTTATTGTGGGAAGACAACATGTAATGAAAATTATGAAAACTTGGCATGCAAAAAAGATAGTGTGTTCATCCATTATAGCCATATGCTTTTTGTAATTTGAAGAGTGGGGAATCAAAAACTGAAATTTGGGTCCTAATAAAAGAATACTTTTTGTGTATGGAGATTATTAATTTACCTTGAAATCCAAGGTTAAAATAAAGATATTTTAGTGTAATATATCAAATCTAAGGTCCAAATAAAATGTTTTTTAGCGTCAAATAACAAATCCAAGGGCAAAATAAAATGCTTTTAGTGTCATATATTAAATTTATTTTAGTATCAAATGTTGAATCTAAGGTTCAAAGAAATTTATTTTAGTGTCAGATATTAAATCCAACATTAAAAGAAAGTTCTTTCTGTGTTAGATATTTAGAAATTTATTAAAACTCTAAGACATTTTTTAATAAGTAATGCTCGAGTATAATGTACGGGTTCACCAATATGTTTTATCAGTATTTGGAATTAATTGAGATATTAACTCTAATTATGATTAAATGAATTGAAGGGTAGCAAACGTTATAAATGACTTGTAACTAGTAGAATGAAAGTGAAGTACTGAAATGGATAAAGCTTGAGTGAATGAGAGAAACAAACTTGATAATAAAAGAATAAAAAGGACAAAAAGACTTAGATGAATAATGCCTATTAGGTTGATTGCGTTTGACTCAAATATAGTTGTAAATGATCAACTCAAACCTGATTATTTGTGTGCAACTAAAACAACTATCATTATTTTGGGTCATAATCGATTAAAAACAGTTAGGATCAATTGTAACTATTGACCCATGTGGCTCGATCTTAACTTTCACATAAAAATAAAAAACTATTGGTACAACCACATACACCTTATTGAAATACAATTTCATTTGGAATTTAGACCTTTGGTTATGTGTGGATGACCTACAAATAACCTCTTCAAGGTTAAAACCCCACTAGGGTTTATAATAGCAAAAACCCTACAAAAAGACAAAAAGTTATTTAATGGCATGAGCTAAACCCAATCACCCCCATGATGATTGAAGATTGTATATGTATCCAGAGTACTCCAAAGAGGGAATCAAGCCTCAAGTAGTTCTCCCACCTAGAGTGCCTAGTGCAATAATGCTCTTTTGTTATATGTATACATCTAGACATGGTTGAATACTTGATGATACCTAGCTTGAATTAGATAGAATAGGCTTCTAACTTGGTTAAGGACTTCTTCAAGTGAATAAAATTTAATTTGGAAATAATAAGAAAATTTTGCTTAGTGTGCAATAATATAAGTGTGTCTGGATAATGAAATTGCCAAGTAGCATAATAAATGAATTAGATGTACATTTATAACAATACAAAAGGATGAAACCTCACGCTACCTATCCTAAAAATATGGACCAACTTGTAAGGAAGGGCTTAAATTTTAAAAAGAGTTGTTACTGTAAAAGGGCAAGATCAACTCATAAATATCAGAATCGACTGGTGATGTCAACTCATTTAGGTCAATTCAGACCTATAAAAGGTAATGTTTGATCTTAAGAATTTGAAATGTTTGTATCGATGCTTAGAGGGATTTTTAGAAAGTAAGAATATTTATTTCGGTGTAAAATAACAACTTAGAAGGGATGGGCCTATACAAGTACTTATAATAGAGTGAAGTGACAAAATAGAACCAATTTAAGGGCTCAAGCCAAGTATGGTAAATGCGGGCTGAAATATACATTATCAAGTATTCATGACTAAATTCAAGTATCTAAAATATCTTATAATTTTTATATACATACTTTACATGATTACATTTTTTATATAACACATAACACACACATAACTCTTTCTTTGAAATGTGTAATTTGTAGGCTTCATCTCTCATATCAAAAGGTGGCATATAGTGGGCATGTCTTGGAGATTCGAGCCATAGAAAATAAATAGTTCATACTTTGGGTCAGAGTATAGGATTTAAATGGGACATATTGAGCAAATCAAGGCATAAGTAGGACATTCTACATAATTATTAGGAAACTTTGGGATATTATATGATATTTTTAGATAGATTATAGAAGTCAGATCGAGTAGATCAATCAAATTTATCAGATCGAGTAGATTTCCAAATGGATTATGGTATTCTATATTACTTTGAGGTATAAATGGATCAAATTTGGGGCATGATTGTTGTTCATGCAAATATTTTTCTATTTCCATGTTGTGTACTGATGGGGAACAATGTTATGACATAAGCACTTTGGATCTAAAGTCCACCTTTAATAACTGATTTTGGAGTTTTAATTTACATATGGACCTGTTTTGAGGTTACACCTTTGCATATGAACTTGGTTTGGGGTTCCATAAAAAGAGTTATGATGATATCCAGAGTAGTGTAGTTGATGTTTTTTGCACTCAACTTCTAGCATTTCTCCTTCTCTAATGATGGTCGAGGCATTAACATTTCTCAACACATAATTTTAGTTGTTGCATATCTTTGGGGAATAATAACCCCATGAAAATCTCTAAATAAGTTCAAATCACAACTCACGTACCCTCAAGTGTATTGATTACTCGACTTTTCAATTTCAAATAATTCAACTATAAAATAATTTCAAAATATCTATCATGAGTTGACATTAATCTATACATGTTTCCTTGTAAGTTTTGCATGGAGAGAATGAGACATTTGGGGCATAATTATCACCATCAAGTCTAGCTAATCATATACACAAAATTTATTTATTTTATCCTTTTAATATAGCATTTTCAATGATAGATTGAAAGGGCAAATTTGCAAACACCTATATTTGGTATTAAACACTTGTCAACATCAACTTTGGCACACATTGACATACTTGGACTTTGCATACACATTTGACCCTAGTTTATGTAGGAACACTCCAAAATCTTAAATATATTATCGCCATATCTTAGATCACTGATTTTCACTTCTAGGATAGTACCGGTAATGGTTTGATAGATGTGGTTTGTTGCAAGTGTCTCTCTCTATTAGTGGTGTCCAGGAACACTCAAGGGCTACTCGTAAAATTGAGACATCTCCATTAGGTTGGCGTATACATGATTCATGGGTCAATCATGGTGGAAAATATCAAAGAGTCATCTGTCATACAAGTCAAGCCTAAAGTCATGCTCAATTAGCACTCATCTTGGTAAGTCCTAACAAGCTTGAGAAATCCATTGGCAATCTCTTGAGACATTATCACAAAGGCATACACTTTCAAAAACTCCTTAAAGGAGTAGCACTAGAGCCATGTCTGAATACAAATGTTAGTCAAAGTTACATGTTGTCAAGTGTCGAAAGTCAAACATTGAATTGCAATCTAACATTATCACGATGGTGCATACACCCACCTAGGTGGGAGAAGTATGTGTTGTTTGAGCCATCTTCAGAGTATTGGAATGTATGTAACATACAATCACTCAACAGGGAGTGATCAGAGTTGTTTAACACATATTTCTAACCCCTTTCAAAGAACATCTTATGTTGAAAGTACAATTAGGATTCAAAGCAAGGAGAAACAAAATAAGGATCAACACAGGATCAAGAGCGAGTGTACAAAAAAAAAAACATCTATAGGCACATATAAAATAGTATGAGATAACATAGAGTTACACAGTAAATTGGGATAGTACCGATAGAGCTTGGATAATACTAGTTACCATTAGGGTTTGAGCTTCGCCGACAAAGGCCGTGCAAGTTTTGAGCTTTTGTTTCCTAATTTGAGCAGTTATAGAGCATAAATACAACATTTTTAGGGATTGTGACAAATTAAGTGGGCAAAAAATATATAAATTAGTTAAGTGCATATCTTCTCCATTATTTTGTCAATTTTAAATATAGTAAGTGCAATATTAATCTATCCTATTACATTCAAAATTTTATGATTATTACCATATTTAACATAATCATATTATTCATAATTTTATCTTATTTAGATCACATTAATCATTAAATAAATAAAACACTTGATTATTAGGAGATCTTAGAGACAAACATCAAAGTTTGACAATGAAAATCAAGGTTAAATGGTAAGACAATGAGAACCTTGAAAACTCATGGTGAATGGATGACCTTGTCCTAACCACTAAGTTCCAGTTCTAGTTACTAGAACCATAATGAATACGGTTTTGGGAAGTATTAAGCAGACCCATGCTTTTGATAATTGTGTTTGTCACATTCAAGGCTCTAAAACCTTGTTAAGGTTTATGAAACTTTGCACCGATTATTGGGAAAATGCTCTTCTTCTCCTTGCCTTAATTATGCAACCAAACTTTAAAATGACAAGGGAAATGATGTGTTTTGGGACCTGCATTAACTAAGGAACAATAGAGCTTCCTTGATATTTTTTGGGCCCCTTAACGATGTACAATATCAAAGCAACACTCTAATGATTGTATTTATTCATCAACTAGATAAATGATGGCAATGCAATATGTGTAGTGCTAAAGTTAATGTCTCTAAATGTTTGATTGATTTCTCTATAATGCTTGTAAATGCTTAATAGATTGATATGATGATAAATGTTAGACATTTTTTTAGATGATCTCTAGATGCTTAAATGTACTAAAGTGCATGCCTATTTATAGACGAGTTGAATTAAAATTAGGACCTATTGGCATGCAAACTAACATCAAACTGTCGATAAAGCGAATAAGATGAGACCACAAAACACATGTGCACCCTAATAGGTTAGGATCACATTAAAATCTATAAACATATTGGGTATGTTTCTTGGGAACCATCGTAGGACCACACAATTAAGAGGAGAGAGAAGAAAGGGGAACACACCCACAAATGACAAAACTTGTCAACAATGTTTATTTTGAGTCAATAACCAAAAAATAGACAAGTACCTCAAGAGTTATCTTATTTTACGACTAATAAATGCTTAGGAGTCATTTTTAGGTGTCTATAATAAGATCCTTTGTTCCACCTTTGAATTTGTAAATCTTAAATTATGGTAGTTACCATTAACCCCTCTAAGTAAGACAAGTAGACTACAAATTATATATTCTTCACGAAATTGGATAGTATAATACAATTGATATTTATCTTCATTCGATTGAGTGCAATGATCAAGATAAGATATCGTAGTATGAACTACCCTAGCTTGAATGAATGAATGATATATTTTATTAACCTCAACAAAACCAAATAATGTATGGGACCAACAACAAGAAGAAGGATGCTTTGTGAAAAAATGACGTGTTGAGACAAACATTGTCCCATTAATAAAGATGCGGGTTTAAGTTTTGACCCTTCATGGAATACTATCCTTGGCTCGTTATAATCCTTTGTTGGTTCCTTGGTCCTTAGCTTTAATGCCACCCTCCCCTCCCCTCCCCCTTAGTTTTTTTTTGGTCTTTTACTTTGTTTATCTTTATTAGCCAATTTATTGTTAATTTTTAATCTCTAATTCTTTAAATTTTATACACACATTAATAATTTTCACTAACACTTTCCTTAGCTCGTTATAATCCTTTACCCCCTACTTTCCTCCCTGCCTCCCTTCTTGAGGCTTTTTCATTCAATTTCTTTGTTTGTCTTTATTAGCCAATTAATATTTAAATTTGTCCCCAACGTCCTCCTCTCCCTCCTACCGCCTCGCCCTCCTCAGACTATTCACTCTATCACTAATTTAAAACATTTGTTAAACCTATTTTTACTTTGATTTTAATTTTGTTTTCTAATTTTACTTTTTTTTGTTTAAAATTTTCATTTCAATTTCCACTGAACATAATTTTTATTAAGATTAAATTCAAACTCTGGTTTTAATTAATTCATTACCGTTCAGAGGCTTAGGGTGGTGAGTGCGTTCCTTGCTGGCATTTAGGGTACGAGCTTGTAATAGTTACTTCATTCTTTACCTCGAATGATCATTCTCTTTGCGCTATTTAAGGATGTTAAGTTTGTTGTTCCTCATCATGTCTTTTCCTTGAAGAAGGATAATAGGAGGTGATCTGAAATGTCGAGGTCAAAAATTCTTCACACAATTATCTCCAAAAGCAAGTTTCAATTGTCCCATTAAATTTACAAAATATTCATTCTTTTTTTGATGATGGATCTTCTATTATTAAACTTGATAAAATTATTTGTTGTTTTCTCTAATCTAATCTCTTCAAATAAAACGTTCAGAGTGTCAACTTTCAAATTATCGATGTATTCGATTTAGATGTCGCTAAAATCAGGGCACTCCATAATGTAGTGGCATACTGTTTCCATCAACCTCAACATACAAAATAGACATATTCTTCGCTCTCTCTTTTTAATACATTATCAACATACCAATTTCACATTAAAAATAATATAATCCGATCATTAACTTAACCAGCAACATTTTTCGCCTTCCACTTAATTTATGCTCCATATAAATTACCTAAAGGTGAAATGCTCATCAACTCTTTTTTTTAAGAAAGGTCAATATCTACAGAAAATCCCATACAATTTGTCTACATTTTTAATGAATATACCTCAAAACTTTCCCAGGGCAATAAGACAGCCAAACCAGACGATTCTTCCGTCTTTTGGGCCTTCCACGCAACAGTAACAGTTACAGGATTTTCCTCACGATTGCTTGGTCGGCAAGGTATGCCCCTTCAACGCCCTTTTATTATTATTAACGTCTAATAATCGAATCTCTTCTAAAGCTTCAGTTCAAAATCTTTGCTTAAATCGCTGAAAAATTTGTAACTTTATTACTCTTTGCTGAATGTTATTGATTAACGCTTATGTATGATATTATCTGGTTTTTAGATTGAATTTTTGACATCTCTTAAACCCAAAAAACGTTAAACCCAGAGACAATGGAGGACGTCTGTGAAGGCAAGGATTTCAACTTCGCAAAGCAGGAAGAGAAAATATTAGAGATGTGGGAGGCAATGGATGCCTTCCATACACAGCTGAAGAAGACTGAAGGGAAACCTGAATATGTTTTCTATGATGGCCCCCCTTTTGCTACTGGTCTGCCACATTACGGTCACATTCTTGCGGGCACTATCAAGGACATAGTTACCCGCTACCAGACTGCTACTGGACACCATGTGACCAGGAGGTTCGGATGGGATTGCCACGGCTTGCCTGTGGAGTTCGAGACCGATACGAAATTGGGGATTAAGACCAGGGACGAGGTTTTGGCTATGGGCATAGATAAGTACAATGAGGAATGTCGGAGTATTGTTATGAGGTATAGTCAGGAATGGGAGAAAATTGTTAGCAGGGTCGGGCGATGGATCGATTTTCAGAATGATTACAAGACGCTTGATCCTCAGTTTATGGAGAGCGTTTGGTGGGTTTTCGAGCAGCTTTGGGAGAAGAATTTGATTTACCGAGGTTTCAAGGTACTCTAATCTCTCTCTCTCTGTCCCACATGCACCGTTTTTTTTAAACCTTATAAGTTGTTTTTCTCAATTTTAAGCTTATATGCAGTGCATACAATCGGGAACATGCAACATGGAAATTTAATTGCCAAACACTAAAATACTAGGGTAGTTTTGTTGCATGGGTTACTTTTCTGATGCCATTTTCCAGTTAGATTAGGGGTTTCAATCATTTTCGTTAATGTTGGTTGTTGATTCTCTTAACATGAAGCGACTGTTGAGAGTACATTAGAAATTAATAGACTAAAAAAGCCAGGGTGGTTTTATAATTCTGGCTTACTTTTCTGAAGCAGTTTACTGGTTGAATTTTAGTTTTGTTCAATTTCATTAATATTGGTTGTTAGTTGCATTTTCTTGTTTGCTAATTTCTCAAACAATCACACCTCCCATCTTAAGTAACGCATAGCATAATTTACAATCAAACTTAGAATGCCATTTGGCTAAAAACAAAAAGCCACATCTTAGCGGGTATCTATTCCACAGGACTTGTAACCTATCTTGTCCTGGTGGCCTGCATTATTACGGCATAATGAACATGTTGAGCATGCCTGGTAGGGCTTGAACCTGGGTCATGGTCATGAAAATCCGTCTTCTTTACCACCAGATGTTGGCTCGTTAGACCATTTTCTGGTTTGTACCTTGTTGATAAAAGCTATATCAAAATTAGCAGATATTGGAAATTATCTAAACTCAGTTCAAATGTTTCTTGTCATTAAGTTTTTAGCTGCGAATGTATTCTTTGTCCCAAATCAATGTAACCTGGCTATTTTTTTGCATAAATAGCTGCAGGATGAGTTGCAGGTAGATTATTGTTTGCATATAAGTCGGACAACTGAGTTATATTTAGGGCCATAGCAAGGCAAAATGGGATTTGTTATAGTGTTTTCACTTTAGTTGTCAGTCATTACTGCAAAGTAAATTTCAAATAACTCATAACACATTCAAAATATCTGAACCAACTGTGATTGAGGTGTGTGCTAGAAAGTTTGTTTTTGATTTGGTAAATTCCCCTTATAAATTGCCCTTCAGCTTAGATGCCACGACCATTAGGAATCTCTTCCATCAAAGTCACCTAGGACTTCATCTGGACTTATCAGTTGGGGTACGCCACACCCAGAATTGGATGTGGTAGTTTAACCAATTTCAACACTTAACATCTATACATTTTTATCATGTAATATGTCTCTTGGGGATTTGAACATGGTTCTCCACTATGAAAGCTCTGATAATTTACCACTCGAGCTCATCCCATTTGAAAAGGTGTGTACTAAACAGTTAGCTTCATACATGGATGGTTCCTTTTTAGCAGGTTAAGCATACACAATCCCAAAAGTACTTCAGCCCCACCGAGCAGATTTAGATGGGAACCATGTCATGTATGCACACAATAAACAAAGTGGTTATCTTTTTGAATAGACATGATTTATTTGATGCTTGATTATATGTGATTTTTATAATATTCATAATTATTTAAAATGGTTTATAATATTTCTGGTCACAGGTTATGCCATACAGCACTGGATGCAAGACCCCTCTGTCAAATTTTGAAGCCGGACTCAACTACAAGGTTTGCCATCATGTTTTAAGTTGTTTAGCTCTCTTTACATTCTTTTGGTTTCTGCTAATAGAGGATAAAAGTGCACAATTTACTTTTCGATACTATGAGTTTCCCACTTTGTCTGAAAGAAACATTTTTCTTTTATAGGATGTATCAGATCCAGCAGTAGTAGTTTCTTTTCCTCTAAAAGAGGACACGGATGGTGGAGCTCTTTTGGCATGGACAACAACACCCTGGACTCTTCCTAGTAATCTTGCTCTATGTGTCAATGCAAATTTTGACTATGCAAAGGTGTGTATTTGAAAGCTTATTTCTTGAATTTCCCAGGCCTTCCCCCTCTCTATGTAGTATGCTTTCATCAATCTAAAAATTCTTTGACGATTGTCTAGGCATCCTACTTAAATGTGTTGAAGCTTTTTTAAATAGTCAGTAAATTTATGATTGCAAAGTATGGCAACTAAAATTAATAATCAAGCCTCTAAATTTTCACAGAATATCTTGTTTCACTTATATCTGCTGTTGAATTCAATTTTTTCAAGAGAAGTTGATAACTTTAATAGGGTTTGTTTGAAATTTCAACGATTGAAAGAAACATAACTACTCTGAATTTGTATGTACAGGTAAAATTATAGGAGCCATTTATTGCATAATAAGAGAGAATACATGTAGCTGAAAACTGAACGATAAGCAGTAAATTTTTTTCTTTTTGGCTGAAACGTGACAATGAAAAAATGAAAATTTATAAAAAAATTTCTACAGTGCAGCGAAATGTCCCAGGCCCCTTGTTTCAGCCCTGGAAATGTTTCTGGTAGAGAAAGATGCTGGAAATGTCCTGGAAACATACCAGAAACACCTGGGCATGTGCTGGAAATGTCTGGAAAGTGTCCAGACATTTCCATCATGTACCTGGGCGTTTCCGGGACATTTCCAGTGGAAAAACAGTTGACCAAATAAAAAAAAGACAGCCAATACATTAAAAAAATACCCTAATCTTCTAGAATACACTATCTAAAACCTATATAAACACACTCAAATTGGTTTCATCCATGCTAATTCAGTGTAGTCCTGAATGTACCAATGCTCAAATGTCAGGATCTAGCCCAGGTGACCAGGGTAGGTCTGTTACCAACTCCTAGCTTACTTGGTTAAATTTATTGATTGCAGGGTTCTAGATCAAAGATCTCGATGCTTCCACTTAGATATCATTGCCCCTTCTCGCATGGTTAAATTCCTTGATTACAGGTTTTTAGATCAGAGATCTCGATGCTTCCACTTAGGTATCATTGCCACTTAAACTTATGGGAACCAAGCTCAGTCCGGCTCAGTAAGAACATCTTATCCCGTCACTGTTCCCAAGGTTTTAGCCCTAACCTGAAGATCAGAAATTGCAGATCTACTAGTGAGGTTTAAGCAACACCCTAAGCCATTGCACTGGGGTGAGAAACCTCTATGGTTCTGCCCTGAAGTGCTTCGGGATTAATGCTGCAGTTCCAGTTGCAGGGCAGTCATGAACAGAAACGTAACTATCCTTGCTTCCATTGTTGATCTAATGCTATCCATTCTAATCATTCTAGAGTCTGAAAGCTAAGTGCATCATTAAAGGACTATAAGGCACACAAATCAGGGTCCCCAAGTAAAATAGCATGGTCTGAACTATCTACCATTCGGTCTCAAAGCTTGGAGAAATTAATCAATTTACTAGGTTATTCATTTCCCTTGTAGCAGCATATTAGTTCGAAAGAGATTATTGGGTTTAAATATTATATCCTTTGTCCTAGCAGAGTATTTTAAAGTGTTTTATCTTTTTATGGACTAAAAATGAGTATTATGCATTGTTTTTATATATATAAATATAAACATATATATTTATATTTTTTATAGTATATTGTACAGACGTTTCCAAACCAAGGGTTTTTGAAAATCCGTGTTTCCGCATTTCACACCCTTTTCCTTTCCCATTCCCGTTTCTTGGCAATGTAGAATTTTTCTGGACAAACTCTTCCATATCATATTTAACATCTTTGTGATGGAGTGGCTCATTTTACCATATTCTTGACTGTGCTTTGGAGTGAAGTAGACAAATTTTTGAGCAGAATTTAGAGTTCTTGAACTCCAAAATACAAGAGAAAGGGCTAGATGTCACTACAATAGAGGAAGAATGAAGGACTCTATCTCTTAGGGGGAACTCATACAAGGAAGGAAATTTTTTGGTGCCAATGGTCTCGGGAAAGATTCCTCAAAGGAGAAAATAACACAATTTTTCCATCAATCAACAGTGGTGAGAAGGCAAGTCAATAGAATCGGTAAGATTTTTTGTTTTTTTTAAAAGATAAACTGCTAAAAATGGATGAGAGGAAAGATTAGATGATACAACAGGATATCTTAAGACACATACCACAGATGATTTCTGATGGCAGAAGAGCTCGTTAACAATCCCTTTCATCTAGGTAGAGATAAGAGTAGTAGTCCTTGAAATGTAGAAACACAAGGTACCAGGTCCAGATCGCCTTCGTCGTAGTTTTGAAAATCTCTATGGGACATTATTGGCAGAGATGTAACAACAGATATTAATGAGTCTAGGAGACCCAAGAAAGTGCTGATGGAGCTGAATTGTACATATATTACACTAATACCAAAAGCACAAGGCCTAGGCACCTTTGCTGATGTACACGATCATTTACCAATGCAATGGCAGGAAGGCTGAAACAGTTTCTTCCTTGTATCACTTCATAGGAGCAGATTTTGGCTGGGATAAACATTTCCCACAAATTCTTGCATTCTCTAAAAAAGATTAAGGATAAAGGTATGGATATTAAACTAAATATTAGCATGGCATATGATAGTGGGGATTGGATATTTCTAAGAGTTGTCCTTAGCAGCTTTGGTGAATGGTGTGATTGAATCTGGAGTTTGCATATCAGGCCTGAGATTCTTAGTCCTCCTAACTGAAACCCCAGCAGGCTTCTTCTAGGGATTTAGAGGAGTCAATTAATTGGGCCCAATTTTGTCTTACCTCTTTGTAATGCTAGATATGAAGCATTGGGCAGGTCACTAACAACAGCTGTACAACAAGGGAAGATCAAAGGGTTAGAGGTAACAAGTAATATGGATCGTATGTCCTACCTATAGTTTGTAAATGATACTGTTCTATTTGTGAAAGCAGAGTTGCAGAGGGCTGAATCAGTCAAGGAGATATTAGGTAAATACTCTCTAGTCTCTTGGCAATGTATCAGTGTAGACACATCAAAAATATTTTTCTTTAATATTGCAGTAAGAAGGCAACATAGATTGGCAGAAATCCTGGGTTTTGAAATAGGCAAGCTCTTGAGCAAGTAACTCAGACATCCCCCTTTTCATAGGATCTGGTAGAATCAACTTTGGGATGATTTGTTGGTAAAAGATGGAACAAAGACTGCCTTCATGGAGAGACAAATGATTAAGTTTGGCAGGCATTATTACTTACTCAAAATCTGTATTTCAAGAACTCCCAGTCTGTACTTCACAGTAATGAAAGTTCCAAAAGCCTTTATCAACAAAGGTAATATGATCATGAAAAATTTCTTATGGTTGGGTACCTTTGATGACAAGAAACTCCCCTTTTTAATATGACAAACATGCCAACCAAAGGCAGTAGGTGGAGTTGGACTCAAGGACAGAAAAACAAACTACTGTATTAAGCGCAAAGCTTAGTTGGAGAATCTTTTCTAAGGAATCTCGGCAACAGAATGGAATCTTAACGAGGAAGTATCTGGATTCTATAGAACCAGAAAGAATCTTCATTGCTGATCAACTAACTACACAAACTTATATGTGGAATTTTATAGCCCAATGTTGACCCTTAATCACAAGGCACCTTGTCAAGGAGATTCGAGACGGCCCAAAAACATTCTTTTGTGTTGATTCATGTCAGGGTCACATCTCTCTAAATAGAGAGGAAAGTTTAGTAGAAGCCATGCATATATTGGGAGTTGAATGGTGGCTAAAAGCAAGAAGAATCCCGGTTGGTACAAGCTATGTGACACATGGAGATGTATCGGAAGTAGAACAATGGCTTTTAAGTGGTATGAAATGTCCCTTTTTAGATAAATATTAACAATTCTGGATTTCCCGTAAACTCTTATAAAATAATTCAGATTTTCGTTAGAAGAAATAAATTTCCCTTAGAAGAAATAAATTCAACTCAAGTAATAAAGATTAAAATCCTCATGAAGAAATCTTTTCTTTGTAATCTTGCTCGTGCATGTCCCAATATAATAGGTGAAACACAATAATATATATCCCTTTCAAGCAAATATTGAATTTTCAAATAGAAGATGATCTCAGGAAATAGATGATTAATTTATTGCATATAATTCAATCTTGAAGTTTCATTCAAAATTTATGATAAAATAATTCAAATGTTCATATGTTGTCCAAGTAAATTCCTATGCAAAGCTTGACGGAATCAAATAATATAATAAATATGAAAATGAGATTTTCCACATAGATATTACAATCCTACTCAAATCTGTGAAGTTATTTTTTTCTTGTGTTTTCTACCTCTTGAAATGTGATGTCCTAGCTGAATGGACCTCTAAAACTGCTATTTCCTGAATCTTGTAGCACTGTTATAATCCTTGGATGAAATTATTAAATGGGTATGAAGGGTTTCGTTCTCGTACTAGTAAATCTGAGGGTTTTCGTCCTCTGTGGAAAAGTATGGTAGTTTCAAACTCTTCAATAAATTCTAAAATTTGAATGATAATAATAGATGTATTTTTACTCTTTTTCATCTTTCTTATAATTACTTTTTCACACAAAACCCTAAAAACAATTTAAAATTATTTTTTATTCTAATTTCCTCTTTGCTCGATAAAGTAATTAATAATTATTTATATTTTTCTAATTTCCATATGGATTTTAATTAATGTACCCATTTTGACCACATTCAATTAACAACACCCTTTAGATGTTCCCCTTTTAAGTTTACTTAAAAGTACTCTTGGAAACACTTAAAGAATTATTACTAATTTATTCTTTTTTAATATTTCAAAAAAATAGACACGACAGTCCGCCCTTCTCAAAGATTGCTTGCCCTCAAGCAATACCTGAACTGTCCTATAAATACCCTAGGATTTCAAATCAATCTCAGGAAAACTACACCATATTTTCGCTGCACCACTATGATGTGTTCTTCATATAAATCATTGTAAGCCTTGGCTATTTCTTCAATTGCATCTATGCATGTTATTTCAGCGCCATGACATTCGTTAATTGTGCTCATATCCATGTGACTTGAATCTGTAGCATAAAGATTAGTGAGGCCAAATTCCACCTTCTCCACAATTTTATGTTCCTCCATACTACTGCCTTGTAGATTAATTTCAGCGTTTATTTGTATGTCAGATTCCGGTTGCTTTTCGTTAATCTTTACAATTTCTTTTAACTTTGGTTTTTCTTCTTTCTTATGCTCCTGCATCACAATTGGAGAATTCTTTCCCCTAATTTTTTGTAGGTGTTGTTTTGCTTGAGTAGCTATCAACTTAGCTTTTTTAACTCTTCTTAGCCATTCATTACACATTTTTTGGGTCCTTATTACATCCTCTGTGCTTGTTTGCAATGTGGTTAGTTTCTTTTCAACCACATTCTCAGGGTTCTTTTTAGATAAAATCTCCTTACCTTTGACTTGCATGCAAAATTCTTTTTGCTCTATATATTTTTGAGGCTCAAATTTTGACTTTTCCATCTTTATTTTTATCCATGCCTTTAGATCCTTTTGATATTCTTGCATAGTATGCAACATCTCTAACATGGATTCTTGCACTGTCCTCATGATTCACAGGATGGCAAGATTTTAGCTCTGATATCATTGAAATATTCCTTCTTGGATAAATATTAACAATTCTGGATTTCCCGTAAAATTTTATAAAATAATTCAGATTTCCCTTAGAAGAAATGATTTTCCCTTGGAAGAAATAACTTTCCCTTGGAAGAAATAAATTCAACTCGGGTAATAAAAATTAAAACCCTCATGAAGAAATCTTTTCATTGTAATTCTTGCTCGTGCATCTCCCAATATAAATGGTGAAACACAATAATATATATCCCTTTCAAGCAAATACTAAAATTTCCAATAGAAGATGATCCCAGGAAATAGATGATTAATTTATTGCATATAATTCAATCTTGAAGTTTCATTCAAAATTTATGATAAAATAATTCAATGCTCATATGCTGTCCAAGTAAATTTCTATGCAAAGCTTTACGGAATCAAATAGTATAATTATGAAATTGAGTTTTTCCACTTAGATATTACAATCCCTGCTCAGATCTATGAAGTTTTTTTTTTCTTTTTATTTTTTGCCTCCTGAAATGCGACACCCTAGCTGAATGGACCTCTAAAACTGATATTTACTAAATCTGGTAGCACTGTTGTAATCCTTGGATGTAATTACCAAATGGGTATGGAGGGATTTGTCCTTGTACCTGTAAATATGAGGGTTTTTGTCTTTTGTGGAAAAGTATGATAGTTTTATGCTCTCCAATAAATTTTGAAAGTTAAATGATAATAATAGATGTATTTTTCCTCTTTTTCACCTTTCTTATAATTACTTTTTCACACGAAACCCTAAAAACAATTTAAAATTATTTTTTATTCTAATTTCCTTTTTACTCCATAAAGTAATTAGTAATTACTTCTACTTTTCTAATTTCCATTTGACTTTTGATTAATGTACTCTTTTTGGCCACATTTAATTAATAACACCCTTTAGATGTCCCTCTTTTAAGTTGACTTAAAAGTACCCTTGGGAACACTTAAAGAATTATTACTAATATATTCTTTTTTAATTTAAAAAAAAAGGGACATGACATGGTATGAAAATTTAGTGTTATTGTTGGACCATATTAATGATTTGCCAAGAAAAAAGAAATGATTGAAGAATGGA
This sequence comes from Torreya grandis, assembly GCA_037957365.1. Lineage (NCBI taxonomy): Eukaryota > Viridiplantae > Streptophyta > Pinopsida > Cupressales > Taxaceae > Torreya > Torreya grandis. The sequence continues at coordinate 2,296,453 of JARHVA010001683.1, read as the reverse complement.
TTATTGAAGGCAGGGTCATTTGTGTGGTTAGCAGTCCAAAAGAAAATCCCAACATAAGATAGACTGAGAAGAATGAGTATTAGTGGACCTTCTAAGTGTGAGTTTGCATCCAACATTGTCTTTTTTAAGGAAGAAGATGGGTTGTATGTGGATTTATCACTTCTTGGCCTTGACTAAGCAAACACTGTATCTTTTGTAAGTCTGATTTACCCTTGGTTATATGGAACATATAGTTGGAAAGAAATGGCAGTATCCTCAAAGAAAATCTCCACTCATGAGAGAGTTGTTCATCCTGAATAGAAGCTGCTATCTCTAAGATGGTGAATTCCTTACATGTGCAATTTGGGGACACCAACAACTGAAGACATGTCGCTCTTGAATCATTGGCTGTGTTGATATTCTTTTCGTGAAAGGGGTTAGTGCAAATAATGTAAGCCGGTAAAAGGTAAGGTGTCAACCCTTGCCTTTGGACATGACAAAACTAAATTTTGATGGTGCATCTATAATGGGGATTTGAGTAAATTTGTCGCAGAATGTTTGTGAAAAGATAATAAAAGCTCTTTATTGGGAGGATCATAATTTGTGATACCTAAGGGGAGTAATATTGACAAGAGGGATATCACTGTCAAGGGGACTCATGGTTAGTTATAAATGTGATGGACAAAGTGTCACGCCTATTTGGAAGCCTGAAAGCTTTTGGAAGGAGGCTCAAAACTTGACAATGGCATTTAATAGGATAACCTTTACTCAATGCTGCATGGAAGGTAATTCAACTACAGACCTCCTTGTAAATGCAGGGGTTTACTAGGCACCCTTAGGCACAAATGAATGGGAAGGATTACAAAACCTTCTATCTTGACATGACATCAACATGAAAAGCCTTGTCTTGGGCAAGAAAAAGATTGTTTGTTTAGGCTTGTGGTTGATATCTTCATTGAAAAGACATTTATAAATAGATCACACAAACCAAAGTTGTGAAATCATGACAATGAGGATAGTGAATCAAAGTAGGTGGAATGAGTAGGTGGTCATATCATTCCCTTTGTTTTAATTAATTTATAGACATCTGGTTCTCTTATAATTCGTCACTCTTGTTTTATTTTCGCTATATCGAGTATCTAAGCATAAGAAGGGCGGGGGTTTCATGACAACAAAGAGGAGAGACATGCCATTACGTGCCAACCTCTTAGATGGAAGGTTAAAAAAATATTTCATGTAGAGTCTAAAGACACCTTGGCCATGACTAGAACCGTGCTTGGATAGTGTGGAATTGTAGACATTGGGGTGAAACACAATAGCACATTTGTGAAGGCTAACTTTATGTCATAAGTTTCAAATTTTGAGTTTGAATTTGTCGAGGATAAAATTTGGTTCAAGTTCACCAATGGATAAAGTTCGAAAAAACAAATGACATTAAGTTTGAACAATAGATTAACATATAAAAGTATGGCAAATCACAATATTAAAAATATTTAAAAAAAAACTAAGACTCAAAATTTAAAACATGTAATACTAAGTTCTTAAACTTCATACGAACTACACCGTGTAGCCTTATAAGCTATTTGTTACATCAAAAGTTAAACATCAAGAGCATTTGGCTATTTAACATCATCATCATCACTAAATTCATCACAAAGGAAGTCAAAATTTTCTTTGTCCTCAAAGTTTGCTGCAATGGGGTAGGGTTGTGAAGAAGATTCTTTTGGTGTTTTGCTTATGCACATCCACGAATTGTTGCAAACATAAACAAGATTTTCTAACTTTCCCAACAATAACATGTTTCTTTTCTTAGATTGAATTTGCTAAAAAAAGATCCAATTCCTTTCACAAGTGGACACTTTTACTTCTTGATCAAAATTTGAAGAGTAAAGCATTGTAGATCCTTTGCATGTGAGCCATGATATTTCCACCCTTTCTGTCCTTCAAATTGTGCCTTGCCATATATGAGATCTTTGTTTTGCAAATTCCCCTTCTTGTACCCAAAATGCCCATGTTTGGTCCCTAATTATACATGCAAAGTCATGATTTGGAACAAGCCTGTCAATGGCTTCATAAAGTTCACTCATGATTTTAGAATCACTGTCTCTATGTATATGAAAAAGCCTAGTCTCTAGATAACAAGCCGCTATATGCAATGGTGTGTGCATTGTTTTCCATCTTATATCAATCACATCCCATATTTCTTTGTAGTTAATGCCCACTTCATTGAATGTCTTTTGAATGGATTCCTTACAACAATCCATAGCCTCATTAAGCATACCAAGACAAGGGATGTTACCATCAACCATTAGAAGCACATCAATAATAGGTTCCCACATTTTTAGTACTTTGTCTACACTTTCTCAAAAATTGGGGTTTATAGTGATTTGTTTTGCGTTCTTTCCCTTAGAGCTTGTTGAAAGTGTGGATTTTTCTCACTCCTTGCAACAAATTACTAGCCTCTTTGTTGCTTTCTCTTCAACTACTCTTTTCAAATTGATATAAAAAAGACAAACCTTGTTGCACAAAGCCTCAACAACTCTTTAGATGCTTGCCATCGATAAATACTCAATGTGAGGCCATGGTTTTTTATGAAGTTTGCAATTCTCCTCTGAATTGCTTCATGCACCAATGGAAATTTGGCCAAGACCTGTAATAGCAAATTAAGGCAATACTTTGGTCAAGGGCTCCAATAAATTTGTGGATACTCGTCTATTATCATTTTTTCAGCTCCTACACAATTTGTGGCATTATCAATAACAACTTGAACTTTATTTTCTTTCATCCACTTCAGTAATTGCTTTATCTAGTATTTTGAAAATATATTCTCAAGTCTTTTTGTGGTTCATTGTGTCATTCATTTTCAAGAAAGATATGCTTTGAGGGCAATACATCAAGACATTAATTAATGGCCTTCGACATATATTGGACCAACGATCACTCAATATATTGCAACTTGTTACACTCCAAGAGGCCTTGACGTTTGCCATGTTTTCAACTAATCTCTTTTGACTTTTCCAAAAGAGTAGTCCCACGCCTCTTAGAACTAAGTGGAGTGTATCCTTTGCCAAATTTAGATATTTTTTTAACTACATTTTTAAAAAACAATTTCCTATTCATGTTGAATGGAATGGCATTAATAAAACAAATCGACCATTGCATCATCCACATCTTGATTTTGTATCAACTCTAAAATGTTGGGAATTGTTCCACGTCCACAAGTGTTTGGTTGCATACATGACGATGACATGTTAGAAAAACCTTTTGACGTGTTCTTGGAATTTTCTTCTTGAATCCTTTGTTTTTTGCATTGTGATATGTTTTCCAGTTAATGATTGTTCCTCCTCTCTCTCCTCTGTCACTCATATTTTTAGAGTAATATTATGACATGCTTTAACACCCCCACTAGGATTATCTGATATGACAAGTAGGTGGTCCACTGTCCTAGTTAAACTCCCGTAAAATGTTTTGCTATACAAGTTACATTTTATTTTATTCCCTGATCCGGTTCATGAAACATGCTTCCATCCTTTAACATTTGATTTTTGAGAAGCCATGGAATTTTCTACAAATTTTAAATGATTTTTTTTTATCAAAATATCTTTTATTTTAAAAAATAAAATCTAAAATATATATAAATAATTAATAAACAAATTTAAAAAACAAAATAAAAAACATATATTTTTTTTGATAAAAATTGAAATTAAATAATCTAACAAATAATCTAAATATATATTAAAAACTCAAAAATACTAAAAATTAAGCCCATAATAAACATATTAAACATGATTTTTTAAAATAAATTATAAATAGACAAATAAAAAACTATAAGAAAGCAAAATAATATTTATTTATATTTATTCATTTTTCTTTTAACAAATAAATTTTCTATTAAAGGGTGTACCCTAGATTCTACAGGGCAGACAAATACAAGAAACAAGGAACATACTTAGCCCACACTTATCGGTGATGTGGGAGAGACCAGAGCCCATAATAGACAACAAACTTGAGTATGGATTGAGATAACATAGGTTAATTCTTTTCACTTTCGTTCTCGACTTCTGCCGGATTGTTCCCCTGGTTGATGTCATGATTATTGTGGCAAAGCCAATGATAAACATGATTTTAATGATAGCGATATCATTTGCCATGATGTTGATATTGGTGTTGATTGTGTCCATATCATGTGTTTTGAGTCTTATAGTCGCGAGCCCCCTGAGTCTATATCATCAAGGCTTTCTTTTTGCCTTCCCCATCTTCACAAATGCAGAAGCGCTTGCCGTTCACAATGTCAAATAAGTTGTAATGCTCCCTAAAGGAGTCATTTAGATTGGTGGCATAGGCTTGAATTTCCTTGCACTTCTTGTGAGACTCATGACATTCGCTGAAGAGCAGCTCAGGAATGCTGGCTAATAGAGAATTGTCAGTTGGAAAGAGAAGATGGTTTTGTTGAAACTCATTCGTAGGCATTTAGATGAGTGATTAGGGAAGGTGTCAGGGGCCACATTAGAAGGCTAGCGATACTCCTACGATCTGTGCTCTTGGGAGAACAAAATTTGGCAATCGCGCATTTTGTTGTTGGTGTTTTGGTTGGCTCATGCTTCTCATTGTTGGCTTTCATTTTAGACGTCAGAGTGGTCTCCATGTCCTAGGTGCCCTGTAGTTTGGAGTGCCTTCCTTGGGCGCCCCATAAGATGTATAAACTTTTTACGGTTTATACCAGGGTTCTGCCTCTTAGGGGAGGCAAGTAGAGAGGGCATAGCTTGATGAATGACCAAGGGCAGTCTAGAGCTATGCAAAGCCAAGTGCCCTTCCACATTAACCATTGAAAGGGTGCCCCATCGGACATGTAGACTTTTTACGGTTTGCACCAGGGTTCTTCCTCTTAGGGAGGAAAGTAGAGAGGGCATAATTTGATGAATGACCAAGAGCAGTCCAAAGCTATGCAAAGTCAAGTGGCCCCCCACATTAACCACTAGAAGTCAGACTCAAGGAAGGCACTCTAGTCTTCAGGGACACTCGGCACATGGAGACCACTTTTGACACTCAAAATAAGGAGCAAGGTTCAATCAAAAGACCAAAAAACGTGATGCACGATTGCCAAATCGCGTTCTCCCTAGAGTGTAGTACGTGAGGGTATGACGAGCTTTCTAATGTGGTCCTTGACACTTACCCTAATCACTCAACTGAGTTTTACAAATGGTTCGATCTGATGGATGAGCTTCAACAAAACCATTTCCTCTTTCAAACCAACAATACTTTGTTAGCTAGCATTCACGAGTTGTTCTTCAGCCATCGTCAAGAGTCTCGCGAGATGTGCAAGGAAACTCAAGCTTATGCCACCAATTTGAGTGATTCCTTTAGTGCGAATAACATCTTGCTTGAAGTTGTGAACGACTAACTCTTTTGCATTTGTGAAGATGGGGAAAACAGAATGAAAGAGTTGAAGCTCCACCCCTGAGGGCTTGCAATTATAAGACTCAATACAAATGAGATGGACACGATCAACTTCAAGATCAACACCATGGCGGATGAAACTGCTATCATTAAAAAACATGCTCATCATTGACTTTGCCACGGTAATAGTGATAACGTGAGGAACTGTCCTGAAGAAGACGAGGACAATAGCGAGGAGAATTGACCTTTGTTCTCCCTCTCCAGGCTTGGGGCTTGCTTTTTGTTATGGGCTTCAGTCTATCCCACATCACTGATAGGTGTGGGCTAAGTATTTTCCTTGTTTCTTGCTTTGGTGCACTTTGCGCTTTGTTTAACCCAACTTACACCCTTTAATAAAATAACTACTTATAATAAAAAATGAAATGTTATTTTGTTTTCTTATATAATTTTTGATTTATATCTACTTATATTTTATATATTTTTTATATAATTTTCATATTTCATATTTATATATGGGTTTAATTTTTCGTACTCTTAAGTTTTAAAATATATTTAGTTTATTGTTTTTTAATTAGTTAATTCTATTATCATCATTTTTTTCAATAGTGATTTCAATAAATAACTCGTGTTCATCTCTAATATCTAGAGTTTTTATGTCATTCTTCCCAATAGACGATTCTCCATAATATCAACTGCTTGGAGAAGGATGTTTGAGCATTCTCTTAGTTCAACGTTGGATGCTTCATTTGTTTGCTCCTGGATAGGGAAGTCAGTCTTAGCATTTGTCATCTTCCTTTCTTCTGAGATCTCTTGAAAATTGAATTTCTTTTCATATTCAACATTGCTATAACTATGATTCATAAACTCGTCTTCCTCATAGTGCTTGTTTCCATTCCTTGACTCTTTTAAATCCAAAAAGTCTGAAAAGGAGATTTCTTTTCAAATCTCTGCTGAAAGGATGTTGTACGACTCGTAACTGCCCATAATTTCTTTATGTAGTGATCCTATGGTTCATACGCTGGCAAGAAAAACAGCTCTGATATCACTGTAATATTCCAAATTGGAATATTTTAAATTAATTTGGTTTTCTCGAAATTCCTTTTTAAAATAATATTTTTTATAAATATAAATATTGCATTTAAAACAATAAATTAAATAAAATATAAGTCCACAAGGGGTTTCATCCTTGGGCTATTATAATCACAAGGGTTTTCGTCCTTGAGAGTGGTTGTATAGCATGACGCTTATATGAAGTTAGATGATTGAATACATAATTGAATGCCTTCTTCCATTCCCACAATGGATTATTTATATCTTCAAATCCTTCCATTGAAGAGACATGACTTTTCCAAATGTCTTGACCCAAGAGGTATATTCCCAAGGGCGGTGTCCTTTGTCTTAATGAATGCTGGTTAACAATTTATTAATTAAGGAGTAAGGCTGGTTATCCACTTAATTAATTTATGTCATTGTATTTAATGCTCATTATAAACCTGCGACTTCCTTGGCTGTGGCAATTTCTTCTTGTAAATTGTAGATTATAGACTTGTGGTTTCTTTGTTAATTGTAGCGCTCCATTTCCAAATGCTGCGATTTCCCTTACTGACTGCAATCCACTAGTAACATCAAGCGAAGACAATGTTCATAGCTTGTTACTTCCTCCACCATCTATTTTCAAATTGGCAGTTTCTTTTTGAAGTGCTAATTACCACTTTTTCCTTTTTATTCTCCTATTTGTTCTGGAACATCACTGAAGTTCCCCATCCTCTGTAACAATGGGCATACCTTTAGAATGGCAATGGCCATGCTTGCGATTGTTTTTTCCAGGAAGATCTTCACTACACATTTGAAAATCTTTTTGATGAACTCTATGACGACTTGTCTTTCTTTTCTTAGCACTAGGCTCTATATTGTTATCTTTTACACGTGGACATTTGACTCTCTTCTTAACAAAGGGGGCATGGGGATCTTCCTACCCAATTCCCTCAGAACATGACCTTCCATCAAATTCAGTGAGAAAATCACTGGGACCAATTGTTGGTCGTTCCTTCTTTTGCCCAACAAAATTTGATATCAATGCTGCTTTTCGTATTTTCCTAGCCTTTTGGTCTACAGCTAATTCTTGTGGATGTAAGACCTTCCACCTCCTCTTGTATTGATTGTCAGTGCGAGGAGGCACAGAGGTTGCTACCTTGGACCAACAAAATCCATAAAGAGAAACTGCTCATTCCAATTTGGCATCCTCCTCTTCCGCCCATGCTTCCATCTTAATTGAAGGATCCAAAACATTATACACCTTTCTCTACATTGGGCTTCAATTCGGCCAGGAACGAATGCAGCAATATTTTTCCATAGCCTAGGCCCATAAACTAGGACAACAACTTTTAGTCGCTTATCCTCCTCCACTGTCCATCTTCCAACCTTTTTCCTATCGGGGAGAATAGACTTGCACCATCTGTTTAAGCATTGAGCACCTGTTCGTCCTTCGATGTTGGCAGCAACAATCTGTCAATCATTATCCCCAAAAGTCTCAACAACTGCTCGAAGCTGTTCGTCTTCTTCCTCTGTCCAATCTTTTCGCATGATGTGAGCATTGATAGTACGTTGATATCGTGACAAGCATTGTGAAGGTGTTCTATTAGTCCCCAACATGTTTGAAATTTGTACCCAGTTATGAACTCCATTGTTTTGCACAATCAAAAAAAATTGTTTGTCTTCAACTTTTGTCCATGGACTGGAGTTGATTAATGGATCTTCATTATTTAGCCATAAGTCGATGCAATATTTGCATTTGCATATCTTTTCTATTGGACCCAATCTTGTGTTCGGGGATATTATAGAAAGTAGAGAGGGCATAATTTAACGAATGACGAAGAGCAGTCCAAAGCTATGCAAAGCCAAGTGCCCCCCACATTAACCACTAAAAGTCAGACTCAAGGAAGGCACTTTAGTCTTCAGGGACACTCGGCACATGGAGACCACTTTTGACACCTAAAATAAGGAGCAAGGGTCAAAAAGACCAAACAACGTGATGCTTGATTGCCAAATCGTGTTCTCCCAAGAGTGTAGTGCGTGAGGGTATGACGAGCTTTTTAATGTGGTCCTTGACACTTACCCTTATCACTCAACTGAGTTTGACAAATGCTTCGATCTGATGGTTGAGCTTCAACAAAACCGTTTCCTCTTTCAAAACAACAATACTTTGTTAGCTAGCATTCATGAGCTGCTCTTCAACCATCGTCAAGAGTCTCGTGAGAAGTGCAAGGAAACTCAAGCTTATGCCACCAATTTGAGTGATTCCTTCAGTGCGAATAACAACTTGCTTGAAGTTGTGAATGACCAACTCTTTTGCATTTGTGAAGATGGGGAAAACAAAATGAAAGAGTTGAAGCTCCACTCCCGAGGGCTTGCAACTATAGGACCCAATACAAATGAGATGCACACGATCAACTTCAATATCAACACCATGGCGGATGAAACTGCTATCATTAAAAAACATGTTCATCATTGGCTTTGCCATGGTAATAGTGATAACAACGTGAGGAATTGTCCTCAAGAAGACGAGGACGAGAGTGAGGAGAATTGATCTCTGTTCTCCTTCTCCAGGCTTGGGGCTTGCTTTTTGTTATGGGCTTCAGTCTATCCCACATCACTGATAGGTGTGGGCTAAGTATTTTCCTTTTTTCTTGCTTTGGTGCACTTTGTGCTTTGTTAACCAAACTTACACCCTTTAATAAAATAATTACTTATAATAAAAATTGAAATGTTATTTTGTTTTCTTATAATTTTTGATTTATATCTACTTATATTTTATATAATTTTCATATTTCATATTTATATATGGTTTTAATTTTTTGTACTTTCAAGTTTTTAAAATATATTTAGTTGTTTTTTAATTATTTAATTCTGTTATCATCATTTTTTTTATTTTTTAATATTTTAATATTTTTTTATTAATTATTTATATATTCTAGCTATATATATATATATATATATTTTGACAAATAAATTTTTCTTTTAAAATTTACAGAAAATTCCATGGCTCCTAAAAAATCAAATGCTAAAAGATAGGAGCATGTTTTATGGACAGGGTCAGTGAATGAAATAAAATGTAACTTATGTAGGAATTTTTTTTGTGGGAGTTTAACCAAAGCAGTGGACCACCTACTTGGCAGATCGGGTGTCTTGGTGGGGTTGTTAAAGCATGTCTTGTTATTACTTCAAAAAGTAGAGTGAGACTGGAGAGAGAGGATGAACAATCACTAGTTGGAAAACATATGATACCGCAATAAAATAAAGAATTCAAGAAGAAATTTTCAGGAATATATTAAAAGGTTTTTCAACGAACATGTCATCATCATGTATGCAATCAAACACTTGTGAAGGTGGAACAATCCCCAACATTTGGAAGGTGGTACGAAAGTAAGATGTGGATGAGAGGAGGAACAATCCCCAACACTTGTAAAAGTATGTCTTCAAATTAATTTAAAACTTAGAGTGAGATTGGAGAGAGAGGAGGAACAATCACTAGCTGGAAAACATATGATAACGCAAAAAAACAAAGAATTGTAGAAGAAATTTCCAGGGACACATTAAAAGGTTTTTCAAGGAACATGCTATCATCATGTATGCAATCAAACACTTGTGAAGGTGGAACAATCCCCAACATTTGGAAGGTGGTACAAAAGTAAGATGTGAATGATGCATTGGCCGATTTGTTTTATTCAAGTGCCATTACATTCAATGTGGCCAAGAGATTGTTTTTAAAAAATATAGATTAAAAAAATCTTGAATTTGGCAATGATACACTCCACCTAGTTTTGAGAGGTTTAGGTCAAAAGAGAGGGTGATTAAAAACATAGCAGACGTCAAAGTCTCTGAGTATAATAGGTTAAAATATATCGAGTGTTCGCTGTTCCAATATGTGTCAAAGGCCATTAATTAATGTCTTGTTTTATTGCTATCAAGGCATATCTTTCTTGAAAGTGATTGACACCATGAACTATAAGAAGACTTCAGAGTATATTTTCAAAATTTTAGATGAAGTAATTCTGGAAGTGGGTGAATAAAATGTAGTTTAGGTTGTTATTAATGATGTGGCAACTTTTGTAGACCTATAAAAATGATTATGGACAAGTGTCCACAAATTTATGGGATCCCTTATGCAACACATTGCCTTAATTTGCTATTTCAAAATTTGGCCAAATTTCCATGCGTGCATGAAGCAATTCAAAGCGGGATGACAATAGCAAACTTCATAAGGAACCATAACCTCACATTGAGTATTTATAGACAATATGAATCTAAGGAGTTGTTAGGTCTTGTGAAACACGATTTGCCTCTTTTTATATGACTTTGAAAAGAGTGGTTGAAGAGAAAGTAGCGTTAGTGATGGGAAAAATTTGTGTTTTTAACAACCTCTAAAGGAAAGCATGCAAAACAAATCATTATAAACCCCAACCTTTGCAAAAGTGAAAACAAAGTTCTGAAAATGTGTGAACCTATTGTTGATATGATTCACATGGTTGATGGTGGCAACCCTTGTCTTGGCATGCTTTATGAGTCTATGGATGGTTGTAAGGATTCCATTCAAAAGACATTCAATGATGTGGAGATTGGTTACAAAGAAACATGGGATGTGATTGAATGATTATGGACAAGTAGCCACAAATTTATTGAAGCCCTTATGCAACACATTGCCTTCATTTGCTACTTTGGGACTTGGCCAAATTTCCATGGGTGCATGAAACAATTTAAAGGGGGAGGACAATTGCAAACTTCATAAGGAACTATGGCCTCATTTTGAGCATTTATAGACAACATGTATCTAAGGAGTTGTTGACACCTTGTGAAGAAAGATTTGTTTTTTAAATCACTTGAAAAGATTTGTAGAAGAGAAAGCAACGATAAGGTCAATGATTTGTTGCAATGAGTGGGAAAAGTCTACGCTTTCAACAAGCTCTAAGGGATAACATGCAGAACAAATCTTTATAAACCCAAACTTTTGGGAAAGTGCAAACAAAGTTTTGAAAATATGTGAACCTATTATTAATGTGCTTCACATGTTTGATGGTGGCACCCCTTGTCTTGGCATGCTTTATGAGGTTATTGACCTTTGTAAAGAATCGGTTCAAAAGACATTCAATGATGTGGACATTGACTACAAAGAAATATGGGATGTGATTGATGTAAGATGGAAAATGATGCACACACCCTTGCATGCAACGGCTTGTTATCTAGAGCCTCGAGTCTTTCATACATATAAAGACCGATTTTGAAGTCATGATTGGACTTATGAAGCCAGTGACAAGCTTGTTTCAGATCCTGACCTTGCATGTATAATCAGGGACCAAACAAGGGCATTCTGTGTGCAAAATGGGGTATTTGCAAAACTAGGAGCCAAGTATGACAAGCCACGTCTTGAAGGATAGAGAGGGTGGAAATCTTATGGATCAAGTGCAAAGGAAATACAATACTTTGTTGTTTGAAATGAGTCAAGGAGCAAGTGCACCGGTTTGTGATAGAAATTGGAGTTGTTTTGACCACATTCAATCTAAGAAAAAAATAGCTTAATGATTTTTTTGATATGTAAAAGAGGGTTCTATTGGGGCCCTCACACATGCAAAATTACGATGTACATTTGATTCCAAGTTGAGATGGAAAAAGTAAGATGTAGCTATAGAGGTATAAGATTGTGAAGGAAGATAAAAGAGAAGAAGATATTAGTTTGAAGTTGTATATCTACAAAACCAAAGATACTAAGGTCACTATTCACTTGCCCTTTGCCATAGAGTAACAGATTGATTGTGTTTGCATTCTCTAATAGAACTCTGTTGGTGAATCTCGAGAGGTAAGCACCTAGGTAATCCATTGTGCAAAAGACGCACACACATTGTATTTGGAAATAAGCTGGTCCATAGTGAGCATTGGTCTTGCCAGAATGTCTTGGGTTGATGACATACCTGCTGGATGCCCTTTGTGGTCCATCATCCAAAACTTGCCTTCAAGTTGACCAATTAGTTTCTTGTTCCTGCTTCTCTTTTTGCCCATGTTGCATTTTAAAATTGGCTTAGCTAATGGAGATTGAGAAGAGGAAGACTCTACCTTTCTGTTCTTTTTTCGTTTGCTTGTTGCAAGAGAGCAAGAGTCAAACCAATCTACCATTCTTCCTTAGAGACAATCAAGGTGCTTTAAAATGAGTGAATTTAAGGGTTCCTCTATCCTCCTATCGTTGTCCTCCCTTGAACCTTCATTGGTATTTAGCCTAGACTCCAAATCCTTCTCTGTCCATTTTCTAAAGCTTTGGTTGAGGCTTGGGTCTGCCTTGAGCGGCCTACACAAATCTCAAATCTGTTTTTAAACTTTGGCTTCATATGGTTTTTTGGAGGGAAAGGCTTGTTCTAGAATAAATTGAAAAGTTGAAATCGCCGACATCATTAGCGTAAGAGCAGAAATTGAATCACTCCCAAGCTTTCAAGTGTGAAGGGTGGCCCTACTCTGACGCCATATATTGATAAAGCATGCTAAATCAGTTGGGACAAGGCTTCATCCCCTCCAAAAAACTTACAAACATAACCAATAGACAGGGGAGGACGAAGGAAGAGATTCCATCGCTGAAGCGCAGGGCAAGAAGTAGGGGAGCATTAAAGAATAGGGGAGATGAATGAACGCATATGCCATAAATAGGAGCAGCCCGTTAAGGACGATGCATGTGAGCTATTAAATTAAAACTTGGTGAATCCACAAGTGTGTGATGGGATGGATAGGGAGCTTCAAGTTATTGAGAGGGATTGTGACATCCCATCCTTAGCAATGATTTTGCTTAATCCTTAAAACTTTGGTAATTGGTCACTTTCTATGAGGTTGAAGGTGTCCAAACTAGCCCCCATGTTTGCAATGTGGTCCGCTACACCCATAGTTCAAAATCACGTTTTGGGTGATTTCTCCGGAGGTCAAATTTGAAGTGGATCTCGGATCTCGAGAATTTCTCGGCAACTTTATTCTTACTCTTAAAAAACATATAAAGTCATAAAATAAACTTAAATGTAAAACATTGCTAAATGACATGAGAAATGATTGTAGAGAATGCCATAGGCCCATAAGTATATTTTGTGTATATTGCGGCTTGCTAGATACTATAAAACTGCAGTCTGTGTTTTACTATTTACCCTCATTCAAAGCATTCAATAAGTGTATTGTATATACTATAAAGTTTATACAGGGTACAACAACAGTATGCCCACAGCCCTATGCACAATATCACTGTCAAGTGTCAACCGATTCACTATTTTTGTATTTAGCTTGAAAATTTTGGGCTCGCCACAAATGATGCTAAGGCGCTAAACAAAATAACATTCACAATCAAAATAACTTCCAAATTTCTGGCTTTTTTGATCCAAATTGGATCTTGGAAAACGTCATAATTTAGTTGATTGAGATTATCAGCTTTACTTCTTAGTTTGTGTGACTAATGAAATGCTCTAAGACATATTTCACCTTCTCCAAGAAGCATAATTGGATGAGAAAAGATTCAGAAATAGATCAGAGTCAGGAAACACAAGGATGATTAGTAACAACATGTTACGTTGTTACCACCAAACTCATCAAATCAGAAAACAAGTCATATATGACAGGTTTGGATAGGTACAAACTCGATTTGCACAGAACATGAACACACAAACGAGTTTGGCTACAGCTGAACCTACTCCATATGGGACAAAATATTAGACTCATACAGTTACAAGGAGGTCTGAATGCTTGGAGCTCCATATTTTTGAGCTCTTAGTTGATTTGGATCTTTGTTCTAGTTGCATACTTATTCTTTTGCAGAAAAACAGTTTCTGGGGTCATTTCAAGGCATTGAAGAGTGATTCTAGAATTGCAGTTTGAATTCTGGAGGTAGACAATGATTGTACAGCCAAGATCAGTCGTCAAGCATGTTGATTAAGCGTAATGCAAATCAAGGAAAACTGATAGAACATTGTAGAGGTGTTGGAGAAGGCCCTCAATATCCATGAACATTGTAGAAGTGCTAGAGGAGGCCCACAATATATTTCAAATTTCAAAATGAGCAGTTGGTTTGTAAATATTGTATGATGATAGTGGAGATGAGGAGGTGCAGCCCCACTCTGCTGGATTTTTCCACATTGGGTTTCTTGAGAGTAAATTATTGTTTTAATCTCTCTTTTCATGTGTGTTTGAGTCATTTACTTGCTTACTTTCATTTTATGCAATTACTTAATGAATTCAAGCACTTAAGGAAACATATAAATGACATATGCATCTATAATAGCAAATAGGAGTTAAGATTCAGTATCCTAAAAGTTAAAGAATCGGTGTGCTGTTTGTTGCACTATTGGTTTTTTGAATGAGAGGGGCCACATGTTGGTAGTAGCATAAAGGGGTGTGAAATTTTGTTTATGAGCATTGCAGGCATGTATGGGAGTATTTACACAATTGTATATTGAATATAACATATAGATGTCAGCCCATAGCTTTTAGCAAACATTACTTTGCAGCCTCATGTATGTGGATTTCAGTAGCATAGAACATTGGATCAATCATGTTTGTGTTGGTGAATTGTTTATTGGAATATTCAAGTCGATTATGGATCACATTTATGACGTACTGAGAAATCCAGCAAATATAGGTTCAATGCTGCATTTTTACGGTTTTGGTCATTTTGATTCTTGCTTATATGATTATTAAGCTCTCAAATTTTTCTTTACTTGAAGTAGGTATGCCAAATTTGTAGTAGTGCAGAGGCATGCACTGCTGCGCATGGTGACTTCTTTGCATCAAGTCCTTGATTTGTCCATATAACTAAACAAGGTGTAGCATTTTGTATCTGAAATTACTTTATTTCTTTGAGTGCATGTTAAAATGTGCATTTTCATGATTTTCAATTATTGCAATCAAGAAATATTAAAGCACAAAGCTCTGGCAAATGGTTATAATAATTGAATACAATCAATCAGCTTAAGGCTTGTATGTGTTCTGGGTGATGGTTTACAGTTTAATTATGTTTTCAAGCTTCTGTGTATTAAAATAAACTCTGGGCTGCAACTATTCCTAACTTCGAAAGCAATGGGCAGGTCAGAAGCAAGACAACAGGGGCAGTATATATTCTTGCAGTGTCTCGCCTATCTCAGCTGCCAGCCAAGAAGCTAAAGCCAGATGTCTCTAATGGTCCCAGTTCTAAATCAAAAGATTCAGGAACAAAAGCAGGAGGCAAGCAAAAAGATATTGATGAGGAAAAGGTGGTAGCTGCATTGGATACTCACTCATATGAATTGCTGGAGACTTTTAAGGGCTCTGTTCTGGTTGGTAAAAAGTGAGTCTTGCAAGTAACTCAAGTTTTTTTGGCTAAGGGTTAAATAATTCTGACCGGAGCTATTAACTGGGCTACAATTAACCATAGTTGGTCACATATCCATTTAACACAATGCCAATGAGAATTGAACTTGGGTGGGGTTGGAAACAGCTCTCACATTTAACCAATCAACGTAAATCTCATCTGCAAGTAACTCAAGTTTTAAGTTTTTATAGAATCTTGTACTTTCTTGGAAATAAAAAATCAGTTATGGAATACAGACAACAGATGGACCTTGTAAAGCAAGTATTACAAACTTAGGAGCTTGAGATTATAAAAATATTTTTATCTAACTAAATTTTTTTCCTAGTGCCACATGAAAATATTTTTTCTATTTTTTTTGTCCGGGGAATTCTAAAAGATCGCATCTAGCAAGAGGATCTATGTTTGTGCAATTCCTGGTAAAGTTGAACTGCTGCTGCAAAGTGAAACTTTAACCTGGTATAAAAGCTCACTGTTGCCACTTTTCCATTCCTGGAAGAATGTTTTTTCTTGCTGTTTACTTAAATTTCATTTTCTGTTTGTGTTCATGTGCCCTTTGAGAGGCATAGTGAGATACCATTTGCCACAGATGTTATACTAAATAAGATATCTAAAGGTTAAATAACTTTGTAATTTGACGAGAGTAAAAGAGTGCGCAAACTCTGAGGTCTCTTGCAATTTGGTAGTCCAGCTCAGTTCTAAGGTGGTTGAGCATACTTGAAACTGACCTAATAATATCCTCTGTTCATGCAGGATGAAGTGTAAATATTAAAGAGCATGATAATACCACCATGGTTAAAGTCCACATCCCTGTATTGCCTGAAACTCGAGAAGATAAGGAATAAAAATCTAGATTTACATGTAGACTTGAGCTGCTCATTTAACTATGGAAAATGTGCATTATGCTTTGGTCCAACAAACACAATTAGGGAAGATGTTGTGACCATCCCAAACTTTCCACTGGACACACTTGTATGGTCAATGTCTCCCAACTATTGTTGCTAGCCCTGTACACGACATTTTATGTCACTCAAAACACTGATAGCCCCATACTTGGCTTTCTAAGGCATTCAAAACACTAAGTCATAGAACTATTTTTAGCACACGTTTCTTGTCAAATGGCAATGACATTGTGTGTGTGTGCACTCATGTGCATGCCTGCATGTTTGCTTTGTTGAATTGGAGGATACGTATTTAGTTATGCACACATTTATGTACTTGTCATATTCAGTATTTTAATCTCCATGGGTAATTTAAGTAACCATTCTAGGAAGGTAATATGCTGTAGGTACGCATGGATATATTCCTACCAACATAATGAGAGAATCATGTGATCATTATAAGCCACCCTAATGTGATGCATGCAAAACATATATTCATCCATTCTCTTCTTTGCCCTTCCTTGATGTATCTTGTAAGCAGAAATGGTTTAGATGGCCAACTACAGCCCGATGATGTGTGATATCAATTTAAAATCATATCAATAATGCAGTTAACAATCATCATAGACAAGGATTGAACTCAGATATCATGGAGAGTAAATTTAGTCATGGACGTGATACAATACTCAGTAGAAGCATACACAATTAAGTTTACATAACAGACAGGATTGTTTTAATTTCAGAAATTAGGTAATACACCTTACCTTTTAGCCTTGATCTTGTTGACCGGCCATTTAATCTTTATGGTTGCTTAGTGGAATAGGCGGTAACATGTATTTCAGCGTCTGATTCATCTAGAAATTTCAATTTGGGTGTTAGCAATCAGGTCAAACGACTAAATTTTTAGGTCCATTTGTAATTAGGGTTGTATGAATGCCAATTTAGTTGCATCATGTTTTTGTGCCTTTAAATATTTATTTCCTATTAATGCTTTTGGAGGTGTGTTCAAAGTGCTTCTCATTGTATCTAGTGGGATAGGGGTGAAATAGCACAACGGCATGCAGAATAATATGCTAGTAGAGAATTTTTTGGTTTCTTGTTCTGCAATTATTTGGGCTGATATGCATAGTCCGATTGACATTGCTTGTCACTTAGCAATGCGATTCGCTAAATTGCATTGCTTTAACAACTGCTAGTAATTCAGTGTTTAGTGTTGACTGATATGATGTTTTAGGTTTTGCAATGGAGTAGGTCCTATTTTTTTGTGTTATTCACATTGAATCTGAATTTTTTTTGGGTGAAGGATGAATTTAATGCAGTTGATTATTATTCAGGTACGAGCCAGTGTTTGACTTCTTCTCGGAGCTCTCTGATGTTGCCTTCAGAGTGGTTGCAGACAATTATGTGACGGATGACAGTGGTACTGGTGTGGTGCATTGTGCTCCTGCATTCGGAGAAGATGATTATCGTGTCTGTTCAGAAGCGAATATTATTATAAAGGTATCCCTTATATGGCTACGGTATTGGAGCTTCTTGTTCCACTACCTTGTGTGTGTTGATTTTTGCTATCTATGCATGTTTTACATCATATGTCCCTGATTTGACCTAAAGGAGTTTAGCTCTCTTGATGGTAGTGGCTGTGTGGTTGATATATCCTTCACTAGCTATTGACATGGCTCATTATGTGATGATATAAGTTTCAGCCATAGCTGGATCTGTATATTTGGGTTTCTCTGCTTTTCCATTGTCTGGCCTGGGATATGCTTATCAATTTTCAGCAAATATGATTTGACTTGTTGGACTTATCCCGACATATTCCTAAGCATGGAACTTCCACCCAAGGACTTTTTTAGACTATAAGCTAGGTAAAAAGCATACTTATACAAGCTATTATCAGGAATCTAATTCTCTATTTGGTTATAATATAAACTAATAATTTTGAGCTACTGAGCTGCCCAAGCAAACCAAAATATAGGTGGGTATGAAATTGAAAGGTTCACTTGCTATTTTAGTTCGAAAGGGGAAAGTGGAGTGTGTGTTGAGTTTATTTTAGGTGTGGTTTTGAAAGTTTAATCGTTATGAGCATGGAACTATACAATAGCTGCTGAATAGGATTTGCAAGTAAAAAAAAAAATGATAAACACGAGTAAAAGATGAATCTAATCTTACCTGAAATGCAATTCGACAATTATTCTTGTAGTGGGGACAATTATATGACAATCAATTTTCTGATACAAGAAGATATCTACATTCCATGAACTTAAAAGCAATAAATTTAAAACTTGCAGCTTCATTGTGTTTTGGTAGCTCCTTCCTAATTCTTTGAAACAGCCATTACAAATGGCTCCCTCATTGTCTAGGTGTGCATTCCTTACATTTTGAAATAGAAGCTGTTGTCAACTCAAACCGGAAATCTGCCAAAATACTGACACACAACAGTTCGAATCTAAAAGTCTGATTTTCTGACATTAGAGAGCTGAATCTCTGGAGTAGAAAGGCAAAAAAACATTTTTAGGTCACAGTGCAGGGAGATGACAATCTGGGGTTTGAGACTTTCCTTGTGGAGTCCCACAAGGGGATTTCCTTTCATTTACCTCATATGTTCTTTAAATTTTGTACCTATGAGTTTTGATCTCATGACCATGCTTGAGACATAACATAAAATCTGAATCAATTATATAAATCTGAAATTGAAATGCTATAAAAAGGAACTGATGTAACACCTGAAAGCTGTTATACAGTTGAAGCCTGAAACTGCTAGAAACTAAAATCTACAACACTCAAATAAACCATTGAAAAGAAATATCTGGAATATCACTAAACACTGAAATGAATGAGAAGTAGATAGGAGATAACTTCATCAAAAAGTTATGGATACCAAATGAGGCCAACAGAAGTGTGGTCACTGTGCTTGTCCATGAGATTCTGTTTTTCTGACCGCCAAATTGAAAAAGGCTTCTTTACATCCCATTAGAGGGAACAAGCCTCCTCATATAGACTCTTTTACACAAGACAACCTATTTTTTACATATCTGCCAAATTGTACCAATCAACATATATACATTGACTGAAAAGATGGGTTGATGGATTTGCTTTTTCAAAAGGTGGAAAGGCCCATTAACTTGAAGTGGTATGCCTAGCTACATAGAAGGAAGGATAGATAGATAGATAGATATTTTAATAATGTCCACGAGACCAAAAGCAGTCCATGGAACCCCAAACCAAAAAGTATAACTGAAGGAGTGAAAAAGCCATCGGAAAAAGAGAGAAGAATTGAGTTGTTGGACCTAAGTTCACAAGCTGTTATTTTGCCTTTGAGGGTTCACTCTCCTACTGTGGGTCTTGATCAAAAATTTCTGCACTTCAAATATAGTGAACCTAGGATACTCCCTATAGATTGTCTAACTCTGATGTCGTCATATGCAGAGCACTCCATGAGATAATGCCATTCTGTCTCAACCATTCCTGATGTTCACATAGGACATATTCTCTCTTCTCACTTTTCTTTTGGGATCCTCCACCTACCCCTCTGACATCGGAGTTTGGTGTGACCCTATTCTCAATTGGGCTATGAGCATCTTCATTCTCCATTTAATTTTTGCTCCTATGTAGGGTTTTTGGTCATGCTCATAAGCGGGGTTGAACATGGTCATGTAGAACTGCTTTTTCTTCTCTATCTGCTTTGTCCACATGTTTGTTTTAAACTTTTCCCTCACATAGCTTTTTATTTCTTCATTGGTCACTGGGCACTTGTGCATGTTAATATCCCACTTATCCATCCATATTTTGTTTTGTTTCATCCACGTCCTATTTCGCTTGCTCACCTCTTCTTTTATTACTGCCTTTGGCCACCTATCCTACCTTTACTTTTTTTATGTACCCTAGGAGATGTATCATAGCTGCAACTTCTATTGGGAAAGTACATGTTCTTGCAAGAATTATCTCGTGTGGAACTGACGCTTTAATCTTGACGGCACTTGTGATAAATTTTTCTGGATTCTCCCAAATTGCCTCCACTTTGACCTTGACATACCATTAGCCCAAACTTCACATCCATAGAGTACCATTGCAACTACCAGTAGTCCAAACAAGACCCCGGTGGTCTTCCAATCCCACAAATCAGCATCCCTGCCCTTGTTTTGAAGAGAGTACAACGCTCTCCATCCCCCTTGTATTCTCTATTCTATGCATGTGTCCCAATTGAGCTTGTTGGTGAAATCAAGCCCTAAATACTTGTATTTTGAGACTATTTTGAGCGGGCTACCCTCAAACAAGAAGCTTGCATGCCGCATTTCTTTTTGGCATGAGATCAAAATCTTCATTTTGCTAGTGTTGACTTGCATCTCTACCTCTTTGCAAAAGAGCTATAAGGCTTTCAAATGATCTCTTAAGCTTTGGGCTGTAGTTGAGGTCAAAATGAAACCATCTGCATATAGTAGTTTTATCACATAATTAGCTATGTGGACTCCGCCACCTGCTAGTCTATCTATCCATTCTTCCAATTTGTCAATATAGAGACCAAATAGTTTTGAAGATAAAGGACATCCTTGTTTAACCCCTATGTCACTACTGAAACTTTATGATAAACCTGTATGTAATTTGATCTTGGCTCTAATCTGCTCGTATAACCGATGAATTGCTGCCCTATACTCTCTTGGAACTCCAAGTTCCTCCATCTGGCCCCATAACTTATTTCTAGGGACTGTGTCAAAAACTTTCCTAAAATCAACAAAACAACAAAAGACTTCATCTTTGTTGTCCAATACTTTTTCAATTAAATGTTTGAGAGTGATAGAATGATCTATAGTTGAATACTTTGGCTTAAAGCCTACTCGCTCTTTTGCTCTCTTTCCTTGTTTTTCAGTCCATTCACTGATTTTGCATTCAATCATGCTTCCAAACAGCTTTGCCATGAGAGGATTGACCATAATAGTTCTGTAGTTGGATGGGTTATTGACCTCTTTGCTTTTGAAGAGAGGCACGACTAAGCTAGCAGTCCACTCCACGGGGAAACCCGCTCTAGCGATGTTGTCGAAGATGACTCTTATGTGGGGTGTTAAGATATCTATTTGCCACTTTAGATGTTCAACCTGTAGACCATCTATATCTCGCGCCTTGCCACCTGCCAACCTATTGATTCCTTTTTTAACCTCCTTTGCAGTAAACAACTTCCCCTGTGTGTTGAATATTGGGGGACTATCCTTGTCTTCTCCATGTTCATATAATATTTTTGCGTACTCTAGCCATTGCATTGGTGTAATATCGTTCCTTCTTTGCTTTTTACTTGTTTGTTGCTCTTTCCAAAAACATTTAGGATCACGTTTTCCAAGCCACATCAATTCTTCTTGCCTTGTTTTCATGAAATCCTCCTTTTTTTGTTTTCAACAATTGCATGTACACTTTTCTGTCTGCCTTTTTCCCTATTTCCTTGAGATTCTTCTTTGCTGCCTTGCATTCTTCGTCAAACCAAATATTTTTCGGAAAACTGACTTTTCTCATTTTCTTGGGTTTAGATCTTTTGCACTTGTTTAAAGCTTCTTGGATTGCGTCCATTAACTTGCTGCTGTAAATGTGATTCATGTGAGACCTATATTGTCTCCTTCCTACCCCTTATAGGCTGACTTTCAAAGTTGTTCTGAATATTTCTTTGTTTTCTTGTGTCATGCTTATGCTTCCTTCCCCAGTTCTCCTTTTTGACTGTCTTGGGTTTGCTCATGTTGATGTTTGGACCCAGGCATGCTAATTTTTAAATATATTGGGCTGTGATCAGACATAAGATAAATTGATCCCCAATTTCCTTCTCGACAATCTTTTGTGTCAACTCGTGAGAGCAAATGATGTAATCTACTACGCTTTGCCCATTGTAAGTTTTACAAGCATGCCCCCTTGATATTGGCCATACCTTCATGCCATTGCATATAAGGAGATTATGTATGTCACATAACCTTAGCGGTTCTGACTTCCCTTCCCACTTGCTGTTCTCCTCTTCCTCTAACCATAAAGGGTTGTCATTTGTGTCTCCGCTGTCCTTTAACGTACTAGCTTGTATGTTTGCTGCCTTGGCATATGAAGTCTCCCATTAAAAATTACCTCTCCCATGTGGCTATAGGTTGAAATGTCCATCCCTAATGTTGCATATGGTTCTTCACAATTTATCTTCAATTTCCTATATAATTTTGACTATTGTGGTTCAAAGTAGCATGCTGCTATGCTGGTCGTACTTTCATTTTCAATGATTTCATTCCAAATGTATTGTTTTTCAGGTACTTTTTCACTATTTTTAGAGATCTACCTTGTCTTTCTTTTATGAGTATCATCACCCCTCCATGTCCCCTCCCCTTGTCCGCTACTTCATTCAAGACTAATGCTTTTGTGCATCCAACAAAGTCTGGTGTTTTGCACCCATCATGCTCATGTGTCTCTAAGAGGACAATTTTGTCTTTTCTTTCAGCTATGGGCCCTAAAATGGGACCTCTTGTAATATTCCAAATTGGAATATTTTACATTAATTTGGTTTTCTTGGAAAACCTATTTTTTTATAAATAGAAATATTGCATTTAAAATAATAAATAAAATAAAATATAAGTCCACAAGGGGTTTCGTCCTCGGGCTGTTATAATCACAAGGGTTTTCGTCCTTGAGAGTGGTTGTATAGCATGACGCTTATATGAGTTAGATGATTGAATTCATAATTGGATGCTTGTAATACTTCCACATCTTTTCTCCCTTATGTAGTCTTTAAAAACTTATCACAAAGGAGGTGTCCATCCAAGAGGCACTTCTTCACCAAAAGATGTGATCGTTGACATTTTTGTCGACAATTCCATTAACATTTTTGTTGACATTTCTCTTCACTTTCGGCAACAATTCCGTTTGACACTTCCGTTCACTTCCGACATCAATTTCGTTTGACATTTCCATTCATATTTGTTTAATGACTACCGTATTAAATCGCAACGCTGCTCCTTGGCAGTGGTTTCTTCAGGTGAAATGGCAGCGCCTCTCCTTGAATTCAGCGATCTCCTTGGGGATATTACAATTTGGTCTGGAGAGGATGTCTCTGTTGCATCACATTTTCGCTCTTTCCTACGATCTTCAAGACTCTCCTCACTTGCAATAAATTTTCCCCGTACTCAAGCTCTTCTATATGATTTTCCATAGTCTATGCTTCTATTTGTAAGATTTGCGTTGAGGGCACTCATATGTGCGGTGTCCTACCTCCCCACATCTGAATCATGTCCCATTGAACATTTCACCTCTTCGTCTACCACCTCTTGTAGAAGATGATCCTCCTTTTGCTTGTGATGCTTGGGCAATGATTGCATCTTCCAATCCTTTTTCCCCCTATTGTTCTTTGTTACCGATAGTCTTCTCTTACCTCTCGTAGTACCTTGTCTGCGTGCCAATTTTTCCTCCACTCTTAGTGCATATAGATATGCTTCCTCCACTATTTTCAATCTCACTATGCTGGTCTCATCTTAATGTATTGTGCAACCTTCTCTTGGTCCATCTCACTATGACCTGCCTAGAAAGTGATCTTGTAAATCTCCTTTGTATACTCTATAACACAACTCGTTTTGTCACAAATTTTGCAACCTCTTCAACAGATTCAATTGATAATCTCTAGGTAGAAACTTGCTTTTTAATTTTGCAATCATTCTCTCCCAGTGGGTGATTTTGTCTTTACCCTTGCAATTCCTCTCAAGCTATACATCCTACCACCCTATAGCTACGTGTCTCCACTACCTTTGTCTTTGTTTGCACGACCTTTGTCTTGTGCTCATCCGCTACTTCATTAAACTTAAAGTATTCCTCCATCTCTGTTAGCCAATCTATTATCTTCTCTGGATTCAAGGTTCCAGAAAAACAACAAACCTTGATTCGCTTTCCTCTTCCAATCTTCGATATGGCTTTGATAAATCTCTGTTCTCTTTCATCCAATCGCTCTTGCGTTGGATCTTTTTCTTCATCCTCACCCTCTTGAAATTCATCCTTTGCATTGCTCACATCATCCCTCAGGATGAATCCTCTTCTATTTTCCTCTATTGCAGTCAACTTTGTTTGCATAACATGCATTAATTCCACAATCTCATCAAGTCTTCTAGCCATATTCGCAACTTTTGTGCCCGCTCATCCTACTCTTCTTGGCAACATCTTGACTTTTCACAATCTTCAAATCTATTGTTGCACCTTTCGCAAACCTACACAGTTCGCATTACTCGCAATCTTGCACAGACCTCTCTTGTGCACTCTTGTTCTTTACCCACTTTCGCAAAGAATGGAGAACACAAACCTCAATCTTTCAACCCTTGAGTTGTTTTTATTGCTTTGATACCAAATGATGCAGTTGCGGTTAGGGTTCTTAGTTGAAAGATGCCTTCTACTGTGCAACCGACAATTACACAACGGAAATTTAAACATGACTAAATTTTATTGCTTTAAACAAAGATCATCAAATAGTTATATTGATCATGAATGATACAACCTTAAAACCCAATCTCAAACAACCTCACAAATGCCTGTAGGCTTGCAAATAACATTCCAACACTGCATGTGGTCCCAAACGGCACAATTCCACTAGTCCCTCCTAGATCTGTGCACAAATCTACTTGCAGTATTCCTTGCAACCACACTTTAGACTCCTCCCAATCTGGAATGGAATGCCTTTTCACATGTAGGGTATGTGTTTATGTAGACACAAAATTGACCCATTTACATCATAGTTGCTAGGAGACAGGTATGGGTATTGATACCGGTATAGGGAGATGAGTATGGGTACTAGTACACCATTTTTCGAAAAATAGGAGACGGGGGTACGAGGAGACGATAATATTACATATATATAATAAAAATTGAAAAAAAATATTAAAAATAATTTATTAAAATTTATATTAAAATAAAAACTGAAAAATAAAATATTCAAAATAATTTATTAAAATTAATATTAAAATATAAATTATATTATATATAAATAATAAACACAAATAATAAAAATAAAAATAAAAATACGAATTTTGCCTAACATTAGAAATTCAAATACTACATGTGACTTTTGTCTTTTTAAAAATAGAAATACTACATGACTTGTTACATGTGAGTCAAAAAAGATTTTGAATTAGTAAATAAAAGGTACTTCACGTAGAAGCATTACGTAACAGCTGAAAACATAGGCATTCAACTTACAAAACTAGAAGAAAAGGTCTAGGACCTTGCATTGAGCAAAGTTGAGAAAAAGAGTATAAGACTAAGACTCAGAGATTCACTATACAAGGTAGGAAACTCCACAACAGGGATATTTTTGGTTTGTGACTAGTTCTCATCAAATGATGATGATGTAGAAAGTTATAAGTGCCCTTTTAGTTACAAATACAAAACATTTTTTATTTCTAATTTTTTTTGCCATTCACGGCAAAACCATGCATTACCGTGAATGGCAAAACCAAAGAACATATATTATTTTATAAATCTCGAAATCACTTGGTTTTTTCGTTTTAATGTTTTTTTAAAATCCCGAAATCGGCTGTTTCAGCGTTTTAGACTTGCATTATTTTTTCTGCCCTGGACTATGCATTACTAGGGGACAACGACCTAATCTCGACTGCAAAAACCCATTTTTCTAGTTTATGTGATTTTTTGGTTGGGAAACGATTGAGAGACGTCATATGTCTCCGACAGATAACTCCGGGTATGGGAGATGTCTTTGTACCCATCTTCCATACCAGAGACACGTCCTAGTACCCGAGACGCATCCTGGGGGTGGGGGATGCATCTGATTTACATTAATTGCTCAAACCATAGTTAACATACACATTGATTACTTGTCGAGTGGGCAAGTAATCGCCGAGCGTCATCCAATCCAAGTAATCGCTTGAAATAATCATGGTTTTTTGTTTATTGGAGCCTCGGTGAGTACTGGCCAAGTACTCGCGAGTATTGTGCTAGTACTCTCTGAGGCTCAGTTATTGGCTCCTGCGGGTAGAATGCATCCAATGATTAAATTTAAGTATTTTTTTAATTTGTTGAGTATTGCTGATTAATGGTGAGTGGTTGCCGAGTATTTGCCGATTAATAATTTAGGGGCTAGGTGAGTACTTGCCAAGTACAGGTATGCAAACTATGGCTTAAACAACCCACTAATATCATTCAATACACTTTAGTGCACCACAAATTTTAAATGTCTGATACAATTTCAAGAAAACTTTACAGCCTAACACATCGTGGCATACTACATCACAAGAAATATTAAATGAATCTCTAGTAGCTTCCCATGATTCAAGGAATGAAATGCAATGGCTCTTTCCCATAAGATGTCAAACTACGCTGCGCACGAGACAAGTTGCACTCGCGAGGATAAGTTGCAAGACTTCATAACCAACAAATGCATCGGAAAACTCGTGCCATGATCTTCATATCTGTTGAGAACCTTACTGCACATTACCACAAGCTCTCCACATGACTTGCAAATTCTTGCAATACTTGCAAGGTGAAGAACTAGCTCCTCCAAGATCTCTCACCAACTCTGCTGCTTTTGCAGAAAAGAACCAATCTATGCGGTGACCTAAATGAAAGCTCTGATGTTCGAGGTGTCACCAACTTCTGAAATTGCTTCACAAATTTCTCAAGGTTGTGCTTGGGCAAAAGACCACCACTTCTTGTGCAAATCTTCGCAAGCTTATTTAGACCAACAATGACTGAACGCAACAATAGATGTGCAAATCACAGTCTGCACAAATCTTACACAAAACATGTGCACACTCTAAGGTGGCACAAAACCTTTGCCAAATATTGTAAACTAACATATATTTGGTTGATTCAAGATTGCACGTGAACTCCGATGCCCATGCATCACCCTCTCACACCGACCCTTTTCAACATTTACATCTATGAGCTAGAGGTTTTTCTTCAACAACATACCCATGCAACAAATGGTTGCATTTTACATGATGTGTTGATAACCATACTTATTTTTGTTGATGATGATGTTCTCCTCTCTCACCCTGTTGATGGTTTATAAAGATAACTTGATGTGCTTGCTCGTTTATGTGAGCTTCATTAGCTGGTGGTAAACCTTAGCAAAACTAGGGTCATGATATTCAATAATTCCAAGTGTTCTATTTCCTGATTCCAGGTCATTTACAAATTGGAACCTTTGGAGATCACATTGGCCTACACTTGCATGGGGGTCCAGTTTATCAGATCATCTTTTAGTATGAACCCTA
This sequence comes from Torreya grandis, assembly GCA_037957365.1. Classification (NCBI taxonomy): domain Eukaryota; kingdom Viridiplantae; phylum Streptophyta; class Pinopsida; order Cupressales; family Taxaceae; genus Torreya; species Torreya grandis. The sequence goes on along the minus strand of JARHVA010001683.1, from coordinate 2,268,623 downwards.
CCACTCGATCACATGTTTGCTAGGGATATGCCTTCCTTTATATCTTGGAACGTCAATGTTTTTAGATTCACTTATAGGATATCCCTTCAAAGATGCACCTCATCGATATAGTCCTCAAGCCTATGGTTTTGTATGTGTCTAAGGTTTGGGGACCTAGTCTGGGGTTTGTTAAGTGAGCTCGTATTGAGAGGATCCAGACTCTCATGATTCAACGTATGATTCATTGCAAATAGATTGCCCCTCAGTTCATTGTCCAAGTTGAGAATGCCTCCCAAATTATGCGTCATGTGAGCATCTTTAGGTTTACTTTCTACATCTACAGACTAAGAACCATGGGGTATTCAACTTCAAGCCGTGGGAGGTATCCATACCTAGCCCTATGCTCTTAGAGAGGATTGTATATTTGGGCCTAAATAAACATTGACCTTGTTGGTATTTTGAGACTTGTTTGCTTGTACTGTCTGTCAGCGTCTCTATTGATAGGTTACCTCCTTTCAGGTACTCTTTGGATGCCCCTCATTGGCTTCTTCCCTTAAAGTAGGTCACTTGTATCTCTCCTTCATTGTTCAGGGCCAAGCTTGCCTTTTACACTAAGCATTTATTGTAGATGGTGGATGGTGTCATTCATCACCTTGAATATCTCCATCTTCATTGGTCTCACGTGTTGAAGTTTCCCCTCGACCAGTTGAGGGTGTGCTCACATTAGTTGCGGGTTGATGTTGATCATCATATTCCACGTGAGGGACGAATCTGTCATCTTTGCTCCTTCTAGGAGGTGGAGATTGAGGAACATTTCATTTTTAGTTGCCCTGGTTATTATGAGATCTGGTGTAGATACCAATGTCTTTACATAGACTTGGGGAACTCTCTATCGACTTTATTTTGGGAAGTTGTCACCCTTTGATGCAGGTCCGTGGAGTTAGAGCCCCTAGGCTGATAAAAGTGGTTGATCTTAAATTTCACATCTATGTGACTGTCATATGGGAGTTTTTCTTCTTGCTTGGAGAAGGTGATACAAAAAACATGATATCTTGGATATATGGTGGAGTTTGGAGCCCGATCTTTTTGTCCCAAAAATATTTTTAAAATTCCGATCCAATGGTGCAGCTAGATTGAGACCATTTGTCACCAATTAGCAAGCAATTTGTGGAAAATGTAATGGAGTTTTTAATTAGTATGGCTGGTTTTTTTCTAGATAAATATATTTAAGCCATTTATGGTATAATTTATACATTTGAAATACAAATAAAATTAAAAAAAATAAAATGAAATTAAAAAAATAAAAATAAAAATTGTTGACGTGACGAAGTCTCCAAAATTTCCCCGAAAATGGGGGACATTTTTGAGATGCCCTGCAGATGTTCCTTTCTTCAAAATTTGGGGTCTTTTCGAAGACATTTTCCCCTGCCCCATTGTCCCTGAGATGTCCCAGGCGACCTAGATGGTTGTAGGACGGGTGATGCGTCTTGCTTAACTATGATTTAGACATACCTTCCTTACATGCTTTAGGTGATTCCAAACTTGTCTATTGACAGGTTAGTGGAGCTTATGAATGTAAAAGTGAAAACCTTAAAGCATATTATGAGTTTACTACCAATCTCACCAATGAATTTGCATCTTTGACAATTTATGCAATCCCATGAGAACAAAACAATATCGTAGATTATCTTTCCTCTCCAACCTCCCATATCCATCCGCATAAAGCATTACATGATACTCAATTCCTTGTTCATATGCACAAATGCCGAATATTGGACGGTTACTCGTGAGTTTTAATTCACTAATGTACACCTCATGGTTACTGTCTAATGATACCATTACAACCCTTAGTTGAGATACCTCATGGTTACTGCCTAATGGCACTTTTCATTGTGGTGACTCTTAATTTGATGTCTATTTGACTGTCAAAAGCAAGGTCACTGCTCGGAGGAGAAGGCGATGGAGTCGTTAAACAACATGGGATATATATAAATATATATTTATTATTATTATAATTACCATAGTCCATAGATTAACCCTTTTGTGCAAGGGTGGCAACAACCTTAATTTTGGTATATGGATCCCTAGTTTAAAATACCCTAATGAGGAAAGGTGCCTTAAGTTGGAAGGGAGGGCAGCATTTGTAATGGTATAACCCTATCTTGATGTATCAGCTTGCATTGGCATTCAGGGCCTTTATGATTGGAAATTAATCCTACTATGCTTGTGACAAAATACATATATGAAAATATGTTGTAGAGGGGTGATAAGACTACTGATTGTTAGTAATGATTGTTTAAAAAGGTTAAATTTTGACTATGTGAGATTTAGACCAAGTCCTAAATGTTGTAATCGATTGTGAATAAAGTATTCATGTAAACTTACAACGAAGATAAAGGTATAATAATAATTAGGGTTTTCATTTGTTGGATAGAATGATGGGAGGAATGGAGACTGCTTTCAACTAAGGCACGTAGACCTTGGACGCCCTATCACATTGTCATTTATGATTGTTTGCTATTTGTGGAAACAAGAAGACTCAGTCCTGGAGAGTGATTGGAAAGAAAAAGAGTTTGGTTAAACCTAATAGCTCTCCATTCAAGCACGATAGCTCCCAAAATTCGAGTGCTAGGATCTTCTTTGGATTCCTTGCTCGACTTGCAGTTTGAATGAACAAATGGCATGACATAGAACTTGTGTTTAACCCAATTTTTGAGCTTGGCAGTTTGTTTTTGACTGTGGCAGATCCGGATCTCATTCTCAAACAGAAGTATTTAGTGGTAAGAAGCTAGGGCACGGTTTTGCCGAGCATTTTTGGTGATTGAAGAAAGAAAAGAGTCTAGGGCACATTTTAGCTGGAATGACTAGCCTTGATGCTGTGCTTTCTCCTCATTTGACTGGGTTTGGCCATTCTTCTTTTTTCAGGTGTGTCATTTCCTTTCCTTAGATCCAGAACTTGTATGGGCATTAATTTTGTTTTGCCCTCTTCCTCTAAAACCCTAATGTGGTATATGGAAAAAGGGAATGAATGCTACTTGATAGTATTATTGCTTTTACATGCTTGTTTATATATACATGTATACATCTCTATACATATGCAACAGTGTATGCATAAGGATATACACATGCATTGTTGCTGTATGAGATGTTTATTGGACTTTAAAATAGTCCCTGGTGTGGATACATGAATTGATAGTGATTGTTTTCCTCCTGTGACATGTATCTCTTTTTATTGGTATTCTGGTTATGATTACCTGAAACCTCTTTGCATAGATCTTGATAGTGGCCATTTCTAGCTGAAAGTAATTCATTTGATATCTGAGATGATCATATTTGTTGAATTATCTATTGGGTGCTTATTTTACTGCATCTTTTGATGAACTACATTGAAATCTCAAACCTTATATCTGGTGGTTTTTATTAGGGTTCGCAATGAATGAATATTTTGCTCTTGAAAGTTCTGATGTGTTGTAAAGGAACGACATTGTCAGCTATTTGCTGACCCCATGTATATGTTGATTATGTTATAGTGCAGGTTGAGAAGATATAGAGGTTTGGGTTTTTTAGTTCTTCTTCCTGCAAGTTAAAGGGATTTCTGTTTCTCTAGGACTTGTAGTAGGATTCAGCTTTATTGTTATGGCATATAACTTGTTCCAATTCCCTTCGGTCTTGTATAGGCAGAAAATATGAAAGTAAGCTTTTTGTTGAGCATGGTTCAATGTCCTGTTATGAACCCTTGTGTGGGCTAGTCTCATTAACAAGCTCTGTAACTCCTGAACCTTTTTGTTTAATAAAATGTAATATGAATATATGTACTTGAGAAATCTCCTACTCTCTTCCTTTGTTCTAATATTGTATGGTGATTTGAACTGGCACTGCCATGATCTCTTCTTACGTTGGGAACAGTTAAGTCCACTTGTTTTGTACATGACTTATGTTTCGGGTTTGTAGTCTTCTGTAACATCTTGTATCAGGTTCTCATACTCTGTAAACCACTGCATGAGTCTTGCTCTGTCTGATTTTGAAACAAGGACATGAAATTCGCAAGCTCTTGCAGCTGAATTCAACCAATCCCTTATAGTTATCAACTATTGAATGTCTGTGTTGCTACTTTTGAGTGTTGAACCCAGGGATAAAAGACTTAAGAGTTACAAGATACTGAACTTTGGATAAGATGTTATACTCTGTTTTAACCTTAAATGAAGTATCCTTGCAATTAACTGAGTTCTTTTAGGTTCTGTGATTAAGAAACCACATTTTACACCTTGTTCTGTTCTTCCAGTTGAGCATCATATATGCCTAAAGAGTTATAACTGTGCATAATCCAATCAGGAGGATCCTTCGGGGTTATGAATGATGGATGAAACTGATTTTAATATGGTATAGCCTGTTTTCAGTTTTGTTCTGATAAGAGGTAGAGTTTTCTGTTCTTATTCTGTTCCTTTGAAAGGTAATGGGTTTACTTCTGTCCTTTGATCTTTTAGTGCATCTCCCTAATGAACTGGCTATTGGAGGCTCAGCACTTATCGTTCAGCTTTTCTGGACTCTTTGCATGGATCTTAAGCTCACCAAGGCAGTAATCTGCAAATGGATTGTAGCATGTCTTGATAGGGAAAAATGGAAGAAAACCTATGCTACAGTGTGATTGGAGAAGTGATCCAAAATTTCCGAATGGTGCATATGTTGCCCTTAATAATATTGACCTAGTTGCTCTTCTAGATGAATCTTGCTCATATAAGGTCACCCTATGACACACCCTGTGAATAATGGCCTCTTTCCTTAAGCTAACTCCCTACTGTGCTTCTCTACTGTGCATACAAAACCTGTGAGGTATCCCTGTCCTGATATCAGCTAGAGATCTGCCAAATAATGAAATCTATGTATGGATGTTTTCTTTACATCGTTGATATCACAGTCAGATTTGGACATATATGAATAACTGTAGTTGCAAGGGAAGTTTCCAAAGAAATTGGAAGGATTTTGTGATAATATTGTGAGGTTTGGTCTTTGTAATGACCCATAGATATTTTGGGGAAGAACTCAGGTACAGACCTGTTGTTGCTATGTTTGCATTCCTTGACTCAATGGAAGAACTAAACCCATAATTGATGTTATGATCAGACTAGTAGCTTGTAAATAACATTTGATGATTAAGCTGTGTTCCATTTATGACGTTTCAGGTTTCTAGAGAACTGAAGTGAAATCAAGTATAGCATAGTTTTTAGACCCTGAATAAACATATAGGTTTTGTGGTTATCAGGCAAAATGTTTGAATTTTCTTTCATGAAATCAAGTATAGCCCAGGTCATGTTACTTCTGATCAACAAAGCATTATAAACTGTTCCACATCACAGTATTTATTTGTTTGCATCTATACGGAGGTTTTTATGATGGTCATATAATGTGCAGTCTCCTTTCGCAATCTCTTGTATGTGTGCTATTAATGAAGTACAATATATGTGCACATAATGTATTTATTCTGTTCTAGCCTTGTACTTTTTTTTTCCATGAAGTATCCATATACTTAGGTAACACTGTTATGATAAGTTGTTGCACAGGTTTATATATCATCTAGCGTATCTCAGACTTTTCATTCGGACTGTAATTGTCCTAGCCATGAGTGTTTTTTTCGTGGAAAGAAGGTTTGTCGAATCCCTTGAGGGTACTGTTAAGAGAAAAACCCTAGCAATTCGGACACTTGTATTCCATTGATATACTGTTGATAATCTAGTTGCTTGGCTGCGAGGATGTAGTGACTGAGGTCACTCTGTTCCGTGCTTTAGAAAATCCTTGCTAGTCAATTGTGGAATATGCTCTAGTTATGGCTTATATAGGTGAAACTACTTATTTCTAAGAAGAGATATGTTAAAATATGTTGTGCCTCCTCTCTAAGTTACAACAGATGCTTGTTAAGATTTCAACATGAAGATGCCTTGAAAGGTAGATATAAATCTTGTTATCAGTTATTGCATTCTTCAAGAGTTTTGACTTGGATATAAGACTTAACTATTTTGAGTAGTGTCTAAATTAACTATTTAGAACAGTGTCTAAATGAAAGGAAATATTATTGGTCTTTACAGATATTGTGAACAAGGGATAATAGACCCTGTGCAATAAGTATCCCTACAACTATGTATATGATAACTAGAATTCTGAGTTTCATCGTCCTTGAAGATAACATCTACTCTGGGGTATTGCTACCTAGATGACACTTGGGGATTCAGGAAATCTATCTTAAGGGTACTATGTGATGAGACTTTTGTCTCAGCTAGAATATGGAAGATTAACACAGCTTTGTTTTCATTACTTTTAAAGTTCTAAAAAAATAATAATATTGTATCATGAGATCAAGAGTTTCTTTAGAAAACTGAAGGATCTTCCTTCTCCATGTAATTTACTAACTCATTTTGGCCTACCCTCAATTCCCTAATGGCCTGGGGTAGCTGATAAGATAAATATATTAATGTCCAACTAATGACCACAAAAGTAAGTCAAAGGGACTGCAGATTACAGAAATGTGTCAGGTAAAAGCGGGAAACCAAAAAGGTCTCCAAAAACAAGAAAAACAATGCTGAAAGAAATAGTATAAAACATGGCAAAGAGTGACCATGCTCAGAGCCAAATCACCAAAGGACCCAACCATGTTTAGGTCCAAAGAAGGGAGCAAAAGAAATGAGTAATCTCCAAGAATATGTAAACATGGCACGAGGATGATCCCTAAGAAAGAAAAACCAAGAGGGAACCCATTAAGAGTTCGATCCAACTATCCTAGCATCCAAGGCCAACGAGAAGAAGCTCCAAATAAAATACTGGCCTGAAGAAAGGGAGGTATGATGCTTGGTCTGTCCTCCAATCCTCTGCCTAGAAGGAAAAGTCCTCTGTGAAGGTCTGGTGGATCTAGTTCGCCTCTTGATGTCGGGTCTGAAGTGAATATGCTAATGAAAACTCGGGGGACTATGAATAGTGTCTTTAGGTCTCACTGATCTCGAATGTGGGGCTGTGCTGATGCCAATTTATCACTTAGTGCCTTTCCTCGAAGGTAGCGCCGTGAAAAAGGAAGTAATCCGCTAAGTGGAAACTGTTCTAGTGGGTCTCTGGATGAAAGGATCACGAAGCTTAAGAGCTTCCTTTATATATAAAGCCAAACATCTCTAGTCATATTTGAAGAAGTCATAGTTTGTGTCCTCCTAAATAGGCAGTAAAACCTCCCTCTGATCTCATAGTAACTGGGACAATGGATTTCGTCTCTTGGACGTTGCATAACTGACAAATCCCTTTTGCTCGATTTATATGGTGATCTGTCTCAATGCTAAGCTTGTGAGACCCCACTCGAAATAGTCCTAATGGGATGCGAAAAGAGTGCATCTAGTGGTAGAATGTATACTGTGGACGAATGATAAGCCTGTCCCTCAGCTCCAAGAAGTGCTTTGCATAAAATGCCATCTTAGGGCGTAACTCCCTAGGAGGGTTTACCCAAGTAGTATGGATAAACTGTTTATAAATGTCATCCCTAATAATCTGGTTTAATTCCTATCTAGTGGGTAAAAGATGAGCTGGTGTGTCCAGACTCCAAGGAGTACATAGATGGAGGAAGTCGGTCCCACTTGATTCCCACAGACTCCAATAGATCAGAAACTCATGTATACCAACAATGTCCACGGGTTGAAGGAGTTGAGAGAGCAAGATTCTCTGAAGAAAAATATGCTAAGTATGGGTATCTGTAACGCCCACTCGCAGAATCAACAAACCTCCATATGTGATGTTCGAAAGTGATCATATCAAATATAGTCTCCATTCGGAAGGGTCGGGCTCCAAACTCTGCAAGAATAATGTGTTGGGGAACTGTCTGCTTACATTTGATCATGCAGCGAACGAGAAGTGTTTGGACCCTCTCAATAGTAGCCCAATCACCCTCATGTAGAGAGGTCCCCCAAACTACAAAACCATAGAGAATTGTGGGTCTGATAAGTGTATCCATGAGTGACATCTTGGAAAAAATATCTTGAAAGTAACGCCGAAAACATTGTTGTTCAAGGAGAGTTAAAGAACCATAAGCTTTGTTTATTCTAGGCTAGAGTGCCTGCCTCAAGCTGAAACGTGGACCGTAAGATTGCACTCCCAGATAAGTGTAGGAGGTGGTAATCTCAACCTCCTTTCCTCTGAAAAAGAAATGGAGGTGGGAGGTGTTCAAGCCATTAAATACCATGACCTTGGTTTCTCCAAATTAACAGTTAACTGTCGGAGATCACAAAAGAGAGCTAAAGCATCCAATTGCCGCTGTTAGCCCTCAAGAGAAGAGTCTAGGAGAACCACATCGTCCACAATCAAGAGGATAGAAATTAGAACCTGGTAAAGAAGACACCCATCACTAGCCTGAATATGTTCATGAAGAAAGGTCTCTAACTCATCAATGTATATCCCAAATAAGGTTGGGGACCAAAGACATCCCTTCTTGACCCCAATGGTACTTTTAATAAAGTCTGAAATCGGATGAACCGTGCGGAGACGACCAAGGACATTCTCATATAATCTCATAATGGTTGCCTAGGGGGTCTCAGAAATGCCAATATTTCTAAGTCTCTAGAAAATGCATCTCTCGAAGCATAATCAAACGCTTTTCGAAAGTCTATAAAACAACAATAGACTTTGCATGAGCGATGACCTGCCTCCTCAATAATGGCCGAGAGTGTGAAAATATGATCAATGGTCTGATGGGCTGGTCTAAACCTTGCTTGCCCCCTAGCGTTGAGGTGTCTTTGCTCTAGTTCTCTCGAACGCTGCATGTGTAATACAATAGCATACAATTTCGAGAATGTCCAACCATGATTGACCTGTAATTATTAGGATCTGAATAGGAACCTGATTTGTGTATCGGGTGAATAGTGTGGTGTGACCAAGAGGGTGGGAAACCCAAACAAACCATGTGGTTGAAAAAATCAACCAAATAGCTTCCAAAAGCTCTAAAACCATGTTTGAAGAACTCGGCTTGGAAACCTTCTTCATCGGCCGCCTTGCTACTATTCATCACCTTCACCATTCTTGTATGTGAAAAGGTGAGAAGAAGATGGTGGAGAAGCAACATGGGTTTGCATTTGGCCAGGAATATCATAAAGGGTGGAGGCATGGGAAATCATAGATGTGGGATTAAGCTCAGTGGGGGGGGGGAGAATGTTGTGGAAGGATGGTACACCAAAAGAGTTTGGGGGAGTGATATTAAGCACAAAATATACTAAGAGGGGGGTGAATCAGTATATATCTTATTTCTTAATCAAATTCCTTTTCTTTAACGACTTAACCACACATTCAAGATATGCAATAAAACTGAAACAATAATATGCACCACACAAGAGAGAGAGAGACACTTGATTTTTACGTGGAAACCCAAAGTGGGAAAAATCACAGAGAATAATCTCAAGTATATGAATGAGCACCAACTCAAATTACAAAGTTCGCAAGCACCAACTTGCAGGAGCACCAACCCCTTTGTCGAGCATCAACACAACTATTTGTGAGCACCAACCCACAGGCGCACCAACCCCTCTTGTGTATAAAACACAACTATCTCTCAATGTTGCTTACTCAACAAATGATAGAACACTACAATATCTCCTGCTTTTCTCTCGTCGAGAACAAATACAAACCATGCACTCTTTTGCATTTGAAAAGTCATATGGTGACCCTTCATAAGCAAAAGCGTCATTTCCTCTTTTGTCTTTATCTTGGTGACTTTTCGTATTCCTCAAAGTGTCCCTACATGGAAAAATGTGCCATACTCTTTTTTGTCTTCACATGGTGACTCTTGGAATTCCTCAAGATGACTCTTCATGAGAAAATGCGTCCCATTCCTCTTTCGTCTTTTACCCCATGACTCTTTGACTTCTCCATGGGCCCTCTTTTGACTTATATGCAATCAAAAATATATTCATTAATATTAAATAAATATTAACACACATTAGCCAAGATATGAATATTAAAAACACCATTAAATGCAATGGGGCCTTTATCACGAATAATGCTAGACCTTTGACATCAATGACAATATTTCCAACAATTGAATGTAGGAAGCCCATAAGATCCATCTCCTTTGAGAAATAAAAAAGCGTTTTTTAAGTCGGAGAAGGCAACGATAGGATGATTTTAAGGCTGAGTAAGAGGGGTGAGAATGGAGGAAGGCGTATAAAAGCTGACGGTGGAGAGTCCTACAATCATCATCATACCACTTATTCATGGGGCAAGATCTTTTAGATTGATGGGAAGTAGACGTAGATATGGTGCAGTTAGGAAAAGATTTAAGGGCAGCTTCTCAAATAATGGAGGAAAGACGTGTGTACTTGGAATTAACACAACCAAGTGAGAAGAACTGGGGTTTTGGAGGTAGAAGTTGACGGATGTGAGAAAGGAAAATGTTAGAGTCCCCATCTTCAAATTGGAAAATGGTACGTGGTATACTGAAAGAGGGGGTTGTAACAGGGGGGATAAATCAGCCTGGATGGAGAAAGAGAGAAAAGCATGGTCCGCAAGGGTAATGGGGAAAATGAAAAAATGATGGATGAAGGGCAAAAGGTTTTGACTGGATAAGACGTAATCCACCACACCCTTACCTCCCCAATGAGGTGTACATGTGAAAGAGAGTGAATTTGGAAAGCAAGGCAGCCTATTAAGAATCAACAAATCATGAGATTCCCCCAACTGTAAGAGGTATCTTCCGTATGCTGTGTAAGGACCTGAAGCATCATCTGACATCCTATGCAACCCCACTGACTCTGAATCAATCTCCTGAGTGCAAAGTGTATCAACGGAACGATCGTGGAGAGGTATCTAAAAGTCTATGGGACAAGCATTGAAGTCACCTAGAAGGATAACTTCTCCAACTGCTGAAAATTGAGTAATCTCGGTATACAAATCTATAAAGGGGTCCCCCTTAGGACCACTATGAATGGCATATGATGAAAACGCTAGAGAAAAGTAACAAACCACAATGTAAATATCTCTGGAAAGTGGGGCAGTCCACTAATCCAGACCCACATAAATCTAACAAATTCATTAGACACCTCCACTGAAATTATGCTCTGGAGTGAGTCTCTAAATAAACAAGCGGCCCCACTAGAACCTCTGACCCCACCAGAATTCTTAGTCTCTTGACGACAAGTTGAAAACCAACGGTATCCTATAATGTCTGGGAGAGGCCGTACCGGTTTTTCATGAGTCTGCAATAAAAAGAATGTCTGATGACCCAAGAGTGTCAAACATTAGGCCTGAAGATGACCAAAAAGAGCCAATACCATTCCAATAACTCAGAGATGTCTGAGCCCTGTTGCCTCTCCCCCTGAGCCCGTCATTTAGAAACACCAGGTCTGGATTCCCATTCTGGAGGAAAGGAGTCCCTAACCACTGCCTTGAGGTTCTTAATAACTACCCATTTTCCTGCTTTACGTGTTGCCATAACCACCTCTCTAGAGTGTTTAAGCCCACAACTTGTGATTTGGTGAGATCTTCGTCAAGAAAGATTTTACCAGGGAGAGAGAATAAGGAACGTCCAGTCCTAAGGGCCCTAAGCCGATCAACGGCGGATCTGAAACGGAGGAAAAATGTGGAATTGAACCCCAACCATACTCTTTCTAGTGTCACATCTGATATACCTAGTTTGTCCCTAAGGAACTCGGTTGTGACCATCATGGGATCCGAAGAGGAAAGACGTAAGGGAAGCCCTCTCACCTTGAGGTTTAATTTTCTAATGTGTCTAGTACGTTCCTCTATGAGTTTTGCTTGAACAATTTCCTCTACTGTTGCTATAGGAAGATGATTTCTTGTTGAGCACAGGTTAATACTGAGAGGGGGGTGAGTCAGTATTATAAATTCTTTTTTTTTTTAACACTTAATCACTTATTCCAATTAAGATATTCAAAGCAATCAAATCACAACACAAGATAACAGAATGCAAAGTGACACTAGATATACATAGAAACCCTTTCGGGAGAAAACCACGGAGAAATCTTTCTCAATATAAATATTCATAGGCACCAATCCCAAATACAATTTTGTAGGCACCAACCTCTTTTGTCGGGCACCAACTCAGCAAGAGAGACCAATCTCTTCAAAACGAAGGCACCAACCTTCTCACAAGAATCACTCTTCTATCTCTGATTTGTTGCTAACACAACGGATGATAGAACACTGCTTTATCTCTTTTCGATTCGATTTACACTTGAGTGTTTTCGTTGCTATGCTCTGCCTTATACTTGCTGGTTCTTCCTTTCAATATTCTCACAAAATTCTGTTTCGAAATATTTCTGCTCTTCTTTTTTTTCCTTCCACTTTCGAATATACAAATTTGCCACTCGCTATGCACTTATTTATAACCCACGAAAAACCACAAATCAAGGTTGCGATTATTTAAACGAAAAAGTCCATTCGAACGGTCATTGGCCAAGGTTGGGGACCATTTTAGCCTTAAAAACTGCCTTGAAACCTTCGCCATAATTATCTCTTTAAGCTTGTTAAACATAGTCAATTTATCTTCGATTCCACGCAAAGATATGACTGTTATTTGCACGATTAATTGACTCAATCAAATTAAATATTCTTTATTTAATTTAATTCTTTTATCAAAATACTTTGCCATCAATCAGATTCACGATTACCTTTTGACATCAATGACAATATTTTCAACAATTTCTCCCTTTGTCATTGATGGCAACTACGCACTGAATCTGCTCCCCCTTGTTGTATTGTTTCTTCTAATAGAGATCTTTTCTGCAGTTCCCCCTTTCTTTTACTCCCTTTTTCCGCACTTCTTCCCCTTTGACATCAATGGCAAAGGGACTACACAGGAGCTAGATAATGCAATTCTTAGCTCTCCCTTAATCAATACTTCCCTTCAGTGGCAAGAAGCAAAAAAGATTCCTCTCAAGTACTCATGTAGGTATTCAAATGTGTCCTTTGGAAGTGGCTTGGTAAAAATGTCTGCTATCTACTCTGTGGTGGCAATATATTCCAATTTTCCCTATTGTTCTACAACTTGCTCTCTCTATAAATGGTATCCAATTCGAATGTGCTTTGTTTTGGAATGCATCACTGGATTCTTTGAGATGCTGATAGCATTGGTATTGTCGCAGTATATTGAAATTGGATGATGATATTCCACCTTGATGTCTTTAAGGGTCTGCTTCATCCAAAGAATTTGAGGGCAATACAATATTGCTGCTATGTATTCTGCTTCTGTTGTGGATAGGGAAACTGAATTCTGCGTTTGACTTAGCCAAGACACTAGGCTATCTCCAAGGAAAAATGCTCCTCTGCTTGTGCTTTTCTATCATCTAGGCATCCTGTCCAATTTGAGTCTGTATATGCTACCAAAGTGAAATCCTTCCCTGTAGGATACTGCAATCCATAGTCCAGGGTCCCCTTTAGATATCTGAATATCCGCTTCACTGTTTGCACATGTGTTTCTTTAGGAGTTGCTTGATAGCGTGCTACCATGCCCATTGCTTGCATGATATCCGGCTTGGATGGTGTTATGTACAAAAGACTGCTAATCATTGATTTGTAGAGGGATTGATCTGTATTCGACGATTCATCATCCTTACTCAACTTGTTTCTTGTAGCCATAGGCGTGCCAATTGGTGCACAATTTTTTTTCAAATTTCTTCAATATTTCTTTAGCATACTTGGTCTGGGAGATGACTAATCCTTTACTGGACTAAGATATTTGCAATCCAAGAAAGAATGATAACTCACCAAGCATGGACATCTCAAATTCGTTCTGCATGTCTTTGGCGAATCCTTTGGATAGCTTCTCACTATCTCCTCCAAAGATTATATCAACATAAACTACAACAATTAACTGATGCTCACCTTCAGTTTGATGTACAAATTATTGTCGGCAAATCCTCTCTTGAATCCCTGGTCTTGTAGAGACTTGTCAAGTCTTGAATACCAAGCCCTAGGGGCTTGCTTCAATCGATACAAGGCTTTCTTCAATTTGCATACATATTTGCTATCTTCTGATATAAGAAATCCTTCTCACTGCTTGATGTACACTTCCTCTTCTTATTTACCATTCAAAAAAGCAGATTTTACATCCATTTGATATACCTTGAAGTTCTTGAAAACAACATAGGCAAGAAACATTCTGATTGCCTCTAATATTGCCACGGGAGCGAAGGTTTCTTCAAAGTCAATACCTTCGATTTGAGCATATCTTTTGCATACCAATTGAGCCTTGTTTTGCATCACTTGACCATCCTCATTTAGTTTGTTCTTGTATACCCATTTGGTGCTAATCACATTCTGATCCTTCGATCTGGGTACCAACTCCCATGTCTCATTCTTCTCAATTTGGTTTAGCTCTTCTTCCATTGTTTTTATCCAATGTTCATCATGGCTCGCTTCTGAAAAATTCTTAGGTTGTATTTTAGATAACAAAGAAAAATTAACATGTTCAAAATTTCTTACAATCCTTCTTCTGGTATGTACTCCAACATCTATATTACCAATGATTTGGCTTTCGGCATGGTTCTTCTGAACGAAACGAGATGGTGCTTTGGTGTCTTGCCATTCATCTTCATCCATCTTCTCTACTTCAACATCTTCTTCTTCAATGATATCTGGTTCATCTAATGGGTCACTTGCCTTTTGAGTTCCAATTTCATCTACTCTGACACTGGTACTTTCTACAATAGTTTGCGTTCTCTTGTTTTAGCATTTGTAGTCTTTTCTTTTGGTGGAATATCCTAGAAAAATTCTTTTGTCGGCTCTTGAGTCAAATTTACCCAAATCATCTTCAGTCCTCTTAATAAAGCACTTACTTCCAAATACTTTGAAATATTTGATGGAAGTTGGTCTTCCCATCCATAACTCATATGGGCTCTTGTCATTGTTGACTTCGATTTGCCCTCTATTTAGGATATATACATCTATGTGGATTGCTTCCCTCCAATATTTCTCTGATAACTTGGATTCGTTCAGCATTGCCCTAGCCATTTCTTGGATAGTTTTGTTCTTTCGTTCTACTACCCCATTCCGCTATGGGTTTCTTGTAGCTGAGTATTGTCTTTTTATTCCATGGTCTTCACAATACTTAATGAATTCATTTGACATGAACTCACCTCCTCTATCTGACCTTAAGCATTTGATCCTTAAACCGGTTTCATTTTCAATTAATGCTTTAAATGCTTTGAATTTGCTAAAGGCCTTAGACTTTCCTTTCAGAAACACAACCCATGTCATTTTAGTGTAATCATCAATTAGCAACATAAAATACCTCTCACCTTGTATACTTTGCATTCTGGTGGGTCCACACAGATCTATATGAATGATTTATAATTTCTTCGTGGGGAATATTCCTTCTTTATAATCTTGTCTTGGTCTGTTTCTCATGCTGGCATTGCTTACAAAGCGTGCTTGATGGCTTTGTTATTTTTGAAATGTCCCTTACAACTTGCTTCTTGCTAATATTCACAAGGTTATTAAAATTTATTTGGCCCATTCTTCTGTGCCATAGCCAACTTTCTTCAACTTGACTCAAACAACACTTCTCTCCTTTGGCTTCTATAAGCATGTATCGATTGTTTGTTGCCCTATGAGCATCTGCAATTAGTTCTCCCATGTCTCTTTTTTTGATCTCGTAACCTTCAGCAAAGAACTTGAGTGTCTTTGATCACACATCTGGCTCACACTTAGAAGATTATGCTTTAACCCTTCCACATATAACACATTCTATATTTTGATTCTTCGATTATCGAGACTAAGCATACCTTTTCCTGTTATTCTAGCTATAGTGTTGTCTCTGAACTTCACCGTGCCTTCATTGACCTTTTTTAACGAGATAAATTTGCTTTTATTGGTAGTCATGTGTCTCGAACATCCACTATCAATGAACCATTGTTGTCCATCTCTAGCATGGAATGTTGTTTGAATGATCATGGATTCTTCTTGTTTCTTCTTCCAGGGCTTTGCTGGTTCTCTTTTCTTTATCACTGGAGCCTTGAACTTCTGATCTTGTCTTACATATTTGAAAACACTTATACAATAACGTGCTATATGTCCATAGTTGTTGCACTTGTAACAAACTATATCTTCTTCATCAAAGTTTGATAGGGGAGCAAACGAATTGTAGCTTCTGTTCGAAGCTCCATAGGTTCCTTTGTTTCTGCTCCTGACTTCAATATCCTTGGCTCTCTTTCTACAATCTAATTTTTTTTGACCAAAATGATTGCAATAATAACAATATCCATCAAAATAATTACCAAACCTGGTTTTATTTGCATATCTTGAAGCAAGTGGTCTCTTGAAGTTTTGTTCTCCTTTGCTTTCTTTGTTGATAGAGTTGGTTTTTGTATTCTGGCCTTCTTCCTTCTTGGTCTCTTTTTTCATAGGTTCCTTAAGGGTTTCAGCATAGCTCTTAGCTTTCTCTTTTTTCTTCTCATACCCAATGCTTGACTTGTTATATGGTGATGTTTAACTCTCCAAAATCTTATTCAAAACTTGGGTGCTTTTTTCAGATTTCAAGTCACTTGCTATTTTAGAATTCGCCTTTTCTAGATCCCTTTTTAAAGCAACAATCTCAGATTCATACCTTTCACAGTGTTCTCCTTTCTTCTTTAGCTGACCCATTAGATCTTCAATTTTCTTTGCTTTTTTGATTTGGACTTTTAGATCAACAATTATCTTCTTTGATTCCTCAAGACCTTGTGATACTCTGGCTTCCGAGTCCTGACTCTCTTTTTCATATTTCTGAATCAAAAGCTTTTGTTTCATGTTCTTTTTCTTAAGATCTTTTATCTCTCCTAAGACACATATAAGTTCTTTGAGATTTACCTCGCCTTCGTCTTCTTCTTCCTCCAAGTTGTTTTTTGCTTGTGGAAGCATTGTCTTCTATGGTTATGAACAATGTTTCCTCATCATCATTGTCAGAATCACTAGCTCCACTTTCCTCAGATGAGCTATAGTTCCGCCTGGAGTATAAGCTTTTCTTTTGTTTCTCAAATCGCTTCTTGTCTTTGTTTTTCTTGAATCCCTTCTTGAATTTTGGTTTGCTCTCCTTTTCATCACTATTGTCTTTATCTGGGCACTTAGTTGCAAAATGGCCAATCTTACCGCAATTAAAACATTTGAATGGTAACTTACCTTTATATTTACTCAAGCCTTTCTTCAGCTTTCGAATGAATAGAGCCTCCTTTTCATCTTCTTTGCTGCTTGAGCTATCTCTTGGCTCAGGTTCATTGACTTCCTCATTCTTTGTTGCTTTGAACGCTATCTCTTTTTGATGGTCTTTCGGTTTCAGGCCTCATTTCATGCACTGTGAGGATTCCGTGTAGCTCGTCCATTTTTAATTTATCCAGATCTTTCATTTCTTCAACAACAGAGACTTTCGCATCAAGCCTCAGCAGTAAGGATCTTAGCACCTTTTGGACAATTGTAGATTCTTTCACGGTTTCTCCAAGTCCTCGAATAACATTGACTATTTCATCAACCCGGAGTAGGTATCTTGCAATGTTCTCTTCTTTCATTTTTAAACTCTCAAATTGTCTCCTATGAGTTTGGAGTTTTGCTTGTCTTACGTTGCTATCACCCTTATAGATAGTTTTAAGTTTTTCCTAGATTTCTCTTGCAGAATCACATTGCACGACTTTTACGAATTCCGTTTCTGAAAGGCCTCATAGGATGGCATTCATTGCTATTGCTTTGTTCTCGCTTTCTTTCTTTCCAGTAGCGTCTGTTGGTGTCGTTACTACTTGCCAAATATCGAACCCAAGAGACATTAGATATGTCTTCATTCTTATGCTCTAGAAGGTATAATTTGTGCCATCAAACAACGGTGCCTTGTTAGTGGAAAATCTGTTCTGAACTCGTGATCCAACCATGTGTGCTTGTATGATCTACCTTCTAGCGATTAAGCTATAATTGAAGGAACCCGCTCTGATACCAATTGTTGAGCACAGGGTAATACTGAGAGGGGGTGAATCGATATTATATATTCTTTTCTTCTCTAACACTTAATCACTTATTCCAATTAAGATATTCAAAGCAATCAAATCACAACACAAGATAACACAATGCAAAGGGACACCAGATATACGTGGAAACCCTTTTGGGAGAAAACCATAGAGAAATTTTTCTCATATAAATATTCGTAGGCACCAACCCCAAATACAATTTTGTAGGCGCCAACTTGCAGGGGCACCAACCCTGTTCACTGAGCACCAACTCAGCAAGAGACACCAATCTCTTCAAAACGAAGGCACCAACCTTCTCACAAGAATCGCGCTTCTATCTCTGATTTGTTGCTAACACAACGGATGATAGAACACTGCTTTATCTCCTTTCGATTCGATATACACTTGAGTGTTTTCGCTGCTATGCTCTGCCTTATACTTGCTGGTTTTTCCTTTCAATATTCTCACAAAATTCTATTTCAAAATATTTTTGCTCTTTTTTTTTTTCTTCGACTTTCGAACATACAAACTTGCCACTCGCTATGCACTTATTTATAACCCATGAAAAGCCACAAATTAAGGTCGTGACTCTTCAAACGAAAAGGTCCATTCAAACGGTCACAACTCCTCCAAAACAATTCGGCCAAGGTTGGGGACCATTTAGCCTTAAAAATTGCCTTGAAACCTTTGCCATAATTATCTCTTTAAGCCTTTTAGACATAGTCAATTTTTCTTCGATTCCATGCAAAGATATGACCATTATTTGCACGATTAATTGCCTCAATCAAATTAAATATTCTTTATTCATTCACGATTACCCTTTGACATCAATGACAATATTTCCAATTTCTATCTTTGCCTCTGACCACTTGTGCCCAAGATTGGATGTGTGTTTTTGTTTAATAGAAACCTGTTGAGATTTGATATCTTCCTACTTGTTTTTGATATCAAGGAACTCTGCTTGTAGACTTTCATTAGGACGCTGCTCTTTGTTGGTGATCCTTTCCTTCAAGAAACTATTTTCAAACTCAACAACTGCAACCCTGATCATGAGATCACTGATTTCAGATCAAAGTGATTTATTAGCATTTTCACCCTGTTGAATTTTGTCTATCAGCGCTTGGACGAGAGTATGACTGTTGTCAACCGATTTTTGCTGATATGTTTGTGCTAAAGGGGGAATCGATTCATCATTTTTCCCCATTGAATTCAGAGATTTTGAACCTGTCAGAATTTTAATTAGACTATGCCCATCCCTTGTATTTTTCCTGTGCCTTTACTTGTTGGTTTTCGTACCTTTTGTCCCATGGGTTTGTGAAGAAACCCTTGTTGCAGTCGTTTGTTTGCCACGAACCTACAAACCCTTGTGACACTTGACTGCATTTTGCCCTTCTTTCCATGACCTCCATGCACTGTGTTTTCTGTGTCATCACATTCCTTTGACGACTGTGTGCCTTGGACGTATGTGTCATCGTGAGTTGTGCTTCAATCTTCGCGCGTTTGACGTTTTTCGTGTCCTTTGACTATGGCGTTTCGTGGTGTTTCCCTTTGGTGAGTGTGAAACCCTTCGGTGATGCCCTCGATTGTGTTGCGTTGTTTGTAGGATTTGTCGATTGTGTATTCCATGATTCACCACGAAAACGACTATGCCTTCCTCCACGAAAATGACTGTGCCTTTTCCTGCAGCTTGCGAACCTACCTGCAACTTGTCGTTTTGTGCCTTCATGACTAGCAAACCTCCCTGCAACTCGTCGTTTTGTGCCTTCACGACTGGCGAACCTTGTTGTTTTGGAGCCTTCACAACTAGAGGAAGATAATCCAGGAACTAGTAGCATACAAAGACCCATCTTCTTTCATCTAGAATTATACTTTTTTATTGCACACTCTTCTAGGCAAGGTTGAAATAGATGGAGTGTAGTTCTTGATATTGTTAAGATTCAACTTTCAGTTTTGAAGTGAATACTTATATTGTTTTAGTATGATCTGCTAACTTCTCTGAAAAGGGTACTCTGCTTATTCTTCTTTAGTAAATGGTGAGGGTTTATACTATTGTACAGTCTGACTATGTACGGTAAAGGTGAGGTAGATATATTAGTCTGAACTGAAGCCATTCCAAAGACTGTTTTCTTTAAAGGAAGGTCTGTATATTGCTAGTAGGCTTCAATGCTGAACTCAGTCCATGAAGCACTATTGTAAGCACTAAGTACTAGGGCAAATTGGGACTAAAACTGGTAAGGCTAAATGTTCAGAAGAATCCTCATGGGCTCTAATGTCGTTTTATGACTCACTCAAGAGTTTACCCACATGCTTGCAGGTTGTGAATTGAAAGATTTAAGAAAAAGACAAACCACAATGACCTGGTGTATGTTCAATTAAGTGTATCATTCTGTATTAGACGTCTCCTTGAACTTTAGAACATGATAATCTCTGTATATGCATTCAAAAGAGGAATGGCCATCTGAGATTCTTGAAAGCCCAAGTCTAGGTGTAGGAGTAAGTGTTTTAGTTACCTTGAGAAGTAAGAAGGTTATACTTGAGTGCAACAGATCTTTGCACAATTATTATGTTGACAGGCATTCTACAATGGCATCCTGTGGGTGCGGTGGGGGGCGCTGAGCTGTAATGTTTGTGAGTGTGTACGCTTTTAATCCTGTCCTTAAATTTGACATCCATTTGATTGTTACTTATAAAAATTTCCTTTTTTCTTGGAAAAGTCAATAAAAAAATCATGATATCTTGGCCATATAGTGGAGTTTGGATCCCCTTTTTTTTCAGAAAGATTATTTTAAGCTTAACACATTGGTGTAGTTAGATTGAAATTATTCATCCCCAGCCAATGAGAAATTTTCGAAGAAGGTAATGAAGTTATAAATAATTTTGATATGTTAAAAATCAAGGATAAGAGCCTTGAGATTGGTATATCTTGGCATTTTTGAGATAGATGTATTTAAGATATATGTACTAGTTAATAACTATCAAGTCTAGACTAAGGCCTGCACTAGCTGATATAAGCCTTGGATCATGATCTCAGTTCCTTGTCAGACCCAAGACTACACCTTATGGACTTGTGACTCCACTCAAAATCTTGTACTTGGTGATAGTTAGGAAAGAGTGTATACACCTTGCATTCTGGGTCTGTATGCTTGGGGTATTGTTGACATTTAAGTAGAAACCCACTTAGAGGTTAAAACTATGTTTTTCACTAGACAACATTCGTGTGATGCAGATTTGGAAACCATAGTCCATGGGGTTAGGACAAAACCCTAGATGTTGTGTTAGGTGAGTGTTGGAGAAGTAAAAGCTTCTTGTGATGTGAGTAGTTGAGCTGTAAGTGGTGATGAGCTGGTTATAGGGTTTGACTATACCAAGACCCTCTACAAGAATACTCATGAAGTTGCAAGTAAGGTGTTGCAATGATGAAATGGTATCCCAGATTAGTGCTTGCAACGATTGCTGCACTACATGTCTTACATTGTGTGGTGAGGTTAGAGCCTTGAGATTTGCTAAGCATGAATTGTACCCCAAATCCACTTTGAGAGTATGCTTTGATCTGTAGTAATTGGGTCTTAGGATTTGTGAGGTACTCAATGTCTTAGTGACTTGTGTTAGTGTGATTGATGGCTTCCAAGAAAGAAGACTTTTATGGGTTAAATCAAGATAGTAAATAGCCCTAGAAACCTTTTGGTAAACCTACCCAACATGTCCCTTCAATGATGAAATGAGGATTGATGGTTTGAGGGGAGTGTAATCCGCTAGCAAAAGCTTTTGAGGTCATGAAGTATCTTAACTAACTTCTATTAGGATAAGGGATCAAGAGTTGTGGGCTATAGCCCACAGGTCCCAGAAAATTTGACTAATGCCCAGAGTTATCAACATTCTCTTTTTGTCAAGATGAACGACAATGGTCACGAAATTTTTTTTGGCTTGTTTTCCCATTTCTAGACAAGAGGGATGCTATATCTATTGGCATTTTATTCATAGTGTTGAGACTCAACGAGTCTCGATGAGGACTCGTGGATCTAAGCCCGAGTTCGTCAAACCAAGGCATTGTCGAGTCTGCATAAAAACACCAAAATATCAAAAAATGCAAAAAAAAAAAAAATGCACAATAAAGTGAAAAAAGGAAAACCTAAACCTAAACCTAAAAGGCATTCTAACATCCTCAAAGTGTCGTTCACTCATTCGAACTTTGTTTTCATGAGCCCATTCCATTTTTCATTTTCTTCCATTGTGATTGAATCATTTAGAGTTTCAGATTTGTCCTTTTTGCTTCAAAGGGGTT
Organism: Torreya grandis; assembly: GCA_037957365.1. NCBI lineage: Eukaryota > Viridiplantae > Streptophyta > Pinopsida > Cupressales > Taxaceae > Torreya > Torreya grandis. Next base: position 2,246,426 of record JARHVA010001683.1, on the reverse strand, counting down.
GACTGCTAGTGTGCAAAGGTTGGTTTAGCAACAAGTGAGTGTATTGTTGGAGCCTTGGAGGCTGGAGCTTCAAGGGATTGGCTGTTTTGTGCACTGGCCAATCTTCAAAGGATTGCTATTCAAGTGCTAAGCCAACCATGTAGTGCTTCTAGGTGTGAGTGCAATTGGAGTATGTTTGAGCACATACACTCCAAAAAGCGCAATAGGTTGTCATGCAAAGGTTGAATGACCTTGTATTTGTGCATTACAACCTTCGTCTCCATCACAAGAAGATTATAGGGGATGAAGAAGACTTATCCCCCATTGAGCTAGAGGAGTATGATCCATAGTTAGAGTGGATCACAAAGGATGACAACCGTGTGTTACAGAGGACCATGAATGGGTTGATTAGGTTGATTGTGAGGTAGAACTTGTAGCGTCGGGAGACGAGGAGGAGCGAGCGAGCTCGTACATCTAGGGATAAAGATGTTGTGGTAGATAATGATATCACGAGGGCAGGTACAATGGCTGCAATTGCTTCTTTGATGTATTAAAAACGTCGTAGGCTCCAATGTGTTGGAGCTTGTGTTGAGAGGACGAGCGATGCATGCTCTTCTCAACCTTAGATGTATCTTTTTATATTATGTTTTCGTTGATGCCATCGCCATGGATTTCTAAATCCATATTTTGTATGTAAAAAACAATTTGATGAATATAAAAGCAACTCCTATTTAATATTAGTTCTCAACTTTTTTTTCAAGTTCAATTGTTCAACTGAAAACATTCAATATCACATTATTTACTTCTTTGTGTATACATGTGTATGTTAGATCTAATTAACTAGTTTTGAGTGTATTTTTAAGTGGATTTGATATGGAATGCATTTTAATAGTTTTTTCTTGTAAAATTCACTATTTTTAATGATTTTTAAAAATTTACCGAGTCTTGGCTGAGTTTTTTTGCCGAGTCTGAGTCCAATGCAATAAATGGATTGCCGAGTCCGAATCTCAGCACTATAATTTTATTTAATTTGATTACCTTTATTTACACCTCTTGGTTACCGTTAAATGAAACCTTGGATCTAGTTCGGTCTACACTTGCTATTGGTTTTGTAGATTCCTCTATTAAATCCCCTACAACCTTCTTTGCACATGACCTTTGCCCATAGCCCCAGACCACTTGGTGGATGGAGGTATTGTATGTGTGTTGGATCTAGTACGATCTTCTACCTTTTCCAATATTAGAGGATTCTTATATTGTTGACCATTCTTAGCTTGCATACAATTTGTACATCATCAAATTAGTGGGTTAAGTTGATTAATTTTTAAAAAGATTTAAGAAGTTTTTGTGACATGCTAGGGCCTTGTAAAGATAGGTTTTGGTGCAAATGCTAAAGGAGCACATGAAATCATCAAAACAATTCTATGATGACATATTTGGGTTCATCTTGAAAAGTTGTACAGTTACAAAAAAAATGGCACTGGATTTCGAGTTCATATGTAAACTTTATGTCCCCTACAAGTTGCAAGACTTTTTGGTGTTATGAAACTATCGGTTTAAGAAGGTTGTAGTTATATAATAGTTGGGCGGTTTGCAACCATTGGGGGGGGGGGGTTTGTTCTACACAAAGTGGTGATTTCACATGAAGACAACGTACAAGTGGAGTCTTCCTCTTTCTACTCCTTTTAGTTTCCTATTTGAGCTTCCTTTGATGTAAACTTGTATAGATATACCCTCAGGCGGTCATTGTAAGGTAAATAATTGTTTCCTAACAATTCTTTCTTCTTGGTTGAGTGCCTTGGGAGTTGGTGTGCGATAGGAAAGTGGAATTGAGAAAGTTGCAGAGCTTGTATGGGTGTTTGGGCATGTTGCTATTGTAAAGAATGTCCTTGAAGGCCTAGAGAAAGTAGTATACTTGTAACAATAGTATAACTGTAACAATAGAGATAGATAGTGGCAAAAGGAGGAAATCCCACATTCTTGAGATGTTTTCCTACATTGGATTTCTCCAAAGTAAAAATTGTCTCGCGTAGTTCTATTCTTGTTGTTTTGTAGTAGTTTATTGCTTGTATTTCATGTTCAATTTTTCTTTTCAACATAAAACTCTTAACAATTTAGTAGATTCATTTTTTATAAGCAAATAGTAGTTTCACTGTATTTAGTTAAGTCACGAGGTTGGGGTTTGAGTTTGAGTTCAACAAGGATAAAGTTCAGTTCAAGTTCACCAATAGATAAAATTTGAAAAAAAATGCCTTTAGGTTCGAACAATAGTAAATTAAATAAATATATAAATAATAAATTAAAAAATATATAAAGAATAAATCAATTTTAAAATATATAAGTAATAAAAAATATATACATATAAAATATATTAAAAAAGATAATGACAAAAAAAATAAAAGATAAAAATAAAACAAAAAAGCAATAAATTGATGATATTTAAATAAGTCCGAATCGAACAAGTGCTGTGGTGTGGCTCTAATACCTACTGATTGAGATGAGTTGAAATTTTGTTATTGACAAATATGTAGATAGTATGTAGTTAGCGATTTGGTATTGATACATATGTAAATGGTTTGTATGCAGTAGAAACATTTCATTTGGTTAGATTGATGACAAATGAAATAAAGTCTCGAGGACTACGTTGAGTGCAACATAGAAAGAAGTGTGTTTTAAGTGTAAATCCAATGTTTGGAAAGTATAGGAGTTTAAGGAAATTGGAAGTCAATAAGAAGGTACATATTATCCAATTCAAATCAAATTAGAAATATTTAAAAGAAATACTAAATTAATATAAATTAACTTTAAATAAAAGCCATGTTTCCATTTTTTTGTCTCTAAAAAAAAATTAATATTAAAGTTTCCTTTTAAGTTTCATTATTTAATGCTTATGAAATGGTTTCTTGAGTCGTTAAAATATTTCTTTATGAGTAATGAGGCACATAAGACCAAAACTAACCCATGGTGGTTACAATAACATCATAGTTGGGGTTATGATGAAATTAAAAAAAAAAAAATTACAAACATTATATATGTACTAGGTTAATCCCACATTGGTAATATTTGTGAAAAAAGCGCGATTTATTAAGCAATACCCTCTCCAAATGCTTTGCCAATAGGGAAAGAGGCTAGAGGCTGAGAAGCCCAAAGTGGTGAATTACATTCATCATTCCTCCCCCCTACTAGCAAATACGTACAATTTTTGTGTGCCAAAGTGGGTCCCCTTGCCTTGTAATTATTACCAAAAATACATGAGGGAAAATGTCATTTGCTTAACGACTACTCAAGGAGGTCATTTGGATAATGACTCAAACACACAAGTATAAAATCCCTCAAAATTAATTTGTAATAAAAATTTCTTGTTAAAGCCTCCAACTTAATTTTGTATTAATTGTTTTTGTGGTATTTTTTATTCGTGTGTGTTTTAAGTTATCTCAAGATGAGCTCCATAAATAGTTATCCAAAAGCGATTGATTAAATTTGTCGTTCTTCTTTGCTACTAAGAAATGCTAAGTGGGGTCCCTTGCCTTATGATTATCACCAAAAGTACATAAGAAAAGAAAATTGTAATTAATTTAATGATACTCATTAAGTTCATTTTGACATGACTTAAATCACACACTGGTAAACATTCCACTAAAAGAAACAAATATTATGTTTTTAGTTTTTAAATTAATTATATTTGGGGCAAAAATAAACAAAAATTATATTTTTAGTTTTTAAATTTTATGTTGGAGTTCATAGTTGTGAGCATAATAAATGTTACGAGCAGTGGTAATATTTTTCCATGAAACTTGAAAATCGTGAAAAAGGACTTTGCAAAGGAAAAGGAAAGGTTTTTGTGTCCTGGTTTTTGACTTAGCATTTTGATGGTATGCATGGGTGCTCTAGGGCATGCACAAGTCATGCGGAGCTAGGGCATGCTCCTTCGCACCTCAGAGCAGAAAATTTCTTCATGAATTTTTGCCGAACTTTCACGAATTTCTCCAAACTTTTGTAGGTTTTAAAAAAGGGCGATTTTTGATTTTTTTGGTAAAAAATCGCCATACTTTGTGACTTAGGTGTTTAGTCATTGTGGTTACGTAGGTGTGTGAGAAGCTACTCACTTTGTTATAATTAAGGGTTTACCCCCTATCGAAGTAATCATCCCATTTTTAATATCAATACGCTCTTGTGTTTATCAAATGTTTTGGAGAAGTATTTACTCCATTATTTAGGATTTGTATGTGCAATCCACTTGTTTAGGTGTGCAGATGCCCCCATTGGTATTATCTTTGTGTAGTCACGCCTCTTATGTTTGCAGGTATGCTACAAATACATGAAAGTATGCAGGTATGCCTGTTTTTTGGGGAATTTGTTATGTCAAATGGAATTTTATAGTCATTAGCATCTCATTGGCATGGAAAGCCTTCAATTTCATCCTTAACAATGCTATCATCTATTTGAAGTTTTCAAGGCTTTAGTCAAGGATTCTTTTATCTGGGAGAACAAGTCTTCATAGTATTTTAGGGTGTTGAAATTAATCATGTTCTATATATTTTGTTGCCATCACAGTAGACTTAGTTGATATGTTTTACGGCCAGACTTGTTCTGAATGAGATGTGCACACAGTTGGATTTTTGAAGGTGAAATCCATTGACATATACAAATGTGTATTTGGTTTACGTGTAATTTCATGGAAGCAATGTGGCTATCCATGGTTGGCCTGAATATCCTCCTGGTTGGTCAAGTATAATACTCATCGTTGATGGAGATTGACTCCAATAGATTTTTATGTTATATATCAGAGTTAGAATCGGTCAAGATGATTTAGTGCAGGATTGACGTCAAACTTGATTGATTTTTATATGATGAGGTGGGTTGTAGTGTGAGCTATAAAGTTTAGATATGCAAATGCCTAGAAACACGAGGATTCTTATTTCTTATGTGTGTTTCAATATCATTCAAATTTTGTTAGACAAATGTCATATGATACAATTGATGCAAGTGAAAATCACGAGTAATAAGAATTAAGTTTTTTATATAAATGTCCACAAGTGACCAAAGTAGGTCAATGGGACTAACAAGTACTATTAGTTATAATAGCATGGGGGAGCCCAAAAGATTTTAAAAAATACCCCAGAATCAGACTACACAATAGGAACTAACCGGAGTACGAAAATATATTTACTGTGAGCGAACCTCAAAAGGTACCCCAACACATGCTTGGAGACATATTAATGTTAATTACAGATAATACATATATCAGAAATGTATCCTCTCCTCTTGTCACATTTTCTTGATTCATGGAACTGAAAAAATAAAAAGTCAATGTAGAGCGTGGAGGCACAGTTCTACATTTTAGATGGATGATCTACAATTTGGCTCTGTTTAGTTGTATGGGTGGTATACGAGCACTATGGTGCAGCTAAGGAGCCAAGTTATAAGCAGAAATATAATATTTCCAAGGAGTTTGTTTATTGACACTTATTTTGTGCAAATGATATTATTGTAGGGTGCTGATCTTATGGTCGCAGTGGATGCAAATGGATGCTTTACTGAAAAGGTTGTCGACTTCAAAGGGCGATATGTAAAGGATGCTGACAAGGATATTATATCTGCTCTGAAGGTATGGAATTTTTCTTGACCTTATTATGCATGAAATCTTGCACTTTTGCTTTTCTATGAACATGACAATGTTTGAGCCCCTTTTTTTTAACTTTCAATCTTTTTGCTGAAGTACTAAATATACAGAGTGAATTAGCAAGACAAGTTCATTGAATTTCGTTAGATTTCTATTGTCTATCTTCTGAATTGGAGTTTTTTTTCTAAGTCGACTGAGATTGCGCAGCTGATTTATTTTCCTGCATCTATGTTTTGTGATTAAAAATAATGGACAGGGTAAGGGAAGACTGGTTAGCTCAGGAAGCATAATGCATTCTTATCCCTTCTGCTGGAGATCAGAAACGCCTTTACTTTATAGAGCTGTGCCAAGCTGGTATGAATTTACAACTATGGTATTTATTTTGAAGTGTACTTAATCTTCTAAAATAACGGGTTCTGGTATGAATTTAGAATTATGTTATTTATTTTGAAGTGTAATTAATCTTCTAAAATAATGGGTTATTGGAGTTCAGTCTTGGGTTGGGTGAAGAAGGTTACTGATGACTTGTTTGGGTGAGTTGTTAATGTCTATATCATCTAGAGTTAGGTGAAGAAAGTTACTTATGACTTGTTTGGGTGAGTTTTTAATGTTTATACTATCCCTGGGAGAAAGCTAGGATATAGTCTGCATTATCCCAGGGAGAAAGCTATGATGGATTCTATATTATCCCAAGTGGAAAGCCACTTTGTGACTGTATAAATAGAAAAGGAACGGACTCCTCCAAGCATAAAGAAGACACATCCTTAAGAGTCCTAATGACATATGTAGGATATGTGGTGGTACTAGATCAAAGAGGACCAAAAGATTACGAGAAATACATGCTACTCAATTTGGATGCAGAAAGAGAGGACATATATTTGGATAGCTAATCCAAAACCCATTAAAGCATGTGACTATGCATGATATGGGCAAAAAGCGAAATGTAGTTAAAAGGGGCCGTCTCCCTCCCAAGCTTAAGGACATAATTCCAATGCTCATTGAGCCCCTAATCAAGACGAGACCTTGGGTGCCTCATATAAGGCAAACAAAGTGCCATTTGACTAGCAATTGAAAGGCATGGAATTGGCGTGTTTTGGCCATGCCCCTTATAAGAATTGAATTGACTTAGTAGTAGATTATGCTTATTTCAGAGGCCATAGTACAATCAAGAATTTATTTCAAGGCATGTCCATTATAGACTCAGTTTATGGTAGTAGCCTATGTTGTAACAACCCTCCTAGTTGTACTTTAGAAAACGCAGTAATTTTTTTTAAAAACTAAATATTGAACATTCAATCAGCCACAGTTGTTAGAATACTTTAGTTAGTCATAAACCGCAACTTTAAGTAATAACAGTTTCAACATTCCAATACTGTAAATACTAGAATAAAATGTAAGATATAGAAAGTTTACTATTTTACAAGGAACATTAACACAATCCGAAATTCCATATTAAGTATTGATACTAATTCAACTAGTCACATTGATTGCTATGTAATCAAGTCTACCCTAACCTAGCCTAAGGATCTAGACCCGATGCCCGCACCACAACTTGGGCAGCCTACATATCCACTCTTCAGAATCAACGTTCGATGTAGTTCTCCTTTCAAATGTGATGGTCTCCTCCACGAGACGTCACCACCGAAGGAGTTGGAACTCTAAGCCAAACAGGGACGTTACACAGACGAGCTTCTAAAGCTCTAGTCTAAAATCCCACAGTTAAGTGACACACTCTAGCATAACATCTTGTTAATCCAGGCTTGTGTGCTTACCCAAGCGCACTCACATAAAAACCTAGATAATAGCAATGATGAAGGAATCTGCATTCCTAGTTTCGCAGAGAATCACATACCAGGGATAGAAGTAAGCTAAGTATACAAAACAAAGCAAGTCATACAGTACATAACAGTCTAACCTATCATTCATTTATACTCCCAAGGTTGTATACGCATATACATTTTGTCCTACTAACTGATATAACATATTGCTCAAGTACTAACCAACAAAATTGTTAGGACAATCAATTTAGGTGAGTCTATATATGCAGCGACAATATGTGTCACCCGAGTATATACATCTAAGCTGAAGGATCCTATGATATCTCATACTATTGTAGTTCGTGATCACTCTACCCAACATTATCAACTTTAACATCTATATTTATTTAGGTATGGGCCAAGACATGATAATTACAGTATATACCATCCAGGGATTTTTCATACTGTAAAAACACTATGACATCCCATGTTGTCATAGTCTTTGTGTTTGAGTATCTGACTCAACACCAACAATAATCTTCACCCAACCATAATAAATAAAGCAAGTCAGGAAACATCCGACTCAACACCAACAATAATCTTCACCCAACCATAATAAATAAAGCAAGTCAGGATATACTATCAGAGTATACATTTAACAACAATCAAGTGAAAACATAATCTCAAGGCACACTTCATGAAGCACTATGCTATTATAGAAATGTCTAGCCACTTTCACAATTTAACTTTCTCACGAAATATATCGCATATAGTGTTCATCTTATAAGATGCGACAAACTTGATCCTATCGACAAGTTTGCATAACAATACTATAATATAAAAAGGCTATTTGATTTCACTAGCATTTATATCAAATGTCATACTAAGGATTGCCTATTAAGGTTAGTTTCCTATGCCCGCGCTCACTTCTCGAGTTGTTGTACATACACAGAATCACGGCTAGATGTAGTTCTTCCAAACTACTAAAAGTATAAATATTTACTCAATAGTTCTTCATACAAATGCATACAAGGAAAATTTATAAATACATTCCTTTATTACATAGAGAAGACTTGATGGTCTTTACAACCCTATCACTTACATCAAATATGTGTAAGCTAGGACTATTGATGTCCAACATCATTCTCGTGTCCTTCTATACTGCCACACTATGAAATTTAACTATATACAAAAAGGGTATCAAATAGTTTGTATACCGCTAAATAATTCCAAATCATAATATTATCTTCTCAGGTGTACTATCTATATATAGATGGGTTACATATCCATGGGGTTAGTATCCTATGGTTATAACCATACCATTCGGGTATGCATATCAAAGGACTTTAACATCATGCATGCAATATCAAATATCAATAAATATTGCTCGACATGCTAGTTCACCATCTGCTGTAAGATTCTACTACATAATGTGTGTCATAAAGAAAAATACGTTTTAACTATGATATCATGCAATATGCAAATCATACATACAAATTGACAATGTTAATCTAACGTTACGTTGGTCAACAGTTTTAAATAATATATGATCATTTGGATCAGTTAAATTCATAACACATCGTTTGATCGGGTTTTCCATACCCATCATTGGTGATGCTAACCAAGCTCGAGAAATCATCTCGCTACTTGGGTAGTATCATCAATGCGGGCCCCATAATATACATAACAGATGAATAATCCAAAACATAAACTCACCATCTAGGTAAACTAGTCTAAGAATCGTAATCACATACATGCAATATTTGATATAAATAAACATACATTGACAAAATCGTGCCAACCAAAATACTACCAAAGTCTATATTAACTTAATTATAATAGATATTTCCAAGCATAATCGAATGTATTTTTACAAAAGTACATTTAAAAGAACAACGATCTCTCAGACATTTTTCAGAATGGTTAAATTTGTTTTCCCTTAAAATCAACAAAATTAAGGAAAGGCTCTAATTAGCCATTTATCGTAATTTTAAAATAACACAAAATATGTAATACCACAAATTAATCGTTTTCAACATATTCTCTTAATTTTCTCATAAGCCTTCTAAAATTTTCATTTCACATAAAAAAAACTCAAATATTAAGAACTGAGATAAAAATCCTCTACCCCTACTTGATTTAATCATAATGTCGATATTCAGATTGTATATTTCCATGGTATTTCGATTTCAACAAAATTTCATTGATGATATATTTAAAATATTGACATAATTTTTAATAGTATTACTATTATTACTAACCCCTACGGAAACAATTAAAATGATCAGTTACTTAATAGTAACTGAGGCAATCATATTTATGATATAATAGTTTGTTAACCGATATAAAACTAATATATAATTTATAATTATATATTTATTATATTAAAAATCAAATACATATAAATCAATTATAAAAACATATATATTAATATTAAATAAAATTATTAACTAATCAAAAGAATGTATATTCTTTTACTAAACTATTTGGTCATCATATTAATAATAATAAAATTATTAATTAACAAAAGCATGCATATTTCTTTTTTTAAACTATTTGGCCATCTCAAGTTGGATGAACCGGACGGAAAAGGTAAGTCCGGTTGGCCAGCTAAATAAATAAAATTATTAACCAATGAAAAGAATGGGCTTCCCATTATCTTTTATATATATATTTTTTATTTACACGGCTAATCAATCCAGATTGACTCGAGTAAAAAAAATTGGATAGAAAAACAAGTAGGGTAGGCATTTCATAGGTCCATTCTGAGAACCATCAGCCAAAGCCAAAATCGAAGTGGCAAGGGGCGACTAGAATTCATAGTTTCGAAGAACAATTCTGAGAAAAGATCAGAAAATGCCAATATACATGTCATCTGCTGAAAGCGCATGAGGGCTTTCAAGTCTGTTGAAATCCTTGGCTGAAATAGTTTGCGGTTCCGTTGAGTGGAAAGCAACAAAGATTAAATGAGAATGGCGATGGCACTACTCAAGGGCTGAGTTAAAAAGGACGGCACTTCCCTTTGGGTTGGGTTAAAGAAAAGAGAAGAATAGGACTTATATAGTTGTGTATGAAAAATCTACATATTATAATAAAGTAAATTCATTCATTACTTTTAAGACAAAAAATATATATACTCAAATTTAGAATATATATCATTTTGATTTTTTTTATCATGTAAAGCCTCACCCACTAATTTTAACTTTGTTATTTATTATTTTTTTTTTAAATTTTAATTATTATTTATAGGTCACTATTGCCTCCAACAATTTGGGTTAGTAAAATTGGGGTTAATAAAATTTGGGTTATCACGGATAGATTTTCAGTTTTTAAAGGGATTACCAAAATCTAATTCTCTGAAGCTTTCTACGGATTCCACAGTGTTTCCCCTAATTTTAATATACATTATAACCCACAATTTTTTCAATACAAATTACGCCATTAAAAAAATAAGTACAATACCCACCTGGTACGCTTTCCATTTTGTTCCAAATAAAATTTCCCTTTTTCTTCCAAAGCTTTCTTTTCCTTAATTTTTCGTGTATCGTTTTTTTTGGGTCCATCCTTTTCTTTCTCCCTTAATACCGTTTTCTCTTATTTGCTTGCCATTTAAAACCAAAGTTGTAGGCTGTGTTCCCCAAAAATTAACTGGAAATCCCACCAGTAATTATCCGATAAATTCCTCATTTATCACTCTTGATTTCCCAGTTAGTATTAAGTAACTCAACTTCTTTTTTCAAGTAAAGCCATTGTAAGATTTCATGCATTTACTAATTAATAGTCAATCCCACTTGACTAACACCAGATAAGTCTTTTTAAAGTATATGTTCATCCTAATGTCTATTTAAGATTTATTCCCATATTTAATCAATATAATTAATAAGTTGAATATAATTATTTAATAATTGTCTAATATAATTAAACAATTTAAGATTACCATAAATCTTTATTTTGACAAATTAAATATAGCATTACCACTATTTTAATTTCTCATGGAAAGATGCATTAATGACACAATTTTATAGAGTACAATATAAAGCATCTCACAATATAATAATCATTATAACCAATTTCAAATCCACGGATTTAAAGGTAAAAACATAGGGTGAAATTGGGATGTGACATATGTTGTGGATTTTTAACAATGAATAATTGAATATTTGACTAACCTATTATACGTTAATAGAAGGTTGTGAAAAGAAGATTGTATCCTTACCATGCATTTAAGTTTTCATTCACATTCTACCACACATCCCTACTTAACTATCTTTTGGGTTACACATCAACATATATTATCATAACAAACATATATACAATTATGATAGGCACATATGCATAAACCTGGTCTCATAATTGGGATTTAATTTGCTTTAGTGTTGATCCAAATTACAGGTGCAATTCGGTGCACAACAGTTTACTCATGGGCTTAATGTGTTATGGGGAGGAAATTAACATTGAATAGAACTAAAATTGTAAAAACATTAAGATTGTATTGCAAAAGAAGAGTGTACAAAGAGGACGATCTATGTGGGAGAGATGTATGCACTGAGCTATACATTCTTCATTCAAAACTATCTACTTTATAACTATACAATGTAAAAACTGAAAAGTTACCGAAAATAGTAAAGGAAGGGATGTCCTTGAGAACTGAAGAGTCACCCCACATGGGGATGGCATGTATTCTCCTTGGAAATGGAAAAAATTTATTTGATAAAGGACAAATAGCTGGATATTAGTTGACAATGTTGATATGGGGGTTATTTTGGTCCTGCCACTTGTTGGGGTCATATCTCCTTGACCATAGCTCAGAATAAGACCGTGTTAAAAATATTCCTAGATGAGAGTTAGTGCGTACATTGCATGTTTGGAGAGTTGTTTTACCAACTCTTGTTCATAGTGTTTGATGAGAGATTTGTGAGATTTGGCAGAAGGCTTAACTCCTTATATCAAGGAGATCTAAAGCCTATATATATGTAATTTCTTATAGTCAAATATTAACAAAATTTTATTTTTGTAAACTCTGATCAAATCTTAGATTTGGTATCACAGTTGTATTAGCCCTCTATCTGTAATAGATTTTTGAGAATAGCCAAGGGGCAACTATTCTTCTCCATTGCCCATCTCAGTGGTAGTTTATCGAGTGCAAAATTATTTGTAAAATACAAATTATTATTTATTTGAGATATCATTTTAGCATTAGCGTTCATATGGGAGTGACATAGCAAAGTTTAAGGTTTCCGTGTATGGATCGATGTGCGCATGGTTTCTAGGAGTAGCAGATCTGCGCATAGGTGTTAATAATCAATTTATTATTATTTAGAGCTTACGTTTGAATAGGCTGGCAACTCTGCAAAGATGATCTGCACAGACAGGTCATCGTTGACTTGGCGCTCATCCAATGGCTTAAGCAGTTTCAACAATGACACCGACGATGACAGCAGTAGTGGAACCTCCCTTTCCACCTATCTGTTAATGGACACCAAGCTGTTCATATTTGCAACAGTTCTGCGCTTGATACCAACGATTCCTTGCTGGTTTAACAACTCACATGCACCGACAAATTCCCATGCATCTTCAGTCTTTATCATGATCTTGAAAGGCTGTATGGATTTCAATTGATTTATCCAAAGTTGAATTTATGAGTCATTCATTTCAATATATTTAGGTTCTATAAGTCTTATTTAGTTTTTTAATAGATATCTGTTTAGAGTTTTTTTAGCATCTTTTTAAATTTTAGATTTTGTATTAGTTTTTATAGTTTTGTTTTAGATATTAATAGTGTGTTATTTAGGTGTTCAATATCGTAATAGGGTCTTTAAGTTGTCAAAAAGTCATTCAATGTTAAAGAATTGTATTTTATTCTTATAACAGAATATTATTGGTGTTGTTTTGAGTCCTTGTTGAGACAATTCAGTTATTAGTTGGATTTTGTAATTAGTTGTTCAAATTTCTATCCTCATTGAGGAAGATCTAGTCATCAAAGAAGTTACACCAAGTGATGATAGTGGTGATGGATTTATTGAAGAAGACCTCATATTTTAACAAGCCCACACTTTGAAGACTGAAAGAGCTCTAGTGTAGATGAAGTTCAGCATGGATGGTTGCTCAGATAGCTTAGGAGTTTGTGAATTTAAGAGTTCGGGGAGGTGGAATCTGGGAACTTGGGAATTCAATTGGGAGCTACACCTTTACGAGGGTTAAAAGGCAATTTGATGGAGTTCTAATTGGTCCAATAACTGTTTTAAAAAATAAGCTTCTGTAGAATGTGGTTTTGATGTTTTAGTTTCCTCCTATTAGTATGTTTTTTTTTTCTGTAAGCCGTAAAGTAGGTGTGTTAAAATAAAAGATTTACATATTGTAGTAAAGTAGTATTAAGGTGTGGTTCCTCTCACCATGTCTACACTAGGGGAGAGAATGTTATAAATATTTCTAAACGAGAGTTAGTACATACATTGCATGTTTGGAGAGTTGTTTTAACAACTCTTGTTAAAAGTGTTTGGTGAGAGATTTGTGGGATTTCGCATAAGGCTTGAATCTTCATAACAAGGAGATCTAAAACCTATATATATGTAATTGCTTATAGTCAAATATTAACAAAGTTTTATTTATGCAAACTCTGATCAAATTTTAGAAACTGGAATATGCATTGGAAAGTGGAAAGCTTAGGATATAAATAATTTTTGGATGCACTAAAGGGAGTTCTGCAACCCTTTAGGGGCATTTGGCTAAAATTCCAAGGGTAATCTTGCTCCAAAGGGCCTTGGAAATGCAAAATACGAAAATGTGGAAATAACAATATTTTTGAATTTTGGAAATTTACAGAATAGTTCTAATTTGCCACTTGCTCATCATTTGTCTCCCCTTGAGAAGCAATGGGCCTCATTGCTTCTAGTTATTGGACCAAGTGTCGAAACTTGTACTTAATTTGGTTCTTGGTGAACCACTTCCCTTGGTGTGTCAATTGCCTTGCCTCAACTGCCCAATATAGTGGGATCCACTGATGATTTATTTCATTGACCACCATATCAACGATTTGATTAGTAGTCACTGGAGTTGCGGAATTAGTTTTCAACATTGTGCTTTACAAGTGCTCGCCAACATATTGTGTCCAAGAGGGTTCAAATTTGTGCAAAACCATTCTACATTGGATACTGGATGCAACATGAGGTAAGGTGGCACGTTTGAGTTCAAATGGATTTTCACCCACTTGATGGATGGTGGTGTATGGTCCATATTGTAGAGGTTTGAGTTCCTTTGAAAATGCAACCAAACTAAGTCTCATAGCATTCATAGCAAGATGTTGTCGTTTGAGTTTCTGTAATGTCCCCTTTCTAACATTCATAGCATGATGTTGTCGTTACCCTATTTCCCTATGGTCCCGTAGGCTAACCAAGACATTAAAGGGACTTAGAGGCCATTTGGCCGAGACAGTTTCAGTTGCAATACTTTTTGAGGGGTTTTGAGGTAGTTTTGGGCATACTTACTATTTATAGTAAGTCGTGAATGGACATAGCTGGACATCTAGGGGCAGTGACATGTCGATGGTAATTGTTTAAAATCGACAGGAAGATTTATTTATCATTGATATGATTTATTGGGCATTAATGAAGTTATTTTATAAAGTTAAATTTAAATATTTAACTTTATTAATGCATATTCTATAGTTTGTGGGAATTATTTAAATAAAAGAATCCCCTTTATTTTATAATACATCGGATACATAAGTTACATAAAGAGATTTATGTTTTATCCCACATTGACAAAACAAAGGAATGGACTCTTGTGAGAACTCTATAAAAGAAATAAAAGAGCTTCCTTTTAAGGAGTTTGGATGAGATTAATGTTATGCTGTTGGATTTCCTGGAAATCTGATTTTCGAGCTTGGAGGATGAAATCCCTCTTTGCTAGCATTCTCTTCGCTGTTGAAAGACACAGTTAGGTGGATTGATGGTGTTTTCATTTAGAAAACACATTGGGCTTATTGGATTTACAATAAAGAAGGGCTCAATAATGATTTGCTACAGGAGTTGTGAATAGTGTTTATGCTACAAATTGTGTGAATAGTGTTTTTGCTATAGTGCATGTGAATAGTGATTTTGCTACAGTACATGTGAATAGTAAATTACTACAGTGCCGTGAATAGTGTTGCTATAGTGCGTGAACAGTGTTTGCATCAAGTTTACTTGTTTATTCTTGCTGATTAGAGGTCTGGAAAGCTGTCGTTTCATCTGTAGATCATTACAACACTAATTTCCAGGGTTCTATCAAATTTTCATATCTAAGCATTGTAATTTTTGAATACAAATTTGAATATTTGTCGCAGCCCATAAGGCAATTGTATGTGCACATTTATATTGCAAATTAGTGTTTAACAACAAATACAGAGTTTCAGGTTTTGCATGTATAGTTGTATGTTTGTCAAGTGTTTGACAAAATGCCATGTTGATCATTAAGCAATTTAATTGATATGATGTAGTAGTTCGCAAGTTTCTTTCATTGAAAAAATAGAGGTGGTTATTACAATTGCCTTGCCTCAACTGCCTAATATAGTGGGATCCACTGATGTTTTATTTCTTTGACCACCATATCAACGATTTGATTAGTAGTCATTAGAGTTGCGGAATTAGTTTTCAACATTGTGCTTTACTAGTGCTCGCCAACATATTGTGTCCAAGAGGGTTCAAATTTGTGCAGAACCATTCCACATTGGATACTGGATGCAACATGAGGTAAGGTGGCCAGTTTTAGTTCAAATGGATTTTCACCCACTTGATGGATGATGGTGTATGGTCCATATTGTAGAGGTTTGAGTTCCTTTGAAAATGAAACCAAACTAAGTCTCCCACCAGAAACTGATGGGGAATATGATGTTGATCATGATGTTGCTTGTACTTTTCATTTGTCCTTTGCATAATTTCATGAACCTAGTGCTGAATTTGTCAAATTCATTCGACAAACTTGGATACCTTATCAAATTATTTTTTATCATGGGGTGATACTTCTTCCCACACAACATGGAGTGCTACATCGATGGGGCCCAATGGTTGCAAGACCAGATATAAATGAAATGGGCTGCCATGTGGAGCCTTGAAGGGCTTGATTGTAGGTATGTTGGACATATGGAAATATTCTCTTTCCATGTGTGTGGATGTTTTGAATGGCACATTTGAAGAAGATCCACAATCATATGGTTGACCACATCTATCTGTCCATCTATATGAGGATGGAAGGTAGTGGACTTGTTCAAATTTGTGTCCATCATAGACAATGTAAACTAGAAAATGCCAAGGAATGTGATGTCCATGTCTGACAAGATATTTTGTGGTAGACCAAAATGTATTGGGGCATGCTCGAAGAAGAGTTTGGAAATCTCTTGCAGAGTACCCTTTTTGTTGGTTGTTAGAACTACCATCGTCAAAAATCTATTGGCCACAACAAAAACACAATCATGACCATACCTGGTTGTGGAAGACTTGCCATGAATTCCCTTGAATCAACAAGGGTGTGTACAGACCCTGCTTTCAATTGGTTGGCTTCCCAATTGTGCAAGCTTTGCAAGAATTGATATACTTGGTTACATCAAAAGGACGCTTCAACCAATAGAAATATTGTTGCAAAACTACAACCATCTTTTCCACCCCAATTTAAACCGCCACTTTTTTGGAGTGTGATTCCTAAATCATTTTCTAAAGCTTCCTTGTAGGAACACAAAAGTGTCTGAGATGGCTCAAAAATTCACCTTGTTGATGATACTCAAGAACATGTCGACCCATTGTCAGGGTCTGGAATATGTCAAAGAAGTCAGACTCTGTTATACAACTGAGGCTACTTTGATGTCTCATGTCCACAGGTGTCAAGGACCATTGTCATTGTTATAATTGGAGGTCGGCATAGGCAGTTAGCAACATGGTTGACACTTCCCTTCCTATGCTAGATATTGAGGTGGAACTAACACAGGTAGGTGGACAATCATTTTACAACTAGCCTTGGGTTTCATAAATTGTAGAGGCTAGTGCTATGTGTGGACGATGGTCTCCTTACCCAAAATATAGAGCTTCCATTGTTTGCGTGCTTGGACAATGGTGCAGAGCTCTGTCATATGTTGGTTGCATGCACATTGCATTGGAGAAGGTTTGGTTGTGGTATGTGACTAGTTGAGGATTTCCCCAAGTGCATACTCCGAGACATTTGTCTTGATCACAAAATTTTGTTGTAGATCCAACACAACAAGGACCGATGCTAATAAAATCCTCTACTTTAGTTGTGCAAATGCTCAATGTTGTGTCTTTGTCCATACGAACTTGGATTTTGCTCCCCCTTTCGTTCCCTATTTCAGAGGCCATGCAATGTGAGAAATTGAGCATAAACCTACGATAGAAGTTGGCTAGTCCCGATAAAATATTGCATTTCGTGAGGCTTTTGTGCTTCCCATCTTTAATGACCTTGATCTTTTTTGGGTCATCGGTGCACTACCCTTATTGACGACGTATTGGATCCTCTAGGTATCGAAGGAGAACTTTTCTATGTAGGCATAGAGCATGTGCCAGAGCTCATGTCAAGGACCTGTAGAACATGTTGTAATTGCTCTTCCCACCTCTCACTGTATAGATGAAGATGTCATCTAGGTAGTCAACCACAAAAGAATCTATGAAGGGCCGTAGGATGTCATTCATCATCTGTATGAATGCTGTTGGTATGTTGGCTAGATTGAATGGCATGATCAACCACTTGAACAATCCCTTGTTGGATTTGAAGGTGGTCTTCTAGATGTTAGATGGCTTGATGTGTAGTTGGTAGTACCCAGACTCCAAATCGATCTTTGCGAAGAAGTTTGCTTCCTTGAGCTGGGATAAGAGATCAACAATCCATGGGAGTTGATATTGGTTATTGAAGGTGATATTGTTCAATGCCTACTAGTTAATGCAAATTCACCATGTCTTATCCTTTGTCCAACTTGCTGCAGTGGCACAATGGTTGTTGCGCTTTTCTGATCCTTCTTAGATCTAATCATGAGAAGCATGAATATTCTGGTCTAAGCAATCATGCATTGACATTGCTTCATACTGATCAAGGATATTAACTTTGTAGGGGCCATCTCTGGTATCTTCTAGAGCTTGTTATCCAAAGTGATGATGATACTTTGAGGCCTAGCCTCATAGACACCATGGTTTTTCCACATATAGGGTAGTCTGAGAAGGAAATTGCAGACATCCAAGGGACCCATGCCACATACCACCTCATGCTTGACTGGTTTAATGGAATAAGGCAGGCAACATTGTCAATTGACGTAGATGTCTCTGCACCGATTCACGCACCTCACAAAGTGTGGTTGTGAGTGAGGTGTTGTTGGCAGGTTTAACCTCATGATTACATTGGCAGAAATTATGTTCTTTTGACTTCCGCCATCCATGATGAATTGCAGAGCCTTTCTACTCACCCATATCTATGAGTGGTAGAGGGCAATGACGTAGAGGCTTGAGTTGTGTCTGTCTTTCACAATTGTATTAGAAAGGTCTTTGTAGCCTGACATTCGCTTGTGTTGTGCCACTCTCTCTTGTGGTTTTCACTCCTTTCGTTCTTGTGGTTCTCGCATCACTTCCTAATCTCTCTCTATGGCTTCTTCTTCGATGTATGCTTCTTGTATTGCTCTTGGTGTCGTGCATCTTTGCCTTTTTGCTTGTCAGACTTGGGAGTCAAGGTTCCTTTTCTTTGTATGTGACTTGTCGCTAGAAGAAAATTATTATAATCCTTTACGTTTGAATTTTTCCTCAATCTTGACTATGCATGTGTAGGCTTCTCCCAATGTTCACAAATTCCATGCCTTCCTAGATGTAATCGTGCAAAGCAATGTTGTTTATGAGAATTATAAGCTACTCACTGTCAAGTTTACCAACTTTTGCCAATAAGGCATGAATTTTGTTGGTGTAATCTTGCACTATTTGGTCCCGACCTTAGCACAATTGATGCAACTTTTTGAATTGGTCATCATAATTCTTTACTAGGTAGTAGTCCTCTCCTATTGTGTCTACAAATTCTGGTCAAATAATGACTCATCATCTTCTTCATTCTGAGGACAATATGATTCCCACTGTTTTTTAGATGAAAGGAAACTTTCAAGAATGCAAATGTTAACTTTTCATTTGCAAAAAAATATTTTCAAAGAAATATGTTTCCAATTTGTCAAGCCATTTGTCTAATTCATCTGCATCAATTTTTCCCTCAAAAAGAAGAATAAAAAAAGGCTATATAATTTTGGAGATCATTTATTTGGATTTTGACGTAAGTTAAATTTTTTAAAATGAATATGATGTGTATTATATGATAGTGAGGAATATTTTGTTTTTAACCTAGGTTACAAGTTTCTATTATTTATTTAAGCATTTAAAATAATTTGAAGTGGCATGTGAACAAGTAAACTTATATATAATTCAACATTTTGTATTAAGTTCTGATGCAACATTAAAATAAAGTAATCATTTAACTAGTTTGTCTAACAGGCATAACAGTAAAATCACAGATAGGTTAGGAGTGTAAAGGATCCATGTTGGTGATTCTTGCTATGGAATATGCAGATTATGGATCGGTTTGCCCCATCTTATTAGGTTATTTGACTTAGTAGATTAGTTCTAGATAGTTTGGATATTTTAGTTTGTTGGAGTCCTTGCACATGTTGGAACTTGATGTACTTTCAAGTCCTATTCATCTACATTGGTCACTCATGGAGTTTATAATAATTTCTCTCTTTTTGGCCCTTGGGTGGAGTCCTGTCTGTTCTTGTGCATATGTTAAACAATCATGAGGAGGAGCATTCAGTCTTAGCGGCACGTATTAGTAGTTCCTTCTGCCATGCTTTCTCCAGATTCACCCAATCTAGGGGAAGGTGTTCTCTGCTGATTTTTCCTTGAGAGGTTGGTGGCATGCTTCTAAATCTGCATGGTTGCTTCTATCGTACCTCTCTTCATGCAGTGATTGGAGATGTGAATCAGATTTTAGTGGTTCTGTAACAATCCATGCTTACCTTCGGATTTTATATCAATGTATCATTATCTTTCTGTTGTTCTTAACACAACATTTTTTTTCCCCTGGTTTTGGGATTGATTTCAGATCTGGTTTAAGGTTTGATTATATGAAAATTTGTTTTTAACAAGCCAAAGAAGTCTGGTCTACAATGTCAATTAAGCGTTGCATGTTGAAAAGGGAAATTATGACTTGTTGAAATGGGGTCATATGCTAGTCACATGATTCTTTACATAAATTTGTATTTTATGCCTTCCACATTCATCTATGCATTATCTACTGCATGGTTCTTTATAAGTTATATGTGCTGGAGGAAGGTATAAGGAGTTTCATGGGTACGTGAAAATTCCAAGTTGGGTTGAGAAGACCTTGCGTTGTTAATTTTGTTTTGTGTTGAAGTAAGGGGGTTTAGATACAATAAGGATGGTCCATAGAATTATGAATGATGACCATTTGTGCCTATGGCCATAACTGCATGGTCACTTATAAGAGGTTTGATATTGTTACAATTCCATCTAATAGTGTGGGATAATAGAGTTGAAATACAAAGATTAAAGGTCACATAATGTTAGTGCCTCAGTAGGAGTGGACGGAGCTGTGCTAAGGTCTTCCCATCTAAAAGTGAATACATCGTTGTTATCATTCCTGTGAACTTGAGCAGGTAGAGGAAAATCATGTAAGCAACTCCAAGTCACGAGGGAGACACTGATAAAGAAACAAGATGCATGCCACACAAAATGATCCATATCAACCCATTGTTGAAATCGAAGAAAAACTTAAAAAGGAAGCATCGAATCTCGAATTTAGGAGTAAGAACTTGCAACATAGGAGGCAGTTCAGTTCATGTTTTCCAATGGAGGATGATGAGAAATCTTCCATAAGGACATCCTAGCAAAAAGGGCAAGTAGGTGATGAACGCTGCTTTTCAAGTGTACGATGCCAATTGGTAACAACTTTGTGTTATGGACAAGTTTGTAGAAACCTATTTTACTGCTTATGGTTGCACTATTACAAAAGATGGTAATCAATCGAAAGCTACTTTAATAGATGTTTTCCTCTGGAGAACAACAAACTTGAGCAGTAATACATTATTCATTTATAGTATCACATCATGGTGAATGATTTAGATGAGATGGTATTTCAATCATTCATTGCTTCACTGAGTATGTTTATTGGAAAAGTTAGGCTGGGCCATCTTCCATTCAAGGTCCTTGGAATGTCCCCAAATGGTATCCTTTTCATTCATTTTTTTTGCTTTCTTATGGGTTGATTTAAACAAAGAAAGGAGTGACTCGTTTATTTCTGGAAATGCCAAAGCAAGGTTTAAATTTATTTGAATTATTTTTTTTTAAGGGCACTTTCAATGCTCCTCAAGCATTCAGTTGCAGATAGAAGCCCATAAATCTACGTAGAATTTTTTGCTGAAGAATGCTCAAGATCTCTTAAAAGCTTCTGTAGCCTGTAATCTTCCTGAGCATATGAGCTTTTCCTAGCTCTATCATTTAAACCAGCATAGATTCCAAGCCAAATCTTGCAAAACTTAGCACTACAAATTCCTAATAAAACTGCAAGTAAGAAATCCCATGTATCTTATGCCATAAATGCATTATATATATATATGAATAAGCTTTAAGTTCTTGGTGATGGTACTTCAGAGCTTGGCACCTTACAAGCAAAAGTAACAAAAAATGGATATTCATATAACTAATCTTTTGTTTCAGTTGAAAAATTTATTGTTGTAGCATTTGATCTTTCAGACAAGTCTTGGTGCTAGTTTCGGCAGACTTACCATGAATTTTGTTCAGTTGATGTGTTGAGCATGTTTGGCGAGTTTATGCTAATTATTGTTGAGTTACACAGCATGTTGTCAATTAGAGCCAAGTCAGCTAGTTTTGGTTACAATTCTTACCATAATGTGAACATGTGAATGCGAGACTTTAAATAATGATTTTATGCAACTGCAATTCACAACTAATTGGTTCTCCATGGAGGGCTATAAATGGCTGTTAGTAAATTCTGTGAACCGTCCATATGATTTTTCACAATTAACTGAGTTAGAACTCTAATATCTTCCTTTTTATGCCGTGAAATTCTGGTTTACTATTTGCATGATCAACATGAGTGTACATGGTTCTGGATTTCGTTCCTCACTATTCTTAATTATTTGTATTTAAACAAAGCTGGAAATGGAAAAGCGAAACACTGATCTCCAAGCAAACATTGAAAATGAAACAGCAGGGAAATATCTGTATATTGATCGTTTGTGACATTATTATTTTTTAATTCTTTCTTTCTGAGTTTTGTCTTGCAATCTTGAGAAATGTTAGTTTCTTATCATGTGTGAAGTCCAATCATTCTTAATCTTTGACCTTGTATTTCATGTTAGTTGATTTCAAAAGATTTTCCTAGTTCAATAAGCACTCTCCAATAATCTTATATTAGTTTGATTCAGATTTGGTTGGAATTGTATAACTAACCTGCTTGGTCCTAGTCCATTTTTTATGGGAAGCCACTTTTGACAAACTACCAATCTGATCTGTATCTGGTGTCTGATAGTCATTCTTTGCAGGGAAAATCCCTCAAACTTAAGATTTCCTCTTTATCTATCTCTGTAGCTCCGCCCTTTTCTGGGATTAATCTTTTAATCTATATGGTACTAAAATGGGCTGTTCCTCCAGTTATCTGACATTCAGTTCACATCTTGAATAAAGTGATCTTTCGCACCGAAATTCTTGTGCACCTTTCCCAAATACACAAAGAGAGCTAATTTCAGTACCATGAGAGTCTTCGTATAAATTCTTTGGAGACCCTTCCTTCATGGCTCTCTACTCATAGTGTCTTGCATAACTTTTGACATGGTATGTAATGCTGGTTAACAAGTAACATTCCATGCTTTGGTGTTTGTATCTAACTTAATATGGAAGCATTTTGACAAGCACTTCAGTAGTTGATTAGTTGCTCAATAGATTTGTGAGAGATTCTAGTCTTCTTGAACTCACCTTTTGCTCTTGTCTCATTCGTTGTGTGGTAGAGTTCTGTAAAACTGATACCTGTTTGAGTAATCTGATTTTGCTCTCATTGTAGGTTTGTTGCAGTGGAGAAGATCAAAGACCAGCTTTTGGAGAGCAATAAACAGACAACTTGGGTTCCTGATTATGTAAAGGTAATATTCTTGTTAATGATAGGAGCCTCAGTTAGAGTTTACCTGCGTGATCTTTTAAGCTGTCTCAGTTGATCGTGCCCGTATGGGAACTTTTTGTCACATACACGATAGGGTTATCTGAGTTATTTCCCTGGAGCCTTATTTTAACGCTGTTTGATTTCTCAAAAATTCATGAATCTTTAAATGGGATTTATGTCGTAGGGCCATTGTGAAGTTATTATCTGAGTAACAGCGACTCTATTTTCCTTCCATGAAGTAACCTATGCCTAATTGAAGAGATTATATGTGTATTTATTATTATTAACTGTTTTTTGTCTTTGTTAGTTTTTCCAAATGTCACAACTTGGATTTGGCGCTAGAACTTTTTGTAGATCTACTCATTAATTCTAATCTGATAATACTTCATCGTGGTAGTATGACAAAGGACTGTATGTCTGGAGACTGCTTTGTCTTAGTATTAGTTTCAACTCAAAGATGATAGTCTACCCAGGCTCAAATTAGTAATTACAGTGGTCGCCTAGCATGCAACATCTTGGCTTTTGAAGGGGTCTACCATCTTGGTATCATTACAGGATAATCTAGACCTTGGGAGTTTCATATAGAAGTAGCTTAAACGAATGCCCATACTGGTTCTCTATCTGTATTATTACACATGGCAAATCTTTTTTCTGCTATAAAATATTTTACACGAGAGAAGAAAACAAACAATTGTTTTTTGATCTTCTTGAAAGGGCAAGACACAAACATAGATGCTTAAGAAAGTAAATAAATAGTAAATTAGAATAGTCCAAATTCATTTGCATTTTAATAGCTGGGGCCAAAATAAACCAGCAAATGCTTCTCGTTTGAACAGGACAGACACAAAGAAAACATTTCTTACTTTCTCATGTTATATGTAGTACAATTCCATTCTGCTTTTGCAAGCTCATTTATGTTGCCAAAACATATCGAAAATTATAATACGTATAGCAAGCAAGATAACACCACATCAAGAGAACTTCTTTTGCTTCTAAGTGCAAACAAGGAGACATCTAAAATAGAACTGGTAATCATACAACTCATTAATTTTCAGATCAAGAGGTTCTTTGATTGTGCTAATTGACTTTGATTATTCTATGTTTTAATGCTAATTAAACACCATGGTGGTTGATTATACTGTTCATTAAATGGTGGACGTTGATTCCTGCTCATAACATTGTTTTGCTACTCTTAAAAGTTTTAAACTGGGAGCTGATTTTGATAAATATAATTTTAGGAATTCAATGCAGTGTTTTCTGTACATATTCTTTTATGATCTGTTGAATCATTTTGTTTCAAAATTCAAGGAAGAAGTTCATATCTATATTATAAGGCCCTTTGGTGGAAGGAATGGGTTTCATATTAATTACAGATGGGATCTTACTTTTCTGCATTGCCGGCAAAAGTTTACTGTCTAATGAATATTTACTATGTTTCACTTTTCTGTGTTGCAGGAAAAGCGCTTCCACAATTGGCTGGAAAATGCCAGGGATTGGGCAATAAGTCGAAGTAGATTTTGGGGCACACCGCTTCCTGTATGGATTAGTGATGATGGAAATGAAAAAGTAGCTGTAGGCTCAATTGAAAAGCTGGAGAAGCTTTCGGGCGTCAGGGTTTGTTGGCTGTTGCTTCTTATTTCATTGTCTTTGTTCCTGTTTCTAAACATATTGTAAATCAGAGCATCAATAAAGCTTGTATACTGGACCATAACCTTTTTTATATATTTGTACTTAAGGGTATTGTGCTTTCTCACTATATGCAGGTCACTGATCTTCACCGGCATAAAATAGATCACATCACAATTCCATCTGGAAGAGGTCCTAATTTTGGAGTACTCCGGCGTGTTGATGATGTAAGTTTTAACAATTTGGAGTAAGATATAAGCAACCTTTTTGATTTTTTTGTTACATTGAAGCAAGGGACTTTTTTTTACCGTTGGCACATGATTACAACTTTACTCATCACTAGGATATATAGTTATAATTATTATAATAATAATGATGATAATAATAATATAATTATTAATATGTATTAATATTATTATTATATTATATGCTAATAATAATATATTTTAATAATAAATATTAGAAAATTATTTGATTTTATTCAATTTAAGAAAGGTGATACTCATCATGTTTTGCAGAACCATTTTAACATGTCGAATGTGGAGGTAAATATTGATGAGTACACATATCTACACAGGTATTTGATTGCTGGTTCGAGAGTGGATCAATGCCTTATGCTTATATTCATTATCCTTTTGAGAACAAAGAGCTCTTTGAGAGCAACTTCCCAGGGCATTTCGTTGCAGAAGGCCTTGATCAGACACGTGGTTGGTTAGTATTCAATTATACAAGATGCAGAACGGACTGAGTAGCCTATTTTAAATGTAACATTTGCACACTGTGAAAGGTTTCTTGTGGTATATGTGGTGACTTTTTTTACCTTTATAATGAAGGGTCTTTGTTAGGTATTTAGATTTAGCATCAAATGGTTTGATACTCTTAAGATATCTATTCTGTTTCAGATTTACAATCTACATATGATATCCAATTGATTGATCATTGATTCATTGAACACATATATGACAAAAGTACATTTAAATCTCAGATTATCTATAACTCAACTTGTCACAATCTGTATATCTTATTGATGGTGCTTGTGATATCTGTAGGTCAAAACCATCTGCTTTTATTGTGTGTTTTATGCAAGTTTTTCAACAACATGACTAATTGCTTTGGCTATGCTGTGGCTTATCAATTCTTGTTATTTTGGATGGGGCACATAGGTTCAATGTCTTTGCTTTCAAAGTGTTTTAGTATTGTTGGTTTATCATCCAGGTTACTAGAAAACAGGTGCAGTTATGGGTACGGGTATGGAAAATTCTGATTTTGTAGGAACCCCTGGAAAGAAAATGGTGTGGAAAGGTCCGTACCAAAAGTATATATATATATATATATATAACCAGAGCCTCAATACATGCACACACGATGTCCCAACTTTCAAGAAAATTATAATGCTGTAAAGATGAACACAACCATGATAAGTTCTGTAGAAAATTCGTTCTATGCTTGTAAGGTGGTTCATAAAGATATTTGTATGTCAGTTCTTTGCAATAAGTCAATAGAGCAAGGAGTGTATTTTTGTAGGGTGATGACACTAATAAATTATGCAACTGATGCTTTAGCGCCTCTTAAATAAAAAACATGACATAATTATACGAATGATTGCCTCTTCTAGTCTTATCATATTGATATAGTTAGGCTCGCTGTGAGCGTATTTTTGTACTGTGAGGATAATTACATGCCGTTTTGTGCCAAGATGTATATGCATAAACCATGTCAATTCTCTTAATCTAAAATTAATGCCTTGAGCTTTAGACAGTGGAAGGTCAGTGAAAGCATTTTATGGTTGGCTGGCATTTTAACTCCATTTATGATTAAATGGACTGAAATACTTTAAAGGTAATAGCCATTGTTTGCTTTAATATGGAATTGGAAACAAGAAAATAAAATACGAGGTGTACATTTACAGCTCATGATTGTGTAAACATTGCTTTTTTATCTAAACGTGGGGCTTAAATGTCGTTTAGGTCTATACAAGGGGTTTCTGGGTTTGGACCCTTCGAAACATTCCCAGAAACTGTAGGATGTTTTTGGAAATGGCCTAGTAATGTGATTTCCATTTCCAATCTGTTTCTGGGAACATCTTGGCATTGCCGACGTTTCAGAAGCGTTTTCCCCTCTTCTCTGTACCAGTTTCTGTACTGAAAATGTTTCAATGGATAAATGCGGGGGAGGGAGAATGTTTCCTGCAATGTAGTTTATCATATTTCCAGTGGCACGATTGAGGGTCAAACCAATCAACAGGAAACCACCCAGCCTTACCAGAGTGCTGAAAATTCCAACAGTCTCCATTTGCAAGATATACTTGTAATGCCGGTGCAACAATAACCAGTAGTGCAGCCTTTGTTGGTACATAACCAGTCTACCTTCCTATGTCTTCTGTAGCACTGTGTTGTGAAACTCTTGTAGAAAAGTACCAGAATGCTCCTGAGTTTGCTCGATTTCGTCTCTTTCGCTTGAGACTTTGCTGCTTTGAGGCAATGACATGTAAACAAAAGGTCTTTTAATGGACAAGCTCTCCAATTTGCAGCTCTGCTATGGTAATATAGTGAAACATGGGCTGATGCATTTTTGGGACAGTGGGTTGGAGATTGCTCCCCTTTTCTTGTTCATGACAATCCACGTCTGTAGTCTGTCATTCCACTTTGTTACAGGAGTGAAACATGTCTACATCGAGTTCCTTGTCGTTGGAACCATTGGGTGGTTCATATCTTAGTCATGTAGAAGGTGTTTTGGCCCTTCCTTGAGCCTTCAATAACTCCACTTTTGCTTTTTAAACCCCATCGGTATGAACATTTGACAACATTGCCTGTCATTTTCAATTAGACAAATAGATGACCCAAATTTAGGTATGATAGAAAATTGATCTGGCCTTCTTAACAACCGTTTCACCCATCCATCCTATCACTTTTGTAGGGTCATGTGTTGGTAGTATAGAGCAGCAAGATATCAAAAGCCTCCTTGATCCACACCCTTTCTCCTCAGTTCTTTAACTGCTCTATTGTCCCTTGCGACATGTGGCTGGACCTCAATGCAGCGCTGATGTTTATGGTCGGGAGCACATTTGGGCAGACTGTGAAGTAGTGTTGCAGGGAGATGCGTCTCCCACCCCTTGGGATGCGTCTCAGGTATGGGAGACACATATAGAGACATCTCCCATGCCCGGGGACATTTGCCTGGCCGTTCTTGTGTCTCTCCCCTGTTTCCACATCTAAATTTCGCTTACCCAAAATAAATAAACTCCTTACGCGTAAAAAATTGTCATCATTTGCAGGGGAAGGTCGCTAGTGTTTGGTTCTAATTTTTATTGGTTTATTTTGTTTGATAGTTGAAATGCATAGGTTTTTTGTTTTTAAAGGTTTGCTTGCCAGTCCTTGGCTCAACCGTGAATGATAGGGTCGCGACAGTACAAGACACTGTTGTTTGCGAACGTGCCAGGGACTGCCGTTCACGGCAGTCCCAAGCTTTTTTTTTGTTTTTTAATGATTTTTTTAAATTTTTTATAAAGCTATAAACTTATAACTAGATAATATATATTTTATATTTATTTATAATTATATTATTTAATTAATAGTTTTAATGTTTTTGTTTTTTATGTTTTATTTACTATTAATTATATGTTATAATTATATAGTGTATATATATATATAATTTTTTAAATAATTTTAATTTTAATTTCATAGTATATATTATATTATTTATATAAAAAAATAAAAAATAAATATATATTATTATATTGCCGTCTCCCCGTACCCCCATCTATTTTTCAAAAAATGGTGTAGCGGTACTGGTACTCGTCTCCTCGTATCTGTACCCATCTCCTGGCAACTATGCTGTGAAGTGATCACTCCAAACACACGATCAAACTATTGTCTCTTTGTTTCAGTGTTTGGAACTTTTTACTGTTTTTTCAAAACTATCTTGACAAGTTGACTTATGCATGTTTGCATCGTATAAACTAGCTTAGCTAGCTGAGTGTTCTAAGTCCCACGAGACATTATAAAGATAACTTCGTTTCTTCCTCGATCGCATGTGGGATATATATTCTTTGAAATATTTTGAACCAATAATCCTCTCTAGTAATTTATACCTATCGTGCACCTTTGTGCTTTTTTCTAACTGACCTGTGTTATACAAATGTGCTGCAATTGGACTTGAATCTGCAAGATACCTTCTTTGGCCAAGGATGCTCTTGCATTAATTTTGTTGCTTATTGATATGGGGACGATCTTTAGAGTTTCAATCGATTTAACTTGCTTTCTCTTTTAAAGTTCCTTAGGAAAAATTTAAGTTCTCCACAATGGGAATAGATATTAAGATGAATTAGAGGTCAACCCTGAGAGAAAAACTTGTAATATAAAGACCTTGAACCTAGTATTTCGTTTTGGGAATCATTATGAATAAAATTAAACCACTGTTTAACTGATATAATAGAGACTTGTTACCAAAGTAGATCAATGGAACTTAATTACAAGTAGTAATAGTAAGTAATTGAGATTATGGAACTTAATTACAAGTAGTAATAGTAAGTAATTGAGATTGCTAAAATAAATTCTTGCAATTGAAAATAAGCTAAGTAGTCGATCTTTGTATAGGTACGGGTACAAGTACGGGGTTTGGGTATGCTGATATGGCGATTGTTTTTTCCTGGGTATGGCTTGGTACGACTGTACAAAAAATGTATAAAATATTAAAAAATATAGCCAAACAAGAAAAAATAACCACATAATATGCATAGAGTAAACAAAATAAGTTAAATAACCGCAAAATAGTTGAAAGCACTACTTATAAATCAATGCCAAATGTCATGATATTCATTTGTCGAACTTAGAACAAGTACATAGTGAAAATGTATACACATTAAAATAAATCAACATATTCATTATATTCATATTGCTCTTCATAGAGAGTATCAATCATTAGAACCACAAGCAATTTTAAAGAATGGAGTTTCAGCCCTATACAATTGAAACAATGAAGGTGAGAGAGAAAATGAGCAATGAGAGGTAACTCTAAGTATGAAACGAGAGGTAAGCTTGTTGTTGGTGTTGTTTGCTTTTGATAAAATGAATGTGAGTGTGGTTTTTAGGGTTTTCGCAGACATTTTTTTAAATTGTTTTTAAAAGTTCAACTTGAATTTTAAAAAGTTAATTTAAAAAAAAAATCATTTTTGATTGTGGGTTCTCTGTAGGGACGACCTAAGTACTGCCCAATAGGGTTGGGTTGAACTTTAAACAACAATTAAAAAAATAAAAAATGGTTTTGACTGTGTTCTCTACAGGTACAACCTAAGTATCATCCAACAGGATTGGGTATGCTCGGGTTTGCCCCTTGAAGGACCTAGGTGTACCCAACCCTGCTACGCTGTACCAAGAGAAGTATTAGACCAAAGTTGGAACGCGATACGTGCAGTACTGGGACCAGCCCCCTCGCGTGAAGGATCCGGTAACCTAGAAAATAAAATAAATCCTAGACAACCCAAAATAGAATACAAATTGATTTTGTGATAAAAGGCCCCTTGTCAAGAGGAACCACAAATCGAGCCAAGAGAAAGTGATCGATGACGAACAAAGTTTTGGTCAACATTAGACTAAAGATTGGAAGAAGGTTCAACATTTTCTTCAATCGCCATGAAAGAGCCAATATAGAATTTGTTGATTTCCACACAAGAATTATTTGGGCTAAGAGAGCTCAATTGAACAGTATTGAGAGGAAGTAGGGTACTCCTATTATCCCTCTCCTAACTTCACGGTCGACTTTCCTCTAGAAGTAGGGAGAAAATTGCCATTACACCTTTTCCCTTGTAGTTTGAACTGTGAATGGGAGGGTAGTTGTCTTTCTACATTATGTGTGAGAATTAGGTGTCTAAGGCACCCTCATTTGCACATTCAAGGTGGATATCTCATGAAACTATTACCATTGACACTAGTGACCGTAGTAACTAAAAACACGCACTGCCCCAAATGGCTGAATTAGGTTTGGAAGGAGGAGAATCAATTTGGCGATCACAAAATTCACCAATTGCACTTAGCGTTTGAATGCAATTGCTTCTTGGAGGTAAAGCACCAGGCACATGTGGTTTGATAATGTTCAAAGGTGGGGAGGACCTTTAGAGTATTTGCACAAATGATGGTATAGGACACTTCAATATAAATTGCTCCTTTATCTTTACCTATTGGAGAGAGCAAAGACAACCAATCCTATTGCCTTGTGTAACAAGTTGAAGTGTCTCAGTTCATAACTAGTGAAATGATTTGGATGGTAGTTTGGGACAATCTTTTGATTGTCGGGGTCATAATTCCTTGACCGTAGCTCAAAAAAACTTTGTTCAAAATATGTTGAAAAGATTAGGAGTACAACATGGTGAAGGGCACTAGGTTCTATTCGGCATAGTTTGACCCACAAAATACACTTCGAATGGCTCCAAAATCACAATATACTACATTGTAGAAAATACCGAATTTTTTGAAAAACAAAATTCAACTTTCTATGAGTTTTGACTCCATGACAAAACCTCTCAACTTCTTGGGGGAGCATTTGTCATGTGACGTTTCACATTCCATGTTGGATCATCTTATATTCTATTTTTAAACTTTTAAAAGATAAATATAAAGGCATTAGTATCTGAATATTAAAATTATAATAGTGTAGCTTCATGTCTCTTATTGGGGATTGCTACCTATTGGAGCTTTACACCTCTTATCAGAGATTGCTAATCTTATTGTTTACTAATTTTCGCTTCAATAAAGTGTCATCTACATTGTAATATATTGCTATTTGTTGTGTCCATTTTTATAACTGGGTTCATTGGTTCTATAACACATTAATTTTTTTGCAAATTAATTTATTTTCCTAAATAAAATCTGAATCAGTGGCATTAGAGCAGTTCATTTCATTCTTGTATGCCCTATTAAATGAGGTTAGAGTATAAGAAGCATGGTCTTGAGACACACCACCATTTGGATTATCTTCCTTCTTGCACAAAACAATCTCAAATGGCAAAAAGGGAACTGTGGAAGCCCTTGAAAAGGAAAGGCAGGAGACGATGGCATAATTCTCCATTATTATTTCACATATCATCCTTGTAGTGCCCACCTTGCTATCAAAAAGATTGTTTGGGGGCCTGACTCCCATTTAGGTTGAGGTAAATTTTGATATTCCTCTTTTTCAAGGAAAATTCGATGCAGACGAAGTAGATAAATGGCTCGACCAAATTGGAATAATATTTTTTGTAAATAATTTTTTTGACAATGAAACGATAACATTGGCACTCCTAAAAGCTGCAATCCATGTTAAAAAATGTTAGGAGTCATTTTGTTTTCAAGAAGAAGACAATGGTGGCATATCACTTGAAGCTGATCCAGACAAAATGTGGGATGATTTTATTGAGCTCATCATGAAGTTATAAGTTGTGGTATCTTTGAGAAGCGTGTCTTCTTGGAAATTTTTTTTAGGCTTTGTGGCTTTGTAATGGGATCTTTGTTAGCGGGCTTGCAATGGTAGTTAACCTTGGCCACATTCACGTATTGAGAATAGGTATAATAATGATCATAATCGGCATCAATAACACCTACAAAGTTGCTCATAGGGCTTTATTGGGATTAGAAGATTGAGGAGGTTACTTTTGAGATTTTTGATTTCGATTGGGGTGTTTAGATTGATTGGGGTTACGTGATTGGTTTTTAGAGGCCTTTCGATATTCTTGGTAGTGCTCTTTAGAGATAGCTTCGTGGTTGAAGTGTACTCCTAACATATAGTCATAGGCAAGATTTTTAAGCTCATGACATTGTTCATGAGAATAACCAACATTGGCGTGAAACCAACAAAACTTGTCGGGATTATACCACAGTGGGGTTGAAGCATAAGTGAAAGGTTTAGACGGTGGCATTAACTTCCTAAGTTCTTATAAACTTAAGGGAGGGTGGGTAGGGGGTTGATTATTTGGATTGCTTTGATTGGAAGCTCCCAACTTGGATTGTCGGGGAGGCTTTGTCTTGAGAAATGCTAGCATTGGTTACATTGGTTTGGAAAGAGTCCAAAGTCTTAGGAGAGAAATCCTAAATTTGTCTTCAAGAGGAGGTTTTAGAGCGGTGGTCAAGAGTTTGAAGATAATTTCATCATTCATGTTATGAACCACTTTATGCACCAAAGACTTCCACTGCTTGATGAAATCATGGGCAGACTCCTTAGGTAATTGCTTGGCATCGATGAAGTTGCGGAGGCTATTTTTGGGGAGCTCATAGTGTTGGAATTCTTTAACTAAAGTGTTGACTGAGTCTTCTAGTTGTGAAATGGAATGGGCTGGGAGTTGATTATACCATTATAGTGCATCTCAAACTAAGATTTTGACTAGAAGCTTGGCAGTTGCATAAGTATCGGTTTGAATCGATTCTTTGTAAAGCTTTCCAAATGTTTTAATAAGGTAGGGTTGCAAATCCCATCATATGTGATGGTTGGAGAAATGTTTCCAATGTCCATAGACACAATGTAGGGAGCTAGCAATTCATTTTGAAGGCTTTGAAGCATCTTGATATGCATGGGAGGTTTGGGAATAAGATTTCCATTCACATCATTAAGAAGAGGAACAATGTTTTGACTAGGTTGGTTTACAATGACTTGGTGAGGTTGATTGAGTATTTGCAAAAGATGATTTTGCATTTGTAGCATTTAGGTAGTATTGGAAGCTTGCATAAGGACCATTTGGTGTAGCATCTTAGCAAGGACTTGTGTAGTATCAATAGTAGGATTTTGAGGAGGATTATTGACAAGAGGGGAATTTCTAGGAGAGATATTAATGGTATTGGTATTAAGAATATGAATGTAAGTTGAAGCACTAGCTGTGGATGTAGAGTTGGTAAGATTCCTAAGAATTCCATCCTTGTGGAGTATACGTGACTCTTGAATCAAGATCTTTGATACGGTTGGGATTTTCGGGGTCACCATCGAAAGATATTGAAACGATGTTGCATTGGATAGCTTGAGGTTGAGAAAAAATACACCATGAGGGATTGCCTTCAATGGTGTGAATGGGAGGGATAAAGGAGCTGTCCATATGGAATTAAAATGGGTTAAGACTCGCTAGAAAGACCATAAGAGGGGACATCATTGTAAAATGATCTAAAAAGCTAAGAAGCTAGAGACAAAGAAATTGGGCAAACAATTTATTTTTGGCAAATTGGAACAGTTAGAAACATGTAAATAGTCCATCCAATGGTGGGATAAGATTCACGTTGGGTTCACTAGAATGTATGTTGGGAAAATATGGTCAACAACATAAATATCCTCTAAAATAGGAAAGAGAGAAGACCATACTAGAACTAATTACATATAAGAAGCTGCATTGCAAAGCGGGGCAGAAGCTGTATTGCAAAGTGGGGCGGAAGCTGTATGCAAGTGCTGTTTGTAAAGGGGGTATCAAGGATATAATAAGGAAACCGCATGCAAGAAATTGGCGAACAAGGGCAACCTAGATCTAAGATGGTAAGAATCTAAACTAACAAGATATAAATGCCAAATGATTACAAGGGTTGTAACTGCATACAAAGGTAGCCAAAACTATACTAAGCATGGATAAAGGAAATCTAACTTTGGTTGTATTCACAGGTCTAGATAATCTCCACTAGCATAAGCATAAGGATA
This sequence comes from Torreya grandis, assembly GCA_037957365.1. Classification (NCBI taxonomy): domain Eukaryota; kingdom Viridiplantae; phylum Streptophyta; class Pinopsida; order Cupressales; family Taxaceae; genus Torreya; species Torreya grandis. The sequence continues at coordinate 2,211,605 of JARHVA010001683.1, read as the reverse complement.
ATCTAGGTGAGGAGAGAAGTAACAACATACATACTATTTTAAGTTTTAACGATGTTATCCCATAAAAATGATTTTTATGAACTCTATAATTACTAGTGTAAGTCCTAAAAGTGACCTAGCTTAAATGTTAACATAATTGATCTGGATTAATTCATTATAATTAATCAGGGACGACAGAGTACTGGGTTGGCCATGCCGATCTAGAACAAATAGGAAAACAACTAAATCAATCATGATTGACTTAGTCAGAAGCAAGAAAACAACTAAATCGACAGGGTCGATTTAGTAGGAAAAGGACACAAACAAGCAACGTACTAGATAGGCCATGCTGATTTAGTAGGAAATGCAAGGAATGATGTACATAACTAGATCAATCAGGATCAATTTAGTTGGGAAAAGCCAAGATACTAAGAAAACTAAGAGGAATGAAGGGAAAAGAGTCCTAGAGGAGGCTAAACAGAGCTGAAGGCATGACAGTGGTGATACGTAGGTATAATAGGATAATATGGACATCTCTCGCGAAGCACCATGAACCAACCCCACCTCTTTCCTGGTGCACATCTTAAGATGTGCACTCTGGGAGATGTGCACTCTGGGAGATTGATGCACTGATGAGTCCTACAAAAGATATCATCAATAAGTGAAAAACATAGGTGAATACATTTTCCACCCATTTTTAATCAATATATTTTGAATACTTTTATATTAAAAAAAAAATACTCAAGCACTCCTCTAACAACCCTCTCTTTACTGAATTTTGATTTATCATCTCAGCACAAATTCGAAGTGCTAGTTGGTTGTTGGTAGATAGTACTGCTGCTCATGTTACAATGTACTTTTATGCTGATTGGGTACATTTCGATGATGATGAGGGAGCCCCCATTCCATAGGATTCTACTCCTCTGCAGCAGTCTCAAATGCAACATTCAAATATCTATGAGAGTCGTGCTTGGGTAATTCTTCCCTCTGTTTCATTACTGGTTCTAGAGTTAAATTCAAAGATCCTCTCGCTCCATTGTACCCCAAATATTAGCTCCTAACTGTGGTTTATTATTTTGCTGAGTTATAGAACATGGTCTCTTAGGGAAAAGGTTTTAATGCTTCTATGAAAAAACTATTTTAATGCTCCTTGTGGTAGCCAAAGCTTTTTCACCTGTGCAAAACTGTTTCTCTTCTGGGATTGAGCCCGAACCAATCTTGTAGCTCTTCATCTATTTACCATGGTTTTTCTAAGCCTGGTCAAGGAATCAATCGTGCACAATGGCTATATCCCCCTCTTCAATGTCATTTCCAAAACAATTTGTCCCATTCTTTATGAGGTGGGGTCAGCCTTAATAATACCTCTAAGCTGTCTAGGTCTGACCTACAAGTCCTGGCTTCCATTGCCACAATTTCTGAGACTATCCAAGCAATGGATAAGAATACTGTTGAGAAAGGGATTCACAAGCCTTTCCAGGAAAAGTATGTGCGACTCTTGTTCATATTATCCGCCAGCAGCAAAGTTACATGGAGGCTCTTAATGATTGTATGCTGTATATGACCAACAATCTCCAACTCCGTCGGGGGAAATTAGAAGCTATGGAGAAGTTGCTGCCTTCAGACAGTACCAAGAGGAGGCTGGCGGATATCCCTGATTGAGCAAGGATATCCAAAGAGGCATGCTGTCAATGCTGAGAGCTTGGTGGAGGCCACTGTAAGATTTGTGTGGGCTAACTCAATTTACAGTCCCCAATGCACCATGCCTATGACCCCAGCTTGGCAGGATTGTCATCAGTAAGAGGAAAAAGCTCCAACTCCACCCCTGTCAGGTGGAAATAATTAACATTTTGTTCTTTCATTTGGAAAATCAGCCCTAACTTGCAAAAACCTCTTGACATTTGCACAAAAAATGTTTTCTGTTTATTTTGCTCAGACACACGAACTGTAGATGTAAATAGTTGGTATAGTATGTTGAGCCTCAACTGTGTATCAAACATCTGCAATTTTTTTAGTTTCCTAGTCTATACTCTATATAGGCCATAGCATACAATACTAATTTATCTGTTTATTGATTAAGAGCCGTACTTTCCTGGATATTTGTAAGCTCTTCTGAAATGCTCTTGCCTGTGACACTATCTCTGGGAAATGTTGTATGTAAAAACTAAATATTTTTACTCTAAATTTAATGTTAGCCTTGAAAAAAAAAAAAATCTCTTGCTGTTTTGTATGTCCGTAAGACCTTGATTGGAATTATTTTGATCGTACGTGCCCAAGCCATCCACTTTTTCTCCTATACATCAATAATGCTTTTGCAAATAATTTTTTTTATGTCATGGCAGGTTTTATACTCTGATGGTATTATCAACAGCTTTGTTTGGTAAACCAGCATTCAAGAACCTAATTTGCCAATAATGCTTTTGCAAATAATTTTTTTAATGTCATGGCAGGTTTTATACTCTGATGGTATTATCAACAGCTTTGTTTGGTAAACCAGCATTCAAGAACCTAATTTGCCAATAATGCTTTTGCAAATAATTTTTTTAATGTCATGGCAGGTTTTATACTCTGATGGTATTATCAACAGCTTTGTTTGGTAAACCAGCATTCAAGAACCTAATTTGCAATGGCCTTGTTTTAGCTGAGGATGGCAAGAAAATGAGCAAACGACTAAAAAATTATCCCCCACCAATGGAAGTGGTCGATGATTATGGAGCTGTAAGTTGTGAGGCCTTCTTTCTGCATTATGTTGATTTTCTCTTTGATGTGATTTCTACTACATATTTAATAAATATTGTACTTGAAGTAATGTAGGTCAGCCTTTACACAATTTATTTTAACATGCTTTCTCCTTGTTCTTTATTGTTTGGGGATAGTTTCTGCATCTTTTTATTGGAACATGTTCTATCTTGTGAAGACGGTCTTTTCAATCTCTTATGAATTTTAATTTTCCTTAAAGCCTTTGAATGCTGATTCTTGAGCCGCAATCTCTTTTATACGTGTTCCATGTTGAGTATATCATTTGTAACTAGTGTAGATTTAGAATATTATGTCCTTTGTGAAGGAATTCCTTGTAATTCAAATGCTTGCCTACTGTGATAATTTTCTCAATTTTCTGCATTACATCTGAGTATGTGTTTCTGGTTGATTCTAGGTATGCTTTGTAGTGCAGAATAGAGAGCCTATCAGATGATGGTGCTTTGTAGGTTTCGTTCAGGGTTAGACATATGAAACTGAAGAGAAGGGTTGTAGTGTAGAGCTCTAAGATCACCTTGGTGACGACAATACTCAACAGAATCAATGCAGAGGGAAGATTGTGGATTGAGCTTTTCTTTTTTCCCCCCAACTCTTTGAATGGACTCTACAAGATATCGACATATAAAAGAGGAAATCATGTAACTGCAAACCAAACAATAGAATAAAATCGGATAAGCCCAAGGCTGGTCCAACAAAGAATAACAAGTAAAAACCCCAGATATGTTGGCAACAAAGAAAAAATGTTTTGACGAGTGTGACTGGCAGAAAGTGTGTTGGACTTAATGATATGAGTGGACAAAAATGGGCTATTTCACGATGTAATTTTTCAAAGTCAGGAGTCGGTGAATATTTTAATGATGTAATAAGTGTTTCTAATATTCTGTTTTTCTTTTGATATTTCTAGGAATCTCCCGATGTTTTAATATTTTTTATCAAATATAATTTTGAGATTTTATTGTTTAAGAAAAATATCCATGTACCTATAATTTTTCTTTTCAAGTGGAAAATTTGAATTTTTTCTCAAATCATTTCCCCAAAACAGCCATTGCCGAAGTGCAAGTACCCTAGATTCACATTTTCAGGGTTGTATGTAAAGCTTTCCCTTTATAAATTACTCTGTAAACTGACAAACTTATTGCGAGTATATACACCTTGAATGGTTGATACTTCTTAGCATCCAGATAATTTCTGTTGTTTAAGATTCTTCTTTTTTTTACACTGTATATATGCTCTTGGTTTACAAAATTATTAGAATTTAGCATTACAGTGTTTTATGCTTAGTGTCATCGTTGTCTTATATGTGTGGAAGCATCAGAACACTTGGTGTTTAGTACATTCATTGTTGTAAAGTTATGTTAGGGTCAATATGTTTTCTTTTCCTAATGTTTCCTTTTACCATATCTGTAGGATGCACTCCGACTTTATCTTATAAATTCGCCTGTGGTAAGAGCAGAACCAATGAGATTTAAAAAAGATGGAGTTTATGCCGTGGTAATTATTTTTGGAGCTTATTTATTGTTATTGAAAGATATAATACACTTTGGCAACATTATTAATATTTTTTTTTCAAAGTGCCTTGCAACATTTATTTTAATCCTGGAAATCAAAGTTGCTTTGCTGTATGTTTTAGTAGTCACCTTTTCTCCTGTAATAATTCTTATTTATTATGTTTTTTATTTAGGTCAAAGATGTTTTCCTTCCATGGTACAATGCATATAGATTCTTAGTTCAGAATGCCCGAAGGCTGGAGGTCGAAGGTTTTAATGCTTTTAGGCCTGTTGAGCATAGTAAATTGCAGTCATCATTGAATGTTCTTGATCAATGGATCAATTCTGCCAGTGAGAGTCTTGTCCAATTTGTGCGGCAGGAAATGGATCAGTATCATCTGTACACGGTGAGAATTTTCTTCTAATTTTTTTGTTTGTTGTTACAATGAACTTACACTGCAATTTATTTAATATATCTCACTAGATTTGCATACTAGTTTAGTTGTTAGCAGTTTAAAGCTTCAAGTGGAATTGTTTTGATGTAGAAGGTAAAAGATAAGCTTTAAGGTTATTCACTGTATTGATGAACTGTACACAGGTGGTACCTTATCTTCTGAAGTTCATTGACAATTTAACTAATATCTATGTACGATTTAACCGTAAGAGACTGAAAGGACGGACAGGGGAAGAGGATTGCAGAATGGCACTTTCAACTCTTTACCATGTGAGAATAACATTTTTTGAACTATGTTCATATACTTATAGATCTAATTAATGTGTGAACATTGAGATCCTATATCATTAAAGACAAAGGTTTTCACGGTCCATTAGATTAAGAAACAAGCTTTTGTAAAAATCTTTGTAGCAGATTTGTTGATCATTTTATGCTTTTATGTTTAATTGTGCTTCATTTAATTTAGGATTTAGTTTCCTTGACAAAGAAAGATGTTTGTTTATGTTTTCAACAATATGGTTTATGGGATTTTTTGAGATCAATGTGTAGAGAAGGTCAAAGATGGATTATTAATGTTAGTTGATTTGTTTTTTGATAAGCAAAAAGCTTTGCCAATGTAAAACAGTTTTGTGGTGAAAGTTACCTGGTTGATTTTTTAACATCTTCTTTTTCACCGGTACTTACATCACTTAGAGGTGCTCATGTGCTTTGTTGGCTCCCCTCATAAAAGAAATGACTCCTCATAGAAATTCACTGTCAAAAAATCCCACAAAAATAAAAGTCAAATTAAAATGTTTTCTATCAATAAAAAGATGAGAATTACATAAGTGCAGAAATGAGATCTGTATTATGGACTTTCAGAGAAAATTAACAAGATTACCACAAAAAAGGACCAGCTAAGGGCCTATTACAAAATGTTGAAACTTCATATGTTTTTATAGTATTAGTCCGTCTGCTATAAAATAGAGAGTTCTTAGAATAAAAACTTTTTTAATGCTTCTCCCAGCTTGATACAAAATTTCAAAACTAGCCTCCGTGATCTGTAATTAGGACAGATATTCCATTCCTAATTCATGATTAACCATGTATAAGCCTTACATGAATGATTTATATTGCTTTTACTTAATAGCTTTGCTTAAAACAAATTTTATCATTGGAATCGTAATGCTTAAAGTGCTATGATGTTGTAGTTGCATGAAATGAAACTCAGGAAATAAACGACTGACACAACACAGGAAAAGAGGAATCAACACAATAATTTGCATACGTTACTGATAGAGGTACGGGTACGGATATGGGTACGAGAATCGGATACGGGGATATGGCAATTTTTTTTGGGGGGTTTGGATACTGTCGTACAAAAATATATATATAAAATTAAAAAATATAGACATATAAGCAAAATTAACCACATAATATGCATAGAAGAAACATAATAAATTAAATAACCACAAAACATACTAATAATTCAATGCCAAATATCATAATATTCAATTGTCAAACTTAGATTAGTCTTATTTATTATTATAAGTACATAATGCAAATGTTACAACTTACCAGTATAGAAAAAAATAAAGACAAAAGAAAATCCACTCTCTGCAGTTTGGCGAAGATTACAATGAGATGACTTGGTGTTAAATCAACTTAAGACTATGCCCTGTTCTCTTCGTTGAGCTTATTCACGAGTCAAGCTTTTGTATTATACATGTGCAAATGATCTAACCGTATGTACTGCACAGAAAGAGTCCTAGAGAACCATATTTTTTGGACATAAAGGATAAGCAAAAAAAGACATAATTGATTTCAACCTCTCCCTCATCTTGATCATGTTACAGACATTTATTTCCTTTATTTTGGCAAGGCTGAAATAAGATCCAATAACTGGAAGACTTGCTGACTTGCTCTGGCAACCTTCACAGCTATTGTATACAGCCCTAATAAAGAAGATACAGATGAATCGATTGAGGCTCAGGTTTTGAAAACAGTCAAACACAGCCAGCCATTGAAACTGCAGAGAGGTTTTCATACTTTGTTTTGTTTTTTGAAGTCCGTGTTTGACTTTTTATTAAGCAAAATTCAAAATACATTTTTTTTTTTCCGGAAACGCCAGGGTACGTCCGGATACGTCACCCAGACGTATCTGGGCATATCCACAGCCCAGGGACGCTCCCTGGGCGTATCCCCGCGCTCCCGTATCCTGGGAGCGTTTCCCCGTGCTCCCAGGGCTGGGGGGGGCGTATCCGGTAATGTAGTAATTTGCCTTGCAGAAACCCTAGAAGAGTGGGGTTGTGTCTTCTCATCTTCACTATCATCACACAAGATTTACAAGACAATTGCTTCAATGAAGCCTCCAAGAATATTGCGGGACTGTTGCAGCACCACTATGATGTTCTTCAAGCTTACTTGGCTAAAAAACGTGCTTAAACAACTTGCTTCGCTACCCTACATAGTTGTACACACATCCTACAAATCCAAAATTGAGGAATACTTGACCCCAAGGGGTATATTTATATAAGTGTATAAACAGCTGAATCGGACATAGATGCCAAATGCCAAAACAACTGAAGAGATGAAAGGAGAAATGGTTGTCTTTATTTTTGAACATTTTAGTTTGAAATTGTCTATTATGGGCTGGATTTGACATGGGCTGAATACACATGTATAATCATGTTTCTTACAGAGCTGAATCTGATGTGCAAATTTAGAAGTAGCCAAAATTTCCCTTTATAACTAACTTCACAAATGTTGTGTGTGCCCCAGGTTGTCAAGTAACTACATCATATTACAAAAGGAAACTTATTTGTAGAAGCATGGTCTGCCCTTTTGTATGAGTGCGATTATATGCCAATATTTTATTCCAAGTCTTAGGATGCTTCATATTATAACCTCAAGAGCTGCACCAATGTCTTGTTGGCTGCTTAAATTTGGCTATACATTTGTGGATGAAAAGTGGTTGACCTCTTCAACCTTGTGTCTATTGTTTTCCACATAGTGGTTTAAAATCTGCTTAAGAACCTTGTGTCTCTATCTTAAAAAACGGAACTCAGCGAGCCAAAGTGACCCCAATCATTAGTGAAAAAAAATCAGCTGCTTCATGACCCTTAAGAGTTTTACTGCATCTAATGAGTATGCACATCTTATTAAACCAGTTTACAATGAAAAATATTAATTATGCCCTTTATCTGACATGGGAAGCCCCATCAATGGAAATGCTTTCCCAAGGTCTAAAAATAACTGGTAGTGGCATATAAAATCCCAACTTTGAATTGTTTGGCTTACTTGTGCTACATAAATCACACCATCTTGCATTGTTGGCCAAAACACGTGACAACATCTTCTTGCATTTTTGGCCAGAACACATGCATTTGCAAAGATGTTAAAGTATTTGCTACACCGAAGTGACCAGCAATTTTTAGAGTTTGTGTACTCATCCTTCCTTTGGAACACAAAACTTTTTGAACTTGTAAAGTTGTAGAGCAAGCCGTCTTGGAGATGATAGTCTTTCTTTGTGCACAAATCTGCACCATTTTCCCCTTGCAGGAGCTGATATATCTCTCCATCTGCATCATTTTCGTACTCCTCTCCATGTGCCTCATTGACATTTCTTCCAAGCTGAGTTATTGTACACAGATCTGAAATGAAAGGCACTCTAGATAACATATCTGCTATTTTGTTAGTCACACCTCTTTTATATTTGATAACCAAATGAAATGGTTGCAAGAAATCCATCTTTTTGTAGTGCCTTGCTTGGTGCGATTTAGTTTGTGTTTGCACATATTAGAGGGTTGGTGAACCGTGTGAACCATGGTTTTGCTTCCAAACCTCTTAAACAAGTGCATACAATTCTTTATGATATGTACAATATTTCAAAACTGCCATATGCAGAAGTTCTCAATAATAACAAATTGGCTTACCTCTCCTCTAACAACATTTTCAATATAGGCTAGTGATTAGTGTGCAAATTTGCACTTTTTGTTGAGCAGCAACCTAATTATCCGATTTAGGTATGGGTAGGGGTATGAGGTTCAGGTATGGTGGTTCACTAATTGTTTTTCGCCCTCGGTTTGGTATGTCTTGGATAGGTCATACAAAAATTATAAAAATTCTGGCACAAAATACTATTTATAATTGATAATTCAATGCCAAATGATTAATTAAAATAGGTTATGGTATCTATTCAAAATAGATTAATATTCAATTGTCAAACTACATAGTGGACATGAAAAGTCAATATAAATCATTGTATTTCTCTTCATCAAGAGCACCAAACATCATCATTTAGTTCATTAGAACTACAAGCAATGCCAGTGCCACTCCCACTCCCACTAGATGCCCTATGCTGTTTTTGCATAGGATTCTTATGCCCCTCTTTATTGATGTTGACTAATTAAAGATGAGCAATGGAAGCATCCAAGTTGGGAATGCCCGTATTTTTGGTAGGCAACTAGTTGCGCTTAACTAAGTGGATAAACAAATATGTACTCTAGATCTACTTAGCTAAAGAGGAACTTACAACCTGTTGAGGCAAAGTCAATACAAAATTGGTTTTTTTAAATTTTTTATAAAATATAAAATAAAAAAAGTTGAGTAAAAAAAATGCCTATAATAGAACTTTAGTGGCAAGAGGTTGCATCTACGTGGATCCTTGGCTATGGAGGTAACACAACATATGAGGGCCCTCTTTAAACTTGTCTCGAAGAGCGCTAAGGTTGTGACTTGTCGAGGCTATGAACTTCCCAAGCTTACCCACAACTGTGTCTTCTGTATCTAGAGTAGGGAAGATTTTAGTGAATGTTGCCTTGTATACATCACCGACTTGAACATCCATATATGGTGGAACTCTCTTGGCCAAAACAAGTATCTCAATGATGTAGTATTTTGGAGTTAAGGCAAAGGCCATGAGATGCAACTGGGTTGTCATTATGTTCCAACGTTCAACAAGAATGTTTTATACTTGCTTGTAAAATATTTCTGTAAGATCTTGCTCCTTTGGTGCTATAATGCCATTCATTTCTTTCCATCATAGATTTCGCCCAAATATTGATGATCCCTAGCAACAAGAATGATCATACTCATGATGGGCTTAGTAAATTTATGCTAGTAATTCACACGAGTACACCAATTGTCATCTAATATCAACGCTTTCACTTTGTCGGCCCTTTGTGTTCGATTGCCTCAATATATCCCAAAGGTTGTTGATAACCATATTGCACACTGCCTCTCACACCTTCACAAGTCATCTCAAGACAATTGTGCAAGAGGCGAATCTAAGTCTGAGCAACCTCATAGGAAATTAAAAATGTAAAATCAAGTAAAATAAACTTCAATTTTACAAAAAAATAAGAATGTGAAATTTTAAATACATTACTTTTTTTATAAGTTATAGCATCATCAAATTTGTTTTTCAAAATTTAAATTTAAATAAAGCGGATGCTATAAAATTTAATTAAAAAATTAAAATTACTAAATTTTTAATTAGTACATGAATATCTTTTGCATTATTTTCAACAACTCCAACTTCGAAGATGGCGTGCAACTTTATGAGTAGATGCAAGCATTTGGATGTTGTTTGCCTCTAGATAAACTTCATCAAGTTGAGTGAATGAATGGGACAAGTTGTCCAAAATATATGACTATATCATCTCAGTCGATAATCTTGCGGCTCTACAATATTTTAGCATCGTCTGTTATGACTTGGACAACGTTGAGGCCCCACCAACTCAATGGATTCTATGAAGACTTTGGCAATGAATTATTCATCCTTCCACTGCTCCTCACAATCAAATGCCTTAAAAATATTGTCTTTTTAAGGCACATTGCAATCACATTAACTAAGTGCCTCCTTTTGCATTTTTTCCATAAATTAGAAATTATGGACACAATCATTTTGATCAATAATCCCTATTGGTCTGCAATGAATTATCCACAAACTGTTTTTTGCTTGCCCAATGTGGTGCGTACCTAGGCCTTGTGTACACTTTAAGGGCTTCATTGATTCCATTCAGCATTTCCCACTAGCATGGTGACCTAGCAAAGTTAAATGACAATCCAATGGTATAAATACATTGTCCAATGTACTCATCAGAAATATCCCTCGACCTATTGTTAAAATCCCTTTCCAACAAGTTTGCTTGTTTTGTTCTTTTGTGGGTAAGAGGAATATCTTCTTCTTTTGAATAAAATGGCACAAAAACATGTTGAGAGGTAGCCATGACTGGGATGTGAGATGGCCCTATAGGCGGCTTAATCAATATCTTTTCTTTGACAAAGGATGAGACTCTAATTTGTTGTAGTCACTTTAACCATTTCATCTTGCCATTTTATGTACCAAAATTTTGTCCTACTGGCAAACCCCTTTTTGTTCACCCTGATTGATGTTATGATTCCATGACTTGGAATTGCACACAAATGGGATTGCCCCTGACTATATGAGCTCTTGTATTATATATTGCACTCCTACAATGCCAAACACAACCCCCTCCACCTGGAATTATCATCACATGTTTCCAAAGCGGCAAAGAAATGTTTGTTTGCAAGGTGTGTGCTACCCCCTAGCCCATTGAGCTAGAGCTTGCTGCCATTGTAACAAATACTTGTAGTTGCAAGTTTTAAAACAAACACAATAATAGGAAAGAAAACTCTAGTCTACCATTCCTTGTTGAAAAAAATGATATAGTATTAATATAAAAAACAAAAACCCATATGGAGATTGAAAAAAACAAAATCGCAAAATCTTACCTGCAATGATCGATTCCTCAATGTTGCAAGCTCCTAAATTTCCTTGGTGTAGAAATAAAAAAATAATGAAGTTGGAATACTAGTTTGATGAGGTTTCAGTCTTGAGCATTCACGAAGGTAAGTGTGCAATGGGAGGTAAGTTAGGCTTTTTCCCTTTTTAGCTTTGGTGACATGAGAGTTAAGTTTGGTATTTTTAGGTTTCAAGGTTTTATTGTTCAAATGCTGATTTTTATTTTTGCTTTTTTATCATCGAAAAAGTATATATATTTTTTTTTGGAAAAACAAAGAAATACCATCGGTTCGCCTTGGGTGCACCCTTGCTTGCCTTGAGATGAACTCGGGGTGTTCTTGGGTAGGTAGTTTGTCATGCTCCCATTTTCGAATTGAATAAGTTAGAAGACCCTTAACCTATTCTCCATTTCCCGAAGGCTAAAGCGGTGATGCAAGGGAAATAAGTTAATAATTTAACTTAAGTTGGCCAAAATTAATTTTATGATATAAAAAGGCAATTTATGTTATTTTATTAAAAAGGTTATATGTTTTTAATAAAGCAAGTCAACAACAAAATAGAAGTGGGGTGTTGCTTTATGGGTGTTGCCTCGGTAAAAGGTGAAAGTAAAATTATAAAAGGGCATTGGGTTCCTTTGGAGAGTATCTTTTAATCAATCAAGCTTTCCAACATTTTGTGAGTTTGAGCATTTCGCTTCAGCTTTTACCCCGAGAGGACGAAAACCCTCATATGGAGCATTAGAGGACGAAAACCCTCATATGGAAAAGACGTGGTGACGAAAACCCTCAGGTTTTGTGTGGTGGTTCCATCCAGGGACTAGATTTGCACTTCAGATCTGGTCTATATCAGAAATCAGTTAAATCAAATAATTAGGGCAGCGTGGAAGTTCTACGCTAGGGCATATCAATATTAACATTGGCGTCACACTTCTAGAAGCATTTCTAGGGTTGACATCATATGTCTAGTGTTGACATCATCATTGTGGACGCTGACATCACCATTAGGAGCCGTTTTCGAGTTAAGTTCTCCACTTTCATGTTCAGCTGTCATAAATAATTTCTACATTTTGTTGTAACTGATCTCTGTTGTTATTCCAATAAAATCTCTATTTTCAGTTGTTTATTAAAAAAAATCAGACTTATATTTTCAAATTTAAGGGTTTGTTTCAAAAATTAGATTTTGTTGTAAAAATGAGAAATTTATAGAATTTTGTAATTTTTTTTACAAGGGTTTTAATATAAAAATTAGAATTAAATATTTTTTTAGTATAATGGTTTGCTGTAAAATCCAGATTGTTCTAATTTTCTAGAAAAGGGACATTACAGTAATATCAAATCATTGATCTTCCCAGCTTGTGGATCAAACAAAAAATCATGGGGAACAAAGAAAAGAGGGTTCCTACAAATGAGATAAGTTTTTTGAAGGAAACGATCAACTAAGGTCAGAGAGATCTGCAAAGAACAATCCAAAGGATAGTGAAAGAATCCATGTCAAAGTTAGTTCAAGCCTTGTAGGGTTTTAATCACAATAAGATAAATCAAGGGAAAGGAAGATCTTCAGCTAATGAGAGGATCTTAGTCAACCCCCCTTCCAAAAATTTTCGAGCAACATTCCTTCAAAGAGAAGTACACATGAAGAACCCAAGTTTTAAGGATCAGCTATTGGAGCAATTTTCTATTAGCTTCATTTAGAAGATCACAAAAAAAAGATCCTATTCAGGTGGCATGGTTAAAAGAGCAATGCAATAGGGATGAATGCAAACTTCTTGCCTTTGACGCATATGATAAAATGTATGACATCCACAAATTTTATAATACCTTTTGAAGAATTCTTGGAGATATACGAAGAAAATAGAAGTAGAAGGCTGAAGGAGGGAAAATCAAAACCTCAAAAGATTGCTAAGGAAGAAATTAGGAAGCAAGAACAGTCAAATTCAGATCCACAAGACATCATTGAGCAAGAACATGAGATATCCAACATGCAAGGTAAAGATCCTTTGATAGTAGATGATGTTTTAGTGGCTTCTAATGATTGCATTTATTTCAATGAAGTTAAGGACGAAAAAGCATCACTTAATTGAATGCAAGGAGCAAAAGATGAAATAGATGTGCCTTTCCATGAGCTATTCAACAATCTTCCGAAGAGTGAGCCACTACCATATAAGACTGAATTTCAAAATTTCAAAATAATCTCTCAAAAGCTCCTAAAGCTTCAGAGAAGGAGCGTAGGCACTCTTATAATTTCAGTTCAAGATATGGGAATGATAACATAGATCTATTTCAGTTTTGCCATTGTTCTAAGAAGGTTAAAAGAATGAAGATAGATCCTTTGGCTCAAAATGCATTTTGCATAATGGTATGAAATCCAAGTGTATTTTGTGATCTACGAAGGATAGAATTTTTTATTTCAATATCATTGTTGATAATTTCATTATAACGTACAAATGGATAAGAAAAAAATCAGAATTGACCTCAAATGAGCAGAAGGAAAATACTATGAATGACAATAGGATTGAGTGGTTAAAGCACAAAGGTCAAATATCTCAGCTACAAGCACACAAATCAGCAGCTGTAACAACAAAACATTTAGTATCAACAAGGTATGGTTCATGCATAGGAACCACAAAAGGGTAATGTCCGAACAATCAATTGTTGTTTTGCAAGTTTGGTTGATTGATCCTCTACTCCATCCTTATCCCAAAGGACCAAGACTAACTAGAAATCAGATTTCTAATTGGTCCACAAATATATGTGTGTGCCTTTTGGAGGAACCAAATGAAACATTCAAGTTATCTACTTGTAAAGAAAAAGTATCATGGATTACAAGATATGCTCAGAATAATTATAATGAAGAAACCCTAAGACCCATAAGTCAAATACGAGATTCAAAGGGATGTCACCTCACATCCGATGGTGCTCTCAAGGTAAGTGACAATGGTGCAGCTCAATTATAAGGTAAGTAGATTCATGCACATACCTTCTTGGTTGGATTCAACTTTGATGTTTGGATAGAGAGTGCAAGTACCCGAACAATAGTCATATTTGCAAATGAATGTGTCATAATATTTGACATGGTGATTGGTGATAAGTTGGCAAATGATTGTCTTCTATACAAAGGCCATGTTATGTTAGATAGGGCGGCAACAATTTTCTTTTCTTATACTGGTTTTGCTTAAGTTGCTAATATACCATTCAACATTGGCATGATATTCTCCATATATAATGAGTTGTAATTGCGCAACTGGTTGTGTTTGCATCTCATGATCCAACCGTTGTCGTCAAAGGTCAAGAAGATAAGTCACAAAGCTGCCTATACATCCTAATATGGGATCTTAGAGATATTTCTAGACATGAGTAAGGTAAACATCATGTTGATATTCGTATTTTTCAAAATAAGTGCATTGTGGTGCTTCGACATTTGCTCCCAGAATCGCGGAAGGACACACAAGATTAACACATCACACATTTGGGATCAAGTTCCAAGCATGCTCACCTTTCCAAGATACACAGAGGAGAATCTCCAGAAGATGATAATCACATTGATAGGAATGTCATAGCTCCTTGTGAGATCTTTCATTACAACACTGTACCCACTTGGAAGAAGAATCCATAAGTAGATCTGAATTTATACTAGAAAAGGTATGAAAGGGATGGTCAAATTTCAGATTTGTTGCTTCATACAATTTGTCATCTTGGAAATCATTATAGAAATAGCGATAGAGTGAAGGATACAACTTACAACATATGGCGTATAGATTCTTTGATTCAAGCTCAAAATTGTTTTTGCATATGGGATCCGGGTGACATTTTGAGGTACAAAAAGGATAAAGGCTTTAATGTGATTGTAGCTAATGGCTTCACCATCCCATGTACCAAAGGGATTCAACAATTTAACCTTACCTTGGAGAGAGCTTTTCATAGAACGTGGGCTGCCCATTGTTTGGATGAAGATGTTGAGGATATCACAACAATTTCTAATGCAACCAAGGAAGGTAAAAACTTTAATTTCAACCCAAGCTACATACAAGTTGGCCACCCTTGGTTGTGTGAAGGATAATTCACAAAGCTTGGGATACTACAAAATGGCTTCACGATTCCGTGCATCATGATTCAGAATTCAGCATTTAGCATTCCAAATTCAGAATTTCGTACTTGGATTGGACACAAGGTATGCAATGATTCCTACCTCATGGGTGCAGGTGAGAAGCTAAAATCCATGGATGAGAGAAATTTTACCGAGGCTTCAAATGATGTCAGTTCAGATTATAAAAGGAATGTTCCGATCCAAGAAACATATCATAATGACTTATGATTCTACTAATAAGCATGCACTTGAAAAGAGTATTTTAGTAGAGGTAGGTGTTGAGTTCACAAATTCAATGATTGGTTACATTCTACAACAAGGTTCTTGGGATGATGTATTGAGGCATTTCAAAGCTTTAGTATGCCAAAAAAGCTGAGTTGAAACATGATAAAAAACTTTGTGGCAATGCATATGAGAAAGGTGTCAATGATTGTGAAAATTGGGAAAAGCTCTAACACTAGAGAAAAACTAACTTCTCATCCTTTTGTATATCTCATGGAATTTTATGCTAAGGTTCGTCAACCCATGAATTCTTTGGAGATTTTTCAAGAAATGCAAAAGAAAGGAGTTCCTATGAGTGTGATTGCTTATAAGAAAATTATACAGGAATTGTCAAATTCTTAAGGAAAATGGAATTCAAGCCTAGAAGAAGGGATAGCTGATATGGTTGTAAATTTGCAACAGGGATTTGTGTCCGTAACAGAAAAATAAAGACCTCAAGCTCTACAGAATTGTTAAGACCCAATACTAGAGGTAAATTCCAAGTGCAATTAGATGAATTTGGTAGTCATTCTAACTTCATGAGTGCTGATTTACAATTCAGTTTCAGATTCTCTAAGGTAACCATAAATTGTAAATAAAAGGCACCTGATATAGGTAGTGAGAGTGCAATATCAGAAGGGGCCATTATATGTAACGTGCAACAAAACTTGATTGTTTTAGAAGTGCAAGAGCAACAATTTCATGCTAGTTCCCAGTGAAACAACCTGATGAAGCAAAGTTTATTCGGAAAATGGGATTGCAAATTCCCAATGATGAATTGGGATCTAGGTATTACAAAGAACCATTTGGAGAGAGCTCGAGCAATTGAGCTTGCAATTTCTTGAGGGCAAACAATTTTGGGAAGGGCAGACTGTCATGTCCTCTTTTCGAATTCATTAAGTTAGAAGACCCTTAGCCTATTCTCCATTTCCCGAAAACTAAAGGGGTGTTGCAGGGGAAATAAATTAATAATTTAATTTAAGTTGGCCAAAAGTAATTTAATGTTATAAAAAGGCAACTTATGCTATTTTATTAAAAAGGTTATATATTTTTAATAAAGCAAGTCAACAACAAAATAGAAATGGGACGTTGCTTTATGCGTGTTGCCTCGGTAAAAGGTGAAAGTAAAATTATAAAAGGGGTGTTGGGTTCCTTTGGAGAGTGTCTTTTAATCAATCAACCTTCCCAACTTGTTTGTGAGTTTGAGCATTGCGCTTCAACATTCAGCCTCAGAGGACGAAAACCCGCTTGTGGAGCATCAGAGAACAAAAACCCTCTGGTGGAAAAGACTTGGGGACAAAAACACTCAAGTTTTGTGTGGTCGTTCCATCCAAGGACTATATTTGCGCCTCAGATCCGGTCTATATCAGAAATCAACGAAATCAAATAATCAGGGTAGCATGGAAGTTCCAAATCTATTCTAGGGCATCAATATTAGAGTTGGTGTCATGATTTTGGAAGCATTTCTAGGGCTAGTGTCATATGTCTAGCTAAGGTTGACTTCATCATTGTGGAGGTTGTCGTCACCATTTGGGGCTATTTTTGGGTTAAATTTTCCACTTTCATGTTCAATTGTGTCAAATAATTTTTGCATTTTTTTGTAACTGAACTCTACCGTTATTCCAATCAAATCTCTATTTTCAGATATTTATTAGAAAAAATCAGAGTTTTATATTTTCAAAATTAAGGGTTTGTTGTAAAAATCATAATTTGTTGTAATAATAAGTAATTTCCAGAATTTTTTAATTTCATATAAAAGGGTTTTAATATAAAATTCAGAATTAAATATTTTCAGTATAAGGTTTTACTGTAAAATCCAGATTGTTCTAATTTTTATAGAGAAGGGACATTACATAGTTTCAAACCGAATTGAGATTAGGTCTCGATTATAATCAGATAACAAATAGAGAAATGACAGCGACATGATACACAATGGGTTCACTTGGTAAAACCCATTTGGGAAAAACCTAGCACATAAACCTTCTTATTCATTGCATTGGCTCAACTATTTACAATACAATAATTTACTTCTAAGTTCTGCATTACCTGAATGCATGTGCAAGTATTTGTAGGCACATCAAAAAGAAATTGTCCAAGTGGTATTACGAAACAATGGGTGCTAAAACCATGTTCTAAAACCACCCATACGAATTCCCCCTTCTTCTAGGAAGGTGGTCCGCCCATTCCGCATGTACAATCTAGATGAGTCTAAATCATGTAGAATTTAAATCATGAAAAGTATAATACACATTTCCAACTGATTTGGGGGGTTTGGAGGCACAACCCGTCGAGTTAGGCAGCAGCCTATTCTTCTTTAAAACTTACAAAATAGGTTTCAAGTGCATTAGATACTCATCATAAGTTTTGCTAAACTCCAGTATGTTATCAAAGATACAATTACACAAGATTATATGAATGGTGTAAATGCATCATTCATCAACCTTATGAGTGCAACAAAAGCGTTACATGGACCAAAAGGAAGCACAAGCCTTTCATACAAACCTCACCTTGTCTTGAAGATATTGAAACCATAGAGGCTTTTGTCTAATAATAGTGTATTTTACTTGGAAGTAGTGCTAGGATCAATGATCGCCAAGGTCCAATATGTTAGTGAGCAAGGAGGATTATTAAATTAAAGCACTAAGCATGCAGCTCGTCTTTGGTTGGTCCTTCATGTTGGAAGCCAGTTTTGTGTGTATAGCCTAGACTTATTTCTAAAGTTCTCATATTAGCTTCAAGCAACAGGAATACATGAGTCTTAAGTGGGAAGCCAATTTGATTCATTGCTGATTTGGACATACGTTTTTGGCTATGATCGGATTATTTGTTCGAGTTTGGTGAAGATCTTCCCCATGATGTCAAACTATTCTTAACATGATTCTCAAATTCTGTTGGAGCATGCACATTGCAAGGATAGATGTAGAGCTCATTCTTGTTGTTTACAAACACACATTGGGATTGTCCCATCGATCCTTTTTTTAAATATGATATTTGTTTTTAATATTTTTATGTAAGACTAGCCAAATAAATGGCTTCATTTTTTACTAAGACTTGTTCCCCAAGAGTTTCTAGATCATTTCCTTTGTTAGGACCATATCTTTGTAACTTTTGCGGTCTCTTATATCCTATCTTGGACTTGTGCCTTTGCCGCTGTATCTGAATCCCATTTATTGTTAGCCCTAAGCCCTAGTCAATTTTTTTCCTTTTCTGAAGTTCCTTTATTATTTTCTTAGTTTTTTCTTCACATTGTGATAAATGATTTTTGAGGGTGGAAGGAAGCATAGCATCTCAGGCTTTATCTGGTACATGTTAGATGTCTGCAATTTTGGGTTGTGCACATTGCATACAAAAGATTTCTCAAGGACAAGACATCATGGCATGCCGAAAATGTAGAAGCCTGAATCTACTTCAGTAGATTACAATTTGAACATACACATGTAATATACATATACATGGATTTTATATGCACAGATTATCTGTGAATAGATAGTACGGGAGTACCTATTAAATGATAATCTGAATGGATAGGAACAAAACAACAACGATGCCAAAAATGTAGAAGCCTACCACTACTTCAGAAGATTACAAGCATGAACGTACACATACACATATGCATGGACTTAACATGTACAGATTATCTGAATGGATAGTACACGAATACCTATTTCAAGGATTATTTGTATAGCCTTAGATATTTTATTTACATGTCTGTTAGATGCAACTTAGTTATGGTGACATCAAGTGCTACTGTTTGTCTATCACAAGTTATGAAACTATTATATTCAAAATTTCTGATCATGAAGCATGAGCCTAAGTTTTGCCAACCTTAGGATGAATTATCAATGGGCTTAATGCAAGTTGTATTTGACCTTAAGAATATAAGAAGCATGCTAAGAATAGTTTGACATCATGAAGATGACCTTCGTTGATATTGTTAGATGTCAAAGTATTCCTCACATGCTTCTCATATTCTGTTGGAGCAGGCACATTGCAACGGTAGATGTAGAGCTTATTCTTCTTGTTTACAAAAACACATTGGGAGTGTCCCATCGATCCTTTTTTAAACATGAGATTTGTTGTTAATATATTTATGTATGGCTAGCCAAATAAATGCCTTTCTTTTTTTACTAGGACTTGTTCCCCAGAGTTTTTAGATCATTTCCTTTGTTAGGACCATACCATTGTAATTTTGTAGTCTTTTATGTAGAAATAACTCCACATCGGAGAATTTCTCCATTGTGGAAGAGCTAAAGCTAGAATGTGCAGAGCACATATTCAGGGAATTACAATGCAACATTTTATTAACAAATTACTTTACATATAAATAGGTTTGATGAGCTCCTAATTAAGGATCATCAATAACAACTCCTAACAACTAACATCCCCACAAATCTCTCATATCACTATTGTAGGAAGGTTGTTATAACAACCTGTATTCGCTCTCAACTATAATATCTCTCTCCTAAAAATTCAACGTGAGTTGTATTAACTCGCTTACAATATTCCACACACAACTAATAACGAAACTATTATTCAGTGTGGAGCACTAAGTACTAACCTAAGCACCCATGTGAGGACTAAGTACTAACCTAAGCACCCATTTGAGGACCAAACCCTATATCATGAACTCTACGACCTCCAATAGAAAACCTGCAAGACCCTAAAAAAACCTAGATTTGACTATAGCAAAAATATATAGTGTATATAGTCAATCCAAGCATTTTTGACCTTTCTGGACTCAATTTTGAGCTTTGATCCACTTTAAAATGCTGCAGGAGAAAGTTGTCATGAACAGGTGCTTACACAAACAAAACAAAACACTTAAGCAACAAAACTTAATATGAGCAAAGTATACATATTTTATAAAAAAATTAGGGTATGAAAATTGTGAACTAAATGAAATGAAAAAACTGCGGGTAGAGTGAACAAGATGGAAAGAGGTGGGTGATGCAAGTGATTGACTAATGCCATTGGGTTCACAAGTGCTTTGCACTATTAGACCGCTTACACAATGCAAGAATGTTGGTCGAACAAATCAATGATGTTTGCAAGTGGTTTGCCTTGCTTATCCATTGTGTTGTTTTGACAAAAACAAGGAGTGAAAGGATAAACTATGCTCAGAGAGGCTTGGGAAACCTGCTCTAATACCAAATGTAGAAATTACTACTTATCGGAGATTTTCTCCATTGTGGAAGAGCCGGAACTTGAATGTGTAGAGCACAAATTCAGTCAATCACAATTCAACATTGTATTAACAAATCACTTTACATATAAATAGGTTTGCTAAGCTCCTAAGTAAGGCTCATCAATAATAACTCCTAACAACTAACATCCCCATAAATCTCTCATATCATTAATCTAGGAAGGTTGTTCTAACAACCTATATTTACTCTCAACTATAATATTTCATCCCTAAAAACTCTACGTGAGTTATATTAACTCACTTACAATATTCTACACACAACTAATAACTAAAATTTTATTCAATGTGGAGCACTAAGTACTAACCTAAACACCCATGTGAGGACTAATTCCTAATATCTTATATCCCATTCGGGACTTGTGCCTTTGCCACTATATCTGAACCCCATTTTTGTTGGCCCTAAGACCTAGTCAAAATAATTCTCCTTTACTGAAGTTCCTTTATTAGCTTCTTAGTGGCTTATTTGCATTGTGATAGATGATCTTTCAGTGTGGAAGGAACCGTACCATCTTAGGCTCTAGCACACGTTAGATGTTTGTGATTTTGGGTTGTGCACATTGCATACAATAGATTACTTAAGGAGAAGACATCATGGCATGTTGAAAATGTAGAACCCTGAATCTACTTCAGTAGATTACAATTTGAACGTACACATATTGTCATGTACATATACACAGATTTTATGTGCACAGATTATTAGAATAGATAAGACACGAATACTTATTTAATGATTAGCTGAATGGCCCTTAGTCATACAATACCACTGATCCACAGGGACGCCCCCCCCCCCAAACCTCGTGTTTCGGGGACAGGGATGTCCCCCAACTGTCCCGCCACCTCCGCCAAGTTTCGCCACTATCTCAGGGATGTCTCCCTCTAAGAGGGGACGTCCCTAAGACTTCTGGACGTCCAGGGGATGCCCAGAAGTCCCCTGGGCGTCCAGGGGATGCCCAGAAGTCTTAGGGACATATTGGGGACGTCTAGGCATCCCCTGTGCACACCAAAGCCATAAAGTGTTTTTTTTTTTTAAATTTAAAAAAGAAATTGGATTTTTATGATTTCTACCCTAACCCTAATTGTTAGTGGGACCCAACCCCACCCCCAAGGCCTCCCAAAAGCTTATAAAAAGCCCTCTCCCTCTCATTCCAAATCACACAAAAACTTCATTGAGTGAAGTACAGAGATGAGAGGAACTGGTCTACTTATAGCTGGATCCACTCCATGAAGAGGAACATGCTTACCTCTAAGAGGGTAGAGAAGCTTGTGGCTGTAGATAGTGCCTTGCGTCTCATTGACCACAACACACATGCGTACAAGGAGAGTCCAGGAGCCAAATGGGATGTAGAGCCAGAGGAGCCAACACAGATTGATGATGATGCTACACAGACAGGGCTGGTTGGTATTAGCTTGGAGGAGCTTGAGCGTGTAGAGTCTAGCAGTTCTAGTGATGAGGAGTTCCACATTGGGGATGATTAGCCATTGACTTATTGAGTCATTTGTATTTACTATTTACTTTTAGTATTTCACTATTTTAGTATTTTGTTTTTGAACATTGTTGATACTTGATTGTAATCATGAATCATCATTATGAAATTTTGAAAATTCAATGTTCAATGATCAATGTTTATTGTTTAATGTTCAATGTTAAATTGTTAATGTTCATTGTTCAATGGATCAAACTTTAAACTTAAATGATTAAATCACAATATTAAATTGTTGATGTTCAATGCAATATACTTAATCCTTATGCATCTTTTTATAACTAATTTTTCAAGTACTATATGTATTTCAGCGCCGTCCTCAAATTTAGGCACCCCGTCCCCCCGTCCCGAAAACCCGTCCCCGCGTCCCCCCGTCCCGAAATGCTGTGGAACTATGTATAATACATAACTTAAGGACAAAACAACAACGGTGCCAAAAATGTAGAAGCCTACCATTACTTTATTAGAATACAAGCATGAACATACACATATGCGTATGCCTGTTCTTGGTATGGGCAGATTTTCTGAATGGATTGTACATGATTACCTATTTCAAAGATTATCTGAATAGCCCTTAGATATTTTATTTACATGACTCTTGGACGCAACTTAACTATGGTAATGTTATGAAACCATCATACTCAAGAAAATTCTGATCATGAAGCAGAACAAGAAATGAACATTGAAAGACAAAGCATGAGTCTAAGTTTTACCAACCTTAGGATGAATGATCAATGGTCTTAATGCAACTTGTATTAAACCTTAAGATATGACGTCTAACAATAGTGCACATATATAATCAAAAGTGGCTAATCTCCTGCAAAGAAGTCTAGCAGAGCTGTTCACTAGCTGAAGAGTAAAGGTTGAAAATTAAATAGAATTGCAAATTCTCAGTAAGGTGCAATCTTTCTGGGAGAAGTCAATGAAAATGGAAATATCAGAGGTATGATCACTTTGATTTTATGTGATTGATGGTGCCCAAATGGGTGTTGCTTTTGGCTAGCCTGCAAGCTGTTAATAATAGTGCCCAACGGTCCAATGGTTCTTTTAAATGTATGTCAGTTTATCCCATTTATTACTGTGGTTTGTTCATGTTCCTGATGGCTTCAAGGTCCAATTTCAGAGTCCAAAATTCCTATTGTGATTGGGCTTGGCCACTTTTGCAAATTGTAGGTGAAACTACAGCACCATAGCAATACCTCTTTCATACCACCAAAATAAATCTGATTTTTATTGGAAAGATCCTCAAAACTGAAATTTCCCAAGGTAATATGTAAAAATATTACTTGAGTATGTCAACCCACCATGAACATAGAAGAAACCTTCCCAATGAACCACACACACGTGTACATTAATATAATTTATTTCTTTCTTTTATTCTTCTTTGCCAACCATCTGAGATGAATGTTAACAAGACAAAACCTATAGCGACACGATCCAAAACCGAGATACCCTCTAGGATAAAAATTCAACTGTATAAACAAATTTTTGTCAACAACTGAGCAAGAAGCTCAAGTTATTGGGAGAACTATCCCAATAATATAATATAAGATGCCTGTAATAGACACTCTAAAAAATGAAGAGCAAATCAATCCCAAAAGGGGCTTGTCTCACCATGTCTCCAAACCCTCGCTCCAAGTGGGGTGAAGGAAGATGAAGAAGATAAAAACCTAGATTTGTAGCACCAAGACATTGAATAAAAACTCTGATTATAACAAACAATAATAAACTAAATGTATAATAGAGATCATCAAACTTGTATATGGAAATAATTTCAATCTTGGGTGTGAGTTCATACAATTGAAACCCTTGAAGAAGGATTCAGAGGAGACCTACTTACCAAACAATGTCCCATCAACAAAGTTACTGTCTGGGGTTGAAGATCAGAATTTCCAAGTGGGGCGAAGGGACCTTTTATCCTTTCAGTGGGTTCTCAAATGCTTTGAATTTCCGATGGGTAAGTTTTAGTATCTTAATGCAGATCCTCATCAAAAGTGTTTTTCGAGTGGATGGGTATAAATTTTTGTGGGGGACAAAGTGCTGGATTATTTGACAAAAAGCTGAGTGGAATTTAGAAGATGACAACATTATCAATCAAAGGCATTTGATGGGAATACTTTGAGGCCTTTTATGGCCATTGCTTTATTCAACACACTTGCTCCGCAAACAAAGAGGGTGAAAGTAAGGTCAGTTGGATAGGTAAAATGAAGAATTTAATTACAAGATTGATGTAATGATGTTGAGTGCAGCAATGTCATGCTGATGCAGAAATTCAATATATGTTCATTTGATCTAGGTGTTAACTTTTAAGGGGTGACAATTGAAGGTGTAGTCTATATTTCCAAATCCAGGTATAAAATTACAATTTTTAAAGGAATTAATAGTTGCGTTTTATGAGACTGAACTATTTTATTGTATTCTTTTCAATTATGAAATTATTTCCACTGTTTGAAAAAACTCTAAAAGATAAAATAATTAACTTTCCTTATGTGGTGGAAATGCAGGTACTTTTGACTACATGCAAAGCCATGTCACCATTTACTCCATTTTTTACAGAAGCCCTATATCAAAATTTGTCTAAAGTTATTGATATCGGATCGGAGGAAAGTATCCATTACTGCAGTTTTCCAGAAGTTGGAGGAAAGGTGAATCTGCATTTATTGTTTTTTTTGTTTTTTTATTGGTAAATTTGTGACATTACCAGGCCCAGGCAAACTGGGGACACCAATGGGGGCTCCGATTCCCTGGTTGTGAATAGGTCGGATTAACATGGCTGGCTTTATTGCCCACATGCATTGGGGTTTCAATTCCCCTGGTATGAATAGGCCACATTAACGTGGCTGGCTTTATTGTCCACATGCTTTGAGGGTATCCTCTGGGCTCTAGGCTGCCTTCACGTGGTGTGGGGATCTGATCTTGGGTCTCTTCTATATGCATTTACCCCATCAACTATTGCATCATATCCCTTTGGACAGATCTCTCCTTTAAAATCTTTATGGTGTAATTCAGTTTATTATAACTTTCATTCAGGCAAAATTTCCATTGGATAGTGGTTCTCTTTTTCCTCAAAACATTTTTGTCATATTTTCATGTAATTTTCTTATTGCAGAGAGAGCAACGCATTGAACAAAGTGTTACAAGAATGATGACTGTCATTGATTTAGCTCGAAATATACGTGAGCGACACAATAAGCCTTTGAAAACACCTCTCAGGTAATCTACATTCTACAATGTTTATGTTCATATTTTTATTAAACATTGTTATTGACTAGTTTTCTTCAATTCATTGTACTTGCCTTTGCAGGGAGATGGTTGTAGTTCATCCAGATAAGGACTTCCTTGAGGATATAACCGGGAAGTTAGGAGAGGTGAGTGAAATAAGTTTCCCAGGTTTGTTATTGAGGGTAGTAAGTAATATGGTATTTGTTTGGTTGCATGCTTTGTTAGAAAGACGTATTTTTGAAATTTTATGGTCTGGACTGTGGGATAGCAAGATAGGTGATTCTTTGTATATCATCTTCAATTTAACATTTTTTTAGTAATATACTGTTTTACTACAAAGTCCGAAAAAAATACCTTCTTAAAATGGTAGTGTTGATCAGTTTAGCTGGCACTTTGATTATGAGAATTGGATCAAGTGATTCTCAAAAGTTTATTTGTTCCCAAATTGGCATGTTATTTCGTTAGTCAAGATGTTTAATCATTTGTAAGTTTATTGGTCACAAGTACTTTATTTTTTCCAATAAAGTTGAATAACCTGTTACTAGATTTACACATCAGGGATTCATGGGTATCAAGACCGGGTATTTTTTATGGACTACTTTTCTTCAATTGGCTAATTTTTCACAAAAATAATACACTGGTAAATTGCAAAATTTTCAAAAAGAATGTAAGTTTTTCACATTAAATATGCATGCATAAAAAAGAAATATTATGTTTTCCCTCATAATGAGGCTATGGTACATAGTTTTTTAATGGGAAAGATTTGCCAACCATTCTATAAGATTCGCCTGCCATTCTACACCCATAAAATATTTTCCATCACCTAAAATTTTCCCTGAGCAGGACTATTTGCAATTTTATGAAGATAAGTGGTTAGACTATTGTGAAATAGAAATTGATCTCTTCGTTTTTTGTGACAAGTAGAAACAATGAAATGCCAAATAGCTGTGATACAGTGTGTGCCTAGTTGTACATTCATAGCACTCTAGCAAGAAAAAACATGAAAAGTGCAGAAGTATAAAATTAGCATGATGAAAAGACTTTCTTCTCACATTTGGTGGAAGTTTATACATGGCAATTGGTTATCTAAAAAACTTGGGTATATCTTTAATCTGAAAGGCAAACCATGTGTATGGTGTTTCTATGTTGTTAATGTTATAACTTACAACAGGTTAATAATCGGAGAGTTTTTCTGGAAAGCCCTAATTCTTTGATGTTTAGTGTTGCACACATGTTTCTTGGCTAAGTATGAATGCGTTCACGTTTTTTTTTCTTGTAGTGCAACTTACAAATGTATTGCATTTTCTTTATTTTTCATTTAACATAAGTATTCCAAGAACTCATTATTCATGTTGTGAACTTTTCAGTATGTTAAAGAAGAACTTAATGTTCAATCAGTGGTACCCTGTAACGATCCCTTGAAATATGCAACCTTGCGAGCTGAACCTGATTTCAGGTGCATTTTCTTGTGTTATTTGTGATTTTTAAATTATTCAAACCTTGTCCCATATCTCTATATTAAGACTCAAGTATTTTGATAAATATTCTCGATATGAAATTGTCGCATTCATGCAGTGTGTTAGGTAAACGACTAGGCAAGGCGATGGGAGTTGTTGCCAAGGAAGTGAAGTCCATGGAACAGGCCAATATTCTAGCATTTGAGAAGTCTGGAGAAGTAACATTTGCCGGACACACTCTAAAACTAAGTGAAATAAAGGTACAATATAGTTAGAAATGGTTAAAAGATTATTATGGCATATACTATGACATCCTCAAAAAGTTAGAAGATTGGATTACATATATTCTTGCCTTACTTTTTGCAACCTGTTTGGTTTTCTGTGTTTGTCAATTGAAACTTTGAACCTAGTGTTTTATGCAACAATTGGTTACTCTAGGATGGGGTTACTTTGGATGGATATTTTCCAAAATCCTCACTTGGCGTGGATGTTTTAAATATTAGTGTTTTTTGGCATAGTCTAATGAAAGATATAATTCCAAGATTAACTACTAAAACAATGAATTGTAATTTAAAATATGCAATAAAATCAATAGTCGCCATAAAGCCCTACCATTAAAGTGACAAGACACAAGATTTGTCAAGTGGGAAAACCAATATAACAGAAGAAAACCTCAAGTGGGAAAACCAATACAATAGAAGAAAACCCCACATGTTATTAAGAGTTGGCCCATAATAATTACAAGATAGCACTATTATGTGAATCAAGCTTCTTTCAAGAGAGAATAAGAGAGATGGTAATAAAATCTATAGGCATATCGCACACGATTGGACCAATCCATGCGAACGTGCCTAACAGACTAGCAGTTAGAGACCGACACGCTCCGATAGAACAGCCCATATGCACGTGCCCGACAATGCAGACAAAAAAGTGGTTGAAGTGACCACAAGTCAAGTCAGACCTATCCAAATCAGCGGGATTTGCAGAACAAAACAACGGAGTTATGATCTACAGTTGGCTTTTGATAGGGAGTTGAGAGATGATGGCAAGCGGCGAGGTAGCTGGCATTGAGCAGAGCAACATATTAATGGCCAAGTGGACACAAACAACAATAATTGATGATTGGTGGTAGTTGAGCTACCTACTGATGCGAAGAGGCTTTGGGCAGCCTATAAAAGGCAAAGACTTGGGAGGTAAAGAGGAGTTGAAAACATAACGAAGGGCTGCCGGATTGTTGAGAGAGGGATAGTAAATGTAGACCGTGATATTGAGACGTGCCTTGGAGCACATTGTAATCTAGATTTATAAAATAATGAACAAAGTGTTTCTTGATGCTATTCATATTTCTACTTATGGTAATAAAGTATTGTTAGAATGCTTAGATTGATGTTGTTCTTACTTCTAACAATGTCTTGGTTATAGCAATGATGAATACTTGGTAGGATAGAGTTTCTATGCTTTTATTCCTACGTTACTGGATATGGCTAGAAGCCCCTGCCGGTACAGGTACGGGCGGCTGGGATACGGGTACAGTGGGGGATACGGCATCCCTACACCCAGGGTACGCTGCAGCCCCTGCGGGTACGGCAGGGTATGTCTGAGGACGTACCTGGGCGTACCTGCAGGGGCTGCAGCATACCCTGGGCGTAGGGATGGCGTACCCCTTGAAAAAAAGCGTATTTTTTAATTTTTTCCTCATTTTGCCAGTCAAAGTCAAATATGGACCTCAAAACATTTAAAAACATTTTAAAGTGCATTTGCAACCCTAAAAGCATGAATCACACTCATTTTATCAAAAGATAACACATTTACCTTTCATTGCATTTTTACCTCCAATTGCATATTTGTTCACTCTTGCTGTTTCAATGGCTGGCTGTGTTTTCAAAACGTGAGCCTCAGTCGATTCATCTATATCTTCTTTATTAGGGCTGTATATAACAGCTATGAAGATTTGCCAGAGCAAGTCAGCAAGTCTTCCGGTTATTTGATCGTGTTTCAGCCTTGCCAAAATAAAGGGAATAAATTTCTATAACATGATCAAGATGAGGGAGAGGTTGAAATCAATGTCTTTTTTTGCTTATCCTCTATGTCCCAAAAATATGGTTCTCCAAGACTCTTTTTGTGCAGTACATACAGTAAGATCATTTGCATAGGTATAATACGAAAGCTCAACTCGTGAAAAAGCTCAAAGAAGAGAATAGGCCATGGTCTTAAGTTGATTTAACAGCAGGTCATCTCATTGTAATCTTCACCAAACTGCAGAGAGTGCATTTTCTTTTGTCTTTATTTTTGTCCATAAATTGCAACATTTGCACTATGTACTTGTAATAAGACTAATCTACGTTCGACAATTGAATATTATGATATTTGGCATCAAATTATTAGTATTTTTTGTGGTTATTTAAATTATTATGTTTCCTCTATGCATATTATGTGGTTAATTTTGCTTATATAGCTATATTTTTATATTTTTAATTTTTTATATATATTTTTGTACGGCCGTACCCAACGGTACCCAAACCCCCCAAAAATTCCCCCATATTCACTTACCCAATACTTGTACCCATATCTGTACCCGTATCGGCTACTTGGTTTTATTCATGTACATGGTTAGTTGCTACCGTGTACAATTAAGATAGAATGGGGCATTCTCTAAATACTCCCGCACCCACATAGGTATGCGTGCATTACAACGTTTGGAAACACCCTTCCATCTAACCCCAACCCTTCTTGGTTCCACTCTCTTTGTGCCTTAGGCAAGCGCATGAATCCAAACTTGCATGATATGCCAGTGTAGAAAGAAAGGCTAGTTGTTGGGATGCACATAGGACTAGCACATGGATGATCACTAGACTGCCAGCGTTTTGGTACCATTGTTGAGACCTAGTCGAATTTCGTTGATGCAATGGTAAGGAGAGATGATGTGTCGGATTTCATTGGAGAATATAAGTGTTGGTTGGAGCAGTTGGAGGAAAAGCTTGCATAGAATTGCCCTAGTTGTGGTAGTCAAGAACCAATAGAATGGGTGGAAGACAACCTGCACCATGTTCTGTATGAGGTGTTCTTTTGCGAGCTATCAAAACATCTAAATGCATGGCTTGCAATGTATGTTATGAATAAGAGTAGAAACTATGGGTGCAAGTAACCTTGGACTGAACAATGTGTGGAGCAACTAAGGAACCTGGATGTAGTGTGGACTAGAGTCGTTGACATTTGGTGGCATGGAGCGTTGAATAGCTACGTACTGGAGTTTGATGTATTTGCGTATTCTTGTCCAGAAGAGGCCGAATACCAGCTTTTCCGTGAGCAGTTGCCATTAGAGATCAAGAAGTTGATGATAGATAGTGGAATAGAGAACTTTCTGATGGCTGGCTAAGTTCCTACGTGCGTGAGCAACGTGGAAGGTAGAAGCTGAAAAGGGCATGGTTTCTGAAGGGTAGCAAGGAAGAAAGTCTTCAACATGAAGACGTGCATGAGCTCCGAAGGTGCAAATATGAAGAGACTTGACATAAGGTGATGACCGAAAAGGACCCTAGGCAGAAGAGCCCAATTCAAGAGATGCCTCAAGGACCTGCACAAAACGGGAATGGCATGAGGACTCTCGCATAAAGGATATGCGCTTTGTTGATTAATAATTGCATGTTGGCAAGTTAGAGCGAGCTTGGGAAGGAAAAGCTGAAGTACCTTAGGAAGAAGACATACAAGGAGAGACTGCCATGGAGATCCCTGATTCCTCTCTACTTGAAGTGCATTCTCAAGTGCTTTTGCTTGCAACTAGACGAAATAGGCCAAGATGTTGACCATACCTCAGGCATAGGAGATTTCTTAGCACAAGGAGAAAGAAGTGTGTTGCAACAAATCATTCCATACCAACCACTCAGACTAGCGGTTACACAACCATGTTATATTCCCTGAATACATGAATTAAAATTTGTATGATAATAATGTTAGTAAGATTGAAAGAAAGAATGAAGAGAAATGGAAGGCACACTAACATACTCATGTTTCTTGTGTTTTATTAATCACAAAGAAATTACACCAGTTACAGAGGTTGATAACTGCAACATATTAACTAGTAGTCAATGTATAACTAATATTTAACTAATATATTTTAATACCCCTGTCAATGGCTAAATTGGAGATTACTCCAAGTCTATTATGAAATTTTACAAAGTGGGACCAAAAGGTTTTAGTCATTAGAATTGCAATTTTGCTCTTGAGAGGCATACTAGTGGAGAGAAATATCATGATAACCAACCAATTGTCATATGTAGTGATGATGAATCTCAATGTGTTTAGTGCAAGCATGATTTCTGGATTCTTCATCACCTTCAATACACTCTGATTGTAACAGAAAATGGACAGGGAATAGGTATAGTTTGAGGAAGTTGAAGATCAATCAGAATCCGATG
Organism: Torreya grandis; assembly: GCA_037957365.1. Classification (NCBI taxonomy): domain Eukaryota; kingdom Viridiplantae; phylum Streptophyta; class Pinopsida; order Cupressales; family Taxaceae; genus Torreya; species Torreya grandis. The sequence continues at coordinate 2,180,064 of JARHVA010001683.1, read as the reverse complement.
TAGCCAAATTGTGTTACAATTAGAATTGACCGCTTCCTTGCACTCTGATTCAGTGGAAGATATAGCCATAATGTACAGAAGCTTGCTTTGCCATGAAACAAGTCTCGAACCAAAAGAAAAGATGTACTCGGTGGTAGACCTCTGAATATCCATTGATCTTCCCCAAATCATGGTCCGTGTAACTTTCAATTGGAAATTTGTCGTCCTCTGATATAGGATGCCAAAGTCAAGAGTTCCTTTGATATATCGCAAAATTTGTTTTGTTGCTAGCCAACATATGAGCTTTGGTTGAGACAAAAACCGAGAAAGATAGCTAATTGTAAAACATATATCCGGTCATGTGGACGTAAAATATATTAGGCTGCCCACCAATTGTAAGCAGAGTGATTCATTAACAAATGATGAATCATCATTGGTTGACAACTTCAACCTGACCTCCATAGGTGTAGAAGAGGGATTGCAATCTGTCATTCCAAACTTCTTTAAGAGAGTTGTGGCATCAATGATGCCAAAAGCAACACATAAATCTGATTTTACCCACTGAATTGCAAAGGCCCCACTACATGTAATGGCAAGATCGTCAACATAGACAATAAGCATCACGATGTCATCACCATCATGTTTGACATAAAGATTCAAATCAGAAAGTCTCCTTTTGAATCTAGAATCTTGTAGATGCTGATCAATCTTAGTATATACTAGGCTCATAGAGCCTGCTTAAGTCCTTATAGAGACTTAATCATCTTGCAAACTAAATGATCAGGACCAGGTCCCTAAAACCCTTCAGGGTGCACCATGTAGACCTCGTCCAAATCTCTATTCAGCAAGGCACTCTTCCAACCAAACAAGCCTTGTACTGGTCCAAAGTAGCATCAGCTTTGCATTTGACGTTGTACACCTAATTACATCCAATGGGTTGTTTATTTGGAGGTAATTCCACCATTTTCTAGGTATGATTCTTCATCAAAGCATCATATTCAGCTTGCATGGTAATCTCCCATTCATGTTTGCCTTTTGCTTCAGAATATCTTTGTGGTTCAGGTACTGTAAAAAGATCATAAGTAAGTGCAATATGAATATGCTTAGCTGAATTAAAATCTTTCTTTTCGGTCATCCAGGCCTGTTCATCTGATTGAGGCATTTCATTCTCCCGCACATCCTATATAGTGGAGTAAAACCACTTAGGCCTCCGTTGCACCAAAGAATCCTACGACAATTGCATCTTAGTCGAATTGTTGACCAACTCAGGTTGGCGTCGTTGATAGACCAATGTATTAGAAATATCAGCGATGGGTGCCATGGCCTATTGTGTTGTAAGTATGTGGAGTAACATATGAGCTAGATTCCTCATCTTTCAAAGGGACCACGATACTAGCTTCAGGTACCTCAATTATTGCTTGCTTGTTACAAACAAAGAAGGATTTTGTCTCCTTCACATCAACATCTAAAGTAACGATTATCGTGTTGGTGGAAATATCAACAATTATAGGCCTTAGATTGGTCAATATAGCTAGCAAAGAAAATCTTGTACTCTTGGAATCTAGTTTACTCCCTTTTCTATCAAGAACCAAAGTATATGTGGCAGAACCAAAAACATAAAAATCTACTACCTCAGGGTTGATTCTAGACCGAGCTTCTCCAAGGGTGACATTGTGCAATAGCAAAAAAAATCTTGTACTCTTGGAATTTGGTTTACTCCTTTTTCTATCAAGAACCAAAGTATATGTAGCATAACCAAAAGTATAAAAAGATGCTACCTTAGGTTTGATTCTAGACCAAGCTTCTTCAAGGGTGACATCGTGCAAGCTTTTGCAAGAACTCCTATTCAAAATACACAATGTCATGTTCATTTTTTCTCCCTAGTATTTATACATCACACCACTACTATGCATCATGCACTGAGCCATCTCCATGATAGCTCTATTCCACCTCTCAACCAGCCCATTTTGTTGTGGAGTGTATGATGTTGTCAATTGTCATTGAATACCTTCCTTGCTGCAGTAATCCTTGAACTTCTTGGAAGTGAATTCACCCCCATTGTCGGATCTTAGTGTTTTGATCCATCTTCTTGTCTGGTTTTCCACCAATGCTTTGAGTGTTTCAAATGATGCAAAACAATCCAATTTTTTTTTTTCAATAAGTAGGCCCACATCTTCTTGGATAAATCATCCATTAGCAACGAAAAATTCTTCGCACTAAGGACGAGGTGATTTCCAGGATGGCTCGCACCCCAGGCGCCTTCTGTCAAGATTGGCTTTCGTTTTTGCTTGCTAGCCAAACAACCTGCACACATCTTGTTTTTCTTGGATGGTAGGCAAACCAATAACCATGTTGGCTTTGCTAAGTTTGGCTAACTACTGAAAGTTGAGATGCCTAAATCTCTCATGCCACAAAATGTTGGTATGACTCTCCACAACTAATGCATGTAAGTTGATTGTGGTAGGGTCAATAAGCCCATACAAGCCACCTTGCCCAATGCTTGGGGCCACTACCTTGTCATGTTTTACATCAGAGGCTACACTTCTTCCCAGAGAAATTCATAGAAATATTCAGGTAACTAACTAATAGATAAGAGATTTTTATTCATTCTAGGAACATACCTAACATTTCTTACTATGAATTTTGCACAATTATTCAATACTATCCGAATGTCTCCTATCCCTTCTACAACATGTGATCTATTACGTAATGACACTGAATAAGAAAAGCTAGTCTTTGTAGTAAATTTTACATACTATTCTTTACGACACATGAAATGCCTAGATGCATCGAAATCAAAGAACCAACAACTGGTAGCACTTTTATCCAAGCATGATGCCATGAAAGCATACTCTCCTTCAGAATCCCATTTAGCTTCAACTCCTGCAACATTTTCTTGATCCCTTGGCTTTTTGTTGTAGGAGAGCATATTATTGCTTCCAATGGCCCTTTTAACATGCCCGACCTTATTATAGTATTAGCACCTCAATTGGTATTTGGAAGATGATTCACCAGGGTTATGTTTCCACTTCCCCTTTGATCGAGCAGCAAATGCACTCTCTGTTTGTCCTGAACTCTCCTGTCTATGTCTCCCTGTGTTCCTTCTGCAGCAAATAGGAAGTGACCTAATCAAAGGTTAGGGATTGGGTTTCTGCCATCAAGTATAAAGCCTCCACAAATGCTTCATAGGAATGTGTCAAGATGTTCATAACAACAGCAACTCGGTTGTTTATGGCAGTGAGCTAGTCTCAGAGATCTTTTATCTGAAGAAAATGTTCTGATAGGGACACACTCTCATTCATCATTGCAGAAAACAACAAATTCTCCAGGTACGAGACTCGACTTTTCTTTGAAATTTGATACTTGTCTTGAAGATTGGTCCAAAGATCACTTGCCACAGTGACATGCCAAAATCTTAGGGATTAAATCATCTGAAACAGACAATTTCAATAGCAAAAGAGCTTTCTTATGATGTTTGTCATACGTGGTAGGGTTCGTATTAGGTCTTAATTCCTTTTTGAGAATAATCTGACTACAATCCCAATGCTCCGCAACCGTGAGTATCCTATGACGCCAAACATTATAATTCTGGCTAGTCAGTTTCTCTGCTTCTGACAGAACTAAATTTTGAATTTTGGCCATAAGTTTTGGTCTAAAAATCATTATTTGTCTTTTACTACACTTTATACTTCTTTCTGATTCGTGTCTGCACTCACAGAAATAATGTTATAGAAAACTGTGAAAATCCTGATACCACCTCTGCCTACACAAACACTGTTAAATAATGTAAAGGCTTAACTGCTTATTAGTTAAGTCTATCAGATAACTTCTGTAACCTCCATAACCGTAACTGCTGTAACCAATTTTGGACTGCTTAAATAACATAGATGCACTGATTTCAAAACATCAAGTGCTTTCACATAGCTCTCTTCATTTGCTAACAGGACTACAAAATCTGCAAACTGTGATTTGTATTTGCACACAACTGGAAATCACATTTTAGTTTGTTTGCACTTCATCCTTCATAAGCAACACATCCGCAGATTACTCAGAAAAATCACGTTTTTTTCTTCATGGGAAAATTGTGAAATCGTGTCTAAACAGAACATATTGTCTACGAATCTCCGCTGTCATGTCTGTTACCAATGCCCTCCTGGCTATCGTGTTTCTTTTGCTGGTATTCACGTCTTTATTTTTCTTCACTGTTGTTCTCCCTCTGCCATGCTCTAGTGCAAGCGTTCTGGTCTTTAAATCGCTTCTGTCTGAACTTTTGTTCTTCCTTTGTTTCGTGGGTTGTTCTCCTTCTGCCCATGCCCTAGCACGATGTTCTAAATGTGTAACTACACTGCACTCGTGACCACATCACACTTATCTTCTTCTTCCTCTGTTTAGGGATACCTCTTCTTATCTTTTCATTCATACCCAACTAGGGCTTCCCCAAACACCTGCTCTGATACCAATGCCGGTAAGACTGAAGTAAATAATGAAGAGAAATGGAAGGCACATTGACATACTCGTGTGGCCTTTGTTTTATCAATCACAAAGAAGTTGCATCAGTTGAGGAGGTTGCTAACTGCAATATACTGAGGGGTATTTAGTGTATATTAATAAATAAAACACAACTTTGGGATATTTAACATACTCTAATAAAGATTAATCCTTAACATCTAATTACCTTCATCATCCACTTTTTCTGTACTTTCTGAGAAAACTTTAGCTTCTTATGACGTTTCTTTCTGTCTTGGAAGAATGTTTTTTTCTTTTTTCATTCATAGTGGTTTGAGAGGCATTGCTTATTTTTTATTACAATAGCATGATTAGAAGTAGTACGCAATTTTTGGCTAACCTCTATTTGATGCCTTGCTATACACATTGTCAAATATCCTGTATAAAGGCTGGGGAGAATAATAGGGCTTTTATTCAGCTAGATATTAAAATTTTCATGTAAATGTGGTGTTCATTTTGAGGCTGTTAAACTCATTACATAAGCGATATCAATTGTGTGACTTATGGTGTGCATTATTAGAGATATAGCTTGATCGTCTAGGATTGACTTTGGGAATTAGTAATTAGGACATTATTTCTTGAAATCGCCAAGAAAGGATCACACTGACTGATTTTATGTACGTGCTTTATACAACCAAGTTATGGTGAATTGCTTTTTTATGCAGATTTAGAAAAGACCTAGATATAGTCACACAACCCTTCAGCAACTGTTTTTTTTCTTCCGAGATTAAAGATTGCAACAGCTGGGAAACCGGTTTGAGCCGGAGAAAATTTATTTTCATTGTGATGATGAATTAACAGGCTATATATTGTGTTTGATTTTTCCATTATTGATTTAGGTATCTTTTATGAAAACAGAACACACAAAGAAACGAGCCAAGAACCTATGAGAAATACTTCTTGGATGTATTCTTGAAAACATAACTGTCACTTTATAGCTACGTTGTCGATACAGATACGGGTACAAATATCGGATACGGGGATACGGCGATTTTTTTTTGGGAGTTTGGATACGGCCGTACAAAAATAGATATAAAAAATTAAAAATATAGTCATATAAGCAAAATTAACCACATAATATGCATAGAGGAAACAAAATTAAAAATAAAAACGTAAAATAAAATAAAAACAAAACAAAACATAGTTAAATATTAAGATTTAATGACGAATTAAAAATAAACAATAAATAATAATAAAATAATATTTATTTAAAATATAATTATAAAAAATAAAAAATATAATTTAAAAAAATAAAAATATAAAATATAAAACAAAACAAAATAAAAATAAAATGTAAAGTAAAATAAAAACAAAACATAGTTAAATATTAGGATTTAATAACGAATAAAATTAAAAAATTAAAAACAAATGACTTCCTTTGCTCGTTAAATTCTAGGCATTATTTGTTTAGACGGGAAGAGGTCTCAAAGAGTTTTGAAATAGCGGTTAATGTGGTTTATTTTGTTGTCGACCCTGCTGGGTAACATTATTCATTTTGTCGTCAACCTGCTGCCATCCACGTCCAAAACAGGTGTCATCTAGCTGTCTCCTGCCATCCGCGTCCAAATCTGGGGTCATCCAACTCTGTCCCTTGTCGTCCGCGTCCAAGATACTGCAGTTTGCACAAAGGTCGTGGATGTGTTTTACCCTCTTATGCTATCTACTGACATTGATTTTAGGGTTTTTTTTGTCGCGATTTTTGACCTGCTTCTTGGGCGTCTCCTTGCGCTCCAGTACTCGTTGCCATATCCCTACATGCTCCCGGGACTTGTAGGTGACGTATCCAATAGTGTAGTGTATTAGGAAAGCAACAACATAAACCTTAATACTTGGGTGACACAAAACCTAACCCAAAAATGACTTAATTGAACATCAAGTCATGTTAACGTTATTTGATAAATTAAACTAAAATCATAAAGTGAATTTAATACTATGCCTATCACTAAGACTAGTATTATGTCTTTATGTTACAAACTCTTACAGTATCATGCCAAGATCCTTTTTTAGTTTTTAATTTGCAATTTTACATTTCACAAGAGCATGGTCTATATTTTGATGAATCTAGAATATTTATGACTCACGGATTTGAATCGTGTCTTTATTTTCTTAACCTTGATAATGTTGGATTTGATCCATTTTAATAAAATGTGTCAAGTATGATGTCAGACAGATGCAACCTTCACATGAATTTGAACAATCAAATTTTGGCACACTGACCTTGCACAAAATTGTGGAGGTCACCCCAAGCATGATTTGGGTTGAAACAATATGTTCAATCTCAAAAACAAGGATTACAAAGTTTGTGTGGGTGTCCGTACGCTGTTATCCCTTATTTACAATTTTCTCAATAAAAATGAAAAGCTATGGGAAGTGGAAGAGTTTGTGTCTTCACATTCCTTATTCTCATTAAATATACTTGTTGGTGCGGGTTTTGATGCACACAAACAACAGTGATGGGTTTTTACACCCTCTCGTTTTAGGGTCTGCTAGTTTAAACAATCTCAAGGCATGAGTTGCATATGGGTCTAAAAGAAGTACCAATTGGTACTACTCTATGAGCTTGTGGTTTAATATATTTTATGAGATTACAGTTTGTAACACAACCTCACTAACAGCTTTAAATAATCTTGCAACAATTACTCTACAAAAACAAATCTAATCTACTTACTTTCAAGAAAACTAATCTGATATAATACAAATTTTAGATCCATTATTCAAAATAGAACTCAAAAAGAGGGAAGAGTAGGGTAGAAAATTGTGTTTGAATGAAATTAATAAACTATATGACGTGCCCAACTATCTACCAAAATTCGCATCAATCTTCACAAACTAAAACTTGATAAGACTAGTAACACTCAGTCCCAATCAAATATAGTGCAAAACACCAAGGAATGTTTACCAAAACATGAAGCACTAATTTAAATGTATCTACAACTAATTCCTGCAGAATGTGAATTGCAAAGCACATTCATTCATCCAAAGTTATTAGGAACCAAAAAAATAAAACAACTAATTATAATAGCAAAGCACAAACTAACCTTCTCCATAAGAAAGCATTCAAAACATCAATGAATTTCCAAGACAGTCAACAGTGTATTACTCAACATTCATGAGATAATTAAATTCTTCCATCTATTAATTCTGAAAATAATATTTTTGACAATCAGCACTCCTATCTGAAACTAAAACTGTAAGTGTCTCTTATAGCAAAACAATGGGGTCATAGCTGCCATGCACAAGTTTGCTTTTATTAATTGCTACCCTAACTAATAAAAACTATCAATGCAAATAAAAACAAAGGTTGAATTGTATTTTCAACTTGCATGCTTTATTCATTAAAACAATAAATATCAACCACAAAAAATCTGGGAAAATGACTAAGTTTAAAACTGCCAAATTTGTCCAACTGGGTGATTTTGGCCAGCCATGTCTTTTGGTTGGCAAATCCAATTTCTGCGAATCAAATTCTATTTCATTTCCTTTACATTTGTCTTCGTCATACAAATTTTCTTGCTCAAATGTTAATGATGACTTATAGAAAACTGCACTTCATACACATTTTCTTCAAATTTTGCTACAACTACCATGAATTGTTGTGAATATTGATTGAGAATGCTTGCTATAAACTAATGAATATCTGCATAAACTTTTCATAGATTCATTCCATTAGATTTGCTATCAAATCCACTTTTACCGAAATAATATGCTTTCCCTTCATTAAGGCTTACAAAAGAAGTACTGTGAATATTGTAGATACGACGTAGGAGTATGAAGATGCAATGTTCATCTAGAAATAGATAGCAAGTATACGAGTTTTCATGCTTCACCTCAATATCTGCAATGTTAATGATGACTTCTAGAAAACTGCACTTCATACACATTTTCTTCAAATTTTGCTGCAACTACCATGAATTGTTGTGAATATTGATTGAGAATGCTTGCTATAAACTAATGAATATCTGCATAAAATTTTCATAGTTCATTCCATTAGATTTGCTCTCAAATCCACCTTTACCGAAATAATATGCTTTCCCTTCATAAAGGCTTACAAAAGAAGTACTGCGAATATTGTAGATACGACATAGGAGTATGAAGATGCAATGTTCATCTAGAAATAGATAGCAAGTATACGAGTTTTCATGCTTCACCTCAATAGTTTTCACACATTTCACATTTTACTGTGATCATCCTTTCTTCACTAAATCATGACTTTTGAAGACATGGCTGTGAGTTCGAGGAATGGAGCTGCAAGGTATGAGGACAAAATCATTGTTATGGCCTAACTAGCTTTCCTGTAAGATTTCACACTCATTTGGGCTAATAGAGTTCGCCCAAATCAAAATTTACTAAACAGGGCCTCTATCCTTTTGCTACAAAACATGTTTTTTCTGCACAGAAGCATACCTTTGCTTTACAGTACACCCGAACAAGTGAACAAGCCATTAAAAACCTTGGCATGCGTAACAGTTTTAACACTTTGCTAACACAACCTATTAGCACATGCATTTAAATAAAGTGGGACCTAGGGAATATGTGACATGGGGATCGTTGGGAACTTTGGGTTTAAAATTGTGTTTCAAATACAAGGGACATCTTGGAAATTTTAAGGCAAAATCAATGTAGCCCCAAACATAGTAGTGTTTGGGTGTGTTGGATCACAACAATACTGAAGACTAAAATGAGGTTGATGACCTTTCCGCTTTCATTGTCATGTGCCCACAAAAGAAATAAAAAATATTTTATGTACAAAACTAATTATTCTAAGAAAGAAATGTACTATACTTTGGATTAATGTTCCTAACATACCCCCTGTGATCCAATTTCTATCTTCTTCACTTTTGCTTCATTCCAACAAGTCCTATGAGTTTTTCAAACTTAACTCAATCCGAAGGCTTTGTTAATATGCCAGCTACTTGTTCCTCTATAGGACAATAAGCAGGATCAACTATCTTTTTTGTTGTCAACCTCCTCAAATAGTGATACTTCATTTCCACGTGTTTGGCCATCTTATCAAGTACACAATTCTTTGCAATTTTCATGGCACTTTGATTATCAACATTTAGCATTGTAGGACCTTCTTGACCATCTCCTCAGGAATCCTATGAAGATGTGCTACCTCTCTTGAAGCATCCCATGCTACAATATACTCCGATTCAGTTGTAGAATTAGCCATTGTATCTTGTTTCTTGCAACACCAAGCCGTTGCTCCTATCCCCAAATCATCAAGTAAATTGTAGTAGACACCTTGTCCTCCACACTGCCACCATAATCTTCATCTCAAAAACTCACAAGCATGAAATTCTCATTTCTCCTATATTCCATTACAAATATTTTTGTATCTTGCAAGTTTTTGTAACCAATGACTCTTTTGTGGTTAGCAAAATATCATCAACATACAAAACCAAAACCACAATTTCATTTCCTTGCACTCAAATAAGAGTACCATTACATTCACTCCTTACAAAACCAATCTGTGTCAAATAACTATCAATTTTCGCAAACCATGCTCTAGGTACTTTTTTCAATCCATACAAAGCTTCAGATAAGCAACATACCTTACTTTATGGACCCTTTTTGTCAAATCCATGTGTCTATGACATGTAGACAACTTACTTTAAATCACCATTAAGAAAAACACTTTTTACATCTAATTGATATACCTTCCAATTTTGTTGTGCTGCAAGAGCTGAAACCATTCTCACTATATCCTGCTTGGTTGTAGGTCCAAAAGTCTCCTCATAATCTATGCCTTCTTTTTGAGCATACCTCTTGTTTACCAATCTTGCTTTATACTTGTCCATTGATCCATCCACCCTATACACCCATTTGCTTCCAATGGGTTTTGCTCCAAGTATTTTGAACGACAATGCCCTGCATTGTCATTCAAGTACCATATCAACACTTCACTGCCCTAACCTTGCAAACAATGCATTTAAAATTTAAATTGAACATTTACATTTTACAACGAGATGGTGGAAATAAATATAGTACATTGCTCTCTAGATTTTATGAAAGTCAAGACTCGACTCATACCTTAATTTCGGCTATTTATTGAAGATTTGCCAAGGTGGAACTTCTCAAACTTGTAGACACACGGTTTGCTTCTATCTTCATACTTCATAACTGTCTTTATACTATCAAAGGGGCCTTATGTTCCACTGTAGTTAGTGATGTATGGGAAGCTTGGAAACAATCTACATCAGAGATTGTGGTTGGGTGAAGCAGAGGGTCCTTGATGACCATTTTTGTGTTGATGTGAAATTTGTTGTTGACATCATGGAACCCATTGTGAGTTAATTGGTTTCGCTGATTCAAATAAACCGTGTTTGGGGAGGTTTTCGAAGAAATTGATTCTATGTGTGAAAGAATAAGAAAAATTATAGACTCAAGGGATCCTTCTCTATATCCTTTGATTAAGGAAAAGGTACATGGAAGATGGAACAAGCTTAACACACCTCTACATTGTGTTGCTTACACTTTGATTTTAAAATAGTACGATATAGAAGTCACCAAGAAGAGGGCTCCATGTAAGGACAAAAAAGTAATGAAGGAATTTTGGGTTGTGGTGAGAAAGGTTTATGGTCGAGGAGAGGATGCTTCTTCTATTAGGAATCAATGCAACATGTTTTTACATGGCTGTGAACAATTTTATACAATGGAGGCTCTCTATGATGTGTGTGAAGGACTCAATAGAGTGGTGGTGGAGCCATGGCAGTGAAGCCCTTTAATTGCAATCATTGCAATCTGATTACTCTCGCAAGTAGCTAGTTCATTATCTTGCGAGAGGAATTGGAGTATCTATGGTTTCATTTATTCATTGAAGAGAAATCAACTAAGGTCAAAGAAGGCAGAGAACCTAGAAGAATTTAGAGAAATATATACCATGCAATGGCCATGGCACTTTAATTTTTTTAAAATACTCTAGGTTCTTTGCCTTCTTTGACCTTAGTTGATTCCTATACATATAATTGTCGTCTCTCTGTACGTGTCTCATATTTTCTAAATTATATCCTTGGACCCATCCCCTGGGAACTTGATTATCTCCATTGTGCTCCACATGATGTGCGTCCACCACCTCTACAAGAGTGATGGAAACCTCTACCTCTTCCAACAATTTTATATGTGCCTCTACCTCTCTACCTCTATTTGAATTGTTAGAACTCACAACAAAGGCTTCTTTTGATTTAGATTTTCTCCCCAGTAAGTTGTTAGCATGCTGAATTAACAACTCACAAAGTGTATCATATTTTCTTGCCCTCAATTTATCTGTTAATTGCAATGTTTCAATAAAATTTCTACAAGAATGAGGGAGACCATTTAATGTGATTGTAATTATAGTCCTATCTATTGCATCAAAACCTACTTTGCCGATTTGTGAGTAGATATTTTTCATTTTAGACAAATATTCACCTACTGCCCCTATTTCTGTCAATTTTTTTATCATGCAACTATAGCATTAGATCAATCTGCTTGTATTGTGGTTACTTGTCATACAAATCATTGAGTGTGTGCCATGTCTGCCAACTATTTTTGATGAGTCTATATGAAAATATGCGTTAAATGTGCAAGAACATTTAATAATTGCAAGTGCTTCTTTATTTTTTAAATCAAGCGTGGCCCTTTCAATAGCATTAGTAGGATAGTTGGTCGGTGGTCCATCATTATTCTCTACTAACCTCCACAAATCATTGAAATCAAAAGTTCTTTTTACCACCATTTTCCATTATATGTAGTTGTGCCATTTAACCTATTCGAGTCGATGAATAGTTGTGAATTTTCAATATCATTAGGAGAGTAAGTGAACAAGATCATGACCCAACAAAACAAAGACACCCTTAAAAAAAAATACTCAAAAAAATCTACTTATTTCTTTGACATATAATTTTTCTTCCAATTACAACACAGATTGTATATTGCGTTCCACGGCATGTCAAAAGTGTTAACCAAAAATAAAATAAAATAAATCATGGGCTCTGCCCCTAAACCCCCACCCTGCAACAACTCTCGTGAACAGCATTGGGATGCACATTATTTTAGAAGCACAAAATGACAACATATCTAAGAGGAGAAGCATAGAAATGACAGCAATAGTTCATATTTAAACGATTTTCCTATACTCCTCCTTTGTAGCAACAAATGGAAAAACAAGTAGAGACAATGGAGAATGCGAGAAGAAGGCAAATATTACCAAGCACCTTGTAATATCCCCAATTGACTCGCTGGAGATATCTTTAATTAAAATGCTGCCCACCATATGCAAATCGCTGACTACCATGCAAGCAAACACCAAGAAGAAGATCGCTGCCATTAGGAGAAGCATTGCCATTTACTAAGGAACAGCAGCAAGGGAATCATTGCCATTAGGAGTAGCATTGTCATTTACTAAGGAACAGCAGCAATTACTTAAGGAGATTGCCACACTAAACAGCAGCAATTAATTAAGGTGATCGCCACACTAAACATCAGGTTTTAAATAACATTAGTTATTTATTAATTATTTAATTAATGTGTTAATAGTAGTCATTCAATGGAAGGACGCCACGCTTGAGAAAGTCACCTTTCAATGTAAGGTTGAAGATATAATTAATCCATTATGGGAATGGAAGAAGGCATTTAATTATGTATTCAATCATCGAACTTCGTATAAGCATCATGTTATACAACCACACTCAAGGACGAAAACCCTTGTGATTATAATAGCCCAGGGACGAAATCCCTTGTGGACTTATATTTTATTTAATTTATTATTTTGAATATAATATTTATATTTATTAAAAAAAAAATTATTTAAAGGAATTTTGTAAAATCCAAATTAATGTAAAACATTCCGATTTGGAATATTACAGTGGTATCAGAGTTGTTTTTCTTGCCAACCTGTGAACCATGGGGTCACTACATAAGGAAATTATGGATAGTTACGAGTTGTACAACATTCTTTTAGCAGAGATTCGAAAAGAAATATTTTTTTCAGACTATTTGGATTTTAAAAAGTCATGGAATGGAAACAAGCACTATGAGGAAGATGAGTTTGTGAATCATAGTTATTGCAATGTTGAATATGAAGAGAAATTCAATTTTCAAGAGGTCCTAGAAGAAAGGAAGATGACAAATTCTAAGACTACCTTCCTTATCCAGGAGCAAATAAATGAGGCATCCAACGTTGAACTAAGGGAAAGTACAAACATACTTATCCAAGAAGAAGTTGATATTTATGGAGACTCGTCTATTGGAAAGATGACATAAATACTCTAGATATTAGAGATGAACACGAATTATCTATCCAAAACACTAATGATGATGTTGATATGTGTTCTCTGTGTCAAAATGGAGATAAACTTCAGTGTGTACAAGAGAGAGGTCTTGAGGATTGTTTTGCGAACACAGGTTCTAAGCTTAATAAGCCACTTGATTGTCTAATTAATGCACACTATCAACAAGATATCATGGGCTATGGTCTTAAAAATGAACAAGATGGAGAGCCAACCAAAATAATTGATAGAAAATGGGAAAATCCCGAGTCAAAGTCATAGAATACTAGAGCAGAAAGGTTTATGGAGGTTAATAAAAAGCTTAATTGTAGCCACGATTCTCAGCTATCCACAACAAAAGATGAATTGGAGGAGCTCATTGTTTTTAGAGTTCAAATATTGGCTTCCAAACCATTTAAACATAGACGAACCATACCGCCAGATAGATTCCAATGCATTGGGCCACGACCATCTACCCAACATCAAGATCAAGTTATTTCAGCAATAGTATCAACTAATAAATTTACTCTACAGATCAAACTAACAAATGGTTTAAAAATTAAAATTAGAGGTCAAACTTTGGAGGCAGCCAAACGAGTCCCCGACACTCTATTTTTGAACGAAGAGACAAGGCCTATAATTGCTAACAAAGATGGAAATGCACAACTATGCATGTATTCAAGTAGAAGCCAAACCATGCTTCATAAAAAATTATGCGAATTATGGTGAGAAGAAGCATCAAATTCACTTTTGTGAATGGCATTAGTTGGAAAGTAGATTAGATTTGAACTTGTTCAAACACTCGAAATTGAAGAATGCAAGCTCCGTCTATTATATGTTTAGAAGCAGTTAAGGGAAAAAATTGAACAACAGCAAATTATGTTGATGTCTGACATGCCATATCATAAATTTGTGCGTCTTTGTGAACACCCAAGAACTGATTTTGCCAGGCATGTCATAGTTATGCAGGGTCAGTATAATGGGGTACAAGAGGGAGATGAGCCAAGGTATGCAGGGTCAGAATATCCTTGCAAGGAGAGATTTGGGGATAAAGTTCACACAATTACATATCGAAGGGCAGATGCACCGACTAAAAGAAATTTGACAGAATTCCATAAAATGTGTTCTACAGCTGTGATTATTAAGAATGTGTCTTTTATTGACAATATTTTGCAGAGAAATATTCCTTGTAGTTTTGAAAAGTCGGATAGCACATATGATATTTTGTTGCTACTATGAGTTGTAGAAGGGCTTTATAGTTTATCTCCTTGTTTGAGATCTCAAAGCTTATTTGATGCAGTTGCAAAAGGAAAACTGAAAAGCCTAGATGAATTGAAAGTTGACGGTCATCTTGTTCCTCAAGAAGAATTTTTGAGTGACAAATCGACACCGAAGTTAGCACATCAACTGCAAGATGCAACAACTTTATGTAGTATTGGTTTGCCACCTTGGTGTCACCAGTTGATTAAAGTCTATCCATTTTTGTTTCCTTTCGAGATAAGGAGGCAATATTTTTATTCTACTGCATTAGGAATACATCGTGCATTACATTGTTTGCAGCAGCAACAGATTGCTCAGAACCCAAATAAGGCAAACAATCGAGGACGTCATGTTGGTAGACTACGATGACAAGATGTTTGTGTTTCACGGAAACGTATATTGGAGTCAGCTGCAAAAGTGATGGAGTTGTGTTGTGGCCAAAAGACTGTTCTTGAAATTGAATACTATAATGAGGTTGGCACTGGTCTAGGTCCAACTCTTGAGTTCTAGACACTTATTAGTCATGAAAGGCAAAGGACTGCATTCGGCATGTGGAGAACAAATTTGTCATCCATTGGAACTGGGGATACTATTCAAAATGGAGAGTTTGTTCAAACATCTTATGGATTATTTCCTTGTCCTTACCCATCTCATACAGATTCTTCTAGTGGAAGCAAATATTTGAAGGTGATAGAGAATTTTTGTCTTCTTGGACGTCTAATGGCTAAAAAGCTCTTCAAGATGACCGAGTTCTGGGCTTGCCTGTTTCAACGGCATTTTATAAACTTGTTCTTGGAAAGGAGCTTGATTTATATGATATTAAATCCTTTGATTCTGAACTTGGAACAAAATTGCAAGAAATGGAAGTTCTTGTCCATCGGAGTAAATTCTTGGAATCTATTCCAAGTGATAAGAGAGGAAATATCATCTTTACATTACCGTGGAGCACAAATTGAAGACCTTTGCATTGATTTCACTCTTCCTGGTTTCTCTGACTATCCCCTCAAACCAGGAGAGAGCAACATCTTGGTTAGCATGGATAGCCTCGATGAATATGTTTCATTAGTTATGGATGCAACTATTACGACAGGAATCATATGGCAAATTGAATCCTTGCGACCAGGGTTTAATCAGGTGCTTCCTATTTCACCTTTGCAAGTGTTCACAGAAAATGAGATGGATACTCTCTTATGTGGTGTACATGATTTATGGGTGGCTGCAATGATTACTGATCACATCAAATTTGTTCATGGTTATACGGCCCAAAGTACCCTTGTCATCTACCTTTCGATTGATATAAGTTATTCATATTTTTATTGTTACTCTTCGCTATTGAGTAAAAATGAGAGAACTACAGATTACAGAGTGTTGGTTATTTATAAGATCTTCTCATGGAAAAAGTATACAAAACATCCTGACATTTTGATGGTTCCCACTATGACTGTTATTGTCTCACGGTACTTGATTACAATTGTGAGATGGCCAATAACAAATACAACGTTGAAAGGAGCATTAATTCTTAAACTCCGCAATTTACTATTGCTTGAGGACAAACAATTTGAGGAAGGAAGGTCTGTAATATCCCCAATTAACTCGCTGGAGATATCTTTAATTAAAACACTGCCCACCATATGTAAATTGCTGACTACCATGCAAGCAAACACCAAGAAGGAGATTGCTGCCATTAGGAGGAGCGTTGCCATTTACTAAGGAACAACAGCAAGGGAATCGCTGCCATTAGGAGTAGCATTGCCATTTACTAAGGAACAACAGCAAGGGAATCGCTGCCATTAGGAGTAGCGTTGGCATTTACTAAGGAACAACAACAATTACTTACGGAGATCGCCACACTAAACAACAACAATTAATTAAGGTGATCTTCACACTAAACGGCAGTCTTTAAATAACATTAGTTATTTATTAATTATTCAATTAATGTGTTAATATATTCATTCAATGGAAGGACGCCACCCTTGAGAAAGTCACACCTTTCAATGTAAGGTTGAAGATATAAATAATCCATTATGGGAATGGAAAAAGGCATTTAATTATGTATTCAATCATCCAACTTCCTAAAGCATCATGTTATACAACCACTCGTAAGGACGAAAACCGTTGTGATTATAATAGCCCAAAGATGAAACCCCTTGTGGACTTATATTTTATATAATTTATTATTTTGAATATAATATTTATATTTATAAAAAATATATATATTTAAAAGAATTCTATAAAATCCAAATTACTGTAAAATATTCCGATTTGGAATATTACACACCTAGATTGTATCTCTTCACCCAAGTCTTTCATCCATACAACCAACACCTTTCATCCATGTAGCTATGATATCACATGTACAAAATAGAAAAGTCCCACTTACTATCTAGGCTGAGATAGTTTTATTAATATCAATAAAAAATATTACAAAGCTTGCAATGGGTGTCCATAGGTTGTTTTTCATATTTACAATTTGGTCAGCAAAGATGAAAAGCTACAAGAAGTGGAGGAGCTTGTCTCTTAACATTCCTCAATTCTCCTAAAATATATTAACGACAAAAATGAGGTGGATGATCTTGATCCATGGGGATATGGGTCACTGGATCTTATTGAAGGTTACTGTTGTTGCACATCCAGCCTAGTGCTAACGTCAATAACTTGGACAGTAGGTTGTGCACCTACGTGCCAATATGTTCGATTCAATTCAATTCCACTTCTGCATTACCGCACAACTCATGCAGTGTCAATACTGAAGCACCAAGCTCATCAGTAACGACAACTAGTGACATCGGTGCACTTTTCAATTATAAAGTTGTGGCTACCAACTGTTGTAACGATTCAACTGACGCTTCATCTTCCTTCTCTGTATAATAATGTACACTCCATTCTTTGTAAGATAGTAATAGAAGAATGAAGTTAGGAAGTACATAGACATCTAATCTCTTAAAGATTGTACAGAACCTAGCATGATACAATTTTAAGATTACAATTCTACATTGATTGTCATCTCTTTCTAGCTTTCCTTGTTCTTTGAACATATTGCATTGTCATATTCTTTGTCATTCGTAAATTTGCATCCGTTCATAACCCTCTTAAATCCATTTAAGTAGGTTTTCCACCAGGTCTCCTCCTGGGCCCCAGATCAGTGGTATTAGAGCATTCACACTTCATATCATTTTCGAGTGGTATCATGGTGCATTTGAACTTTGTCATTCTTTGTATGCCCACTCATGCAAGGTCTGATTACAAGAAGTTAGGGCGTGAGATTCATGGCCCTTCATCATACCTTCACGTCCTCAAATGGGAGGGAAATCTTCGACGACACCAACTTCAGAAATGTTTGAGCAAGTGATAAAGGATGCATTACAAAGACAATGGGAATATTTGGAAGAATGCCATGCACGTGCATTGATCACTTCTTGCTACATATCAAAGCAACAAACCCCTTCCAACACCTCTCATTCTCATTGGTCGTTTGGTCAAATTCCATACAAGGTACAAATCAATCTAGACATCTCTATGTTTGAAGGAAAAATATATGTAGATGCACTAGATAATTGGCTTAACCTTATCTATTCATATTATGTTAATTAATTTTCTAGCAAAGAAAATATTACATTCACCCTTTTGAAAGTTTCTTTATTAGTACAGAAATGGTGGGAAAACTACTGCACTTCATGTGAAAATTATGAAGATGAAATCAATTTAGACACATGGAATGGTTTCGTAGAAGCACTCAAAGAAACTTATTATCCTGTTGGAAACTATGATGACCAATACATCAAGTTCTCTCAGTTGCGCCAAGGCAACGAACAACTTGTGCAACAATACATATGCTTTTCATACATTGGTGTCCAAACTTGGGATTTAGGATTGAGACCACATATCCAGTTAGATATGGATTTCTTACATATCTCTTCAGTTGGAGAAGCTTACAAATTTGCTTGCAAGTTTGAAGTAAAGGCCAAGACTAAGACAAATGTTGGAAATAGCCATTGATGTATGTGATATTGTCATTGATGTCAAAGGAAGCAGGTGCTACTCTGCATTAATGCCAAAAGATGAGTTGAACAGACTTGCAGTGTTAATCGGATTTCTCCAATGCCTGTACTTCACAATCTTGTCAAGTCAAGTTGGATGAAAAGTCCGAACCGGTCAAGCCAAGCAATGCAAATCGGAGTTTTAGCATGACTTAACTTCCCTTTATTTCTCAAGTCAAGCAATGGGAAAAGTCCAAATTGGTCTAGCGAAGAAGTGATCGGGGATTCGCAAGTGCCTTACTTTTGTGATTATAAGCTAAGTGAAAAGTCTGAAATGGTCTAGAGAAGAAGTAATCTGGGTTTCGGGAGCATATGACTTCTCTTATGATTATAAGCTAAGCAATGTGGGAAACCCGAAAGGGTCCAGTGAAGAGGTGATCGGGGATTTGCAAGCACGTTACTTCTTTATGTTGATAAGTTAAGTAGAGGTAAAAACCCTAAAGGGTAGACAAAGTAATCGGGATTTTGAAGAGGGACTGCTTCTCTCAAATTGATAAGTCAAGTAATGTCAAAAATCCGAAAGGGTCTAGAAGAGGCAATCGGGATTTCTAAGTGGCTTTACTTCTTGTACGTACATAAGTCAAGAAGGATGGAAAACCCGAAATAGTCTTGAAGAATTCCTTCGGAGGAATTCTTTTGGAAAAAGTGGCAAGGACAATTCTTTCGGAAAAATTGTCAAGTCCTTTTCGGAAAACTGTGCCTTAACAAAAATCCAAATGGTACATTCAAAAAGCAAAAGGACACTTTGAAGAAAGCCGAAGGGTATGTGAACCCTTTGAAGAAGGCCGAAGGACACTTTGAAGAAATCCGAAGGGTATATGAACCTTTCCAAAGTCGCCAAAGGGCACCTTTCAAAAAGCCCAAAGGGCAAGGGCACCATTGTAAAAGACCCGAAGGGTAGTTTCAAAAGAGCTTGAAGGGCAAGTGCACTGCTGTAAAAAACCCGAAGGGTAACTTCGGAGAAAGATCCATCCCGAGAGAAATGTCTCAGACAAAAAGTTCGAAGAAATTCGAAAAAGAGCCCAAAAACCAAAAAAGAGAGACGGGCAGAAAGTCCGAAGAAAGGAAAGCCCAAAGGAGAGAGAAACTCGGGAAAATAGCCCGAGAAAGAATATGAAGAAGATGAGCTCGATAGAAAGACCCTGAATAGGAAACACCAGAAGGAGAGAAAGCCCGAATAGAAAGGAGCGAAAGCGAACCAAGAGAATATCTAGACACGAGATAAAAATCGACGGTTCCAGAACAGGGAAAACAACAGAAGACTCAAATAGACGGTGACTGGCACCAAAGACAAAATGAGTGAATCCTCGATTAAAGACAAGACTAGGCAAACAGTGAGTTCGAAAAGGTCTACACGGGGCTCGAGACTAATCAATTCAACCGATCAATCTCAATTGGGGAAGCTGCACATTTATGAGATAAACTAAGCAGTCGTCAAATGAAGAAAAGAGATTTGACCATTGCAAGGTGACGCATAAACTAAGGCACGAGAAACGTGCAAGTATAAGCCATCTTTAATGAGAACCGGTTTAGTGCAGTTGGGTGTGAATGCAAGGAGAAGATGAAAAACCCTAAAAGGTAGTTCAATAGAAACGACTTCAAGAGGACTTTATGGAGTGTTGTCGTTGTTGCCACTATGTTTTCAAGTGTCAGAAAAAGGGTTGTCGATAAAAGAAATATGCAGACAAGAGTAAAACATAGAGAAGGAAGGGGAATGAAGTGTATCTAAGTAAAGCATAACCAATGTACGCAGATACAGAGTGAGAGACATATGCAGATAGAGATTAAGCAAGCAGGAAGATAGAGCACACAGACAATGAGAAGAAGGTGAGCAGTTACAGATTAGACTTGTAACAAAGAACATTGAATTGGATTCACTTGTGAATCCATCTTGTACATTGGAGTTATAGCTCCATAGTTTAGGTAGGTTGGTGCCTACATACAAACTGGGTTGGTGCTCAGTAAGGAGATTGGTGTCTCATAAGGATCGGTGTCCTTGAATGTAACTAGTGAGGTTTGCCAGTAAGGCATTATATTATGAGGTTGGATTAGAACAGTAGATTCTCACTGTGGTTTTTTCTTTTGGGTTTTCCACGTAAAATCTGGTGTCATGTGTTTCTATGTGTGTGTATGACATCTGCATTTGTTCTTTGATTTACACATGAATTTACATTTTCTATAAAAAGTTCTAAATGGACTAGTTTTAGATCTGTTGATTCACCCCCCTCTCTGTAGATAGGTGTATTCAAAAACAAAGGGTTCGAAGTCTCAGACCAAGCAATAGTCTAAATCTTCCAAGCAAAATTTCAAATCAGGGAATAATGCCAAACACCTTCCACAAAAGAAGCACCAATCATCCAATGATTAGACTAAGCACACCAAGACTAGCAAGTGGTGTTTAGTTCACAACTCCAGAAATCATTCCAATGAAGAATGCCACGCTAGAAAGACTCTGCATGCACAACTTGAAGCAACAGGTACAAACACATCATTGAAGAAGGGTAAGCAGATCATAGATTTTGTGCCTAGTGCCATGGTGGGTACCACAAACATCTCTATTATCCCTATGGAAATAGAGGAAGTAGAAAGATTGTTCCATTCTCAGATGTGGATTGATGCTTAACCAATACACTTCATTGTTGACAATGGGAGTCAAAAGAATTGGATTTCTCTTGAAGCAAGTCGAATATTGAACTTGCCACTTAACACCTCACCCTCAACCATTCTCCATTGGATGGTTTAGTGTGGGATCTAAGAAACACGTCACTCAACAATGTCAATTGGTTTGCAACATCAAGCCTTTTCAAGATACAGTCCTTTGCGACGTCACTCCATTAGAGGTATGTGATGTTCTACTTGGTCAACCATATCTTTACCATTGACATGCAGTCTACTATGCAAATCCTAGAAATGTTGTCATAAATGTTATGATATGAGATATTGCATATCGGAAGTAGTCCTTAAGCTATCACTCATTAGCGCCAAACAGTGTAAAAAGCTAGTCACATCTAGTAAAAAGTTTGTTCTTTTGATGGTAAGATTTGAACATAAGAAAGTCCTTGCAACACCAATTCATATTGGAGTTCCTCAAGTAGTGACAACGTAAGGCTCAAAGTTGAAGCTCAAGTTGGAAGAATACAAGGATATTTTTCAGCTACCAAAGGAAGTGCCTACACACTGTGCAATGAAGCACACTATTAATTTGATACATAGATTACCCCTACTTAATTCTTCTTTATACTGCAGATTGTTTCTAGAGAACGAAGAAATCATGCAGCAAATCCATGAACTTGTGGAAAAAATGACATATCAGGTCTAGCTCATCGCCTCGCAACAGTCCAATTGTGATTGCGCCAAAGAAATGCAACGTATGGAGGTTGTGCATGGATTATAGAGCTCTAAAAAAGATCACTGTGAAGAACCATAATCCACTTCCAAGGATTGATGACCTACTGGACCAGATTTGTGGTGCAAAATACTTCACTAAAATTGATCTTAAGTCAGGGTATTATTAGATTATTGTTGAACCTACAGATACATGGAAGACAGCTTTCAAGGCCAAAGAAGGTTTGTTGAATGGTTAGTCATGCCCTTCAGTTTGACCAATGCACCAGTCGCATCCATGTGGATGAATAATGACATTCTTAGGCCATTCACCTCTTTTTTGTTGTAGTCTACCTTGATGACATCCTAATCTTCAGAAAAACATGGGATTAACATTTGTGCCATATAGAGCAAGTGCTTGACACTTTGCGAAATCACAAGTTGTATGCAAACATGGACAAATGTTTATTTGCTATGAGGAGGAGACAGTATCTGGGATACATAGTAGATGCACGAGTGCATGTGGACCCGACGAAGATTCAATTCATCTAGGAATGGCTACAACCAAAGAATCTCACATAACTTCATAGACTCTTGGGATAGGCAAATTTCTACAGGAAATTTGTACTTGGTTACCAAAGGTGGTGCTAAAGCAAGTTACCAAAGGTGACCAAAACCAAGTTACCAAAGGTGGCGCTAAAGCAAAGTTCATCTGGGAAGCTGAACAATAGAAAGCATTCGAAGAAATTAAATACAAACTTTGTTCCGCATTAGTACTAGCTTTACTAGACCTTCAACAACCATTTGAGCTTGAGACAAATGTCTCTGAAATTACATGGAGTAATTCTCACTCAACATGGTCATTTGGTTGTTTACCATAGCGAAACATTCACCGCACCGGTAAGAAACTACCCAACATATGATCACAAGCTTTATGCTATTGTTCAAGCATGTAAGCATTGGAAGCATTATATCTTGGAAAGGAGATTATTATCCACACAAATCACAAACTGCTTAAGTTCTTGCAGAGTTAGAACAAGTTATAGCAAGAGTGACATCAAAAATGGTCTTCTTATCTTCAGCAATTCCATCCGAACATCAAGCATAAGGGAAGTGCCAATCCAGTTGCAGATTGTTTGAGTCATCTCTCGGTTAAATCTCTCCTTTTTGTACTTGACACATGTGGATATGAAGTCAACACATGGTCAGAATTGTATCCATCTGACGTGGATTTTGCAACTATCATAATTTGCTCTGCAATGATTTAATTTCAGATTTATACTTGCAAAGTGGACTTCTATATCACCTTGGGCACTTGTGTGTCTAATATGGGAGGCTCATTTTAGCAAGGTTTCTTGACATTTTGGAGTTGAAAAGACTGGCGGTGTTGCAAAAGTACTTATGATCACATCTCAGGTCTGAGGTATCCAAACACATCAAGTCTTGTACTGCATGTGCAATTACCAAGTCGTTCAACAAAAAGCAAGGTTTATGCACACCTTTACCGGTTCCAACGAGATTGTGGGAATCTGTTTCCATGGATTTTCTCTCAGGCTACCCTACTACCAAGCATGGCAATGATTGCATTATGTAGTAGTTGATAAATTCTCAAAGATGGAAATTCTCATACCCTATAAGAAAGCAATATCAGCTCTAAAAACAACTCAATTGTAATTTATACATGTTTGGATCCATTTTGGAATCCCAAAAACTATCATGTCTGGTAGGGATACAAGGTTCTTGAGTAATCTCTTGAAATCACTTTGGTCTACGTTAGACACAAAGTTGATTAAATCCACCACCTTTCATCCACAAACTGATGGACAAACGGAAGTGGTAAATAGGATGATAGTGCACATTCTGAGAGTGTACAACTCTAAGAAACAATGCACTTGGGATGAAAGTTTTCCTTTCATTTAGCCCAGCTACAATAGAACTTTGCATAGCTCTACCACACCGTTTTAGGTATGTTTGGGTTTTCAACCTCTGGCACCCATCGACATAGTTTATCCTATTCTACCCTCAACAGTAGCAACTCCTTCAGCTCCAAAGAAAGTTGACATAGTTGTTCAATTCACTGAGCACTTTTAGCACATTCAATAGCAAGTACAAACCATTTTGTGACAAGCTAAGGTGAAATACACAAGCAATGCCATGACAAGCATCAAACACTGCATGCTTTGCAAGTTGGTGATTGAGTCTAGCTACACCTAAAAAAGGAAATACTAACACAACCTTATTGCAAGCTTCATCCACTTCGATGAGCCCTGTACCATCACCAAACAAGTAGAAGATAATGCTTTTGAGCTTAATCTTCCCCCTTATCTTGGGTTGCATCCAATAGTCAATGCATAACTCTTGCACCATTACTTTTCACCCCTATTGGATATTTTAGATGTTGCAGAGACTCTTAACAAACAGAGAACAATCTAGATTGTAGCATTCCAACAGAATCGAATCAAGTTGTCGATGTTTGGGTTAGACAGACACGTTGACAAGAGATTCCTCTCTTCCAAATTGTCAAAGTAGGGCAAGTTCCTTCCCAAGGAAAATGATTTACGGAATTGTAGGTTGCCAATTTGTTTTCACACCTTCCACAACTACATGCAATGGGGACCATTGATCTTCAAGGATAGGCGATTGATCCAGGAGGAACTAGGTCACTAGATCTCATTGAAGTTTACTAGTTGTTGCACATCCAACCCTGCACTAACATCGACAACTTGGATAGTCGGTTCCGCATCTACGTGCCAATTTTTTCAATCCAATTCCACGTCTATGTTACTGCACAACTCTTGTAATGTCAGTACTATAGCACCACGCTCATCAGTAATGATGAGTGACGTTAGCGCACTCTTCGGTTATGAAGTGGTTGCTACCAACTATTGTAATGGTTCAACTGACGCTTAATCTTTCTTCTCTGTATAATAATGTACACTTCCATTCTTTGTAAGATATTAATAGAAGAATGAAGTTAGGAAGTACATAGGCATTCAAACATTTGATCTCTCAAAGATTGTACAAAACTTAGCATAATGCAACTTTGCTATTACAGTTCTACATTATTTATCATCTCTTTCTTGCTTTCCTTGTTCTTTGAACATATAGCACCATCATATTCTCTATCATCCATAAATTCGCTTCCGTTCATAACCCTCTTAAATCCTTTTAAGTAGCTTGTCCACCAAGTCCCCTTCTGGGCCCCAGATCAGAGCTTTCAACTTCCATCCTCATGTGCACATAAAAACAAATAAAAATGTTTTATGTGCAAAACTAAATATTCTAAGAAACAAACCTACTATACTTTGGATCAATATTCCTAACAGACCTGAGATTGCTTTGCCATTATAATTTTTTACTCTGTAGCCAATGTGTCCATAGATCCCATTCCTATTGCCAGCATGACAAATGTTTGAATTTTGTTGCATAGAAGAGAGTCTGTTATAAGGGCTCATCTTTATTTTGTAAATAATCATTGCTGATTCTGTCTATGTATTAGTCTCTTTTGTCTTGTTTTTTGACTGATTATTTAAATCTGTATGAATGGTGTCATTGAAAGCTGCAAATATGGATGGCCTCATCTTGTCTTGCTGCACAAATTTAGGTTCAAATGATCTTATTCTTTTGTAATCTATTAAGCCAAGATGTCCATCTTGCAACCATTTTCTCCATTGTCTTTCTGTTCGTCAATTACTAGATTCTCTTCCTAGGAAAATATTCTTTGTACCTTTTAGTTTCAAAGCTTAACAGTCTTTATCATCAATACTTAACACCTTCGATCTTGTCACTGCCATTATTTTTGGTTGCATTCTTATAGTAATATTTTCTGTCAAGCAATATTAGTTTTTACAGATAATGGGACACCTCATTGGAGGTGTAGACCAGGGCTAGTATTGCTTAATCATAAATAGGTGGGCTTTTTATAAATAAATCTGATATTGTTTTAGAGCTAGTATAAGAAATAATTCATTTTGCATTTGATATTGAAGGGTATAGTGTAAGCAGAATAGCCCTTCTGTTTAATACGTTGGTCTAAACAGCATTGCACATCATATCTGTGTTATATCCGAGACCTCAAACTGTGATATAATTATTGACCAATAGGAATGTATGGCTAAGGCCTAGTTGATTTCTCTCTTGGTGTTTCTTATTTGAATATTGGGTTATTATTTGCAGGCCTAGAACCTAGGAGAAGGGAATGATGGTTCCTTACTCTCCGGTTTTCTCTCTACCTCTGGAAATTTGTTGAGGTTCTGGGGAAGTACTCATCCTCTTCATAGGATTGTCTGGCCAAGCCCTATTAGCTCATTTAGTTTATTTATGGACATCAATAGGATGTATTTTGGCCCTCCTGTGATGATCTATGATTTATATGTTGATCCTTTTGCTCGAGACTCTGATACAGACTAGAGCCAAGATTGATCTCCAGCCTTGGTCTCTAGAAGTTCCTCTCTTGTTCCATAAGGGATTTTCCTTTCACATGGTTATTTATACTTGGATCATATGGCTTCATCCTTTTCGAATTGTCTAGGGTTTATTTGTTTTGGGTTCACCTCCTCTAGTTTTGCTTTTTCATTGTTGTAGTGTTAGTCACTTTTTCAGCTCTTGGTGTTCATTTGCCATTACTTGCTGTACTTTTGAGTCCTGTTGACCTACTTTGTCCATTCATGGACATTATTAAATAATATAATTATTTCTCTCTCACACTGCAGTACATACACAAAAGTGGTGGAAATTGTACTATTTGTGATTACTACTCTTAGTGTTCCTTTAAATGTATTATGTATATGATGGGTGCTTTGCTCAACTTTCAGGTTGTTCGACAATTTAAGTTGCCTAATAGTGTACAAAAAGAGGATATGGATGCGGCCGGTGATGGTAATAAGAAACAAATCAACTCCCAATTGGTTTTATTCAATTGTGGTGCTGTTGCATTGGGTGTTGATACCGTTTTCTAATGATACAGGTGATGTTTTGGTAGTTTTGGACTTGCGCCCTGATGAGACTTTGTTTGAAGCAGGTGTTGCTCGTGAGGTATTTTATGCTTAATTATATGGTTTTTGTGAGTTTAATTCCTTAAATACAGGAAATCTATGTAATGGCTTTTGATTATTTAGCTTGATTGTTTTATATTTGTTAGTATCAAATATGTTTGCAATGTGCATGGTGTTGTAACAAATTATATGTGTATATTGCTTATTAGAATAAGATATCCTGACCGTGATGGTAAATTACATGATGCATTTTGTTTAGTATTGAATCCTGGGTTAAGATGAAAAAGAATGATCAAATTCTTCTAGGATGTCTGTTGTTTATAACAGGTTTTGACCTTTATTGTGACAATGTCTTTCACTTATGGCTTTTATGCAAAAGCTGTGTGATATTTTCTAGGAATCTGGACTTTGTAGAGAGAATCAGACTACATAATTCGATAAGAAAAAGGGACATAACTTCTTAAGATGTTTTCAATTTACTTTTAGTCTATGAAGCAGCATTTTTTAATGTATTATAATGCATGGAACTCCATATCTCAATGTACCATGAGACCATATATAATTAATCCTTTTTCTGAATGACCCTTTATTATGATGACTTTTTATTGTGCTCTTTTACTAAAATAATTGTCAATTAGCCTTATTTCATGAGGCACTAAAGTCAGCAAGATACAGTTTCATATATCTCGTCTCAGATATTTACCCTTGTTTAAAATGGTTCCTCTAAAATTAGGGATTCCTGTTAGTGTTCACATTTGATTTGGGAGCACATGATTTTCAGGATTATCCAGGGACAGTATATTAAATTCGCCACATTTCATTTCACTTCTTGTAGTTATGATGTTTCTTGGCAGTCTCCCAGAATCTAAAGTTCAGTTCAGGTGTTTAATAATAGTGATCCAAATTGAAGAATGGAAAATTCTCAATGTGAAGGATACACAATATTTGTTTGAGTCTATAACCGGATATTCTCTTTTAATCAATTTTTCCATTGGAAGAAATGGGTCGTGAAATTTGTGAGTGTGTTATCCTTAACGCTTTCTTACACTACAGTTTTTAGATGAGAATATATTATTTCTTGCATTTTCAAATATGGAGCGTACAGATGCAGATCAATGTTTTTTGGTTAATAGTTTTAGCTGTTAATGTAATATTCACATTTCGGGTTGAGTATATTTCTTGTGGGACTTGGTCCTCAAAGAAATTGCTTACCAAGTAAAATTCTCTCTTACGGAAATCTCATTATTGGCTTTTGGTCTTTTAATTATAGGCATACAAGCTTTTATTGCAATCTGTATAAGACTGATCTTTGCATCTGGCAAATTAAAGAGTCTAGTACAATAATATTTTTCCTTATATTTTGGCAGATTGTTAATCGCATTCAAAAACTCCGAAAGAAAGCTGGCTTAGAACCAACTGACAGTGTGGAAGTATACTTTGAGCCATCTGAAGGGGACAAGACTGTATTGATGCGAGTGGTTGAGTCACAGGTATGTGGGATTTAGGGGAGATCAATTCTTATGGTCCGTGAACCACATTTTTACACTGGAAATCGGTTTATGAGAGGCTAGAACTGACAAGTTTATCTGGCAGGCTACCTACATTCAGGATGCTGTTGGTTCCCCATTGCTTCCATCCCATCTTTGTCCAACATATGCGGTTAGTAAATTGTTCCTTTGCCTTTAACAGAATTTCCATATTTTTCCCTAAGCCATCCTTTGCTTGACAAGGAACTTCCAAATGCACACCGCCTTGAATAGCTGAATGTAGCACTGCAGTGTTTGAGGAACATTTTGCTAATAAAGCTAGGTCATGTTCTCTGCCCAAAATGTTTCCGTGTTACTTTTATTATAGACCTTTTAAGTTTTTTTGTAACTGGGTCACTCGTCATCACATGGATCATATTTACACAGGTGCATGCATCCGGCCACAACACAGACACCTTGGTGCATAATGGATCTTGGTGTGCACCATACTTGTATTTGTACCCATACAAATATTTTCAATTTTCTATTAATTGTCTTTCTGTGTATGGTGTGAGTCACCAGGATGGGGGTACAGGTATTGGAGCCACATTTCCAAAATGCTGTTTATAAATGGTACACAAATTTGAAAAATTGAAAAATAAAAATTAATATTTAATCATAACGAAAAATGAGTTTTTTTCCTTCATCTGTCATTTGCTGTCTGGTAATGTGTTTTGCATTTCTTTCACCCATTCCCTCCCTCTCCCTCTCCCTCTTAGGAGATTTCAGGGGCGACCCTTACCTGCTAGAGACCTTACCTGCAGGTTTAGTTATGATGTCTTCATTGAACCCATAAAACTTCTTTTTTGAAGGGAATGTTGAGTCACCAGAATGTGCATATGAGAAAGAAAGAAATTGTCTTGATGCCCATCTCCCTCTGCCTCTCAGGTGATTTCAGGGGCGACCCCTACCTGCTAGAGACCTTACCTGCAGGTTTAGTTATGACATCTTCATTGGAGCCATTAACCTT
This sequence comes from Torreya grandis, assembly GCA_037957365.1. NCBI lineage: Eukaryota > Viridiplantae > Streptophyta > Pinopsida > Cupressales > Taxaceae > Torreya > Torreya grandis. Next base: position 2,150,220 of record JARHVA010001683.1, on the reverse strand, counting down.
CTTTTTGAAGGGAATGTTGAGCTAACAGAATGCGCAAATAAGAATGGAAGAAGGAAATTATATTGATGTCCACAAGTGACCGAAGTAGGTCAATGAAACTCAGATGTACATCTGGTTACAATAGAAACTAAGAAAAGTATTAAGGTAAAAAGAATCCTAAAAACTGAAAAAGTGAAGAGTAACTTTTTTTTGTTGTCCTACTTTAATAATTGATCCTTGCTCCATTAATCAACTAATTAGCCTTGGCATGGTTTATAAGCTAATTAGTTGGGTACGGCTCCCCCACCTCCAGGGACCGGTCCAGATACGGGTTCTGTTGGGCCCCAAGTATCCTCCGGATGGCCTGGGGTGAGCCCATTTCAAATATATATATAGATACACTTTTCAATTTTTTTGACTTTGAATGTTGACTAAACCAAAGAACTCATAAAAATAACTTCAAAATATCCTAATATTTAATATTGATCATGACACATGGCATTCAGTTTTTATTGTCAATTTATCAGTAATGTCTTGTGGTTATTTTTGTTTATTCTATGCATATTATGTGGTTAACAGTTAACACCTGTTTATTTGGCTAGAATATATATATATAAGCAACTGCTACAATATACACAGCTGCCATCAGATGTCCTAGATGATTTTCATTCTGTAGTTAGTAGGATAAACTAAGTTTCCAGTTCGGTTAAAATTATAATTATATATATCTATATATATATAATAACTTAGTTTATAAGCTTTATGTTCTAGATGATTTTCATTCTGTAGTTAGTAGGGAGTGGACATCTGATGGGAGCTGTGTATTTTGTAGCCAGTTGCTTTATTGTTTATTTCCATGCAATATATTTATTACTACGTAGCCGGATATGCCCCCCGAGGCCCAAGGAGCATGGGGGAAACACTCCTGGATACAGGAGCATGGGGGATACACCCAGGGAGCGTCCTTGGGCTGCGGAAATGTCCAGATATGTGTGGGTGACGTATCCTGGCATTTCTGCAGCCCAAGGACGCTTCCTAGGCGTATCCCCACGCTCCCGGATGTTAAAAACATTTTTTTTAATTTTTTTTTGAATTTCACCCAATGAAAAGTCAAACATGGACTTCAAACTACAACTAAAAACAAACTAAAGTGGATTCCCAACCCTAACAGCAGCATTCACACTCATTTTATCACAATCTGCATGAAAACATTTTCGGGGGCTACGCCCCCAAACCCCTGGGCAGGGGGCCTTAAACAGCCCTCCCGGCAACCCCCCTCATGCCGGATGGCTTGTCAAACCGCAAATAATATTGCCAAGGGATTACAAGATGTCACACCATTACAATTGTTGGAGGTCTGGATATTCACTTCATCTCCTAACACATTGCACATTTATTTACTCTTGTTCACTCTTGGAATTCAAAATACAGCTATGGATGTCATATGGAAATTTTTATTTAACTTATTTTGTTTCTTCTATGCATATTATGTGGTTAATTTTGTCTATACAGCTATATTTTTAAATTTTTTATTTTTTATATATATTTTTGTACGGCCATATCCAAACATATCCAAACCCCCCAAAACAAATCCCCATATCCGATTCTCGTAACCGTATCCGTATCAGCAACCTAGATTTATTATATAAGCTTTTACAGTTTTTATTCTCCAGCCCAGTCATTAAAATGTTTTGTTACACTCTTTGCAGGTAATCATAGCATCAGAGAAATTTACTGGTATTGCTGGGATGTCATTCATGGTCAACCTATCAAGGCCAGCTTTAAGATTCATAGACAATGCATTAGGTGTGTTGTGTTCAGGCATGTCTTCAAACCCATTCTATAAAATGAAGCAGACAGCAAGAGTGGATTTGTTATTGACTATTGTTCTTTTCTTTTCGTCGTGTGATTTTTAATTCAGGTAACAAGAAGCATTTGGAAGATGTCCAAGTGTATTTGTTATCTAGGGATTACTCAAATTTAAAGGCTGAATTTCTTTCGGCCAATGGGAAGGTAAGTACATTCTTTCTGCTTGCTGCTTTTTTTATTTTTTTCCTGTACGCATGGTTGGGGACATCCTACTTAATTGCCTTGCAAACTGCCAAAGTTGGGCCCAGAAAAGAAAATCTCTAGAAATGTATTCTTGATTATCTTAACATGTTCTTTATAAGCTTCACTATCAAGCAAATGTTGTCAACCGATTTAGGTTAGCCAATTTAAAACATATTGATATTTTTATAATGAACTCAAGTTTAGATAATGGTATAACTTTATGAAGAATCAAATTAGTGAGCAAATCAGGTTCACAAGTATGTTTGTGCTTGCTTCTAGCTTTCCTGGACTGTTTTATATTGTATATTATTGTTGTATACATTTTCTTTAAAATTTTGTTTGTGATAAGAATGGCTATGCATATTTGCAAGTTGTCAAGTGCTTTCACAATGTGAAACATTTCCTTGTCAGAAACGATATAACAGATGGCTTTATAAATCCAATAAAAAAAATTTGATACTGCAATAGTAAATAATTCTCTGTTGGTTCTTAAATAAATTGGTTTTTGTTGTATGATGAATCTTTTAAATGTGAGTTTTGCATATATAATCTTTAAACAGGAGCGGAACTTTAAAAACTGGGAATTGTTTTCCCTTCCATCCTTACTGCTTTCTTCAGAAATATATTTTTCGCTGTAACAAATTAATTTCAACTGATTCAGAAAAATAAATGTTCTGTTTTTATCTTGCGCAATTCTTGAAACCACTTAACATGTTTACTATTTGTGAAAAAACATAAAACAACCTGTATGGCTAGATAAGAAAGTTGTTGTGTCTATCCTAATCAGGGCGGGAGTGTGCAGCAATCGTGAATGAGTTTGTAATATTGCAAATCAAAACATAGGGGCCCTCTTGCTAAAGTTAATATGATATGAATATTATTAGGGAATGGAAATGTGATCCCTGGGACAGGTCTACTGACAACTGATCAGAAGTTCATTTGACTTTTTATCAGATTATATATGCAGGGGACATTTTTCCTTCGACACATTTAAGATAGCAGGTCTGATAATATGCTGGAATTATGCAGGTCCAGGTAGCATGCATCGAAGGTCGGCCACCTCTTGAAATTGTCCTTGGTGAACATTTGCATCTTTCTGTGGGAGATTATTTTCTGAGTACAAGAACATGATAATACAGTCCTATTTATCTTTTGTAAGTCAAAGAATTTCATTTAATATACTGGCAAATTCAATGAAATAGCAAAGCAGTGCGCTTTGTATTTCCTTATCCTCCTCTTATATCATTGCCTGTTGCAATCAGTGCCTCTTTTGTAGCATTGTCATTTTTTGTCTTTATTTAATGGCATATTTTTTGAGGATTAAAAAATGAATTTGGAAGTCTACAGAATGCGAAGTACTTTTGCTACCACACATGGATGAATCAATGTAAACTTTAGCAGTTCCTTAATTGTTCTAGTAAATGTACAGTTACCTTCTCCTCCCATTATTGTTTAAATTATTTAAAAAAATAATAATTGGCACCTCTGTATCAACAAAATAAAAGTTTTCCCTTGGTAGAAAACCATCATCTGGTTGCAAGGGCTAATTTTAAAATGAAGTTGACAGTTTCAAGTTGTGCCATCTTCAGTATGAAAAGTGACCAAGTCTATGAGCAATTGAGGGGTATCATGCTTGGCAGCCTGATACGCCATATTTGTAAGAAACAGGACCTCTCTGTATTCGTCTTCAGAGATCTATAGCTGAATGTTACCATCAACTATCAATTTGTGATTTTAGCTGAAGGTAAGTATCAACCTACTATTTGTGATACTTAGTATGTCAAGCATAACGTATAGCACACAAATATTCGGAATTACAAAATCCACGTTAAAGAGAGTTGGAAGATCAATGGATGAGTACATATGGATTGCAATCGCAATGTCAAGAAAAATATAAAACAAAGTACTCTAAATTACAGAGTCTACCCCAAAGGGAAAGGTGGTAGCAAGAAAAATGATACCACAAATGGAATTGATTTTCTTTCCTATAGTAGTTGCTAAGATTATAACTTTGTTACGCTATAATATTAAAATGCTGCCTTTTTTGTAGCACTCAATGTTTGGGCACAATATGGAAATTTGATCCTATTAACTGTGTTAGATAGATTCTTTTGTATAAAGTGGTCTTTTGTTTTGTTGATTTGATTTATTGTTTTGTTGATTTGATCCGATTGACTTTTTTTTAAAAATTTCCTCTGTATAAAGTGGTATTTTGTTTTGTTTTGTGTGTGTAATGCATAATACTCATTTTTTAGTAAAACACTTGAAAATACATAGTATTCATTCATTCATTGCTTAAAAAGTTCAAAGTGGCCATTAAATACATTCAAATCTAGAATAAATCATCTAGATTTGGATTGTCATAATCACAAATGCTACTTTCACTAGGTCCACTCCCACCTAGTTCCACTTTCCATCTCTTGTGTAGAACTCCCTTGATTGTCATCATCAACACCAAGTAGTGAAAATTGGGCAAGAGTATATGCAAAAGCATCCAAGTCTGTAGTCTCTGAAAGGATATCCCAAAGTTTGTTAGTACCTCGAATATAGTCCTCAAACATGCATGAAAGGAGGCACAATTTGGAATATACAAATACCAATTCCTCAACCTTCTTGGATGCCAACTTGTTTCGTTTAGTAGAGTGGATTAAATCATATTTACTCTAACTCCGTTCTAGGAAAGAATTATTAGCCACCTATCACAAAAAAAAAGTTGTTAATTGTTAGAAATTTCAAATTTGAAATTAGTAAAATGTATAAAAATATATGTTAATGATTTTTTTGATTTAATTGTACATCTATGAGAATTTTGATCGTGATAGGTCGTAGGTACGTGGCATCATGGCCATGTACATACCACCACTTGATTGGAGTCGTCGTAATTGTCAATAATAGCTTCAATTTCTCCCATTCTATCTTTTGAAGCTATAAACATACCCATTTTATTGTGGAAACACTTAGCTATAGATGGATTAGGAAAGTCTTACAACTTCTGCATCATCATATGGTGGTCGCGAATTAGGTAGCTAAAGTGTTTCACTGCTATAATATTTTAGATTGGGAGCATAAGCAAGGAGATGCAACGGGGAGGTCATTTTATTTCATTTTTTTATGACCACAAGGTTATTTTTATTATAAAAGAAAAAATTGTATCTTGCTCTTTTTTTGTATGATCTCTCATACTTTCGGGCAATAAAATCACTTCCATCATAAATCTCTCTCATGCAAGTTACATTTGTATCTACATATCAAATCATTGATAGAATATGCCATGTAACACTGAGCAAGTAGTCAACCTTGGCTCAACAATTATCATCAAGGATTAATGATTTTTTTTTATTGGTTTTTTTAGATCTTGTTTGCCTCTACACAGTTTAAACATTGCTTATTTTACCTTCACAAGTTGTCTTCAAATAAGTGTGAAAGGCAAATCACGTCTCAACCATCTATAAAAAGAAAATAAAACTTGTAAGTTTGATTGTCCAAATGTTGTTAAATTTTTAGAATTAGAAAGAACTTTGAAAGTCGGAATTTGTTTTCTTACTTTAAATAACTTCAACTTCAAGAATCTCTTAAATATGGCATGGGATGTGATGAATTGTGATAAACATTTGAATGCAATTTTTTTTTTGCATAAGTTTTTTTATCTATGAGATTTTGCCAATATTTTGCTGCATCAAATTGAGGGAGTAGACAACACAAAAGTTTAAAATATGTGTTGTATCTACTCTCTACAATCAATCAAGTTGCTTTACAATTTTGTGTATTGTCCATGATGACTTGAACATGTTGAGGGTTCACAAACTCAATGGTTTCTATCAAAATGTCAGTAATAAACTGAGCATCTTTCACTTGGCCTTCACAATCAACAACTTTTAGGAACATTACCCCTTTATGGCATATTGTAACGACATTAAGGCCATATTTTGAGCATATTTTTACCCATTTGAGATAATAGACACTCTAAAATCTTTTGTCGAATCTTTAATTGATTGCAAAAGAGTTTGAATATATTCCACTTCCTTTGCCAAATGTGTGGATTAGACATTCTCATAATTAAGGCTTTTGCAACTGCGTAGAGCTTCATTCATTGCTTTTCAACGTTTGTTGCCAATAAGGTGATTTCAAAACATTGGGGGGCAACTCACATGCATAAATGCATCGAGCAACCATTTCATCAACAATGTCCATCGTCTCAACATTGAATGTTTTTTGCAATGGTCATTTTTTTTTTCGTGAGGTAGTCTTTATCTCATCATCCAAGGGTGTTTCATCTTACTAAGTCTAAGTTTGAATGAAATGATGATTTGCAAATGGTGTGGGTGGTCTACTTGGTATGTTTCCTGGCAATGGAATCGTTTTAGATTGGCCTCTTGAAGCAACTTTTGCATCAATTTGTTTTTGTTCTTTCATGTAGTCCACTATTTTTTACTTTACAATTTTGTCACATTTTTTAATCTATGATCCTCCATACTTGATTAAATGAGTTTTGAGTAGAGTATATGAGGGCATATATATTACATGGAAATCATTGCATACCCAAACACGATAACCACCACCAACAATGTTTTCAAGCAGTCTCACATGTCTCCAAATAGAAGCAGGGTTATATTTTATTGGAATCAGGGCATCTTGGTTTGTTTCACCGTTCCCTTTACCTGGCACTGAACTTGATACCAGAGAAATTCTAATTTGATTTTTATCACCAAGATAACCGTAATCGTGTGAGGTGAAAACATACACATCATTCAAATATTATCATATTAAAAAACCAACAATTTTTTTTTATAATTATACATTTGAATTTATTTAAAACTTTTAAATATTAAAATTAAATTACCTAAAATGTGGGTTAATCTTTATACTTAAATATACTTTTGATTATTGGATTACAACTTAAAACCTCACTTATGAGGGTTATTTATTATTTATTTTCCTGGTTTTGATATTTCTTTTTCCTAAATATGAAAATAGCTATTTTTTTAAACCTTGAATAATTTGTTGCTATTGATTTTGAACTTGAAATTTGCTTATGAGATAATCTCTTGAAGCCACATATAATTATCACTGATTTCCATACATTTCACTTTCCCAAATTACATGGACAATTATCTTTTGAGTCTTTTAACAAAATCCTAGAGACATAAAGAAATATATTTATTTCAAAAAAAAATTATAAATCGATTTTGGGCACTAAATATTTTATGATTACCAAAACAATATTATTTGTATAGAAATTAGACAAATGCACATTTTCATAGATGTTAAATTCTATGTTGTGCATTCTTCATATTTTTTTAAGGACAAATTAGATTTATTTATTCTAGATATGAATGTACATTTTGTTTTTGAAGTAATGAATGAATGAATACTATGTATTTTTAAGCGTTTTATTTTTTATAGACTAAAAATGAGTATTATGCATTGTTTATATATATTATAGACATTTTCAAATCAAGGGTTTTTAATGTGTGTGTGTGTGTTTTTGACACATATTTTTAAAAACCGTGTGTTCGATATATATATATATATATATATATATATATATATATATATATATATATATATATATATCGAACGTCTTCAAATCAAGGGTTTTTAATGTGTGTGTGTGTGTGTGTGTTTTTGACACATTTTTAAAAACCGTGTGTTCTCATGTTCCAGAAATGTTTTTGTATATATATACAATGCATAATACTCATTTTCAGTCTATAAAAGATAGAACACTTAAAAACATATAGTATTTATTCATTCACTACTTCAAAGACAAAATGTATATTGAAATCTAGAATAAATCACCCAAATTGTCCTCAAAATCATGAATGCCACTCCCACTATTTTTCAACTTTATTATTTATTGATTATAAATCATCTAGTTTGTAGGGGCTCCTTGGTGCATCGAAGCTAGCCATAAATCATTTATTGAATATAAATCATATAGGTTTTTTTGTTTTTTTTTCTTACATGCAATTCATTTATTTGCCTTTACTTACCAAGTCCTTGTGCAACAAGGAGCTAGCTTAGACGCAAAGTTGTCTTTGGCCATTTCAACGTGCCTTTGAATAAGCTCCAACATCAAACTTATTAGCCCTGCCAAGTTATTTTGCCTCATACCATCCATCACTCCCACTTGGGGGCATTTTGCTCATCTAGTCTTTACCAATAACTTTATTTTGGATTGCCCTTGCCAGTAACTTTGTTTCCCTTTTACTAACACCTCTTGCACAATCAATTCTAGCGTCCAAGCTTGACAATGGCATTCCCTAGTTGCATTGATGAAGATTATCAAGTCTCCCATTATTATTATCTAATATATCTATATTCTTTGCAATTTGAAGATATTTAAACTTTGTTGATCTTTTTTCCACTATCTCAATTTGGATTGGTTTGGTCTGTAACAGATTTACTTAGACTCAGAAACATCTTCCCCATGAAATATCATCCTCATGTATAAATACAATAGACTTAGAAATCTCCTCCCCATATACAAGTATGATAGACTTAGAAATATCCTCCCCATGGACAAGCACCCTCCATTTCGCCCCCAGCTCCCTCCCCCCAAGACCAAAGGGAGGTCAATTCCACTAACTCAAATATGAGAGAAATGCCATTTCCACAAAATTCCATTGTTGAAGGAAAATCTCATCTTATTTTGAAACACAATTAATACATTTATTTACAGGTTACATCATAAAATTGATAAATAATATTTAAATGGAATTTGGTTTGAATTTATGTACATTTCTTATAGATTTTGGGCCAAAAACTTAGTGTGGATTCTAATAATTTAATGAGACTTTTGAAATTTTCTAGCATATAAGATAACATGTGTCAATATGTCGATTGGAAACTAAGTAGTCATGGTACATTTATTTCCCTTATAATGTGTTAGTGGAAATTGAAGTTCCCACATAAACAAGTAAGTGGCATTAAAGTGCAATGTGTAATATTCATAGATGTCGATATGTAAATTTTGTGAAGACTTTGCTACTACAAATTCACAAGAGAATACATGTTGATTTTATAGATTATTGCTGAAATGTAACATACAATGTTGAACTTTAGTTGTGAGATATGAGAATTAGTTACCCTATAACTTTAATTTTTTGAAATTAAAATGTGTGAAGGTGCAAACATCTTCGGATACAATTACCACCACTAATTAAAAAACAAACGTTTAAAATGTTGTTTCATTCCTAAAGACTATGCATTTTATCACAATTACCATCAACAAGATGAAATAAAATGAGTTCAAATGCAAACACATAAGAAATCTCAAAACGCAAATATTTGTCCTAGAAGAACCGATTGTAGAAAAACCCGAACATAGAAGTTGCTAACTCTTTGGGGTTGGTATTGAATTTAATACAATCATTAAAAATTCTATTTTTTGTGAATTTTTTTGGATTGGATTTGATTTGATGAAAGTGGATATGCCTTCCATGAAACAAGATACAAGTCCAACTCCTTTCATGGAAATAATCCATGTCTTTCCTATTATTGTTTGTAACTTTTCCTTGGGATAACAATTGTATCCAATGATCTTTCTCTAGTCCATAATCCAACCTTTATGCCTTCCCCATGATAGTTGGCACTGAAATTGAACAAACACCTCTTGCTCTCTCCTTTTGGTTGTTAAATAATCCCCCTTTCGGAATTTAGTGAGGTTAATTTGTTTTTTTTTTTCTTTCATTTTATTTTGGTATTTTATTGACTTTGGAGATTTGTACATCCGTGAGTGCTTTCTAATCATGTATGTCCAATTATAAGCCTTTTGATCCCACAAAAACCCACTTAGATGAAAATTATATCTTTTTACCTCCATCCTTAATGAGATTTCCCATCCTTCTATTAATGTTGTATTGTGTTTGATTGGTTGCATTTGCACAATAATTTAAACATAGGAACTTTTGTCACTGTGGGTTCTCTCTTGCAAGAGAATCTTCAGAGCTAATTGGTTATGTTTCTTAATCTAGTATTATTCTACCTAAACTAAGAATTGAAATGAAAACTTGTAGAGGAAAAGGGAGAGCTATATAAACATAAAAGAGGCAATGATATATTAGAATAAGAATTAAAAACTTACAAGGAAAAAGGGAGTTAAATAACCATAAAATGGGTGGCAATAGACTAGAATAAGAATTGTGTTGATTCACTATCACTACAAACATAGAACTATTAATTTGTAAGAAAAGAAAGTTAACACAAAACAAAGAAACAAAATGTAAGAGGTGAGAAAGAACAAAATGGAAGAATGATCACTTACAGTCACGACCACTCTATTAATTGTAAGGTAATACAATGGATACACTCCAATCCAATGAAAGGTTCGAATGGAATCTTGCATAACAACATAGGCTTTACATATAGATTTGCAAAATGCATGGACTAAGAGGTTCAAGGAATCAACCCTTTGCTCAAATGAGGAAATTACATATGTAGAAGACAATGACGAAGAAAAGAGAGGGAAGAGCCATTAATATATAGTTTCCCACTACCATAAGTAGAGGAGAATATAACGAATATCTGATCTTGTCTATGCTATCTAACTTTGTCTATATTTGTTTGTTGCATTTTTTTCTCAATTTGTAGCTCAATAAATCTGTCCATTATGCCCATGATACTTGTGTCTATACTTTGCTGCTAAATATGACTTTAGCTTCCCTTTTGTTCTTTTAAATATTTAAACATAGCTTTGGGTGGGCGGTTTCACTACCCATAACGTCTTATTTGGCTCTTGTACAAAAGTTTTAGTAGAGCACGGGCTAACTAACTTAATGAAAGGAAAGTTTTTTAAATTAATTACAAGTTACCCATAGCATCTCCATTTAACTATCTTTTAATACATAAGCTTTATTTAAATTAATGGGGTAAGTCCACTAATAAAATAAAGCTTTAACCTTTAGCAAATTTAAAATGAGCTTAGCATTTTTAGAGAAATATTTAAGCTGGAAAAATAAAGCTGAGAAATATTAATCGTGCTACATAATTTCTCAACACCTTCCTAATCAATGAGACGTGGATGAGGGTTGCAACTTGTTACTTCTCCAAAACTAGTTTGGTTATGGATCCATCAATTTCTTTCAAGAATCTCAAACTTGATGTCTATACTTTGCTTATCAATATGGTAGCACTTGTATTTTTTGTTGTCATGATTGTCTCATGATGATTTTGGTGTCTTATTGCTCGTTGATTGCTAGAAGATGCTTCTTACCCTCTTTATATTGAGTTCTTTCATTCATATTGTTTCATGATGTTGAAACTACATATGCTTGCACCTTCCTACCAATGGAAAAACCAATGAACTACTCTTCGTCCAAACGATATTCATCTATTTAATTTAGATTAAGCCTAAATTTACTTGTCAAAAGTTCAATTATTGTGGTTGAATAGTCAGAGCATTTTTTGTTGCCATGATTGTCTCATGATGATTTTGGTGTCTTCTTGCTCGTTTATTGCTAGAAAATGCTTCTTACCCCCTTTATGTTGAATTATTTCATTCATGATGTTGAAACTACATATGCTTGCACCTTCCTACCAATGGAAAGAATGATGAACTACTCTACCTCCAAATGAAATTCCTCTATTTAATTTAGATTAAGCCTAGAATTAGTTATCAAAAATTCAATTATTATGGTCAAATAGTTGGAGCAAAAATTGATATGCTCATATCTATATGTTGCCAATATTGATAGATTATAATATTACAATCTATTGTGGTAGAAGAAAACATGCCACAATGGTTGTTATATTTAAATCAACTTATACAAATTTGTTTATATTATTCCTACTACAATCCATCGCCATAGTGGAACATGCATGATACAATACATTCTCATGCCTATATCTACATGTGACAACATATATATCAATTCAAATATGCTTTTGATTTGCATGCTACAAAAAAATGTTGAAGAATATGCATAATACAATAATGGACAAATGCTTAGCTTGCATTTAATGTTTAAAAAATTCACAACTTGCTAGAAGTTCTTGCACAACTTCTTGCTTGGAGTGTTTGCTCTCTCAAATTGTCTTTCTTCCACCCTCCTTACTATGCACATTTTACAATAGGTGGTAAGAATGTCATGTATTTTAACGTATCAACAAGAACATGAAATGTGAATCGATGAAAATGACACCTCTTACATATGGTTGTCCTACTTAGGATTTTCAAGTGGAAATGTTGTTCCATGCTCTTTCTTAATGTGTAAAATGCCTTCCTACTTGCCATACCAAGTGGAATTTGTTCCCTGCTTGTGTATGCCAACAATTGAAACTTTGAATGCAATTTGGAAATGTTTTTTAGAGTGTTATTCACCTATATTATTTCTTATACATTTTGCAAATTCCCAATCCAAAAATCAGAGAAGAATTCCTTACCGCTACTTGCTTGAAATGTTTTTCCATTCTTGGGGGGATGATGTGCATGAATTTTTCAACACTTTGTCTCCTAACACCCATTGATTTTGCAAGTAGTAAAAAATTTGTCAAACTTGTAAATTCTTCTCTTGAGAATTTTCTTAGGCCTCTCTTGGAGTGTGACTTATTTTTTTTATTTCTTGACTCTTCATGTTTTCTTGAAAGGTGGATCATTCCTTTCCTAGAGAGCTTGGACTATTTACTGATGGATTGTTTCCTCTTTGGGGCAAAGAATGGGATTACAACTTTCATGTACTATGTGAATCTAATTTATACATTAGAAAAAATGATGCAAGGCTGATCTTGTGCATAAATTCTTTGGTTTCCTTCCAAAGTCAGGAAGTTGGTAAAGTCTAATCTTGTCATTTCTTCTTTGCATTGCTTGAAGGTTCTCATCTCTTTGAAAGTTATTTTTTGGCCTTATTAGGTGGTGTGGTGCTACCTTCCTCTTTTATGATTGATTACAACTCTTCGGTGATACTCTATAACTATATTGAAGCTTTACATGAATCATGTCATGAATGCAATAAACTTATTTGGGTTGATTTTTGTATAGAGGTAGCCTTGGGCTCCTCCTCTTTGGAGGTTAATCTTACATGGGATGCATTAGATAATTATAAAATGTTTGCATTTCTACCAACAAACATTGATCCAAAATATAATAGTCATTTCCCACTTTCAATGTGACTAATAATTCATTGGCCATCCTTGCAAAAACCTTTACCACTATAATCCCTCTTCAACAAGTTAGAGCCAATGCCTCTAGCAAACTTTCAAAGTTACCAAAAGATTCACTTTTATTTTTTTAGAAATAGGTTGACAACGGGGCAAACCTCAAGCTTGTTGGGGATAAGCTTGTGCATGATAAATAAACATATAGGATAGTTTTGCTAACATGGATATAACACTGGTGGAGAAAAGGTGATAAGCACATTCACAAACACAAGATAATTTCACCTGGGAAAATGCTTCTGGGTTAAAAAACCCAACACAATAACCTACCTGAATTATAACATAAACGAGATGTTTTACACTACTATGATCAAGTCACAAGGATTCGTAACCTGCATACAACACTTATTGTATATTTGAATGTGCACACTTGACCATGTGTATTTAGAATTCAATAACCTATGTTACACATATCCTATGTAACTAGATTTATGCTTTTTATTCTCTCACTTACTTCTTCCTTCAAAGAATAATGTCTTATAATAGACACTTCACTTGCAACATTTACATTGTGAAATAATTTTCGTGCACCAACTACTACACCAAGTGAGAAACATATAACACTCCATAACATGTCAGTGTCAAAGCAACACCAAGGCATTGCTAACACCTCTTCAATCTGAAATATATAGTTAGACAAGTGTTTAGAACACCTACAAATAATCCTTGATTGTTTTGCATGTTACACAACTCTTTGCAGTACCATATTGCAACTCAACCACTTAGCAATTTTCCATAGTGCGACCGAAACTTAACAAAGTGCCATGTGCAACTCTTTCATCATCCTCACATGTGGAAAACCTTACACAACTTCCAAAGGCGATCTCCACACAAGATCGCAAAACCATCCCAGCTTGCACAACCAAGTATTTGCTTAAAACGCCTTACACAACACCAAATGTGTGTACAAATTACTATATTACAAATGCATGGAAATTAAGACATTTCTTAACAATATCCCACTTTTTGAACACTTTGTATAAGGGAGCACACATTAATCCTTTAGTAGGTTTGGGCAACCATGCCCATCTCCTTCATTTAATATGAGAACTTTCTAGTACTCACTGCCTTGGTGAATGAATCCGCAACGTTTTATTTTGTGCCCACCTTCTATAGAGATATCTTCCTTTTTTAACCATTTCCCTTACAAAATGATATCGCATATCAATGTGCTTTGTTCGAGAATGATGCTCAAGATTCTTTTCTAAAATAAATTGTGCTTTGAATATCAAAACTTATCTTTACCACTTCTTGCTTGAACCCAATAGTATAACACAACCTTTGAAGCCACATTGTTTCCTTGCTTGCATGAATAGTTGCAATATATTTAGCTTTGGTGGTAGATATGGCCACACTAGCCTGTTGTTTACTCATCCAAATCACTGCTTCACCAAGCAAGTTAAAGGTATATGTAGTGGTAAACCCAAAACAATCAAGATCACCAACCCAATCTAAATCCACAAATACCTGAAGAATCAAAGTTTTATTTCCATTAGATTTGTCATGATAACAGATATCATGGTTGGACGTTTCTCGTAGATAACTAAAGATCCTATTCACTGTTACCCAATGCTCTTTGCCTAGTTTGGATATGAATTTGTTGACTACTTCTACTACTTGTGCATTTTCAGGTGTTGTATAGACCATTGTGTACATCAAGTTTCCCACTGCACTTGCATATAGAACCTAAAACATGTCCTTCAACTCCTATCGAGACTTTAGACATTACACAATTGATAGCTTCTAACCAATTAGGAAAGGGGTGTGTATAGGTTTGTTGTCCTACATCTTGAGCCTTTCTAAAACCATCTCAATGTACTTCCTTTGGTCCAACTAGTGTTTTTAATTCATATGATCCCATTTGATTCCTATGCCTAAGATAAACCTTGTAGCACCGATATTTTTTATGTCAAATTATGAAGACAATTCAGACTTCACCTGCTTGATCATGCCCATGTCATTTTTTATCAACAACATGTCATCCATGAGTATTATGATGACAAAAAAATCAACCTCTTCTTTGTAGTAGACACAAAGATCAACATTGGTGTGCACATACCTAACTCCAACCACATAATTATCAAATTTATGATTCCACATTTGGGTGATTGCGCAAAGCCATACAAAGACTTCTTCAATCTGTAGACCAAGTCCTCTCTCCCCTTCACTTTGAAGTTTTTATGCTGTGACATGTATTTCTTCTTCAAGACCCCCGTGCAGGGACATTGTCTTCACATTGATTTGTTCTATCTCTAGATTGAATGAAAAATCTATAGATAAAATAAACCTAATTGGAGTCAATTTTTCTAGTGGATAAAAGGCCTCACCAAAGTCAATTCCCTAAATCAAAGAGAATCATTTTGCCACCTAGCGAGCCTTATAAATCTCTGTCTTTCCTTGTGCATTCTACTTCCTTTTTTAAAACCCCTTATAACTTATAGGGTTTCATCCAAGAGGTACCTCCACCAGATCCCAAGTCCCATTCTTGCCCAAAGACTCCATTTCCTCCTTTATAGCCTTCTTCCAAGACTTCTTCTCTACGCAACTCAAAGCTTCCTTCATTGTCTTGGGTTCATCGCTATCATTAGTTGATAATAGGTATGTAGAACAAATTTTTTTGGGCTATACCTTCCAAGGATTCTATAGTAGGTAGTTCCTCCTCTTCTTGTGACTTGTGACACATTGTCTATTACACCATACTTAGACACTGGGTCTTCAACTTCTACATCAACTTGCATCCTTTTTATTTCTTCCTTTAGTCTTTTCTTTAGTTCTTTGTGCATAGGAGCCTTTCCCATCTCCCTGAAGAGTACAATTCATTAATAGACTAATTTTGTATAGAGATTCCACATGTTCCCTTTGATGCCACCTTTGTACCCAATGGAGATGCACTTTACAGACTTAAGTCAAGCTTCCACTTATTTTCCTTTAGGATATGAGAGTATGCATCATAAAATAATTGTTCAAATTTATCAAGAATGGCTTCTTATCAATCCACACTTCTTACAGAGTCTTGTCAACCAACATATGTCAAGGATTGGTTGAATAAGTAGCAGGCAATAGCCACTGCTTCAGCACAAAATTTCTACTCCAAATGTGCACCACTCAACATACTTTGAGCTTTGTCCATCAGCATCCTATTCATCCGCTCTGCAACTCCATTTTTTTGTGGAGTGTATAGATTTGTCTCTTGTCTTTGAATACTTACCTGCATAATTTGGAGTAATAGTCACCCCTATTGTTTGTGCATAGCACCTTGATCCTACTCTCCATTTGGTTCTCCACAAGAGCTTTGAACTCCTTCAATTTCTTGAGAACAGTATATTTTTTAAAGATGAAGTATATCCAAGTCTTGCGAGTGTAGTCATCTATGAAAGTCACATAGAAGAGAGACTTGCTTAGTGATGGGATGTCCACTAGTCCAAACACATGGTTTTGGATCACTCACAATATTTCACTTGCTCGTGCTACACCTTTGGGGAACTTTACCTATATCTACTTGCCATAGATGCAATGTTTGTAGAATTCGAAGTCCAAGGGACAATTTTCTATCCCTTTTTCTATATCTGTATTGTATAACATGTGTAAATTTTTCTCCTTGATATGGCCCAACAGTTGATCCAAGAGCATTGCCTCCTCTACTAAAATAAATGTGCACATTTATACTTCAACCTTGGGCTAAGGAACAAAAGATTGATTATATGTGTTTCTTACTATAGTTGCATCAATCTTGAATATAATGCCTATGTGCATGCCCCTTGCTAGTACCATGGCTATGCACACCATTTTTCACCCATCTCTACTGAATGAGACTTGGACACCAGCATCAATCATCTTGATTACAAAGATCAAATCTCACACAAGGTCAGGAATATGCAAAACTCTTGGGAGGTTTTAATCTTCCCATCTTTGAATCTCATCTTCACTCTTTCTCTTCCTACAATCCGATAGGTTGAGTTGTCTCTCAAAAAGACATCACTACCATCATATTCTTCATATTTGTAAAATCATTCCTTTGCAAAAGTCATATAATAGGAGGCTCCATAGTTGATCAAGCATGCATCATTTCATGAGTGTGAGCTTGAGGCTGCAAGATATACATCTCCATCTTCAGTGCTCAAGACCTTATCACTTAAGGATTGCACACTATTCGGTAATCTTCCCTTCTCCATCCTCTTCAATTTATAGTTCTTGAAATGCCTATTTTCGTCGCAGTTCCAACATTTATTCAAGGAACTCTTAGGAGTTTTTGATCTACCCTTAGACTTTAAGTACTTCTCCCCAATCTTTCACTTACCTTGTTCTTGTGAGTAGCCTCTCACAATCAAGGTTTCATTAGTATGATAACTTTCCATAGACTTATGCCTCATCTCCTCTGATAATAGTGTTGCCACTACATTTTCTAACTTCAGCTCTGATGTAGTACTAGGAATAACGATCACCAAATAATCCCACAAGTCTAATAAAGAGCACAACAACATGATATACCTTTCTTCATCATCCATCTTCATGTCCACATACATCAATTGACTTACCACAATGTTAAAAATGATCTTGGGTTCTGCAACCTAGTCACCATAATTAATTTGTAATGAGTATAATTTATTTTATAGGAAAATATTGTTTACCAATGACTTGGCATGGTACAATGTGTCGAACTTGTCCCATAGAAGCTTCACAATCTTTTCAATTGATATATTCAGTAAATTTGAATCCAACAAACTAGTTTGATATAGCTTCGTGCTTTCCAATTGACTTTCTCCCACTCTTCTGGGTTCATTCTAGTGGGTGTAGCATCTACTATGGCAATCCACTTATCTATCTACCAAGAGATCTTCCATATTGAGATTTCACAATTCAACATTATAATCATTGAATATTTCAATTTTCACTCTAGTGCTTCCAATCATTGTTTGCAAAGAATCTCCTACAAAACTCTCACTACAAAAAAATCATTTATAACAAGATATTCCAAGTTCTATAATATTTACACATGGATATGATACCAAAATGTTGGGGATAAGCTTGTGCACGATAAGCAAACATGGAGGAAAGTTTTGCTAAAATGAATCTACCACATGTAGAGAGAATATGACAAACACATACACAAATGCACGTTTCACCTAGGAAAACCTTTTCCAAAAAAAAACCCAATACAACCACCTAATTGAATTTCAACACAAATTGGATGTCTTCCAATGTTATCATCAAATTGCAAGGTTTTTTAACCTACATGCAGGGATACACTATATATTTGAATGCACACACCTGACTTTGTGTATTCAGCATTCAACAATCTTTATTACACATATCCTATGCAACTACATTTTTTCTTTCTATTCTCACTTCTTCCTTCAAATAAAAATGTCTTATAATAGACACTTTAATTGTAATGTTTGCACTGCAGAAGAAACTGCATGCACCAAGTGAATGTGTAATGTTCCATAACAATGTTGTGTCAGAGCGCACCAAGACATTGCTAACACTTTTTCAGTCTAATAAATACAATTAGAAAATTATTTAGAACACCTTCAAATAACCTTTCATTGATATACATGTTGCATAAAACCTTACTGCAACTCAACCACTAAGCACCACTAAGCAATATTTCAAAGTGTGATAAAAACATCACAGAGTGCATTGCACAACACTTCCATTATCGCTACACATTGAAAACCTTGCGCAAGTACCAAAGGTAATCTCCATGCTAAACTACACAACCAACCTGGGAAACCAAGTACTTGTGCAACATTAAACATATGCACAAATACATGCAAAGTTAAGACATTTCTCAACAAAGCTACGTGTCACCTTTATAGTAAACAATGCAAAATATATATTTCAAGCATAAAATTCCAAACAAAGAGACTAAGATAAAAATAAATGAAAACCTAATATATACAAAAAATCCTCACAAGTTGCACTAAGATAACATATCAGTGTTAGAGTGCACCAACATCTCTCAACAAGACTACATCTCCCTTATAACTTTTTTTGAATACTTGGAGATTAATAACAACATATAAGATAGATGTATTTATAGAAAACTATAAAGATTATGATTGATCGAGTGATGTCATACTTGCTCCTGATTGATCAGGTGACTTTCTTATTTTCTATTGGTCTCCTTACACGACTTTTACTATTTCCTAATTAACAAAATAGGAATAATAAAAAGTTTATAAACTTAAATTATAATATCTACCCTGATTAAACTTAAGTATGGTGAAAATAACAACCTACACCAAACTCTTTCCTTCTCCATTGATGAATATTTTTGTGCAAGAGTGGACTTCAAAATAAAACAATCATTTCTCCATTTTTGTGACTTCAAGTCTTCTACATGTTCTCCTTTGAAACCAGATATTGTTGTAAATTCTCTCTAAATTGATAATTCCTCCTCTTTATTTTACCTATCCCTTCAAAAATAAACTCACCATATGCAAAGAATTAGGCTCTACACTCCTCCATAATCCCAAAAAGAAATGTGCCATATTTAAAATTTATTTTGGAGTTCTTTCTCCTCTTTAGGTGTTGGACAATCCTATTTAACTCTTGGTTCTCTTGTATTTTCATATTACAAGCATGGATATCTTTAGGTCTCTCATGTTTTAATTATTCGTTAATAAGAATCTATTTAACTACAAATTTCTACAATACGCTTTTCACACAATTGATAAGTCATTACAACTTTGCTACACAAACCTCAATGTGCAAGAAAATCCCATGCAAGCCACAAGAACTTGTTTCTTTGATATTAAAATGATTAATATGATACTTTTTACAAGGAAATGGGATGCATCCTTGCTACACAAACCTCAATGAGTGTAACAAAACCCCATGCATGCCACAAGAACTTATTGCTTTGATATTAAAATGATTAATGAAGTTTTGGGAAGACTTTGCTAATGAAGTTTTTAATTCAATTAATTATTATTAAAATCAAACACGCAATAAGGCTAGAACATGTGGACACACATGCTTAATAGCTCAGAAATTAAGTAAAACATGCTTGAAATTTTCCAATGCAAATTAATTCTTATTGATCTGGGTGGATACTCAAAATAAACTTTTGGCAATATCACAAAACTCATTTTCATGGCATGCAATAATGATGACTTGTGTTTCATGATCTGTGATACTTCTCAATACTCCCTCAAGGTCCATGGTATTTCCAAGATCATTAATCCATCTCCACTAAGTTTCATATTTACATTTATAGTGGCAGAGGGTAAACTAGGTAAATCGTATATGGTGCCCTCCATGCTTGCATCAAACTTTACACGTTCTTCATCATTGAGTATGTCAAGATCCTAGAGACCCACATTCAAAACTACCAAGGTTCACTCACAAGACATGGTACTATTGAGTGCCAATTGTAGTAAGAATTTTGAGCTATTAGATTAAACTATTGTAAACATACAATTTAAGCCCAAAACATCAAACTACCTAATAGAAAGGATTATGAAAACTAATCAGAACCATAGAATAAAACCTTACCAATCCCTTGTTTCAGCTAGCCTCCTTCCAAGATGTTCAAATGGATGGTTGATTTCTATGAACTCAAAATTTTGACATTATGATGGCATGATCAAAGATGTTGATGATGGATTCAAGGATTACGTTGACATGAAGACTTTATAGAGTCAATGCTTGGTTTCAATGGAGGAGTGGCCTTGTTTATATAAAAAATGGAGGGAAGGATCAATGGATAGAATTCAATCTTGGGCCATTGGGATCAATGGTTGGAGATTTTCCAAGGAATTTTAAAAAATTTAGAAGCGTTTAGATGGGAAAGGCTAAGTTAGAGAGGATTCTAGAATTGGAGGATTATAGAATCCTCTTAAGGATTGATTAGGATTAGGCAGGAGATTAGATAGGGATTATGTGGGTGATTAGGAACTAAAGGTGTAGGAGAGCCTAGGAATAGGCTTAGTAGGTGTATAGGTGGGTCCTGAAAATTTAAAATTTTCAAATAATCGATAAGTGGGGTTAGGATAAGATAATGGAGATTTAAGATAATTAATGAATAAGTGGGGAAGAATAAGGTTAGTAAATGAGAAAATATTGAGGTGGGATATTAGATAAATGACTAGGATTAGGATAAAGGAGATTAATTAGAATAATTAAGGCGAGCGGATTTAGGTGCATATATTTTGCCCCTCTTTGAAAGGGCATTGTGAGTGGAGCGAAGTGGAGGGAGTAATGGTCTTTCAAAAAAAAACTATTTCATAGATGAATGTTAGTAAATGATATTAGTGGATACGATGCCCCCTAGAGGAGACATGTGAGGAAGAATGAGACAGATGGCCGCTTGAAAGAGGAAACAATGGATGGGATGCAACAAATAGATGAAGGGATTGGATGCTATATGTTGGATAAAGGATGAAGAAAATAAATTCAACTTGAATAGTGAGCTATTAAATGAGGAAGCCCCTGGCAACGACATATGCCTATGGAGTAGAGACAATGGTGTTACGGTTGTTGACACATCCTAGGGGGTAATCAATTGTAACATCATGATGATAGGATAAAAGGCCACAAGATTTCGATGTATCCCAAACAAGGAAGCATGCAAGGGAGAGTTGTTAGCCATGATAGACAATGATTTGATAAGACTAATGATGATTGCAACTCAAAGCTAAAGTCGAGTAAAGGTGATGATAGATAAGAAACAATATGATCAAGTGACCGAAGAAGAAGAATTGGATGTAACTACATCAGATCAATGAGCCACAATATGAGTAGTAGTGGCAATGCCCCTAGTAAGGATACATGCAAGGGAGCAAGAGGGGATAAAGTTATGGTCCTAGTCATGCCCCAATTGAGGTAGGAACAGTAAACTGTAAATGATGAATTGACCAATCAATGATAATGGATGATATATGAAGAAAATATGAATGTTGTGATTTGTCGGTCCCATTCGACAAGTGCGGGTGATTGACAAAATTATTAGGGAGATGATTTCAGGGATGATGATTGATCAATAGATGGATTGATATTATAGCTCAAAGATTTGACTGACGGAGGACTTAAGGATGATGAAATAGGAAAAAGTGGTCAAGCTATCCTTGGGCACTGAAAAGTGGCCATGTGTTGCCTACATAGTCGAAAAAGACCTCAGGTTGATGTAGTTCTAACTCGAGGATAAACGATAAGTGGAGTAGAAGATGATGATGATGACTATGATTAGTGATTAGAGGATGATGTTAGCGATTAGAGGATATGACGCAAATGATAAGATGAGGATAAAAGATTGGATGTTAGTCGGATGATTTGAGAGGATTAGATTAGTGATGGGAATAAGGATGATTAGACTATTAGATATATGATGAGGGTGTAGATTATCAAGCCATCACATTTGTCATAAGGCTCATCATAGTCTAAGCAATCTAATAGATGTGGCACTTGGCAGTTTGCCCCATGATATAAGTATGACCAAGAGAACATTGTGCCAAAGTGTGTGAAATGTGCAAATAGCAAATTTTGCATCATCAAGGACACCTATAAGCATTATTGTAGCTTTGATGACCTCATAGCATCCTCGTTCATCTCCCAATAGACAAAAAGAGACATGATGCAAGACAAATTCAAAAGACAAAGACGATCAAATATTTACATGATAAAAGACATGCAAACAAGCCAAACAGAATAGACAAGTAACACACACAACTATCTATAATGTCTTATCTAATTGTCTTGATGAGAGTTGACGGGATGATGGATTAGGTGATGAGTTGGACCAAGTTGGTTATGATGATGATGTATTTTTGGACTAGGGGTAGGAACTTGGACAAATTATGGACTTGGAATAGACAAATGATGTGGATGAGGATAAGGATTTCGATAAAGATATGAATTTGGACTAGACGAGGGACTAGGATTAGGATAAGGCCATTGAAGACCGATAGGACAAGATGACTAGGATGATTAGGATGAGAAGATGGATAAGACACATGGATATTTAGGACATAGGACAAGACAACATATGACAAGGCAATTTATATGTTTTTGTATTTTTTGAGTTTTATAAAATTAAAAAAAAAATGGGATATGGTCATCATGTTAGGTTGTGGAGCTAAAAGCTTCACTGATGCAAACATGAAGGAGGTTGCTGAGTTACAGAGAAACTGATGTCGACAGCACAACCGACGTCGGTCATCTTCAATGTTCACAGTAACCGACGTCGATTATGGGTCGGTCGACATCGGTCAGACAGGTATCGACGTCGACAGCTTGTGTGTGCATGCGTTTGCATGCATCTCCAGAACTTGTCTTATTTTAGATGAACAGTTTGTTTGCATGTAAAAGACTAATTTTAGTCTTGAGTCTGCATTTTTAATTATTGTAATTAGAAGTCTAATTATTGTTTGCATGGGATCTATATAATAGACTCATGGGGTTGTATTGTAATCAAGAACAAGGAAGAGATCCTTCCAATTGTAAGATCGGGTTGATCTGCAGGTTGTTGCAAGATCAAAGAAGATCTACATGGTAAGTAAGATCATTTGATTTGCAGGTGTGCAAGGTCAAGGGAGATCTACTTGGAGTACGTGGAGTACTTGTTGTACTGGCAGTATTGTTACTGACTGGTGGAGGGTACAACCCTGTGTTTGAGTTGTGGTTGTAATTAGTTGTGAGAAAAAAAACTCTTGAGAGAGAGTTACTGGTACGCCCAAGAGGAGTGGAAAGAGTGTTATCTCTTCATTGTATTTCCTTCTGGATGAGTTGAATACAAAATTGTATTGTCTCTCAAATTCTGTGTTGTTTCTAATTTCTAGTTATTTATTACTTCTGATTAAATTCTATGTTTAGTTGCTTATACAAGGTAATCAATTGTGCTCCTAATCCTGACAAATTGGTATCAGAGCCAGGTTGCAAGTTCACATTACCTGGTTCAGAGCAGGTTTGTGTTTGATTACAGGTCACTCTCAAGGGTTTTTGATTGAGTGGGAGTAAAGCAATGGCAGAAGAAAGTAAGCTAAGAATGGAGAAATTCAATGGCAAGAATTATCAATTATGAAAGACACAGATAGAAGATTATCTGTATCAGAAAGATCTGCATTTACCGTTGGGTGGAGTTGCAAGCAAGCCCATGGATATGAAAGATGAAGAATGGAAGGTTCTTGATCGGAAGGCTCTGGGATCTATAAGGTTGAGCCTGGCATCGTCTGTGATTTCCAGCTTATCACAGGCTAAGACAACGATAGAGTCAATGGAATCTTTGGCAAATTTATATGAAAAACCCTCAGCTTCGAATAAGGTATTTCTTATGAAGCAATTATTTAATTTGTAAATGTTGAAAAGTGGATCTGTTCATAGTCATCTTAGTGATTTCTATGGATTAGTAAATCAGTTAATTTCAATCAATATTGCTTTTGATGATGAAATTAAGGCTCTCTTAATCTTATGTTCATTACCTGAAAGTTGAGATAGTTTGGTGATGGCAGTTAGTAATATTGTGTCTGCTTCAAATATCTTAAAAGTTGATGATGTTGTTAGTGTAATCTTGAATGAATAAATTCGCAAGAAAAGCACAGGGGAATCATCAAGGAATGCTTTAAGTGTTGAAAGCAGGGGAAGGCAAAGAGAGAAGATCGAGCAAAGAAAATCAAAGTCAAAGATAGGCAGGAGATCCAAATCCAGGTATGGCAGAATAATCTACTGGAAATGTGAAAAGCAAGGACATGTAAAGAAAGATTGTTGGTTGGTTGAAGATCAGCATGAAAAAAAATGAAGAAGCAGATGTTGCAGGTATTGTTGCATAAGATGCTCTTGTATGTTCCTTGGATAAAGTAGAATCTTGGATTATAGATTCTGTTGCCTCTTTCCATGCAGCTTGAAATAGAGTATTTTTTCATGATTATGTCTGTAGAGACTTTGGAGAGATTTATTTAGGGGATGGTAAGCCTTGTCAAATGGTTGGCAAAAGAAAAGTGCAGCTGAAATTGCAGACATGCAACACATGGGTGTTGAAAGAGGTCATGCATGTCCCAATCCTGAAGCGAAATTTGATTTTTGTTGAAAAATTGGGTGATGAGGGATGCACAGTAACTCTCATAGGAGAATCTTGAAAAGTTTTCAAAGGTGCACTTGTTTTAGCAAGAGGTAAGAAAGTAGGTACTCTTTATCTATCTACTTGTATTACTGATTTTTTTCTGGTTTATCTACTTCAAATGTAGATACAGAGATGTGGCTCCGTAGGCTTGGTCACATGAGTAAGAAGGGGATGCATGTTCTTGAGTCAAAAGGTAAGAGTTCAGATTCGAAAAGCATAGATCGAGATTTTTGTAAGCAACAAAAAAAAGTGAAGTTTCTTGAAACACATGCTACAAGAAAGGATCGAGTTTATGGCATAAAGAGAAAATCTGATATTTTTGATAAGAACAAAAAAGCCTTGTTTTTCAAAGAGAAGATGACAGACAGATATCAGCTTAAGGCGCTGAATAATTCTGAGCAGGGCAGTTTGGACAATGATTTGATTCAAAGTAAGCTCGTGGGTAAAAAGTCATCACTCACAGGAAAACATGGTTACCGACATCAATCAGGTGGAATCGACGTCGAACAGATAGGTACCAACGTCAGTCATGTGCAGACCAGAGTCGGTAGTGTCGAGCAGGTGGAGACCGACGTCGGTGACCAGGACACTAATGTCGGTCAGGGAACCGACGTTGGCGATCAGGAGGATTCAACATCGATCGGGTACAGACTATGATTGACCAGAAAATAGATTTTGGGCGGACAACAAGCTGTCAAGGAGTTTCAAACACCCATGAGGAGGACTGAAAGGGTAAGTAAGCCTCAAATTCGTTATTCTCTTTCTTTATACTACTTGTTGCTCACTGATGGTCAAGAACCAGGAAGTTTTGAAGAAGCGTAGCAAGTAGAATCTAGAAAACAGTGGGAGCATGGCATGAATGAGAAAGTTGATTCCTTGGAAGAGAACCAAACGAGAGATTTGGTAGAGTTGCCCGTTGATAAGAAAGCACTAAAAGACGAACGGATTCTCAGGTTCAAGAAGAGAGAGAATGGACACGTGAGACGGAAGGCCAAAGTATATGGTCTTGAGCAGGCTGCAGGGCAATGGAGGTTTGACAGGTGTATGACAAAGCATAGCTTTAGTCAATGTCAATGTAACCATTGTGTTTCCTTTACAAGGTTAGATAATATTAGCTACATTACCTGTTACTGTATGTAGTGTGTATGCTTGTTGCAGGGTCACACATGCAGGGAGTTGTTGAACTAAAGGTAAAGTTAGTTCAGAGGGGTGTCATGAAGAATTTGGGAGCAGCAAAATTTTTTGACATGAGTGTTCCTAGAGATAGGAAAAATCACAGGTTGATGTTGTCTCAGGATGATTGTGTGAATAAGGTAGTGGCGAGATTCATTATGTAGGATGCAGAACCGGTTAGCACACCTATGGATGGACAGTTCACAGAACAGTGTCCCAAATCATATAATGAGGTTGAGTACATGTGTATTAGCCCTGATATTTTCCAAGCAGTGAGAGTTGTCAGCGAGTTTGTAGCCAATCTAAAAAAAAAGCACTGAAAAGTAGTTCAGTGGATTCTCAGGTATCTGAGAGGGACCAGAAGCAGGGTAACATGTGATGTAGGGTCAAGCACTTCTCTACATGAGTATGTAGATTCGGATGTGGCAGGGGACTTAGATGACAGGCGTAGCACCATAGGATGTGTGGTAGTTGGTCTTCAAAATTGAACTTTAAGAGCGATATAAGCCAGGAAATAAAATTAGATGATGTACAGGTGCAGCTGTTTATCTCCAAGTGAGAGATTGTTAAGTTGTGGAGCGAAAAGCTTCACTGATGCAAACATGGAGGAGGTTGTTGAGTTACAGAGAAACTGACATCAACAACGCAATCGACGTCGATCATCTTCAGTGTTCACAGTAACCGACGTCGGTTATGGGTCGATCAGACAGGCACCGACATCGACAACGTGTGTGTGCATGCATTTGCATGCGTCTCCAAAACTGGTCTTATTTTAGACATATAGTTTGTTTGCATGTAAAAGACTAATTTTAGTCTTGAGTCTACGTTTCTAATTATTGTAATTAGAAGTCTAATTATTGTTTGCATGGGATCTATATAATAGACTCATGGGGCTGTATTGTAATCAAGGACAAAGAATAGATCCTTCTAATTGTAAGATTAGGTTGATCTGCAAGTTGTTGCAAGATCAGGGAAGATCTACATGGTAAGTAAAATCATTTGATTTGCAGGTGTGCAAGATCAAGGGAGATCTACTTGGAGTACGTGGAGTACTTGTTGTACTGGCAGTATTGTTACTGACTGGTGGAGGGTACAACTTTGTGTTTGAGTTGTGGTTGTAATTGATTGTGAGAGAAAGAACTCTTGAGGGGGAGTTACTGGTACGCCCAAGAGGAGTGGGAAGAGTGTTATCTCTTCATTGTATTTCCTTCTGGATGAGTTGAATACAAGATTGTATTGTCTCAAATTCTGTGTTGTTTTTGATTTCTAGTTACTTATTACTTCTGATTAAATTTCGTGTGTAGTTGCTTATACAAGGTAATCAATTGTGCTCCTAATCCTGACATGTTCATCACCCAAAATTGGGATATGTTCATCACCCAATAGACAAAAAGAGACATGATGCAAGACAAACTCAAAAGACAAAGACAATCAAATATTTACATGATAAAAGACATACAAAAATCCAAACAGAACATACAAGTCACACACACACAAGTATCTACAATGTCTTGTCTAATTGCCCTGATGAGAGTTGACAGAATGATGGATTTGGTGATGAGTTGGATCGAGTTGGTTATAATGATAATGTGATTTTGGATTAGGGGTAAGAACTTGGACAAAGTATGGACTTGGAATAGACAAATGATGTGGATGAGGATAAGGATTTGGATAAAGATATGAATTTGGACTAGATGAGGGACTAGGATTAGAAGAAGGTCGTCGAAGACCAATAGGACAAGATGACTAGGATGATTAGGATGAAAAGATGGCTAAGACACTTAGAATATTGATATTTCGGACACAGGACAAGATGACATATGACAAGGCAACTTATATGTTTTTGGGTTTTTGAGATATGTTCATCGCCTAATAAACAAAAAGAGACATGATGCAAGACAAAGACAATCAAATATTTACATGATAAAAGACATGCAAACAAGCCAAACATAGTAGACAAGTAACACACACAAGTATCTACAATGTCTTGTCTAATTGCCCTGATGAGAGTTGATAGGATGATGGATTAGGTGATGAGTTGGACCAAGTTGGTTATGATGATGATGTGATTTTGGATTAGGGATAATAACTTGGACAAAGTATGGACTTGGAATAGATGAATGATGTGGATGGGGATAAGGATTTGGATAAAGATATGAAATTGGACTAGATGAGGGACTAGGATTAGGATAAGGCTATTGAAGACCAATAGGACAAGATGACTAGGATGATTAGGTTGGGAATATGGCTAAGACACTTAGATGGATATTTAGGACATAGGACAAGACAACATATGACAAGGCAACTTATATGTTTTTGTATTTTGTGGATTTTATAATTTTTTTGGATTTTTGGTATATGTTCATCACCCAATAGACAAAAAGAGACATGATGCAAGACAAACTCAGAAGACAAAGACAATCAAATATTTACATGATAAAATACATACAAACAAGCCAAACATAACAAACAAGTAACACACACAAGTATCTACAATGTCTTGTCTAATTATCCTAATGAGAGTTGACGGGATGATGGATTAGGTGATGAGTTGGACCAAGTTCGTTATGATGATGATGATGTGATTTTGGATTAGGGGTAGGAACTTGGACAAAGTATGGACTTGGAATAGACGAATAACATGGATGAGGTTAAGGATTTGGATAAAGATATGAATTTGGACTAGACGAGGGACTAGGATTAGGATAAGGCCGTTGAAGACCAATAGGACAAGATGACTAGGATGCTTTGGATGAGAAGATGGCTAAGACACTTAGATGAATATTTGGGACATAGGACAAGACGACATATGACAAGGCAACGTATATGTTTTTGGATTTTGTGGATTTTATGATTTTTTTGGAATTTCGGGATATTTTCATCGCCCAATAGACAAAAAGAGACACGATGCAAGACAAACTCAAAAGACAAAGACAATCAAATATTTACATGATAAAAGACATGCAAACAAGCCAAACAAAAAAGATAAGTAACACACACAAGTATCTACAATGTCTTGTCTAATTGCCCTAATGAGAGTTGATAGGATGATGGATTGGGTGATGAGTTGGACCAAGTTGGTTATGATGATGATGTGATTTTGGATTAGGAGTACAACTTGGACAAAGTATGCACTTGGAATAGATGAATGATGTGGATGAGGATAAGGATTTGGATAAAGATATGAATTTGGACTAGACGAGGGACTAGGATTAGGATAAGACCGTTGAATACCAATTGGACAAGATGACTAGGATGATTAAGATGAGAAGATGGCTAAGACACTCAGATATGTAGGACATAGGACAAGATGACATGTGACAAGGTAACTTATATGTTTTTGGATTTTGTGGATTTCATATTTTTTTTGGATTTTTGGGCTATTTATGCACACTATACAAATGGGATTACTAGCAAAGGGAACACCAAGCCTAGCAACCAGGATAAGGATGAAAGGGTGATGGTGATGCAAAAAACGGGATGAGAACCAAGAGGAATTGATTAGGGATTGCCAATGACCACATCGTGAAAGAACCAGATGTTTAGTTGCATGAGTGTCCATTGGAGGATATGCCATGATGATACCAGAATATTTCTCAAGACATCTTCCACTCCCTTACGAAGGTCAAGACTAGAAGAAAGGGTGGACACAATAGGATGTATCATGTGATGGTAGATGATGGGTAAGAACAATGGGCCAAGGGATGGATAAGGATGACATGGATGGGGTTGGTGGGATATGGTTGTAGGGATGAAGTGGATTTTGCCTTCAAGTGTTGAGGTGCAATGCGGATAATAGAATTTTACCATGATGCCGAAAACCGGTTTTCATCATGGTATTTGCCCAAAGCGCTAGAAGATTGGTTTTCACCATCGAACGAATGATTTTTGTTTTATTTTATTTTTGACCTTTTGATTTTGATTTTGTTTTTATTTTTGATTTTTGGGCATCTAGATTTATTAGATATGGGTACGAGATGCAGGGATGCTGACACTTGCTGAATTTTTTAGCCAACACCTATTCTGGAGATATGTGATGCTAGAACCATGTTGTCATTGTTGTATGTATGAGGCTCTGTGTGACCTTTGTTGATTCTTGATTGAGACCCCTCCAGATATCTCGACCAGGTATTTTCATCGCCCCTATAAGAGATAATGTTGCCCAGGTGGGTGATGTGAGGTATGGATTGGATTAGATCATGATGTAGGTGGGGGTATATTGGACTGGAATGGATGGTAGGACTTGATGGGATTGTGGAAGCGTGATAAGAAGATGTGAGGGGTGATTGGTGATTAGGACTAGCAGTCGTACACACCATTGGACATTCTACATTTAATTGGTGACATATGATAAAAGATTGCAAGAGATCCAAGACATTTTGACTTTGCGGTTCATCTTTGATCTGATTATTTGAAGGACTATCGACCATACTGATAGTGATTTTGATATTATTTTGATTTTTTTATTGGATTTAACTTTGATTGCCCCCTGGTGCCTGATGTTGGGCTTCACCAGGGGAGATTGATTTTTAACTTTGATGATGCCCTAGTCCCTGACATTGGGCTTCACTAGGGAAAGATACTTTTTGATTATGCCGATGACTTGAATTTTCTTGACTTTGACTTATGGGATCAAAGATGATTTGATTGCTATGATCGACTTTTTGAATATGGTCTTGGACTTCTACATTTGTGGCACACATTATATTGCTCAAGAAAAGGTCCAACGATGTATGTTCTTGTTCATCCCTATGGAGGGTGGTAATTAAATGATCATTGATGGGAAGAAAGGGGTCTATCATGGATGAAGGCGATGGAGATGATATGAGGTCAATGAGTGGTGATGGGGTAGAACGGCCCTCGTAGGGGTTCCTAGGAGACCCAATTTTGACATTGGAGAAAATCTCCTCAAGATCAGCAAAAAGATCACTAAAACTATCTATAAAACATGCATCCAAGGTAGAATTAGATCCACGCTGAAAATATTCAACAAATAGAGCTTGTAAAAACTCGATTATGACTTCATCACCCTGATTAGGATCAAAAGATATGCATGGTCACTGATTGAAAGTATCTAAATTAGAGGTATCTTAAAAAAGACATGCAGAGTCATCATCTGTTGCAATATCGATAAGGGATGGTGTTTCTAATGAGGAATCTGATTTAGATGTTGAGGTCGAACATGAACCTAATGCAAATAAAACTTGTATTGACTTTGATGTCGACTTTGATGTACATAATGTGATGTTGCTATTAGAAAATTGATTTTCCACAAGTGACCTCTCAACATGATGTTTTTGATATGGTGGCGGAGGGGGAGATGATAGAGGAACAATGGATTGAACAAAGATAGGCCCATGGGAAGGACTTATGAGATATGGGAGGGTTTGGTGCAGGGGAAATAGACTCGTCTTCGATGCATGATTTGTCAAATATGGGGGACCATGGAAGATGGAATCAGTGTCTTGACTTTGGCTTGGAGAGGGAAGGGCTTGATCGTGATCGGGAATGGAATCTTGGCATTCCTCTTCTTGTTCACCCAGGGATATAGACTCATCTAGTTCATCCTCAATTTCTATGTCACCACAGGGGATGAGGTATTGGACATAGTTTTGGAAATTACAACATCAATTAATGGTATGCCCTTAGGGTCGATGATATACACAATATTGGTTAGCTTTATACCAGGAGGGCTTAGGTTTAGTAGGATTAAGATGTCATATAGGTGGATAGACCATCATGTTGGTGGCAACGAGTTGATGGAAGAGGGCTTCCAATGACATAGGAAGAGGAGTACAGGGGTTTTCTTCACTCTGTGATTTAGATGTGGAAGCATTGGACTTTGAATCGGATGGTTGTTGACATGATTGAGTGGGTGGACTAGTAGTAGATGAGGTGGCCAGGATAGGATTCCCTTTGCTAGTATAGAAAGGGGTATATGATTGGCTATGACTAGTGGATGGAGGATTGTAATGGGACTCACATGGATGGGTTTGGACTGGAGGCAATGGTGGGTGGACGGGGTCAAAATATGTAGGACATGTAGTGCTCATCTAAAGGAGGCAAGGAGCATATCCCTATTGGCAATGAGGCATTTCTCAATCAGGTTATTGACCAAATCTGTTTTGGATGCCATGGATAAGGACGAGAGAAAGTACAAATGATGTGGATTCACTTGCCCCAATCAACAGATGCGGGGGATTGAATGGAAAGACTAAGGGGTGAAGATGGGATGTGTGGAACAAATTTGGACAAAGGCTTGATTTAATCCTATCTCAAGTTTGAGTTGAGGTCTGATGTGATGTGATATTCGATCAAGTAGACCAAATTAGGACATGAGCTAGACCTTAATGATTGAGATTAGATTCAACTAAGTGAGTTGCAACAAGCTCTAGGATTAGATGAAGGGCTAGACTAGCCTGAGAGACTAATTGCGATTAGATTGATAATATGAAGGCTAGCTCAGGACTAAGATGATCGACTCAAATAAGATGAGATTGTTTGATTTGATAGATAGGTATGATTGTGATTATGATTCAAACTTGATAAAACACAAGAGCTAAATGATGAGGACCTTGATATGACAAGAATGTTGGCCAATGGAGATGATGACTAAAGTATGACTACATACTTGACAGGGGGATTGGTATAGACAAGGGGATGAGTTGGGCTAGACTAGGATTACGATTGGGTTAATAGGAGACAAAGTGGGGGACAAGGTGATTAGGCTAGACAAGGTCAAGACAAATGATTGGTTATGGGTAAAGTGGACCTATGACAAGATGTGGATGACAAGACGTGATTAGGATATGTAGGTGATAGGGGTATAACTAATTGATAGGTGGATGATATGACTAAGACAAGAGGGAGGTGCAAGATATGATAAGATGCAAGATGAGATAGGCCTAAAAGGATATACACAAATGTACAAAGGAGATATGTACAAAAAGATATCGATGATACAAGGATATACAAAATGACGATATGTGAAGACCTAGATAAGTGTGTATAGGTTTACGTAAAAGGTTGACTTAACTGACAAACAACACTGGTCGAGCATGACACTCACCAAATCAAGCAAACCACAAACCTATGATTAATAAACTTAATAGTGTGTAACCCGATGACTACATAGTCTAATGGCTTCACGGGTGAAGCTGTAGACCAATAACCTGTTATGAAATCGATCGAACACTCGATCCTGTCTGCACGTGATGGCTACTTAGAAGTTGATCATGACTCCGATAGCAAGTCTCATGTTACGGCCACAAGGTCTTAAGATAGATTGAACGGGCTCTCTAGGAGTATCCCCAATATACGCTAGGTATTATGTGGCCCAACTTTGTATAGGGTGTTGTCTAATACATGGTTCTGAAAATTAACTCTTCCCCTTCACGGATGACCTGTATGGGGTCATCCACTTAGCGCAACAATAGTTGCCCCTGATATTTACATTATGTCGGAACACAGAGTGTGAACTAGTGCATGGTGATGAAATTCACAGTCACTATCCCCTAAGACTATGGCAAATGCGTGAGTGTCAATTATATGTCGCGTTGCCCCTAGAAAAAAATGAGAGGATTTGTAGGTGATTTTTGATCCTCCAGGAGTCGCTGCAAGAACACAGAGGAAACCCTGCACCACTGTAGCCTTCAGATGACAAACAAGCAAGCCAAAAAGAGATTGATTAACCGATTAATTAGATGTGAGATATATACAAGATGCAAGAATATACAACACAATTTAGGCCAAGTGATTGAAATGATCAAAATCTTGGACAAATGAAATGATTTTTAAGATGCCAAAATGTCTTTGACATGAAACCTGCAAGAAAATGATTAGTAGTTTGATTGGCACTTTTAAAGAGAACCTACAAGACAAGAGGTTAGACCAAAATGACTTGCAAAAAAAAAGTGTTAGCAAGTCAAAATATTGACTAGTTTTACATCTACAAGAAACAAGACGTTAGTCCAACAAGTCTTAATAAAAACCACTAAAAAAATCATGATTTAGCTCTATAACTTCTTTGGGTTAGCGGTCCACGACATGGGGGTCTGGGGACAGCAACCCCCAGCAGGGTCAAGGGGCAGGCAGCTCGAAATGACTCAAAATTCATCAAAAATAATCCTAAAATGCACTAAAAAGACAAAATTGAATGCAAAAATCAATGCAAAATCACAACTGCAGACTGCAATATCGTAACTACCAGTGCAATATCGCAATTCACAAGTTGTGATTTCACCACAGATAGTTGACCGTGATGGTCAACCAAATAGTGATGCAAAACCACGACTGCTAGTGCAATATCGCGATTCATAGGGTGATATCGCGACTACGAGATTGACAATTTTGCAGGGAAATTCAAAACTTCAAAATTCTTGATTTTAACTAAATATGTAGATGTTTAAATGGTCAGATTAAACCAGATGTTTTAAGATATACAAATGCCTAATAACTATGACAAATTAGTCTTATGTCGATGTTTTAAGATTTTGATCAGGGCAAGATCTTTTTCACCAAAATGGACAAATCGTAAATAATTTGCAGAACAAAGAAGGTATTTCCAATCATATTTATCCTACACCTTGTATTTATTAGTAGAAAATCGCAGTTAATTTAATATTTAAATCACCAAATCACAATATTGCTAATGTTAATGCAATGTCACTATTCTCAGGGCAATACCGCGACTATGTGATTAATAGTTTTGCAAAAGATAGGAAAAAGGTTAACGCTGTGATGTTTTACTTTTAGAGGGATCTTGTGTTTGATGTTTGCCCCTGTTAACAGTCACACAACAGGTTATAGAGAAAAACTTCTTACAAAAATGTGAACAACAAAGATAATCCCTCAATCACTAATGTGTCTTCAAAATATTTCCAAGATCTAAGATAGTTAATTAGGCCTTCAAAAGGGGACTATGTGATCAATGATCTTGCTGCAGAACTGAAAATGAATAGATTGACCCTGCAAGTAAGGTACCAAAAGATAACGATTAGCAAATTTAAACAAAATTACAATATCATGACTATAGTTGCAATATCGCAACTTACAAGGCAATGTCGCGAATCTCAAAGTTGTGATTTTACAAATGGTCAAAAAACCTATCACAGTCAAAAAACCGTTCATTGTTAAAGGTTAGACAGTCGACACAAAATCGTTGATTGACATGCAAAACCACGATTTTCGGTGCAAAAACACAACTTGCAAATCACGATATTGTAGAAGGGTAAAAACCCTGTCAAAAAAAATTGTTTAACAGTTAAGTTGGACGATTAACGCAAACCACAATTCCCAAGGACAAAATCGCGACTACAATGCCACAACTTGCAAAGCAATGTCATGATTCCCCTGTGCATGAAGATATCTTCAAAATCCGACACTTTTTCTTGATTTAATCAACGCTGCAATCGAGCAAAAACACCACTAACAAGCAAAATGATTAAATTGAGAGTGATGGTCCCATCGTGATCACCAAAATGTAATAAGAATTTTGAGCTATTAGATTAAACTACCATAAACATGCAATTTAAGCCCGAAACGTCAAACTACGTAATACAAAATATTATGAAAACAAATCAGAATCATAAGATAAAACCTTACCAATCCCTTGTTTCAGCTAGCTTCCTTCCAAGATGTTCAAACAGATGGTCGATTGCTATTAACTCAGAATTTCAACATTATGATGGCATGATCAAAGATGTTAATGATGGATTCAAGAATTAGGTTGACATAAAAACTTTATAGATTCAATGCTTGGTTTCAACAGAGGAGTGACCTTGTTTATATAGAAAATAGAGATAAGGATCAATGGCTAGAATTGAATCTTGGGCCATTGAGATCAATGGTTGGAGATTTTCCAAGGAATTTTAAATTCCTTAGAAGCCTCTAGAATAGAGGCTTTTAGATGGAAAAGGCTAAGTTAGAAAAGATTCTAAAATTGGAGGATTCTAGAATCCTCTTAGAGATTGATTAGGATTAGGTGGGTGATTAGCGACAAGAGGTGTAAGAGAGCCTAGAAATAGGCTTAATAGGTGAGTAGATGAGTCATGGGAATTTAAAATTCTCAAATAATGGATAAATGGGCTTATAATAAGATAATGGGGATTTAGAATAATTAATGAAGAAGTGGGGAAAAATAAAGATAATAAATAGAAAAATGTTGAGAGAAGATATTAGATAAATGATTAGAATTAGAATAAAGGGGATAAATTAGCAAAATTAATTACAATAATTAAAGCGAGTGAATTTAGGTGCATACACCAACAACATTGTTACCTTTGTCATTAAAAGAGACAACCACCTAGGAAACAATATTTCATAACATTGAGAGACAATAGTCTAGAAAACCCCTCAATAAGTAAGCATTTTTTATTGTGAAAAATGTTGCATAATTCTTCATTTTCTTCAAAATCATGTTGCGTGCATACTAGAAGGTTGGAAATAAAAATTTAAACGATCAAATCATGGAAAACAATGACATAAAGTCTAATTATATTATGATATTATAACACAAAAAATGCAAATCTACAGAATTAGTAAATACACGAGAACCAAAAAAACCTACTAGATTGAAAATCTTGATCATACATTCCACCCAATACCCTTTTGGGGAAGGGGAAACTCTAAACTGCAAAAAAGGCACAAAAAGAAGTAACCCAAAATCTTACAAATGAAATTTGAATACAAACACGAGGGATGGGGGAAAAAGAGTCATGGAACATTTATGATATGTACATGAGCTCCAAAATTTTCCCTACACTCAAATTTAAGTCTTGTTGGAAAAAAATATTTTCCTAGGTGCAACACATTCTTAAGAATGATTTTCAAGGTTATTTAGGTGCAACTCATTATAACATCACTCAAGATTTTACCTAGAGAACAAATGAAGCAAAATCATGAAGTTTAATCAAACCACCAAATACCCCAAGAGCCTATAAAACCTTAATTTCAAAATATTCATGAAAATAGAAAGTTGATTTCAAATATACAACAAAAATAGAACTCTGATTTCAAATATACAACAAAAATAAAACCATAATTTCGAGAATATTAAATGAAAATAAAACTGTAATTTCGAATAGGCATGAAAAACAGACCTGCTAAATGAAATCCAAATAGGCATGAAAATAAAAACCTCATTTCAAATATGTAACAAAAATCAAATAGGCAATGAAAAACAGTCCCCAATCAACATAACTAGTAAACCAATTCCAAAATTCTCTGTTAATACATAATGTTTCAGTGCACCCAAATTTGGGTGAGACAACACAATCAATATAACTAGTAAGCCGAATTCCAAAATTCCCGTTATTTCAGTGCACACAAATTACAAAACGAATACCAAGAATAATAAAACCCTAATTTCAGTAGGTCATAGGTCATAGGAAAACACAATCCACATAACTAGTAAACCAATTCAATATAATTAGGCAAAATTCAAAGATTCCCCATCATTCCAGTGCACACAGATTACACAATCAGATTCCCGGCCAATCCCAAAAGTCTACCTTACTAATTACTCAAATTTTATACAGATGGATTGGTAGGTGGGTTGGTATTCCCAGTTCCATCTAGGTTCAAGTCTTGCAGGGATTTTAAAGGCTTGCTGTGGCTGTTTGTACTAATTTTGAGGCCAGTTGTGCCTGTTTATATTAAATTTAGGTTGGTGGCGGCAGTTCATGTTGGATTTGAGGTTTGTGTCCCAGTCAGTTTCTCAACTCCTGTCAAAGAAATTTACTGATCTTAAAAAATTACTCATATTTTATGTTGTTTCAGTGCACCAATATTAAACAACCAGAATCTCAAGAGCATATAAAACCTTAATTTCAAACACACAATCAGAATATTGGACGAAAATAAAATCTCCAAAACAAATTAACCCAATTCCAAAATTCTCCTTCAAATTAACATTTTCAATTTTTCGATTGCTTCAGTGCACCCAAATTACAGATCTAAGATAGGGCACATACAAACCCTACGGCACATGGCCAAAACGCCATGTTCCAAGCCCATCTTACAAACGCCTTACATATCACAAAAACAAAAAAGTGCAAAATTAGGGTTTTAAGGACACAAAGCAGTACATGCATAAATATAAAACTAGGGTTTTTAGGGTTTCAATATATAAAAGATTTAAGAGTCATAGATAGAGATCAATTGTAATAGAGTTCGAGGCCCATGCCGTCGTGAATCTCATAGTCCTTGAGGGTGATATGATCTTTGTAAATGTTGTACCATTTCTGGATGCGAATCTTGTCGGGACGGGTTCCAGTCTGAGCGGCCACCAGCTTCTTCAGATCGCCAATGGTATCATCTTCGTTGCATTTCACTCTGACCTTCTTTCCCAGGCGATCGTTCAACACCACTTCCAACATCTTAACAGTGAACCTGATTTCGTATGAATTATATGCTCTGGGGAAAAGGTAGGGGCTTGGGAAGTGTTGGAATGGGTGTGTTTACTGTTTAAGCAAAATTTGTTTCAGGCTGTGTATTTGACCAAAATCAATCTTATGAGTTGCCCGTCCTAACCTTTTATAGGGGCTTAGCCGCCTTCCACCCCTGAGAGTTGCCTGTCCTAACCTTTTATAGGGGCTTAGCTGCCTTCCACACCTGAGAGTTGCCCGTCCTAACCTTTTATAGGGGCCCTGCTGCTGTCCACACCTTCCACAAATGGTGTGGAGAACACCTTTTGGCAGGGGTTTTATGGAGGGCGCTGTTGCGAATACCCTTTGGCAGGGGTTTCATGGAGGAGGTTGCTACTCCTATTTTTAATGAGCAGGTGGCCCCATGGAAAATGAAATGTATTGTATAAAGAAATTTTAGAATCTTTTCCTAAAAGTGAGGAGGTGACTCTTTTTTAGGGGGGAAGTTTGCAAGGGCGAAAAAAAAGCAGGGGTTGGGAGTTCTCCATATGTACTTCTATTTTGTAGGAAGATATTCTACAAGTTGTAAATATATGAATAGACAAAATTTATGTAAACTTTAATTATAAATAAAAATATAATAATTTTAAATATTATCTCTTACAAAATAGCACCATGCACTCAGAATTTTTATTCCATGAGACCACTTTTACTATATATACTCCCAAATTCCATCTGCACTACCCACTAAGAAAATTTAGGAGCCCCCTCCCATGGGACCACTTCCTTTGTTTCTTAATTTTCTTACAATTGGATAAAATTGGTTCACTTTTTCTTTGGGAATTGAAGGATATCTAGTCCATCAAATTTATTCGAAAATCGAATCTAGCCTCTTTTTAGATATGGTTTCGAACTTGTATTTTAGTGAATGGAGTGATATTATACTTTACCATTATATATATATATATATATATATATATATATATATATATATATATATATATAATTGGACAAAAAAAATCTCAATTTGTCCATATATTTTGAATACATCTACATGAAAAACACAGAGATATTCAAAACATTTTTTTATGTGAAAGAAATTTGAGAAACTTGCTTTGTTAAGGTTTTGTATGTTGCCCTTACATCTTTTTCTTTTGTCAAAGCCTCATTGCATATCGCCATTATGGGATTTTTTGGCCCTCCCCACATTAGTTTCGGCACTAACACCACAGTTTTGTCGAGTTAGGACTCTATAAATAGCTCTTAACCAGCTAGACATAACTATTGTTTCAACGAGTAGAAAGCATGACATCAAAGCGAGCTCAAAATTTTATCCTAAAAATATACGACGAGGTAATGATTCTATCAATCCCCCTCAATTTATTGATGTGTTTTAGCTTTTGATGTTATAGAACCCATGTTTAAATGGTATGAAACTCGCACTCTAATTTCTTATCATGTTAGTTGTATCCCCTATGGGGCTCCCTCCAAACTTGGGTTAAGCACCATTGAGAATCTAATGTGATCAAGTTGGGAGAGATTCGCAACCTTACCAAGGATTTTTTTATGTTATTCTTTAATGAGTCGTTGCATGTGTAAGCTTTGCTTACCAAGTCTAGTTGTTGGTTCATGAGGAATAACTTGATGATTTTGTCGTGATGACCTAGGATTTCAAAGTCTTTAAACAGGGTTCACTCAAAGTTGATGTGTGGATCGAGTTGTCTAGGTTGTCGTTCCCTTTGTGGGCCTTCTGAGTCTCTAGGCATTGCACAATTGATAACTTCTAACCAACTGGGAAAAGGGTGTGTACATGTTTGTTGTCCTACACCCTGAACCTTTCTAAAACCATCTCAATCTGCTTCCTCTAGTCTAGCTAGTGTTTCCTACTTACATGATCCCGTTTGATTTCCATGTCTAAGAGTAACCTTGTAGCATCAAGATATTTCATGTTGAGTTGTGTAGACAGTTCAAAATTCCCCCCTTTGATTGTGCCCATGTCATTTCTAATCAACATGTCATCCACATAGAGAACTATGATGACAAAAATATCACCCTCTTCATTGTATTAGACACAAGGATCAACATTGTTTTGCACATGCCCAAGTCCAGCTACTTAATTGTCAAACTCATGATTCCACATTATGGGTGATTGTTTCAAGCCATACAAAGACTTCTTCAGTCTGGAAGCCAAGTCCTCTCTACCCTTCACCTTGAAGCTATCAAACTGGGACATGTAGATTTCTTCTTCAAGCTCCCCATGCGGGGGAATTGTCTTCACATCCATTTTCTCTATCCTCAAATCAAATGCAACAACATTAGCTAAAATAAACCTAATTGGAGTTAGTTTTGTAACTAGAGAAAAGGTCTCATTAAAGTCAATTCTCTCAATCTAATAGAATCATTTGGCCACTAGGGGAGCCTTGTACCTCTCCATATTTCCTTGCGCATGTTGCTTCCTTTTGAAAACTCATTTGTAGCCTACAAGGTTTTGTGTAGAAGGTAGCTTCACCAGATTTCATGTCTCATTCTTGTCCATAGACTCCATTTCCTCCTTCATAGCCTTCACCCAAGACTTGTTGTTTATGCAACTCAGA
Source organism: Torreya grandis (assembly GCA_037957365.1). Taxonomy (NCBI): domain Eukaryota; kingdom Viridiplantae; phylum Streptophyta; class Pinopsida; order Cupressales; family Taxaceae; genus Torreya; species Torreya grandis. The sequence goes on along the minus strand of JARHVA010001683.1, from coordinate 2,108,845 downwards.
GCTTCCATCATCATCTTGGGGTCATCACTATCAGTTATTGATAACAAGTATGCAGAATGAAAGTTTGGTGGGCTATACCTTTCATGGATTCCGCACACCGATTTTGATCTCCTCAAAGGAGTCATTGGGTCCTCCTCTTATTGTGACTCTTGTGACTCGTCATCCTTTGCACCATACTTAGATGTTAGCTCTTCATATTCTACATTATCTTACATCCTTTATGTTTATTTCTTTCATTGCTTCTTTGGTTCTCGTTTATAGGAACCTCGTGCACCTCCTTTAAGATTAAATTTCATATGTAGATTGCCTTCTCCATTTTAGGATTCCATGGCTTGTACCCTTTGGCGCAACCCCTGTACCCAGTGAAGATGCAATGTACAAATTTAGAGTCAAGCTTTGACTTCTTTTCCTTTGGGATAAGAGAAGATGCATCATATCAAAAAATGTGCAAATATTTCAAGCATGGCTTCTTATTAGTCCACACTTCTTGCAAAGTCTTGTCAACCAACACTGATGTTGGGGATCAGTTGAATAAGTAACAAGTAGTAGCCACTGCCTTAACCCAAAAATTTTGCACCACTTAGCATACTCTGGGCTTTATCCATCAACATCTTGTTTGTATGCTCTGTGACTCCACTCTAATGCATAGTGTATGGAGTCATCTTTTGTCTTTAAATACCACTCTACCCGAAGAATTTATGAACTCCTTGGAGCAGTACTAACCCCCATTGTATGTGCGCAACACCTTGATCCTATTCTCCATATGCTTCTCCACAAGAGCTTTGAACTCCTTGAATTTATTGAGAACTTCAAATTTCTTCAAGATGAAGTCTATCTAGATCTTGCGAGTGTAGTCATCTATGAAAGTCACATAGAAGAGAGACATGCTCAGTGATGGGATGTCCACTAGTCTAAACACATCACTGTAGATCACTTGCAATATTTCACTCGCTCGTGTAGCACCTTTGGGGAACTTTACCCAACTCTGCTTGCCATAGACACAATGTTCACAAAAGTAGGCGTCCAAGGGGCAATTTTCTATCCTTTTTGCCATATCCTTAGTCCCTAACATGCATGTAGGCCTTTCTCACCAATATGGTGAAGCCTTTGACGATAGAGCATTGCCTCCTCTGCTAGAGAAAATGTGCACATTCCTACTTCAACCTTGGGATTAGGAACAACAAAGATGTTAACATGTGTTACTACAATCGCATCAACCCTGAACATAGTGCTACTTAGTACTATGGATCTACACCCCAGTTTGCACATGTCTCTACTAAATCAAACCTGGACACCGACATCATGTATCTTACTTACAAATATCAAATTCCTCACAAGCCCAGGGCTATGCAAAACCCTATTGAGAGTCTTGATCCTCCCATTTCTAAATCTCAACGTCACTCTTCTTCTTCCTACAATCTGGTAGGTTAAGTTGTCTCCCAAAAAGGCATCACCACCATCATATTCTTCATATTTGCTTAATCACCTCTTCACATGGGTCATATGATATTAGGCTTGAGAGACGATTAGGCATGCATCATTACACGATTGTGAGCTTTAGGCTGCAAGACATACATCTTTGTCTCCATAACTAGGGACCTTGTCACTTGAGGATTGTGCAATATCCAATGATTTTCCCTTTTCCACCTTCTTCAATCTATAGTCCTTGAAATGCCTAGTTTTTCTACAATTCCAACATTTCTTCAGTGATCTCTTTGAAGTCTTTGATCTACCTTAGACTTCAAGCACTTCTCCCCAATCTTTCACTTGCCTTGTTTTTATGAACAACCTCACACTCATCATTACTGCATCATTACTCCCCAATGATCTCTTTGAAGTCTTTGGTCTACCTTAGTGCATCATTACTCTAATAACTTTCCATAGACTTGCACCTCATCTCCTCTGATAATCATGTTGTCACTACATCTTTTGACTTCAACTCCGATGCATTATTGGTGATAACCATCACCAAATTATCCCATGACTCTGGCAACGAGAACAACATGATACACCTTTCTTCATCATCTATCTTTGCGTCCACATATGTTAACTGACTTACCACAATGTTAAAGGCATTCAAGTGTTCTGCAACTGAGTCACCATCATTCTTTCACAACGAGTACAACTTCTTTTGTAGGGAAAGATTGTTTACCAACAACTTGGCACGATACGTGTTGAACTTGTTCCACGTAAGTTTCACACTCTTTTCAGCTGATATATTCTGTAAAATTGAATCCGAAAAACATAGTCTAATAGAGCTTTGCACTTTACAATCAACTTTCTCCCACTCTTTTGGTTTCATTCCAATGGGTGTAGCCTCTACTATGGCAATCCACTGATCTCTATCTACTAAGAGATCTTCCATAATTCAACGTTCTAAGCATTGAATTTTTCAATTTCCACTTTTGAGCTTCTAGTTATATTGTTTGCACAATATTCTCCTACAATACTCCCACGACAAGAAAATCATTTACCGCAAGCTATTCCAACTTCTACAAAGCTTACAACCCGGCTCTGATACCAAAATGTTGGGAATAAGTTTGTGCACGATAGGCAAACATAGAGAAGATTTTTGCTAATGCGAATCTAACACAGGGAGAGAGAAAATGACAAGCAAAAACACAAATCACACAAGATAATTTCACCTAAGAAAACATTTTAGGATTAAAAACCCCAACACATTCACCTATTTGAATTATAGAATAAATTGGATGTCTTACAATGCTATGATCAAATCGCAAGGTTTTATAACCTACATGCAACGCTTTACTGTATATGTGAATGCACACACTTGACCTTGTGTATTCAACATTCAACAATCTTTGTCATACATACTATGTATCTAGATTTATGCTTTCTATCGCTCAATTACTTCTTCCTTCAAAGAACAATGTCTTATAACAAACACTTTGCTTGCAATGTCTACACTACAAAAGAATAGGCAATGCACCAACTATTGTGCCCTGTGAACAACGTATAACACTCCATGATAGTTAAGGGTCGTAGCACCACCAAAACATTGCTAAAACCTTTTCAATCTAACAAATACAATTAAACAAGTGGTTAGCATGCCTTCATATAAACTTTCATTGCTTTACATGTTACACATCGCACTGTAAAACCTTACAACAACTCAACCACTAAGCAATATTTTAGAGTGCGACAAAACCTTCGTAGTGTTCTGCGCAAGACTTCCATCATTCTCACACACTAATAGCCTTGCGCAAGTGCCAAAGGTAATCTCCATGCAAGAATACACAACCATCCTTGCTTGCGCAACCAAGTAGTTGTGAAAAACACCGTGCACAACACCAAACGTATGCACAAATACATGCAAAGTTATGACATTTTCCAACAAAGCTTCCCGTCACCTTTATAATAAACAAATGCAAAAAAAAAAAAAATCAAGCATAAAACTTCAAACAAAGAGACTTAGAGAAAAACAAATGAAACTCTAATATATACAAAAAATCTTACAAATTGCACTAAGATAACATACAATTACCACAATGCACTCACATCTCTCAACAAGACTCCATCTCTCTCGTACAATTGTTTATGAATCCATGGAGAGTAAATACATGTAAGGAAGATGTATTTATAGAAACCCGGAGAAAAACTATAAATATTTTAATTGGTCAAGTGATGTCGCACTCCCCCATGATTGACTAGGGGACTTCCTTATTTCTATTGGTCTCCTTATACAACATGACTTTTTCTCTTTGCTAATTAACAAAATAGGAATAATAGATAGCTTATAATCTTAAGTTATAATATCTACCCTAAGTAAACTTAAGTTTTGTGTGAAAAAAAAACTACACCGAACTTTTTCCTTCTCCGTTGATGAATATTTTTGTGCAAGAGTGGACTTCTTTAAAATAAAACCATCCTCTCTCCTTTTTGTGACTTCGAGTCTTCTATATGTTCTCGCCTATCCCTTCAAAAGTAAACTCGCCATATGCAAGAGCGGTCATAAGTGTTGGACCAATCTATTTAGCTCTTCACGCTCTTGTATTTTCATATTACAAGCATGGAGCTCTTCATGCCTCTCATGTTTTAATGATTTGTCAATGACAATCCATTTAACTACAGATTTATACAATGCTTTTTTAATACAATTGGCAAGGCATACAACCTTGTTGCACAAACCTCAATGCGGAAGAAAACCCCATGCAAGCCATAAGAACTTGTTGCTTTGTTATCAAAATTATTAATAGAATGCTTTTTTCAAACAATTGTGATGCAACCTTGTTGCACAAACCTCAACGAGTGTAAGAAAAACCCATGCAAGCCACAAGAATTTTGTTGCTTTGATATCAAAATGATTATTAAGTTTGTGAAGACTTTGCTACTACAAATTCACAAGATAGGTCATGTTATTAATTTAATTAGCTATTGTCCAAGTAGACACATGCTTGATAACTAGGAAATTCATTAGGTACACACATGCTTGAAAGTTCCTATGCAAAGTAATTCTTATTGATATGGGAGGATACTCCAAATAACTTTTGGCAATACCACAAAACTCAGTCTCATGGCATGCAATAATGATGACTCATGTTTCATGACCTATGATACTTCTCAACACTCCCTCGTGGTTCGTGGTAATTCCAAGATCATAAATTTGTCTCCGCTAAATTTCATATATACATTTCTAGTGGCACAAGGCAATCTAGGTAAATTGTACATGGTGCCCTCCATGCTTGCATCAAACTTTACACGGTCTTCATCATTGGCTTTGTCAAGGTTCTAGAGAGCCACATTCAAAACCACTAAGTTCGCTCACAAGAAGTGGTACTACCAAGTGCCAACAATATTGTTGCCTTTGTCATTAAAGGACTCGACCACCTAGAAAATACCTAAACATTTTCATAACATTGAAAGACAACAATCAAGAAAACACCTCAATAGGTCAGCATTTTTTATTGTAAAAAAGTTGCATAATTTTTCATTTTCTTCAAAGCCATATTGCAGACATATTGTAAAGTTGGAAATAAAAATTTCAAAGATCAAATCATGGAAAACAATGACATGAAGTCCAATTTGAATGTGATATCAAAACACACATAAAATGCAAATCAATACATTTAATAAATACAAAAATATGAGCATTGTTTCCAAGTGTTACAAGGAACACATAACCCAAAAACGACTACTAGATTCAAAATTTTGAACGTATATTCCACCTAGTACCCTTTTGGTGACAAGTAAATTCCGAACTGCAAAAAGGGCACACAAAGAAGTAACACAAAATCTTAGAAATGAAAATTGAATACAAACATGAGGGATGGGGATCAAAAGTGTCAAGATGCATGGAACATATGGAACATTTATAATATGTACACGAGCTCCAAAATTCTCCTTACCATCAATTTTAAGTCTTAATGAAGGAAATTATATTTTCCTAGGTGCAACACATTCTTATGAATGTTGTTCAGGCTTATTTAGGTGCAACTCATCATAACATCACTCGAGCCTTACCCAGAGAACAAATGAAGCAAATTCAGTAAGTTTAATCAAACCAGCGAATATCCCAAGAGCCTATAATACCTTAATTTCAAAATATTCATAATATTCATGAAAATAGAATCCTTATTTCAAATGTACAACAAAAATAAAACCCTGATTTCAAATATACAACAAAAACAAAACCATAATTTCGAGAATAGGAAACGAAAATAAAACTGCAATTTGGAATAGGTATGAAAAACAGACCTGCTAAACCAAATCCAAATAGGCATGAAAATAAAACCCTGAATTGAAATATGTATCAAAAATCAAATAGGCCACCAAAAACAGTCCACAATCGACATAACTAGTAAACCAATTCCAAAATTCTTCTTTAATAGATATTGTTTCGGTGCACCCAAATTTGGGCGAGGGAACACAATCAATATAACTAGTAGGCCAAATTCCAAATTACACAACGAATACCAAGAGTACCAAAGCACTATTTTCAATAGGTCATAGGATTGATTCTCAAACATTTGGAGGAAAACACAATCTACAGAACAAGTAAACCAATTCAATACAATTAGGCATGAAATTCTCCATTATTTCTGTGCACGCAAATTACACAATCAAAATCCCGGCCAATTCCAAAAGTCTACCTTACTAATTACTCAAATTTTATGCAGATGGGTTGGTAAGTGGGCCGGTGTTCCCAGTTCCACCTAGGTTCAAGTCTTGCAGTAAAGGTCGGTTGTGACTGTTTGTACTAATTTCAAGGCCAGTTGTGGCTGTTTATATTGAATTTAGATTGGTGGTGGCTATTTGTATTGGATTTGAGGTTTACAGGGCACTGGTCCTCTATTTGTGCCCCAGCAAGTTCTCAACTTGGGTCAAAGACGTTTATGGATCTAAAAAAAAATTACTTAAAATTTCATGGTGTTTCAGTGCACCAATATTTCACAACCAGAATCTGAAGAGCATATAAAACTTTAATTTCAAATACGCAATCAGAATATTGGACGAAAACACAATCTCCATAACAAATTAACCCAATTCCAAAATTCTCCTAAAAGTGAACATTTTCAATTTTTGGATTGCTTCACTGCACCCACATTACAAATCTAAGATAGGGCACGTACAAACCCTACGGCACATAGCCAAAACGCCATGTTCCAAGCCCATATTACAAAAGCCTTACATATCACAAAAACAAACAAATGCGAAATTAGGGTTTTAAGGACACAAAGCAGTACATGCATATATATAAGATTAGGGTTTTTAGGGTTTCAATATATAAGAGGTTTAAGACTCATAGATAGAGATTAATTGTAATAGAGTTCGAGGCCCATGCCGTCGTGAATCTCATAGTCCTTGAGGGTGATATGATCTTTGTAAATGTTGTACCATTTCTGGATGCGAATCTTGTCGGGACGGGTTCCAGTCTGAGCGGCCACCAGCTTCTTCAGATCGCCAATGGTATCATCTTCGTTGCATTTCACTCTGACCTTCTTTCCCAGGCGATCGTTCAACACCACTTCCAACATCTTAACAGGAAACCTGAATTTCGTATGAATTGTATACTCTGGAGATAAGGTAGGGGCTTGGGAAGCTTTGGAATGGGTGTTTTTAATGTACTCTGTATTCCTGCCAGGCAAAAATTGTCTTAGGCGGTGTATTTGACCGAATCAATCGAATGAGAGTTGCCCATCCTAACCTTTTATGAGGGCCAAACCGCCTTCCACAAATGGCATGGAGATCGGAAGTTTTAACAATAATGTTAGGGATTGAGGGATATCTATTTTATCGTATTTACTTGAAAATCAAATCTAATGTCTTTCTTTTTTGGTATCTAAGACTTGTATTTTAGTGAATAGGATGGCATTGCAGTTTACCATCATAGTTTACCATCATATACATTAATTGGACAAAAAAAGTTTTGATTTGTTCATATATTTTGAATATACCTATATGAATAATGCACAGAGATATTCAAAATGTCTTTTTATGAGAAGGAAACTTGAGAAACTTGCTTTGTTAAGGTTATGTATGTTGCCCTTACATCTTTCTCTTTTGTCAAGCCTCATTGCATATCACCATTATGGGATTTTTAACCCTAGGCGCATTAGTTTTGGCACTAACACCCCAGTTTGGCTGAGTTAAGACTGCATAAATGGCTCTTAACCAACTAGACATAACTATTGTTTCAACCAGTGGAAAGCATGGCACCAAAGTGAACTCAAAAATTTGTTTCAAAAGTATATGACGAGGTAATGATTCTATCGATTCCCTCTCAGTTTGTTGATGTGTTTTAGCTTTTGATGCTATAGACCCTGTGTTTAAATGGTATGAAACTCACACACTGATTTCTTATCATGTCGGTCGTATCCCCTATGAGTTAAGACTACATAAATGGCTCTTAACCAACTAGACATAACTATTGTTTCAGCCAGTGGAAAGCATGACACCAAAGTGAACTCGAAAATTTGTTCCAAAAGTATATGACGAGGTAATGATTCTATCGATTCCCTCTCAGTTTGTTGATGTGTTTTAGCTTTTGATGCTATAGACCCTGTGTTTAAATGGTATGAAACTCACACACTGATTTCTTATCATGTCGGTCATATCCCCTATGAGGTCTCCCTCCAAACTTGGGTTAAGCACCATTGAGAATCTGATGTGATCAAGTTGGGAGAGATTTGCAACCTTACCAAGGATTTTTTTATGTTCTTCTTTAATGAGTCGTTGCGCGTGCAAGCCTTGCTTTCCAAGTCTGGTTTTTGGTTCATGAGGAATAATTTGTGTCAGGAATCTAGAACAACAAACATGCTCTGATGCCACTAGTTGGGATCTTGCTCCTCAGAAAGAGCACAGTATGATTACCAAATATAAGCAATTGAATATGCGGAAATAACCAGAAACACAAGTAACTAGAATTCACCAATAGCACAGAATATGAGAGACAATACACTATCTTGTATTAACACTAACAGAAAAGAATACAACAAAGAGCCGCCACACTCTTTCACCTTACAGAGATTCGCCACACCTCAAGTGTTCAGTAATTCTTCTCACACACTCTCCTACACAAAAACGGTCCCAACAACCAACTCACACACAGAATTGGTGTTCACCTCACCAACCAGTCAGTAATAACCCTGCCGGTACATCAAGCACTCTATAGCACTTCAAGCTGATCTCTCATGAACCTGCAACCTGCAATTCAAAGACCAAACTTACATGTAGATCCCCAATGAGCTTGCAACAACCTGCAACTCACAGATCTTACAACTAGAAGGAACTCTTCCTTTCTATCTCATGCCTTATACAATACATGCCAATGGGTCTATAAATAGATCCCTAACTCAAACAATAACTTAGACTCTTAATTTAGACAATTGTCCTCGCAGCACAAGACTCTAACTGGTCTCAACATGCAAACTCTTTGTTCACTTAACTAACTGTCCGTGAAACGAGCAGTTCTGGAACAAACAGGCGACCGACGTCGGTCCCTGCTTGTCTGGTTCTGCCGACGTCGGCCGACTCTCTGCCGTCGCCGGTGGCCTTTTGCACTGGTCTCTGCCGACGTCGGTCCTGCTGCCTACGCCGGTTCTTGTAGAACTCAGCAACCATCTGTTCCTCAGTTTGCAAAGGTTGAAGCTTTTAGCTCCACAACCTAACAATCTCCCACTTGGAGATAAACAGCTACAACCTGTACATGTACCTGTACACCGTCTAGTTTGTTACCTTGGCTATGTATCCATCTTCAAAATCACCCTTGAAGACCAACCACCACAAAATCCGTGGTGCAAAACCTGTCATCCAAATTACCTACCACATCCACATCTACAACCATGTAGAAATAAGCCTGAACTTGCATAGCATGTGCACCTGCTACTAGTCCCTGTAAGAATCCACTGAACTGACCTCCAATGGTTCTCTCCCGGATTGGCTCCTAACTTGTGACAACTCCCACTGCTTGGGAAAACTCAGGTTTAGTACATACCATGCACTCAACCTCATTATGTGAATCAAGACACCTGTTCATAGAACTGTCCAACCATCGACGTGCTAACCGGTTTCACACAATCATCCTGAAACAAAGTCAACACATGACCTTCCATGTCTCTAGAACACACTCTTGCCAAAGAATCTTGCTGCTCCCAGATTCTCCATGACAAACCCCTGAACTAGCTTTACCTTTAGTTCAGCAATACCTGTATATGTAACCCTGCAACAAGCACATCATACAGAAAATAGGATAGTGTAGCTAATACTATCCAACCTGGTAAAGAGAAACACAATGAACAAACCTCCATTGCTCTGCAGCTAATACAAGATCAAATACCCTGATCTTCCATCTCACGTATCCATTTCCGCTCTTCTTTATCCTCAACATCCATTCGTCTCTCAGTGCTCACTTCCAGCTGGCAACACTACCCAAAACACCTGTTTGGTTCTCCTCCAAGGAATCACATCCTCATCCATGCCTAGCTCCCACTGTTTCCTGGATCTACCTGTTCTGCTTCTTCAATAACTTTCTGGTCCTATCCCATAAGTGAGCAACAAGTAGTGTAAAGAAGGGAAATGACGAATTTAAGAACTTACACCTTCAGTCCTCCATATGGGCGCTTGAGACTCCATAACAGCTTGCTGTCCACCCAAAATTCGTCTCAGTGACCGATGCCGGTCACATCTCAGTCTACAGCCGACCGATGTCGGTTCCCTACGACTGCCTCTCCGCCGACGTCGGTTTCCCCTGGCCAACGCCGGTCTCTGTCTGCCCCGAGTCACCGACGTCGGGCTGCACATAGCCGACATCGGTCCCTGTCTGGACACCGACGCCAGTTTTCCTGCCGACGTCGGTCTCTGTGTTTTCCTTGTGAGACCTGACTTTTTCCCGCGAGCTCCTTTTGGATCAAACCCTTGTCCAAAACACCCTTGCTCTGCTCAGAATTCCTCTGCACCTTGTGCTGAACTCTGTCCGTCAATTTCTCCTTGAAAACCAAGGCTTTCCTGTTCTTGTCACTAACATCGGATTCCTCAAGAAATCTCACCTTCTTCTTCTGCATACAGAAACCACGATCCATGCCTTCCAAATCCGAAAGCATATCATTTGACTCAAGAACCAGCATCTCCTTCTTATCTATGTGACCAAGCCTATCAAGCCACATCTCTGAATCTACAACTGAAGTAGATAACCCAGAAAGAGAATCAGTAAAACAAGTAGATAGATAAAGCGTACCTACTTTCTTACCTCTAGCTATAACAAGTGTACCCTTGGTAACCTTCCAAGAGTCCGCTGTGAGAGTTACTGTGCAACCCTCTTCACCCAAACTTCTGACAGAAATCAGATTCCGCTTCAGAACTGGGACATGCATGACCTCCTTTAACACCCATGTGTTACCTGTCTGCAGTTTCAGCTTCACTTTGCCTTTGCCAACAATCTGACAAGACTTACCATCCCCTACACAAATTTCTCCAAAATCTCCCTGGACATACTCATGAAAAAATTCTCTATGTGGGGATGCATGAAAAGAGGCACCAGAATCTAATACCCAAGATTCTACTTTATCCAAAGAACATACCAGAGCATCCTGTGCAATGTAACCTGCAACATCTGCTTCTTCTTCATGTTCTTCATGCTGATCTGTACCCGATCTGCAATCTCTCTTTAAGTGCCCTTGCTTTCCACATTTCCAGCAGGTTATTCTGCCATACCTGGACTTGGATCTCTTGCCCGTCTTCGACCTTGATCTCCCACGCTCTATCTTCTCTCTTGGCCTTCCTCTTCCTTCAACACTCAAAGCATCTCCAGATGATTCACCTGTGCTTTTCCTGCGTATCTCTTCATTCAAGATCACACTCACAATATCATCCACTTTTAGGACTTTTGAAGGAGACACAGTATTAGAAACTGCCATTACCAAACCTTCCCAACTTTCAGGTTATGAACACAAGATTAAGAGAGCTCTTATTTCATCATCAAATACAATATTGACTGAACTTAACTGGTTTATTAAACCATGGAAATCACTAAGATGGCTATGAACGGATCCACCTTCCAACATTTGCAAATTAAATAAACGCTTCATAAGAAATACCTTATTCGAAGCTGAGGGTTTTTCATATAAATTTGCCAAAGATTCCATCAACTCCACCGTTGTCTTACACTGTGATAAGCTGGAAATCACAGATGATGCAAGACTCAATCTAACAGATCCCAGAGCCTTCCGATCAAGAACCTCCCATTCTTCATCTTTCATATCCAAGGGTTTGCTAGCAACCCCACCCAACGGTAAGTACAAATCTTTCTGATACAGATAGTCCTCAATCTGCATCCTCCATAATTGGTAGTTCTTGCCATTAAACTTTTCCATTCGTAGTTGACTGCTTTCTGTCATTGCTCAACTCCCACTCAAACAGAAACCCTGTGAGTAACCTGTAATCAAAACACACTACCCAGATCTACACCAATCTGTTAGTATCCCAACCAAAAGCTCTGATACCAATTGTTGGTATCAAGCTTAAGAACCTACAACCAAGGCTCTGATACCAGTTGTCAGGAATCTAGAACAACAAACATGCTCTGATGCCACTAGTTGGGATCTTGCTCCTCAGAAAGAGCACAGTATGATTACCAAATATAAGCAATTGAATATGCGAAAATAACCAGAAACACAAGTAACTAGAATTCACCAATAGCACAGAATATGAGAGACAATACACTATCTTGTATTAACACTAACAGAAAAGAATACAACAAAGAGCCGCCACACTCTTTCACCTTACAGAGATTCGCCACACCTCAAGTGTTCAGTAATTCTTCTCACACACACTCTCCTACACAAAAACGGTCCCAACAACCAACTCACACACAGAATTAGTGTTCACCTCACCAACCAGTCAGTAATAACCCTGCCGGTACATCAAGCACTTTATAGCACTTCAAGCTGATCTCTCATGAACCTGCAACCTGTAATTCAAAGACCAAACTTACATGTAGATCCCCAATGAGCTTGCAACAACCTGCAACTCACAGATCTTACAACTAGAAGGAACTCTTCCTTTCTATCTCATGCCTTATACAATACATGCCAATGGGTCTATAAATAGATCCCTAACTCAAACAATAACTTAGACTCTTAATTTAGACAATTGTCCTCGCAGCACAAGACTCTAACTGGTCTCAACATGCAAACTCTTTGTTCACTTAACTAACTGTCCGTGAAACGAGCAGTTCTGGAACACACAGGCGACCGACGTCGGTCCCTGCTTGTCTGGTTCTGCCGACGTCGGCCGACTCTCTGCCGTCGCCGGTGGCCTTTTGCACTGGTCTCTGCCGACGTCGGTCCTGCTGCCGACGCCGGTTCCTGTAGAACTCAGCAACCATCTGTTCCTCAGTTTGCAAAGGTTGAAGCTTTTAGCTCCACAACCTAACAATTTGATGATTTTGTCATGATGGACTTGGGATTTTAAAGCTTTTAAATAAGGGTCACTCAAAGTCAATGTATGGGTCAGGTTGTTTGGGTTGTTGGTCCCTTTGTGGACCTTTCGAGTCTATGGGCATTGCATAGTTGATAAATTCTAACCAACTGGGAAAGGGGTGTGCACATGTTTGTTGTCCTACAACATGAACCTTCTAAAACCATCTCAATGTGCTTCCTCTAGTCTATCCAGTGTTTCCTATTCACACAATCCCATTTGATTTCCATGTCTAAGAGTAACCTTGTAGCATCGAGATATTTCATGTCAATTTGTGTAGACAATTCAAATTCCCCTTGCTTGATCGTGCCCATGTCATTTCTAATCAACATGTCATCCACACAGAGAACTATGGTGACAAAAATATCACCCTCTTCATTGTATTAGACACAAAGATCAACATTGTTGTGCACATGCCCAAGTCTAGCCACATAATTGTTGAACTCATGATTCCACATTTTAGGTGATTGCATCAAGCCATACACAGATTTCTACAATCTACAAACCAAGTCCTCTCTCCCCTTCACCTTGAAGCTATCAGACAGGGACATGTAGATTTCTTCTTCAAGCTCTCCATGCAAAGGCATTATCTTCACATCCATTTTCTCTATCTTCAGATCGAACGCAACAACAATAACTAAAATAAACCTAATTGGAGTCAATTTTGTAACTAGAGAAAAGGTCTTGTTAGTACCAAAAATTGTACTAAAGCAATTGAGCCATTTCTAAGTATAAATGCCTAATTTGTTTAGCCCACTACCTATTTCAAGTGTTGATCAGAGATCAAGTATCTTGTAGTAAATTAAATAACTTTCCTTTTGACCCTGGGGGTAGGTTCTTTGTGGAGTTAGCGTAGAGCTTTAGATTAGTTTCTTTCTTGATTCAATGAGTCTTTTCCAAGATAGTTTTCAAGCTCCAGATTCACCTAAATGCTCAAATAATTTCACAATTCAGAAATATGGGTTGCAGGTCTAATGGAATCCATTTGGAATGGATAATGTCTGGGTTACAAGATTTCATGTTAATTTGGTCTTTACTAGCCTTTGGTCTGTCAAAAGCCAAGTTCAATTCATGTCTAAGCATATTAAAACCCTTGTTCCAATTGCCCTAGCTTAGGCCCTTTGATTTAAATTCAAATTTGACGGGAACAATTTACGCAATAATACTTTAACTATGCCATGGACTTAGTTTAATTTTTATACTAAGGTTTGGTCGTGTTTATTAACACGACCAAACCTTAGTCTAAATTTCATATTTGGTCCCTTTTATATCATGTGGCCCTTGGTCCGTTTTATCCATTAACATGGTCTAACTAACGCTTGCTCCCTTTGTTATAAACTTAGCTTAAAGTCCTATCATAAAGCTTCTATCATATTTATTAGTACGACAAAACCTTAGGCTAAGACTTTATACTAGGTTCTTTATTCTCCAAACTCTAACTTAATTTGTTTGATGTTAATTTGGAGCCAATCATGTCCAACCTAGTGGATCACAATCGAACGGTGGGCGTTACCTCAGGGAAAGATGATCTGACGATGCGTGATCAAAGTTGAAAAGTCAAAAGGGTTTAGGACAAATGTGGAAGTGATAAGTGTCGAGCTTGTGGGGCACAATTTAAATCTCGAGCATGTTCCCATCAATCGATGGTACGCAGCAAAGCGTACAAATTCTGATCAATGGTGTGTAATAGGTAAATCCTTCAACAAATCCCCAGGATGAGCGAGAAGATGACAAGTGTCACCATCATGAGAACCCTATCATAGATCCAACGACACGTGGAGCAAAGGATTGAGCCTTGTGAATAGAGATCAACGGAGAACATTTGATCCATGCAAATGAGATCAACAATGTGAGATGAAGGTGGACATTTCAAAAGGACTCTGGATAAATGCGAAAGAGATAAGTGTCAATCTTGCAACTCATGATTAAAGCTCGAGCATATTTCAAAGATCCAACAGTGTAAATAAAGAGTTGACAGTTCAACGGGGCTAGAGATCTAATGAGAGGTTACCACATGGTACGATAACATTCAAGTAGTTGATATTATTTGTAAGGTACACAGGGAACCCATGGAGCTGCCAAGTAGTAGGATCTTGGAGGCCCAAATCAAGATCAATGGCTTGCGATGTAGTCAAGGCCTAGCGACTTCTTAAAAGATTGATGATGTGTATTTGATCCAACTTCAAGACTACACAAGAAAGCGACCCCTGTCCAAGTTGGAGCCAATTAAGCAACTTGGTCACTTTTAAACTCCAAAAATGCCTAGTTGGATTCGATGTGGTGTACCACATGTCAATATGTGTCAATCTTTGGTTTTAAAGCTAAAATTGATGGTTCCTTCATGGACGGACAAGAGTTCAAAGCATAGAAGAAGGTTTGTGGGCCTTTGCAAAGCATATTTTCCAAATGGTCATGGATAATTTTTTGCTTCTATCATAACCATAGCATTCTCGTGCCATCATTGCAAGAGCAGGTTGTTCCATGGCATGCATAAGAGGAAAGGCATTTGTCTAAGAGCTTTTAGTTGTGCAAGCAAATGGTCAAGGGCATCTCTAGGTAGTTACACATGAGGATAAAGTTTATTCAGCCTCCACAAAATTTTACGTTCCAGATCATGTAAAAAGGCATCTCCAATCAAGAAATCAAAGGGTGTGTTGCAAATCTTCATTATTCCTTATAGAGGAAGTTAGAGCAATGATTTTTATTGCAAATGGATGAAGATTTCAAGCGTGGCAAGGAATATTTTTCAGTTAGGAGCATCTAGGCAGAATTTAGAGGGTTGTTTTGCAATTTTGCAAATTTCAACCCACATTCCCAGATTTGAAAAGGGTGCAAAATGTATAAATAGGAGGTTTTATCCTCTGTTCAAGAAGGGTCATTGTTGTTGGTTGTTCATCTTCTCTAAGTCTAGGCTCTGCAAAAAAAACTGGGATCAACTATTATGTGTAGATCTTGTCTCCCTTTTTAAGGTGGTTACATGTGTACAACCATTAGCAAACTCTGAGAGCATGTTTATGTCTCCTCTATCCAACATGGAGAAATATCAACATGCTTGTCTCCATGGCAGCATTTTGAAAAACTGATGTATGTAATATATCTTTTCAAGTTAATGAAAATGCTTTAGATTCTTTGTTGTTCCCTATTGATGAAGTGTAGTGATGTGTTTTGAAAGTTATGTTGATTGGACATTTGGGTTTGTGTTCATTACTGGTTATCATTTTGAGTTTGAATCTAGATTATAAACCCTTTCTGCAGTATTTTTAGAATATGTTGTTGAATGAAATTTTAGGGCACCCTAAGTTTATGGATTTGACATGGAAAGCGTTTGAGAGTTTAGTTTAATGTATGTTCTAGTCTTTTAGGGATCATTTGGTATTTCCCATTATCTTATATTTGAGTTTTTGTTATATCTTTACAAAGGAATATTGTCATGAATACTGCAAGATACCATGTTATTTGAAAGCCATTAGCACACCACCCTTTTCACGAATTATCTAACTTGTCCTACCCTATCCAACCCTACAAATAATACATCCTTTGCATATTTCAAGCGTTATTTGCCCTATAGGTGCATAAAATATTGCATACTTAGCATGTGTTTGTAGTTTGTGCTTTAAAGACCCAACACTGCAATTTTCCATTTAACCCCTGTTGTTGAAAATTATTTAGAATGAAGATTGCAGTCACTTTCCCATTTGTCTTCAGTAGCTTGTGTCTAGCCTAAAGCATTTGCTCATTCCATGTGATAACCCTTCCCGAGTGGAGTGAGCAAGTTTGGTTGTGTTTTGGTCAAATTTGTGTTCCCTTGTACCAGTAATCCCCATGAAGGTTGAATTACAGAATATCTCCATGTGAGCAAGCTACCTCGTAGGTCCTCTCACCTTGGTTCAAGCAGAGCAAGAAGTAGCAAGGAGCTGACCATACCCTCTGTCAATGCCTTTCAGTCATTATCTTTGTTTGGTCCATTCTAGATGCCAAGCCCTCACCGACTATAACAACATACTAGTGGATTTTTCATCTTTGTTTGTCATTTCTACTCAAGTGTGCAAGGTCGAGTGAAAAAGGTGTAAAATTGTTAACTAACACTAATTGACACCATTGTCAGAGATCGAATTGAAGTCCTAGTCACTTGTGTTATTGGGGACTCTTGCAGAGAGCTAGAGTTGGTTGTATGAGTTCAAGTTTGAAAAGTTCATTGCCGTTGTATTTGCTGCAAGTAATCTCAGTTGTGTTTTCAGACAAGTTTGTTCATATTATTTCATGTGTTTGAAAGTTAGGGTTATTTGAGCTTGCATTCGATTTATCTTGGCCATCAATGTTGCAGCACTCCACTAGAGACATGCCAAGAATTGAGAGATTTCATAATTTGACTTATACTGTGTTTATTGCAAAGAACCATTAAAATTTCATGTTGGAAGGTGTTTTTTTCCCTTTTGAACTTAATTTCAAAAATTTCAATGTCTTTGTGCTATTATCTCATCGTTAAACTCCACAAAGTTTATTTTCAACGTGTATCACAACAGTTTGTATACTGTTATACTCTAGAATTTTGATTCTAGTGGCAACTCCAATTTTATCACCCGGTTTCAAGGAATATCAATGCCTATTTTGAATATCTTAATTTTTAGCTTTGAGTGGTCTTTCTTTTGCTTGCAAAGCTTGAAGGATTGAGATCATCCTTTAAAGGTGACTCATCTAAGAAACTTGTTTCGCCCTTAAGTATTCATCAAAGAAGAGGGAGACAAGTTTGGACGCTTGTTGAAGGGCAAAGTTTGTTTGCTAAATAGTATTGATGTAGAGATATCATCAACTTTAACTTCTTACACTTGCTTGCAAGCTTTCCATTCCTTCTTGACCCACATTAGGCCTATCTTGCACAAATGGTCCAAAACTCAAATTCCTACTTATCAAAAGTTCCAAAACACAAAACATTTAGATACTTTATTTCAAACCAGCTCGATCCACTTCTATCATTCATCACCATGCATGTCATTCAATATTCCACTTGTCTTATAGGCCTACTAGCCCTATTTCTAAGTAAATCTCCTTATTGGGAGCCGCTAATAACCTATCTTAAGAAACCAAATACATTTTCAATGACCCTTTTGGGCCATACAAATCATGCATATTTTTCTTAGCACAACTCCCAAGACACAATACAGTTCTTTAAAACACACCTCAATTAGCCCTTCAAATGGATAAATCTCCTTAGTCTGAGCAATGTATAGTCAACCAATCTAAACTATTGATCTTTTTGGATACCTATTTTCCTCATTCAGCTTATCCAACCCTTCTTTCAAGCTCACTTTCAAAGTACATCCCTTTTCCTTCTTTAGCCTATCACCAACTAGGTTCTTAAGCCCTTGAGCACAACATAGGACCCTAAAATTCATACTACAGAGGCCATATAGGTCTTCAAATTATTGTTTCACTTTGAAGACATAAAATTCAACTCAACTACAAAGTTTCATCAAAATTTGACAGCTAGGACTCATTTTATTGGCTAAACCCTAATCTTAGGGTTTTTTGACCCCTATATAGACCGAGAGCCTAATAATTTACATATATTTATCTGTATAGGGTTTCAAACACCCAAACCACCTTTGTTAGGTTTGTATTCGTCATGTTCAACTTTTTACATATTCTAGACACCTTCTCTAATCCATTTCATGTTGAAAACCATCAAATCTCAGTCAACTAAGTGTACCTTTATTGATTGTGCAAGGGTTGGATTAGTCTTACTCCTTCAAACATATTTCAAACTTCACCTGGGTTTATTGCCCAATGTTCACCAACTTTTATGTGTCCTAGAATCAACTTGTCCAATGACCATTCACCTATATCCCTCAATGTTCTTCTTCTACATTTCTTGACTGTGCAAATACTAAGCCATCTTCAGGCTTGTGGTAACAACATGATCTTTTCTTCAATACTCTACTCTCTCCCAACGTATTCCAAATATTCATGACATTATATACTAAAATTTCCACCCATCCAAATCATATGCACAATTATTCTTGTGACAAGAACAAGGAGACAACTCTCTAACTCCCCTTTCAAGGTGGTTGTGAACCCTAGATAAGGTATTAAGTACCAGATTGATTGAGCATTCAAAATTATGTTATATGTTCCTTACTATGGTCATATCAAGACTCCTCTGAGCTTCATGTCAAGTTTCATAGATTACTTAAGAACTTGGAATACTTAATGTCCCTTAACAAACCTCATTTGTCAATTTTGCCACCAACTAGGCAAATGCACAGGTTCCTCCAAACTAAGTTGTTTCTCAACACTTAAACATTCATAGAAGCTTCTAACAACAACTTAAAGGGTTTTCAAGATCAATCACAGACTCATGTTAATAATCAAACCATACCCTTGTATCAACAATCTCCAACACCAACAAACTCTTCCATAAGATTGTTAACTCCATTTAAACTTTTGTCCTGCAACATTTATAAGGATATCTACATCTGAAATGATAAAAGATTACTCAACTATAAAAAATAAGAATACACCAATACCTCAATGAGAATGAATTCATAACAATAACACGTGTTCTTTATTAATCTTCGTCAATCTTAATTACAGCACACAGTCCACAAGAGGACTTGACCATCTTTCTTGAGAGGCGAATCAGTCTTTCCTCATGGCTCCTTATTTTGCATTCTTGGAGCATTATCACCTCCTCTCTCCCCTCCTACGAACCACTACTCACACTATCCCCTTTCTACACATGATATAGACTCTAAAAGATAGATTGGAATTATTTCTTGATCAAGAACTTCTAACACTCTCTAGACCCAGGTAGGGCGGTGGACACTCTAGCTGCCACCTCACACCTCTATTAACATATGACTCATACCCAACTTATGACCTTTCATAAGACCTTAAAGGTCTATTAAAAATTTATTCATCATTTACATATCATCAAAATTTACCCAAACCACTTAAAACCTCTTGAATATTTGAAAATTCCTTTTGGCAGAAAAACTTATTTTGGACTCAAATTCAAATTTCACTCATGAACACGATTCCAAGACACATATTAGACCAATCCTTGAGCATTCCTAAGATTCTCCTACATCATACTCCCAACATCCTAGACCAATCTTTGAGCATTCCTAAGATTCCCCTACATCATACTCCCAAGGGGAGAAAAGAATTTGACACTCGTATTCTTCTTTAGTCAAATGTTCATACAAATGTGTATGCTCTTTGTTGCCACACCTATATCTCTACTTCCTCATCAATGTTATCCTCTTTTCTTTCTCCTGTTACTTCTCATACCGCTGCTGGTACCTATAGTTATTCTTCTTGATTTGCTTTCTTTCATAATCCTCTTCAATCTTCATGGCATTCAGTAGAAGTTGCCATTCCTTATCCATTGTATCTTTTATCAGCTCTATTTTTGCCTCTCCATTAGCGTACTTATCCCATATTATATTCTTTTATTTCTTATCTTCATCCTTGTTTTCACTCTTATTTAACTTTGTACTTTCCCTATTGTCTTTCATATCATTAATCACATAGTCAATCCAATTCATCTTCTCTACTACAGTTGATCCTTCTTTGATGGTCAAATCAGTCAACTCATTACTTTACATCTCCATTTCATGGACTGTCAAATCAGTCACTTTCCCCTTAACCTATTTATCACTTATCTCAAGCACTTCATGTGCTTCTAGCTCTTTCACTGCTCCAATGTAATCATTGAACAAACTTATTGTGTATTTATACAAAACATCATCTTCATCTTCATAATATTCGTCAAAAATTGCATTCAATTCATTACCTATTGTTTGCCTCTCATCGGTCCATTGTTCTTCATTACATAATTCACCATCTTTAGGGAAGCAAATTACCTCATATTCAGTTGTACCTACACTTTTCTATTCATCAACTTTTTCTTCTTTATGGACTGTTGTCCAATAAATGTCTTCATCCCAATCATGCTCTTCACTTTCCATTTCTTAACCTGCATTCAACCATGACAAATCAATGTTAGACTAAAAAATTTGAGGCCCAATTGCCTCTCTTTTTTCCATCAACTTCAATTGTTTAATTATCTCCTTCCATTAGTTTGCACACATTCCATTGCTCGTTGATTCTCTTGCTCTTGCATTCTTTCTATAAAGTTGCATTTTGTTGGGTGAATATTTTGTCGGCCAGCTAACTAGTGACCAAAATAGTTTCTATCACCACATCATAGTGAGATTGGTCGTCCAATGTTGCAGGTTTATCACATCCAAAGGAGACAAATCTCTCCTCTCATCAAGGGGAGGTTCCTTATTAAATATACGGAGCTATATATAATATAAATAAGCAGAAAGTAAGACACAGGGGGTAGGACAAACCATCCATCTCTCTTCTTTCAGAGATGATGCTGAAAAATAGAGGAGAAATATTGGGTGATGGGGAAGGTGCTTCTCTTCTTTCAGAAGCAACTTTCAGCCAAGAGCCAGATTCCTTCCTAAATAGTAGAAATTTTGGTGAGGCAACAGAAGGCACTTCTCTTCTTTCATAAGTGCTTGTTCTTGCAAACAGTAGGACTCTTTTTGGTAACAGGTAACCAAAGGTGCAGAGTAACCAGCACCCTAAAATGTAGCGCAAAGTCTCCACCTCGACTGCCCAAAGAGTATAACACAAAGGATAATGGGGGCACAAAGTTGCCCCAGAATCCTCAACACAAAAAGGAAAGGAAAACACATACTAAAATCAATTGTGAAAGCACAAAGTCTTCTCACAGTTGGTTTCAGGACATTTCTTTGTTACCTTTACTAATTATACGCACCAAATTAAATGAATAAGGACACCTTCAGATGACACAAGTCAGAACAGCACAAAGTCTGGAAAAACCTTTTTTCTCATTCAAATAAAAAGGAAAATGAAATTACAACCTGAGCTCAAAGTCTCAGTCTTCTTTCAAAATGGGCAAAGTTTCGTTCTTGTAAAAATGAGAAGCCTCCTTTACAACAAATGAGAGATTAAAATATATAGAGCCCTAAGAAAGACTTGGGCGCTTGTTTTTCAAAGAAAGACCCGTGCTGTGCATTCAACGCCTTGAATGCATTTTCAGGTTTGTCAAAGGACTACGTTGAAAACAGGGCAGCTGTCTTAACTATTTCATCCCATATGTCTTCTCCTTAATATGGATTGTCTAGTCCTTTGCGTATTTGTCTTTACTTTATGGAAGAAAATAGGCCGCATCCTTGGTTTGGTGCGCTCAGAAGTCTACTCGATCCACTGTTTAACCTTCTAGGAATAACTCTTTTGAAGATATTTTTGGTCCTTTGGTCTCACTCCTCTCTTCACTGCTTAAACGCTTCTTTGCTCTTTATAGCCCTTCTTGCCTAAGTCTTTGGGGGGTCCTTTCTGCGTCTTTGACAAGTGGCAAGTTCTGCTATTATGAAACTCATTAGAAACTCATGGAAAATGGAGTCCATGACACATTTTGCCTGAGCAACTCAAAAGAGAAACACAGATGCAAACACTTGTCACGTTCTGCTGAGCCATAACAGGACACGTGACGTATTCCACTGCACTTTGTATTTTTCCTCGGGCTCCTTTCTACGGGCTTTTCTCTTCAGTTGGGCTTTTCCTTTGCTTTATGCTCCTATCTTTTCCAACTTTGTCTCTTTTTGTTGCGATTTGAGCTATCGGGCTATCTTTCCAGCCAGTCACTTGGTTCTTCCTTTGAGTTCTGCGCTTTATTTGAATTTCAATAGATATTCCCTTACCTTAAATTTGATGTCTGCGGGGACGTCATTGGTTGACTGTTGTTTGAACCATGTTGAACTTTGAACCCATTGAACCACTGAAAGTTCATCGATTCATTGGTTCATTCTGTCTCTTTGTTTTATCGCTTCCTGGTTGAACCATCCGTTGAACCACTTATGTGCCGCTTTTCCTTTGACTGAGGCCATTTTTGAGCTTTTGAACCAATGTTGAACCATTGAACTTTGAACTCTTTTGGTTCAAAGTTCAATCGGTTCATTGGCTTATTCTGTGTCTTGCTCGAACACTGCTTCCTTTTCCTTTCTAAGTTTTGGTTGAACCTTTGAACCTTGAACCCGTTGAACCTTTTGGTTCAACAGTTCAATGGTTCATCTGTTGAAGCCCCTTGAACCTTTCGATTGAACCAACTTTGGTTCAACGGTTCATTCTTCGTTATTTGACAAAGTCCTTTGTTCTTTTGCACCAAGCACATTGAACCAACTTGGTCGTTGAACCCATTGAACCTTTGAACCAAAGTGGTTCAAAGTTCAATGGTTCAAGCCTAAGTCATTTATCATTTGCCAATTAAAATCCTTTTGATTGAACTGAGGCACTGAACCAATCCTGGAAATGACTGAGTGTTAGAAGCTTGTTCTTTTGACTGAACTTGCATGTAGAATCTTTTCTAACCTGTTGAACCTGTGAATCCCCTTTACGAAAAAAGCTTAAAATGAGGAATTTGAAAGCTCAAAATAAATTTTTAGAAGGGGAGAGAGAAATTTTGGTCTGTAGGTTGTCCCAAAAATGAGTGGCATTTTTCGGGGACAACAGCTGGCTCCAATTGGGGAACTACCTTCAGTTGCAAAAATCGATTGAAGGGAGTAGAATCTAGAATCTCCAGTGCCTTAGAAGCGTGCCATTGGGCTACGGAGTCATGCTACCCAAAAAAAAAGGTTCCAAAAAATGAAAACAAAAAGCACAAAATAGAACTAAAGACTATACAAATATACATATGTACAGATGATCTTATCTGATGCCTCAAGATTTGAAGCACTTAAGATGCTGCCCACTACGAGATAGTGAAAATAGTGTGCCATCCTGATAAACCAGTAGAAAACCATTTTGTCCCCATAAACGGTGACAGGCGAATGGAACTCTCCACTAGGAAACCATTTTTTTGTGCCTTCCTCTTGGTTTTTTCTCTTGCTGCCCTTTGGCAAGACTTGCTTTATAGTCTGAGAACCATGAATCTTTGCTCTCCTTGCAAAGAGTTCCTTTTCTTGATTTTGATGGGCAACAGTGCAGCCTAGTACCATAATTTGTTGTTCTAATAGTTCAGCCCAGCACATGTCTTGATTATCCCCCTCAGATATCTTAGATTCTTCTTTATTTGGAAGGGAGGGTTCTCTTGCACTTATGTTGCACTCCATTTTTTCTGCTATTTCATCCCTGCCTAAAGACTCAAATAAAATTTGGGCTGCATAGGCCACCGTTTGGGTCTCGACACATTTGACATGATCAATTATGTCAAATGGCTGGATTGGACTAGGCACAGGGGATGGGAGTTCTTTTTGGTTTATGGGAGGGGTGGGAGAATTGATCTGCGAAGTTGAAGTAAAAGGTGCAAAAATGTTTGGGATACTTACTTTCTCAGCAATCACTGGGTCCTTCGGCTGGATAGGCAGAGTGGTCTCACTCTTAGCAATCAAAATTGCAAGCTGAGGTCGCTTCTCTGTTTCTCCTTTATCAGCTTGTTGAGCTAACTAATTCTGGGATTGGGTGATCACAGCATATGATCCCTCGGATGCTCCACCTTTACTTATGGGTTCATCCTAGTAATCCAGAAAACCGATGTGGGAGTCACCAGCTGACTCTTCTTACTCCTCCGTGAAGAGACCAGCATCATTTTCTTGATTAAACTCAGGTTGGAAAGAGAAATCATGCTTTATTTCCAAATACCCAACTGCTGAGTTGGCTGGAGGTGCTTCATTGGCAAGGTTCCTCTGTGGGGGAGGAAGATGATTGGGTTGCCCTTGATGTACCTGATCAGGGAATGTCCTCCTTGGTACATCTCTGTATGAAGGGGTAGATGACATCCCTTATGCCATTTGTCTTCTGAGGGCCAACACTTCATTTGCTAGCTTCTGCACCATTGGATCAGTGGTGGCTGCAGGTGAGTTATCAAAAGATGAGGAAGATGTGCCTTTGTTTGAATCCCTGTTATCTTTCCAGCCAAGATAAGGTCATCTTCTAACTCAGTGGCTAAGTCTTGAGCAGCGTCAAGATCTGTATGTCTAGCCCGTCTCAACAGAAAACTCACTTCAAGAAGCTGTGAGTTGATGAAGAAACACATGAGATTATGAGGTGTAGGTTGGGCGATCATGGGAATCTTGTGCCTCAACTTGTTGAACCTGGCAAGTCACTGATCTAATCTGCAGATGGTAAAACCAGTCTGCAGCAGCACCTTGTAGTGTCTCCAAAAAAACTCTGACTGCCACGTCTTCAAATTCCACCCCTATCACATCACAAGTTATGCTGAAAGCTGCAATGTGTTTATCAGGGTGGACTCTTCCATCACCAAAGAATTTGGAGAAATTTTTCCTTGAACTGAGTGGTAGCTCATGCAGGGGTGGAGTTAGATTAAGTGGGCCAAATGAGTTACCCCAGGGGCCTCGAACTGCCATGATTAGATTATGAAAAATAGGGATAACACATCTGAGAGGAAATGCCAGATGGTAGAACAAAAATGAAAAAGAACTGGCCCTGCTTTAACTTAAAGCTTGAGGCTTCAAACTGTGCTTTCTTTCCCAGCAGATCCAGTTTGTAGACCAGATAATATAATGGAGATGGATGAAGATGGAGATGGATGAAAATGGTAAGGCTATAAATGGATAATGGGTAAGACCCAGATGGGAGTCGCCAGACTCTATAATGAATAAGGTGATAATGATAATGGGTAAGACACAAGTGATGTTTCAATCGGAAACTTGAGGTTCTAAATTGTACAAAATTACTGTGTCCCCAGTGAAATCGCCAAAAACTCTTGGGTGAATATTTTGTCGGCCAGCTAACTAGTGACCAAAATAGTTCCTATCACCACAGCATAGGAAGATTGGTTGTCCAATGTTGCAGGTTTATCACATCCAAAGGGGACAAATCTCTCCTCTCATCAAGGGGAGGTTCCTTATTAAATATGCGGAGCTATATATAATATAAATAAGCAGAAAGTAAGACACAGGGGGTAGGACAAACCATCCACCTCTCTTCTTTCAGAGATGATGCTGACAAATAGAGTAGAAATACTGGGTGATGGGGAAGGTGATTCTCTTCTTTCAGAACCAACTTTCAGCCAAGAGCCAGATTCCTTCTTAAATAGTAGAAATCTTGGTGAGGCAATAGAAGACACTTCTCTTCTTTCATAAGTGCTTGTTCTTGCAAACAACATGACTCTTTCTGGTAACAGGTAACCAAAGGTGCAAAGTAACCAGCACCTTGAAATGTAGCGTAAAGTCTCCACCTCGACTGCCCAAAGAGTATAACACAAAGGATAATGGGGGCACAAAGTCGCCCCAAAATCCTCAACACAAAAAGGAAAGGAAAACATAGACTAAAATCAATTGTGAAAGCACAAAGTCTTCTCACAGTTGGTTTCATGACACTTCTTTGTTACCTTTACTAATTCTGTGCACCAAATTAAATGAATAAGGACACCTTCAGATGACACAAGTCAAAACAACACAAAGTCTGGAAAAACCTGCTTTTTCATTCAAATAACAAGGAAAATGAAATTACAACCTGAGCTCAAAGTCTCAGTCTTCTTCTTTCAAAATGGGCAGAGTTTCGTTCTTGTAAAAATGAGAAGTCTCCTTTACAACAAATGAGAGATTACAATATATAGAGCCCCAAGAAAGACTTGGGTGCTTATTTTTCAAAGAACAACCCATGCTGTGCATTCAATGCCTTAAATGCATTTTCAGGTTTATCAAAAGACTGCGTTGAAAACAGGGCAGCTGTCTTAACTATTTCATCCCATATGTCTTCTCCTTAATATGGACTGTCTAGTCCTTTGCATATTTGTCTTTACTTTATGGAAGAAAACAGGTCGCGTCCTTGGTTTGGTGCGCTCAGAAGTCTACTCAATCCACTGTTTCACCTTCTAGGAATAACTCTTTTGAAGATATTTCTGGTCCTTTGGTCTCGCTCCTCTCTTCACTGCTTAAGCGCTTCTTTGCTCTTTATAGCCCTTCTTGCCTAAGTTTTTGGGGGGTCCTTTCTACGTCTTTGACAAGTGGCAAGTTTCGTTGTTATGAAACTCATTAGAAACTCACAAAAAATGGAGTCCATGACACATTTTGCCTGAGCAACTCAAAAGGGGAACATGGATGCAAACACTTGTCACGTTCCGCTGAGGCATAACAGGACACGTGACGTATTTCGCTGCACTTTGTCTTTTTCCATCGGAGGCTTTTCTGCAGGCTTTTCTCTTCAGTCGGGCTTTTCCTTGGTTTTATGCTCTTGTCTTTTCCAACTTTGTCTCTTCTTGCTGCGATTTGAGCTATCGAGCTATCTTTCCAGCCAGTCGCTTGGTTTTTCCTTTGAGTTCTGTGCTTTTTTTGAATTTCAATGGATTTTCCCTTACCTTAAATTTGACATCTGCGAGGACGTCATTGGTTGACTGTTGCTTGAACCATGTTGAACTTTAAACCCGTTGAACCACTGAAAGTTCATTGATTCATTGGTTCATTATGTCTCTTTATTTTATCGCTTCTTGGTTCAATCACTTTCACACTCTTTGGTTGAACCATCCGTTGAACCACTTGTGTGCCACTTTTCCTTTGACTGAGGCCGTTTTTGAGCTTTTGAACCAATGTTGAACCATTGAACTTTGAACTCTTTTGATTCAAAGTTCAATCGGTTCATTGGCTTATTCTGTGTCTTGCTCGAACACTGCTTCTTTTTCCTTTCTAAGCTTTGGTTGAACCTTTGAACCTTAAACCCGTTGAACCTTTTGGTTCAATGGTTCATCCATTGAAGCCCCTTGAACCTTTCGATTGAACCAACTTTGGTTCAATGGTTCAACGGTTCATTCTTCGTTATTTGGCAAAGTCCTTTGTTCTTTTGCACCAAGCGCGTTGAACCAAACTTGGTCGTTGAACCCATTGAACCTTTGAACCAAAGTGGTTCAAAGTTCAATGGTTTAAGCCTAAGTCCTTTATCATTTGCCGATTGAAATCCTTTTGATTGAACTGAGGCGCTGAACCAATCCTGAAAACAACTGAGTGTTAGAAGCTTGTTCTTTTGACTGAACTTGCCTGCAGAAGCTTTTTTGACCTGTTAAACCTGTGAATCCCCTTTACGAAAAAAGCTTAAAAATGAGGAATTTGAAAGCTCAAAACAAATTTTGAGAAGGGGAGAGAGAAACTTTGGTCTGTAGGTTGTCCCAAAAATGAGTGGCATTTTTCGAGGACAACACATTTGACTCTCTTCTTGATCTTAATTCCACACTTCAAACTATACACATTATACATTTGCATTATCTCTCTTTTCATCCTTGCCAATGCATCTTTCATTTCTTTTATTTCTATCTCCATCATTCTCTCATTATGACATTCATATTTAACCATGTCTCTCACTTTTTTTTACCTCTCATTTCATTTTCATCTTTAGTACCTCACTTGGGTACATACTCTTCGTCTTTTATTGGCCTCAATTGGACCACCTTCTTTTGGTTCATACTTGGAACCCCTCTCAACATTTATCTTAAACCTCACTAGGGCCTTTCCACCTCTTTTCCTTCACACTAGGATTGTTTCCTCTTTCCTAAGCTCTATTTATGAGCTTATCTCTTTTGATTTTATTAATAACTCTCTTGATTCAGGGTTACCACCTTAATCCTCTCTTATCTCTTTTTTTATCTCACCTATCACATACCATCAAAAATGCATCCAAACTAAATAATCAACCACAAATAATTCATACCTTTCTTCATTTGCCTTCTCAATTATGTCATGCAACAAGATTCCTTGCAAATTGTCTTCTTGCTTGCTTACCTACAAATTCATGCAACATGCACTATAAACCATGTAATCATAAATTATATACCTATATATACCTATTCCTAGAGCATTTAGATGGATCTGATACCAAATGATGCAAAGCTTTCATCAACTTTAACTTCTTCTTACACTTGCTTACAAACTTGCCATTCCTTCTTGACCCACATTAGGCCTATCTTGCACAAATGAACCAAAACTCAATTTTCTGCTTATAAAAAGTTCCAAAACACATAAAAAAAATTAGATACTTTATTTCAAACCATCTCAATCCACTTACATCATTCATCACCATGCATGTCATTCAATTTCTACTTCTTATCTTCTAAGCCTACTAGCCCTATTTCTGAGTAGATATCCTTGTTGGGAGAAACTAATAACCTGTCTTAAGAAACCAAATAAATTTTCAAGGACCCTTTTGGTCCATACAATTGCATATTTCTCCTAGCACAACTCCCAAGACATAATACACTTCCTTCTTTAAACCACACCTCAATTAGACCTCCAAATGGACAAATCTCCTTAGTTTGAGCAATGTATGGTCAACCGATCTAAACTATTGATCTTTTTGGATACCCTTTTTCCTCATTCATCTTATCCAACCCTTCTTTCAATCTCACTCTCAAAGTACATCCCTTTTCCTTCTTTAGCCTATCACCAACTAGGTTCTTAAGCCCTTAAGCATAACATAGGACCCTAAAATCTGCACTGTAGAGGCTGTATAGGTCTGTAAATGCTTGATTCACTTAGAAAACATAAAATCCACCTCAACTGCAAAGTTTCATCAAAATTTGATGGTTAGAACTCATTTCATTGGTTAAACCCTAATCTTGGGGTTTCTTGACCCCTGTATAGGCCGAGAGCCTAATAAATTGCATATCTTTATTAGTATAGGGTTTCAAAGACCCAAACCACCTTTGTTAGGTTTGTATTCATCATGTTCAGCTTTATACATATGTTAGATACCTTCTCTAATCCATTCCATGTTGAAAACCATCAAATCTTAGTCAACTAAGTGTACCTTTATTAATTGTGCAGGGGTTGGATTAGTCTTACTCCTTCAAACATCTTTCAAACTTCACCTAGGGTTATTTCCCAATGTTTACCAGCTTTTATGTGTCCTAGATTCAACTTGTTCAATGACCATTCACGTATATCCCTCAATGTTTTTCGTCTACATTTCTTGACTGTGTAAATATTAAGCCATCTTCATGGCTGTGGTAATAGCATGGTCTTTTATTAAATACTTTCCCAATGTATCCAAAGCTTCATGACCTTATATACTGAAAGGTCCAACCATCCAAATCATATACATAATGATTCTTGTGACAAGAACAAGGAGACAACTCTCTAACTCCCCTTTCAAGGTGACTGTGAACCCTAAATAGGGTATTAAGTACCAAATTGACTGAGCATTCAAAATTATGTTATATGTTCCTTACTATGGTTATATCAAGACTCCTCTAGGCTTCATGTCAAGTTTCATAAATTACTCAAGAACTTGGAACACTTAATGTCCCTTAACAAACCTCACATGTCAATTCCGCCACCAACTAGGCAAATGCACAGGTTCCTCCAAACTGAGTTGTTTCTCAACACTTACACATTCATATAAGCTTCTAATAACAACCTAAAGGGTTGTCAAGATCAAGCATAGACATAGGTTAATAATCAAACCATATCCTTGTATCAACAATATCCAACACAAGCAAACTCATCTATAAGATTGTCAACTCCATTTAAACTTTTGTCCCACAACATTTATAAGGATATCTACATTTGAAATGATAAAAGATTACTCAACTATATCAAACAAGAATACATCAATACCTCAATGATAATGAATTCATAACAACAACACATGCTCTTTATTAATCTTTGTCAATCTTAATTACAACACACATTCCGTGAGAGGACTTGACCATCTTTCTTGAGAGGTGAATCAATCTTTCCTCATGGCTCCCTGTTTTGCATTCTTGGAGCATTCTCACCTCCTCTCTCCCCTCCTATGAACCACTACTCACACTATCCCCTTTCTACACATGATATATACTCTAAAACATAACTTTGTAACTGTTTCTTGGTAAAAAAACTTCTACCAATCTCTAGACCCACGTAGGGTGGTGGACACTCTAGATGCCACCTCACACCTCTTTTAACATATGACTCATAACCAACTTATGACCTTTCATAATACCTTAAAGGTCTATTACAACTTTATTCATCATTTACATGTCATCAACATTTACTCAGATCACCTGAAACATCTTGGAAATTTAAAAATTCCTTTTGGTAGGAAAACTTATTTTGGACTTAAATTCAAATTTCACTCACAAACATGACTCCAAGACACATTCTAGATCAATCCTTGAGCATTCCTAAGATTCCCCTGCATTAAGTATCTAGATTGCCAAGATCCTAATAATCTTGATATTTTTGAGGACTTTCATATCTCTTTTAGTCACTATGAAACTTATAGTCCTAATTATTATCCAGCTCCTTCTCAACCAGATGAATCCCCTCCTAAGTTTGATCCACCAAGCCCCCTCATTCACCCCCTCACGTCCCTTTGCTAGTTGTTCTTGAACCTCCAATTAAACCAATCATGAGGCATAGAGACCCAAATGAGACTGAATGTCTTGCATTCCATGTTCCCAGATTCAGTCCTATCAATTTTGATGACATGGAAGGTTATCCTAATAAAGTCCCAAACAAATTAAGGAAATGCCTTCCAAAATTCAAGGGGAATAATGAAATGAGTGGTGATCAGCACTTGAGGGATTTTCACATGGTCATTGAATACTATGATGTTGAGCATGAGGATGTATGCATCAAGTTGTTTATGCATATGCTGGAAGAAGATGCTCTTGAGTGGTTCAATTCACTTCCTCGTGGATGCATTGATTCATGGGAAGAGATGAAGAATGTTTTCAGAATTCAATATGGTAATAGAGTTGATCCAAGGTTCTTTTTGGCTGAGTTTGAAAACATCAAGAAGAACCCCAATGAGTACATGCAAGACTTCAACACACGGTTCAACAAAGCTATGATGTCGCTGCCCAAGAACATAAGGCCTAGTGATACAACGTGCTTGATAAAATATTGTGATGCCTTTGATAAGAAAGTTGCATATTACTTGTGGGACAAGGCTCCCACGAACCTGTGGTTGGCATTCAATATGGCCATCCAAATTGAGAACAACATAAAGGCTGTGGGAAAGCCCATGAACAAGCATGCTAATGTGAAGTTGGTCAATCCTGAAAAAACATAGTCCACTAAGAATGCCAATCTTGAGGAGATGGTTAAGACTTCGGCCTATGTTTTCAAAGAGATATCATACAACCTTTCCAGGGCTGAGAAGGGATCCCTCATTTTTCTTAGTCAAGAGAGGGCACCAAATCCGAATCAAACACAAAGCAGGCCTACTTTCCATAATCAAGACAATGATGGAAGGAAGAGGCCTGCACATGATGAAAGAACATATAGACATCATAATAGAGGGGTTGTGAAAGAAGTGCATGCTATGTTAAATGCCAAAGTGAATGCAGTAGGTGGTGACATTGATGTTGATTGGTGTGACAAGTGCTTCCTTCCACATCCTCCATGTGATACAGCTGAATTGATTGATGAAGATGTGGATGAATATGAATTTGCATCATCTGGTGATGAAATTATGATGTTCAATTGTCAAAATCCCGAAAGAAAGATATCCACCTCCATAGAATTGATGAGTGCTGTTATTATTGATATGTTTTGGAGTATGATACAAAAGGCATGTGTCCTAACTTACAAATTTGCTTGTGAGGTTAATATGGCACAGACATATGAATTTCTTATTCATGATTTTGACTTTTTAAGATCAATGATGATTAAAAAATATGATGGAGGAATTCCATCAATTGAGGATAGGCAACTACTAATTAATGCAACAATTGCCCAAGATAAGGAACACTACTTGAGAAGTAGGCAACCAATTATTGTTCCTCAAAACACTACCCCTAAAAATCCAAGCGTAGGGGATGCAAGTAAGGAAGCTAAAAAAACTATGATATTTCTTAATACTTCCAAATCGGTACCCATTTCCCAAGTTGTGAAGCTTAGAGGAGTTCCCGCTAAAAATAAAGTACCTTTGCTATCTAGTATTCCTAAGGGTGTGAATGATGTTAAACAAAATCCACCTTTGAAGGCTACTACTAAGCATGCAAATCCACCCCAACCTACTCCACTTCAGACCTTAAATGATTGTATTACATCTGAAGGTGTTGTTGCCCTTCCACTAAATACTTTTCTTCCTCAGTATAATATATGTGATATGACCCAAGTGTTGAGCCACCTGAAAATCAACGTGCCACTTGTTAAATTATTAATAATACCTAAGCATAGGAAGAGGGCATTTGAATACTTGAAATTTGGTGAGAAGTTGGCTGCAAATGAAATTGATTTGACCTAAACACCCCCAAAAAGTGATGAAGAATCTGAAGAGGTTGTTGAACCTGCTCTGGAGGTCTATTTGGGGACTACATTAGTAGAGAGTCAGCTGAATGTGGATCCATTTTATACAACCATGTTGATAAATTGTCTTATTATCCACAATTGCATGTTTGATATTAGTGCTTCTTATAACATAATACCCCTGGGTGTCTTAAATGAGCTTGGAATTAAGATTACATCAGCCTTTGGCAATTGTTATGCCATGGACTCACGAGAAGTTCCAGTTGTTGGACAAGTCAAGGGGTTGGTAGTGCATCCATATAAGTATTTGAATATGGACGTGGTAGTTGTGGACTGCCTGCCTAAGTGGAGGATGTTGTTGTCATGTAAATGGGCTAATAACATGGGTGAAAGTGTACAAATGGACCTTTCATACGCCACCATTCCATTGGAGGATAAGATGGTTAAACTTTATAGAGAGCCAAAGATGTTACATGTAATTGAAGATCCAAAACATGCTCAAAATGAAGTATTGTACACAGACGTTAGGCTTGGGAACTTCATTAGGAATATTGACACTAATGAACAGCCTAATGCTCTTGATGTTGAACCTAACAACGAAGGTGTAGTTTGGAAGATGTGTTTTGATGGGGCTTGCTCCAATATTGGCAATGGAGCAAGGTTACATTCTATGCCCCCAATGGTAAGTGTTTCAAGTTTTATTTTTAGTTGTCCTTTGAGTTCACTAATAATACTATTGAGTATGAGGCACTCTTGCTTGCTTTATGGATTGCCTACGAACATGGAATTAAAAGCTTGATTGTCAAAGGTGATTTCAAGCTAATGGTAAAGCAAGTCTGCAATGCTTATGCTACCAAAAATAAAAAGTTGAAACAATACCAAAATGTTGTCTGGGATTTGCTTGAATTATTTGATGCATTCAATCTTTGTTATCATGATAGAATTTTCAACTACGCTGACAGACTTGCAAGGTTAGGTGCTCAATTTGACATTGCAAATACAATCCCTCATTGTTAGTATCCCTCATTGTTAGTATCAAGTGAAGGTGATTATTAAGCCTTCAATCCTAAACAATGTTCATCACTGGCAAGTGTTTGATGATGATGAACAAATTAAGAAGTTTCTAAATTGTGACGTTGTGTTTCATGATCAGCGCATAGACTTAGAATTTATGGTTCAGATTTGTGACAGAAAAGAAACCTTGTTTGGGAAGGACATTATCCAACTGAAGGCAAAAATGCTCCCTAGAGGATTGGTAAGTTTAGAAGCATCTTTTGATGGAGCAGATAGAGTCAAGACTCAAGACTCATTTATTTCAAAGGACGTGACTGAGTGTAATTTAGGTTCTCATGAGAATCCAAGGAAGGTTTGGCTGGGTACTCACCTAAGTGCAACTGAGAAGCAAGTTTAATGCAGCTGCTAAGAAAGTAGCATGATTGTTTAGCATGGTCTTATTCTAAGTTAAAAGCATACATGGAAGACTTATTCCAACATGTCATCCCATTGTAGCCTGATAGCAAGCCTTTCAGGCAAAAATAAACACCTATTAACCCCATCTTGGCCACTATGATGCCAGATGAGTTAAAGAAGCTAAAAGACGGTGGTATCATTCAACCCATCAAGCATTCATCGTGGGTTGCAAATTTAGTCCCTGTGAGAAATAAAAATGGTGACTTCTACTTGTGTGTGGATTTCCAAAATTTGAATAAAGATTATTTAAAAGATAGTTATCCCCTGCCCAATATGGACAACTTGTTGCAAAGTCTTATAAGATCAGAGATATTGTCCACTTTATACAACTTCTCAGGATATAACCATGATGTGGTGAAGGAATTCAAGAGACCCAAGACCGCATTTACAATGACTTGGGGCATGCATGTTTATATGAGAATGCCTTTCAGGTTAATGAATGCTAGTGCAATGTTTCAACAAGCCATGGACATTGTTTTTGCAAGGATGATTAACAAGTTTATAGTTATGTATCAGGATGATATTACTGTGTACTCCAAGACTAGAGAAGAACATTTGGAGCATCTAGACAAAGTGTTGATTAGATGCAGGGAGTTTGGCATTTTGCTCAATCCAAAGAAATGTCACTTCAGAATACAAAAGGCCAAGTTGTTGGGACATATAGTGTCCAAGGATGGTGTCATGATTGACCCCAAGAGGGTAAAATCCATTGACAAAGTGCCCATCCCACAGTCCAAGAAAGGAATCCAATCCTTTTTTGGACAAATTAATTTTGTAAAGAGGTTTGTGTCCAACTTTGTAGAGATTACTTTTCCTATCATTTCTATGTTGAAGAAGGACCAAGTCATCAAGTGGGAAGAGAAGACCATGCAAGCGTTCAATGACATCAAAGGAGCTTTAAAGTCTGCTCCTATTTTGGCCAGCCCTGATTACACTAAACCATTTCAGATATTCTCTTTTGCATCATACAATACCATTGTTGTTGTCCTTTTGCAAAAGAAGGAAGATGGTCATGAGAAGCCTATAGCTTTATTTAGCAAAGATATGCAATGTGCTGAAATGAATTACACCATCATGGAAAAATAGGCCTTCGCTATCTTAAAGGTTGTTAAAACGTTTAGACCTTATATTCTGAGCTCAAAGATTGTTGTTTATGTTCCACATACCATGGTGAAGGACATTTTAACTCAGACTGAAGTATCCAGCAAGAGATGCAGGGGGGTCAACAACTTGAAAGAGTATGACATGGATATTCATACCACCATGTTAGTGAGAGGGATGGGTCTAGCCAAACTCATGGCTGAGACCAATTTGCAAGTTGTTGAAGTAAATATTGTTATTTTCAATGTTGATGATTCCTTGAGTCCATTTAACATGTCTCCATGGTATAAAGACATTATCTATTACTTGCAAAACCTAAATTGTCCCTTGACTTGGACAAGAATCAAAGGAGGACTCTTAAGCTTGTTTCCCAAAAGTACCTTTTGACTGAAAACAAACTTGCATGAAAGAATTCGGATGGGGTTCTCCTAAGATGCACGACAAAAAAACAAACTGCTGACCTGATTGAATATTTTTTGTTGACCAGTTTGTGAATCATGCATGTCAAAATGGGCACCCCCCTCCTTTTTTGCCTTGAAACCTTGTTATTCATGACCTTTTGCCCTGAAACTAGGTCTTAACCCTTTAAAAATCAAGGAAAAATTGCTTT
This sequence comes from Torreya grandis, assembly GCA_037957365.1. NCBI lineage: Eukaryota > Viridiplantae > Streptophyta > Pinopsida > Cupressales > Taxaceae > Torreya > Torreya grandis. Next base: position 2,072,509 of record JARHVA010001683.1, on the reverse strand, counting down.
TATGCAAGTGCAGGTGTTGTCTCATCAAGCATTGGTCTTTTTTAGCACTCACAGAGCAAATTGGGTTCTCAGAACAACATTACTTGTAAGTTTTACAAGTAATAAGCAATAGCAGTTAACAAACCCAAAAGGGTCTATGGCCAGTTCTAGTGCAAGTCGGGTTTTGCAAAGTACTTTACTTGCCAGTTTTCATGAGTAAAAGCAGTTCAAAAACCCAAAAGGGTCAGAGCAGTGCATTTCAGGGTTACGAGGGGACCTGTCTTATGAATTTTATAATTTGAAGCTGAAGAGAAACCCGATAAGGGTCAGAGTAGTTCGATTCGAGTTTGTGGGATTACTTGACTTATGATCTTTCATGAGTTGGAGTCATTCACAAACTTGAAAGGGTAAGAAAGAAGCAATCGGGTTTTTGAGACATCTTTACTTCAAAGCTTTTCGAGTAAGTCTTTCGGAAGAGCCCAAAGTGGTCTTAGACGCTTCTTAAGGAAAGTGTTTTTCCACGGAGGGCACCTGGGCATTTTGTAGGGTCATTTGCAATTTCCCTGAAGGGTATGTGCCCTTGCGGGGGGCACTTCAAAGATGAAATTGGCCTTTACAAAAGTTTTGAAGGGCAACTAGAGGCTCAAAATGCCCTTGCATAGGGCACTTTGAGAAATATAGGGACCATTTTCATAAGCTCGAAGGGCACTTTTGGCTCGAAATGCCCTTGTGGGGGGCAATCGGTTGAAGCAAAGGGGCAAAGACAAGAAGCCCGAAGGGCACTTGCCCTTTGGAAAAAGTGACAAGTGGAAGCAGTTTTCATTCAGACAAAATGTCTGAAGGAAAATCGAAGAAGGCAAGCCAAGGTCGAATTCCTTCGGACAAAATGTTTGAAGGAATTCCTTTGAACATTTTGTCTGAAAAAATTTGATGGTCACAGAAAACCCAACGGCTGACAATGAAAACCAGCAAGCCAAGAAGGCAAGGAACAAAGCCAAGGAGAATTCCTTTGAACAAAATGTTTGAAGGAATTTCTTCGAACATTTTGTCCGAAGGACATATCGAAGAGAAACCCGCCAAGAAATCGAAGGCCCAAATGAGTAAAGACAAAATAGGAGAAACCAAGGCAAAGAAGAAATCAAAGGAAATAGACAAAACACAGTGAAGTAGAGAGTGAAAAAAGACAAAGCTCAAAACAAATCCAACAACTTGATAAAGTCAAAGCATAGAATCAATGACCACTCAGACCAAGACAGGTGGCATGAACAACTTAGCAAAAGGAGTCAATACATTTGGGTGGAAAATATCTATCGAAAACCAATAAATAGATTGATTTTTGAATTATAGAGGAGAGCAGCCTATGTTTTCACACTTCACCATTAATGCACAATCACTTGCATCCAGCATTGAAGAGAGCATGGTCCAGCGACAACTTAGAAATGGCTTTGTCAGTTGCTAGGAGTATCCCATGCTTTTGCAGGCCTAGGATAGCAAGGGTGACAACTTGGACATCTATAACATGGCTCTCCCATACGTAGTTTGAAGAATATGATAGCAACATGGTCTCTTGTCTCAGAAGTGTTTAACTCCAGCATGGGTCTCCTTTTCTTGTTCTATCAACATCTTGCTCTATATAATTGCAACTTCTCATTTTGAGAGGAGATCTCTTAGCTTGTATGGCGAAGCCCTGAAGAAATTTACCTTGAATCAGAAAAACATTTTTACCTCCATTTGAGCTTGCACTTTTGCATGTCTATGGTTTTATTTTGTGTTAAGTCATTTTCTTTTCATGCTTTCATAAGTTTATTCCAACATATCTAGTGCATAGTGATTTTCTTTTTTTTACAAGTCACAAAAAGTGTCCAGAGCGAGTATAGGCAAGTGAATGGGCTGCCCAATAGTGTGTTTAAAACACCTATTATGCTAGTTTCTTCCTCCTTGCATCTTTATAGGACCCCTACTGAAATACTGATGCAAGGAAGTGTTTCTCACATAAATGAAGTGTATGATTGTTGTCCACGGTTCAAAGTGTATGCCAAAGCTGAGTAGATCAATTGTTTTGGTGCATCACCTCTTAGCTTAGGTCCCATTTTCAATATTCTCTCTCCTTTTTCATCCCCCCCATAATTAGCAGTAGGAGATCTAGGGCCTCAAGGTGCATCAAGGGGAGCTAGCCCCTAATCTAGAGATTCATCCTTCATGTTTGCCACCCATAGCAAGAGGGATGTCTCCATTATGTCGTGTGGATGAAGAGACCTAAGCCTCCCTTTAGAGGGTGAAACCCACCGCGTCAACATTTTCATAGTGGAGTATGTGGTGTCCATTATTCACCTAAAGTCACAGCTCATAAAATTTTGAGAGCTAGTTATTGGTGGTCGTCACTATTCAAAGATGTTGCTCATAAAGTTAGAAAGTGCGAGAAATGTTAGCACTTTACTAGGAGGATGAAAGCTTCGAGTTCTCTTCCTTTGCAACCTGTGACAATTGAAGGCCCATTTAGACAATGGGGAATGGATTTCATTGGAAAAATTGTTGATTCATCAATCACTGAACATAAATGGATATTAGTTACAATTGACTACTTCACAAAATGGGTTGAGGCGGTCCCTAGAAAGAAGGCTACACACCAGGTGGTTATGGATTTTTAGCTAAATTAGATTATTTATAAATTTGGTGTGCCTGTCAAAGTTATTACTGATAATGACATGAGTTTCAAAGCTAAACCTTTAGTAGCATTATGTAAAGAGTACAGGATTGAATTGACTTATGCTCCCAATTACAACCCTCACGAAAATGGGCAAGCAGAATCCAATAACAAGAACTTGATCAAAATCATTACACAAATATTGGAAGCAAATAAGAAGAAATGGGGTGAACAACAAAAGTTTGCTTTGTGGGCTGACAGGATCACATCCAAGAGAGTTATAAGGAAAAGCCCTTTTGAGCTTGTCTATGGAGCTCAAACAGTTTTGTTTATGAATTTGTAGTTTCCAACCTATCAGCTCATGTAGTAACTAGAATATGATAAGCAAATCAACCACGATGAAAGCATGATGAACAAGATTATTGAGTTTGATGAAATTAAAAGACAAGCTCATGAAAGACACCTCAAGTTCAAGGAAAAGCTAAAGAATATATTTGATAGGAAGGTCACTCTAAGAACCTTCTGAGTAGATGATTTGGTTCTACTTTGGGACAACATGAATGAAGAGAAAGGCAAGCATGGTAAATTTGATGCCTTGTGGATGAGTCCCTATTCCATCAACTATCGGATTGGGGAACACATTTTTTTTTTGAGAGACCTAGATGGTGAAATACTAGATCTGTCAGTCAATGGGAGACATCTGAAACACTTCCTTGATTGAGTTTGCAACTGTGTACATACTTGTATAGTGTATAGTCTTGTTGTTTTGTTGTTTTATTACCCCTTTGCTTTGGGCCTTGCTTGTACAATTTTCTTTCGTGTTTTTGTCGTGTGTTCATTTTTAGGTCCTCCTGATATGTTTTTGTTAGTTTGCCTTGTTTTGTTGAGCCTTCATGGGTCTCTATTGATATAAATTGACTAAGTGTTGACTTCGTGACCTGATGGATTGGCACTTGGTCTTACGTTCTGGGGTTCTTTGCACACTTGCAGGGGGTGTACATACCCGAGTGAGAGCCAATATTAGTGCCCAAAATTACATTAAAGAAATTGAACCCTTTATAAGTATAAATGCCTAATTTGTTTATCCCACTTCTTGTTTCAAGTGTTCATCAGAGGTCAAGTGCCCTGTAGTAGATTAAATAACTTTCCTTTTGATCTTGGAGGTAGGTTCTTTATGGAGTTAGTGCAGGGCTTTAGATTAGTTTCTTTCCTGATTCAATGAATCTTTTTCAAGACAATGTTCAGACTCCAAATTCACCTAAATGCTCAAAGAATTTCATAATTCATAAATACAGGTTGCAGGTGTAATAGAGTCGATTTGGACTAGACAATGTTTGGGAAACAAGATTTCATGTTAATTTGGTCTTTACTAGCCTTTCATCTATCAAAAGCCAAGTTGAATTCATGTTTGAGCATCTTAAAACCCTTGTTCCAATTTCCTTAGCTTAGGCCCTTTGATTTAAATTCAAATTTGACAGGAACAATTTATGCGGGAACGCTTTAAATATGCCATGGACTTAGTTTAATTTTTATACTAAGGTTTAGTCATGTTTATTAACACGACCAAACCTTAGTCTAAAATTCATATTTGGTCATTTTTATATCTCATGGCCCTTGGTCCCTTTTATCCATTAACATGGTCTAGCTAACATTTGTTCCCTTTGTTATAAACTTAGCTTAAATTCCTATCCTAAAGCTTCTATCGTATTTATTAGTGCAACAAAACCTTAGGCTAAGACTTTATACTAAGTTCTTTATTCCCTGAACTCTGACTTAATTGTTTTCATGTTAATTTGGAGCTAATCATGTCCGACCTAGTGTAACACAATTGAATGATGCATGTTAACTCGGGGAAACATGATCAGATGGTGCGTGATCAAAGCTAAAAAGTCAAAATGGTTTAGAACAAGCATGGAAGTGACAAGTGTCAAGCTCGTAGGGAACAATTTAAAACTCGAGCATGTCCCTGTCAATCGACGGTACGTGGCAAAGCATACATATTCCAATCGATGGTGAGCAAGAAGATGACAAGTGTCACCATTGTGGGAACCCTGTCAGAGATCCAATGGTACATAGAGCAAAGGACTGAACCCTATGGATAGAGATCAATGGAGCGCGTCTGATCCGTGCAAATGAGATCAACAATGTGAGATGAAGGTGGACATTTCAAAAGGACTTAGGACAAATGCAGAAGCCTCAAGTGTCAATCCCACAACTCATGATTAAATCTTGAGTATATTTCAAAGATCCAACAGTGCAAGCGAAGAGTTGACAATTCAATGGGGCTAGATATCTAATGAGAGGTTGCCACATGGCTTGATAGCATTCAAGCAATCGATACTATTTGCAAGGTAGACAAGGAACTTGTGGAGCTACCAAGTGGTAGAATCTTGGAGGCCTAAATCAAGACCAATGGCCCACGATGAAGTTAAGGCCTAGAGACTTCTTAAAAGATTGACGGTGTGTATTTGATCTAGCTTCAAGATTGCACGAGAAAGTGACACGTGTCCAAGTTGGAGCCAATTAAGCGGCTTAATCACTTTTAAACTCCATGAATGCCTAGTTGGATCTGATGTGGCATGCCAAATGTCAATGTGTCAATCTTTGGTTTTAAAGCTAAAATTGATGGTTCCTTCATGGACGGACAAGAGTTTAAAGTGTAGAAGAAGGTTTGTGGGCCTTTCCAAAGCATATTTTCCAAATGGCCCCAAATCATTTTTTGCTTCTACCACAACCGGAGAAGTCATGTGCCATCATTGCAAGAGCAGGGTATTCTATGGCATGCATAAGATGAAAGGTTGTTGTCTAAGAGGTTCCAGTTATGCAAGCAAGTGTTCAAGGGCATCTCTAGGGATTTACACATGAGGACAAAGTTTTTTTCGGCCTCCACCACAAAATTTCACCTTCTAGATCATGTAAAAAGACATCTCTAGTCAAGAAATCAAAGGGTTTATTGCAAATCTTCATCATTCCTTGTAGAGGTAGTTAAAGCAATGATTTTTCTTGCAAATGGATGAAGATTTTAGGTGTGACAAGAAATATTTTCTAGCTGGGAGCATCTTGGCAGAATTTGGAGGGCTGCTTTGTAATTTTGCAAATTGCAACCCACAGTTCCAAATTTGAAAAGGGTGCAAATGTATAAATATGATGTTTTGTCCTCTATTCAAGGAGGGTCGTTGTTGGTTGTTCATTTTGCCTAAGTCTAGATTCTACCAAAAAAAATGGGATCAATTGTTGTGTGTATATATTATACCCCTTGTTAAGGTGGTTACATGTGTACAACTATTAGCAAACTCTGAGAGCATGTTTATGTCTCCCTTGTCCAACATGGAGAAATCTCACCAAGCTTGTCCCTATGGCAACATTTAAAAAAATTGATGTATGTAATATCTTTTTTCAAGTTAATGAAAATGCTTTTGGTTCCTTGTTGTTCCCTATTGATGAAGTGCAACAATGTGTTTTACAAGTTATGCTACTTGGACATTTGGGTTTGTGTTCATTACTGGTTATTATTTTGAGCATGAATCTAGATTATAAAGCCTTTCTGCATTATTTTTAGAATATGTTATTGAATGAATTTTTAGGACACCCTGAGTTTATGGATTTGACATGGAAAACTATTTTAGAGTTTAGTTTTAGTGTATGTTCTAGTCTTTTAGGGATCATTTGGTATTTCCCATTATCTTGTATTTGAGTTTTTGATATGTCATTACAAAGGAATATTGTCATGAATACTGCAAGATACCATGTTGTTTGAAAGCCACCAGCACACCACCCTATTCACAAATCATCTAACCTGTCCTACCTTGCAAATAATACACCCTTTGCATATTTCAAGTGTTATTTGCCCTGCAGGTGCATAAAATATTGCATACTTAGCATGTGTTTGCAATTTGTGCTTTAAAGACCCAACACTGCAGTTTTCCATTTAACCCCTATTGTTGAAAATTGTTTAGAATGAAGATTGTAGTCACTTTCCCATCTATTTTCAATAGCTTGTGTCTAGCCTAGAGCATTTGCTCATTCCATGTGACAACTCTTCTCGGGTGAAGTGAGCAAGTTTAGTTATGTTTTGGTCAGATTTATGTTCCTTTGTGCCAATAATCCCCATGGAGGTTGAATTGTAGAATCTCTCCATGTGAGCAAGTTATCTTGTAGGTTCTCTCACCTTGGTTCAGGTAGAGCCAAAAGTAGTAGGGAGATGACCATACCCTATGTCAATGCCTCTCAATGATTTTCTTTGTTTAGTCCAATCTAGATGCCAAACCCTCCCCGACTACAATGACATATTAGCAGGTTTTTCATCTTTGTTTGTCATTTTTACTCAAGTGTGCAAGCTCGAGTGAAATAGGTGTACAACTGGGAACCAACAAGTCTCACTAAATTCGATTCTCTCAATTTGATAGAATCCTTTGGCCACCAGGGGAGCCTTGTACCTCTCCATATTTCCTTGCACAAGTTGCTTCTTTCTGAAAACTCATTTGCAGCGTATAGGTTTTCCTCTGGAAGGTAGCTTCACCAAATTTCATGTCTCATTATTGTCCATAGACCTCATTTCCTCATTCATAGCCTTCATCCAAGACTTGTTCTTTATGCAACTCAGAGCTTCCATCATCATCTTGGGTTCATCACTATCAATTATTGATAACAAATATGCAGAATGAAAGTTTGGTGGGCTATACCTTACAGGGATTCTGTACACCCATTCTGATCTCCTCAAAGGATTTGTTGGCTCCTCGCCTTATTGTGACTCTTGCAACTTGTCGTCCTTTGCACCATACTTAGATTTTGGCTCTTCAGAATCTACATCAACTTACATCCTTTATGTTTCTTTCTTTCGTTGCTTCTTTGGTTTTCATGCATAGGAACCTTGTGCACCTCCTTGAAGGCTAAATTTCGTCTATAGATTGCCTTCTTCATTTTGGAATTCCATGGCTTGTACCCTTTGGCACCACCCCTGTACCCAATGAAGATGCACTTTACAAACTTAGAGTCAAATTTTGACTTCTTTTCCTTTGGGATAAGAGAGTATGCATCACAACAAAAAATGTGTAGGTATTTCAAGCATGTGTATTATCAGTCCATACTTCTTGCGGAGTCTTTTCAACCAACATTGATATTGGGGATCAATTGAACAAGTAAAAAGTAGTAGCCACTACCTTAACCCAAAAAATTTGATCCACATGTGCACCACTTAGCATCCTCTAGGCTTTGTCCATCAACATTTTGTTCATATGCTCTACGACTCCACTCTGTTGCATAATGTATGGAGTCATATTTTGTCTTTGAATACACTTCTTGAAGAATTTATGAACTCCTTGGAGCAGTATTCAACCCCATTGTTTGTGTGAAACACCTTGATCCTATTCTCCATATGATTATCCACAAGCACTTTAAACTCCTTGAATTTCTTGAGAACTTCGAATTTCTTCAAGATGAAGTATATCCAGGTATTGCGAGTGTAGTCATATATGAAAGTCACATAGAAGAGAGATATGCTCAGTGATGTGATGTCCAATAGTCCAAACACATCACTACAAAATCACTTGCAATATTTCACTTGTCCATGCAACACCTTTTGGGAACTTTACCTGACTCTATTTGCCATAGACACAATGTTCACAAAAGTTGAAGTCCAAGGGGAAATTTTATATCGCTTTTGCCATATCCTTAGTCCCTAACATGTGTATAGACCTTTCTCATTGATATGGCCAAGCCTTTAATGACAGAGCATTGTGTCCGAGCATACTCAGATTCATTTGGTCGATCAAATTCAAAGGGTTTACCAATCCCAGGGGGTACAAATTTCTTATAAACATATAGAAATTATTGTACGCCAAATGACATCAAAGGTAAATTAGTATTCTAATTAGACTACCCATCAAATCTTCTCATATTTATGATTTGTTTCAAGATTTGATTAGAACAGAGAAGGCACACTAACCAATACAACCACCACATCTTTGGGAGAAAAACAAGCTTGAGAGCTCTTACATATTTGTGTATAACTTGATATTCCAAGGATTGGACCCATAATATGTAAATAGAAGTCTACTTACTATAGGACTTGGATCCCATTGATCTGCCAAAGGAAATGCGCACATTCCTACTTCAACCTCAGGCTCAGGAACAACAAAGATGCTATATGTGCTACTTACTACAATCACATCAACCCTAAACATAGTGCATGTGTGCATGTCACTTGTTAATACCATGGATTTGCTCACCAATTTTCCCCTGTCTCTGCTAAATCAAACATGGACACCGATATCATGCATCTTACCTACATATACCAAATTCCTCACAAGCCCAGGAATATGCAAAACCCTATGGAGAGTCTTGATCCTCCCATTTCTAAATCTCAACGTCACTCTTCCTCTTCTTACAATCAAGTAGGTTGAGTTGTCTCCCAAAAATACATCACCACCATCATATTCTTCATATTTGCATAATCACCTCTTCACATAAGTCATATGATAGTAGGCTCGATTAGGCATGCATCATTGCACGAGTGTGAGCTTTAGGTTGTAAGATATACATCTTTGTCTCCATAACTAGGGACCTGGTCACTTGAGGATTGTGTAGTATCTAATGGTTTTCCCTTTTCCACCTTCTTTAATCTATACTCCTTAAAATGCCTAGTTTTTCTACAATTCCAACATTTCTTCAATGATCTCTTCGAAGTCTTTGATCTAACCTTAGACTTCGAGCACTTCTCCCCAATCTTTCACTTGCCTTGTTTTTATGAAAGACCTCACACAGTCAATGCATCATTAGTCTGATAACTTTCCATAGACTTACACCTCATCTCCTCTGATAATAATGCTGTCACTACATCTTCTGACTTTAACTCCGATGCATTATTGGTGATAACCATCACCAAATTATCCCATGAGTCTAGCAAAGAGCACAACATGATACACCTTTCTTGGTCATTTATCTTCACGTCCACATACGTCAACTAACTTACCACAATGTAAAAGACATTCAGTGCAACTGAGTCACCATCATTCATTGACAACAAGTACAACTTCTTTTGCAGGGAAAATTGTTTACCAATGACTTGGCATGGTATAATGTGTCAAACTTGTTCCATGGAAGTTTCAGTCTTTTGAGTTGATATATTCTGTAAAATTGAATCCAAAAAACATAGTCTAATAGAGCTTCGCACTTTCCAATTGACTTTCTCCCACATTTGGTTTCATTCCAATGAGTGTAGCCTTTGCCATGGCAATCCATTGATCTCTATCTACTAAGAGATTTTCCATATTGAACTTCCATAATTCAACATTCTGAGCATTGAATTTTTCAATTTCCACTTTGGAGCTTCTAGTTATATCGTTTGCACAATATTCTCCTCCAAAATTCCCACTACAAGAAAATCATTTACCACAAGCTATTCCAACTTCTACAAAGCTTACAACCTGCCTCTGATACCGAAATGTTGGGAATAAGCTTGTGCATGATAAGCAAACATAGAGGAGATTTTTGTTAATGTGAATCGAAACAGGGAGAGAGAAAATGACAAGCAAAAACATAAATGCACATTATAATTTCACCAAGGATAACCTTTTCGAATAAAAAACCCCAACACATCCATCTATTTGAATTATAGCATAAATTGGATGTCTTACAATGATATGATCAAGTTGCAAGATTTTGTACCCTGCATGCAACGCTTAATTGTATATTTGAATGCACACACTTGACCTTGTGTATTCAACGTTCAACAATCTTTGTTACACATATCCTATGTTTTTAGATTTATGCTTTCTATTCTCTCACTTCTTCCTTCAAAGAACAATGTCATATAACAAACACTTTACTCACAATGTCTATAGTACAAAAGAATATGCAATGCACCAACTATTGCACCAAGTGAACAATGTATAACACTCCATAACAATTAAGGGTCATAACACCACCAAGACATTGCTAACACCTTTTCAGTTTTACAAATACAATTAAACGAGTGTTTAGAATGCCTTGAGATAACCTTTCATTGCTTTACATGTTACACATCGTGTTGTAGAACCTTACAACTCAACCATTGAACAATATTTTAGAGTGCGACAAAAACTTCGTAGACTGTCTTGCGCAACAATTCCATCATTCTCACAAGTTGATAACTTTGTGCAAGTGCCAAAGGTGATCTCCATGCAAGACTACCATCCTTGTTTACACAACCAAGTACTTGTGCAAAACACCTTGCGCAACACGAAGCATATGCACAAATACATGCAAAGTTATGTCATTTCCCAACAAAGCTTCTCGTCACCTTTATAATAAACAAACGTAAAAAAATCATTTCAAGCATAAAACTCCAGGCAAAGAGACTAAGAGAAAAATAAATGAAACCCTAATATATACAAAAAATCTCACAAGTTACACTAAGATAACATACAACTCCCAGAGTGCACTCACATCTCTCAACAAGACTACATCTCTCTCGTATGATTTTTTATGAATCCCTAGAGAGTAAATACATGTAAGGGAGATGTATTTATAGAAGCCTATAGGAAAACTATAAATATTCTAATTGGTCAAATGATCTCACACTCCCCCATGATTGATCAGGGGACTTCCTTATTTTCTATTGGTCTGCTTATACAACATCACTTTTTCTATTTGCTAATTAACAAAATAGGATTAATAAAAAATTAATAAACTTAAGTTATAATATCTACCCTAAGTAAACTTAAGTTGTGTGAATAACAACCTACACCAAACTCTTTCCTTCTCCGTTGATGACTATTTTTGTGGATGACTTGTTTTTTTGGCAAGAGTGGACTTCTTCAGAATAAAACAATCATCTCTCCTTTTTGCGACTTCGAATCTGCTATATGTTCTCGCCTATCCCTTCAAAAATAAACTCACCGTATGCAAAGATTTATGCTCTACACTCCTCCATAATCCCAAAAAGAAATTGTCATAAGTCAATTTAATTTTGGAGTTCTTTCTCCTCTTCCAAGTGTTGGACCATCCTATTTAGCCTTTCATTCTCTTGTATTTTCTTATTACAAGCATGGAGCTCTTCATGCCTCTCATGTTTTAATGATTTGTCAATAACAATCTATTTAACTACAGATTTTTACAGTGTTGTTTTAACACAATTGGCAAGGCATACAACCTTGCCACACAAACCTCAATGTGCAAGAAAACCCCATGCAAGCCATAAGAACTTGTTGCTTTGATATAATGATTAATAGAATTTTTTTTTTAAACAATTGTGATGCAACCTAGCTGCACAAACCTTGACGAGTGTAAGAAAAACCCATGCAAGCCACAAGAACTTGTTGCTTTGATATCAAAATGATTATTAAGTTTGTCAAGACTTTGCTACTACAAATTCACAAGAATTCAATTAGCTATTATAACTAGAAAATTAATTAAGTGCACACATGCTTGAAATTTCCTATGCAAATTAATTCTTATTGATCTGGGTGGATACTCCAAATAACTTTTGACAATACCGCAAAGCTCATTCTCATAGCATGCGATAATGATGACTCGTGTTTCATGATCTATGATACTTCTCAACATTCCCTCGAAGTCTCTGGTAATTCCAAGATCATCAATCTGTCTCCACTAAATTTCATATATACATTTCTAGTGGCACAAGGCAATCTAGGTAAATCGTACATGGTGCCCTCCGTGCTTGCATTGAACTTTACACGGTTTTCATCATTGGCTTTGCCAAAGTTTCTAGAGACCCACGTTCAAAACTACTAAGGTTTGCTCACAAGAAGTGGTACTACCAAGTGCCAACAACATTGTTGCCTTTGTCATTAAAAGACTCGACCACCTAAAAAACACCTAAACATTTTCATAACATTGAAAGACAACAATCTATAAAACACCTCCATAAATAAGCATTTTTATTGCAAAAAAGTTGCATAATTCTTCATTTTCTTCGAAACCATGTTACGGACATACTGGAAGGTTGGAAATAAAAATTTCAAAGATCAAATCATGGAAAACAATGACATGAAGTCTAATTAGAATGTAATATCAAAACATACATAAAATGCAAATCAATACAGTTAGTAAATACAAAATTATGAGCATTGTTTATAAGTGTTACAAGAAACACAAAACCCAAAAAAAATCTACTAGATTTAAAATTTTGATTGTATATTCCATCTAGTACCCATTGTTTATAAGTGGCACACGAAGTAAAACAAAATCTTAGAAATGAAATTTGAATATAAACATGAGGCATGGGGGTTAAAATGTCTAGATGCATGGAACATAAGGAACATTTATAATATGTACACGAGCTCCAAAATTCTACCTGCTATCAATGTTAAGTCTTAATGAAGAAAATTATATTTTCCTGGGTGCAACACATTCTGAAGAACGCTGTTCAGGCTTATTTAGGTGTAACTCGTCATAACATCACTCAAGACTTACCTAGAGAACAAATGAAGCAAATTCAGGAAATTCAATCAAGCCAACGAATATCCCAAGAGCCTATAACACCTTAATTTCAAAATATTCATGAAAATAGAACCCTTGTTTCAAATATACAACAAAAATAAAATCATAATTTCGAAAATAAGAAACAAAAATAAAAGCTGTAATTTAATTTTGAAAATAGGAAACAAAAATAAAAGCTGTAATTTTGAATAGGTATGAAAAACAGATCTGCTAAACCAAATCCAATTAGGCATGGAAAAAAAACCCTGATTTCAAATATGTAGCAAAAATCGAATGGGCAATCAAAAACAGTCCACAATCGACATAAATAGTAAAGCAATTCCAAAATTCTCCGTTAATACATGTTGTTTCAGTGCACCCAAATTTGGATGAGGGAACACAATCAATATAACTAGTAGGCCAAATTCCAAAATTTTCAATTATTTCAGTGCACACAAATTACACAAAGAATACCAAGTGTACTGAAACACTATTTTCAATAGGTTATAGGATTGATTCTCAAACATTTGGAGGAAAACACAATCCGCATAACTAGTAAACCATTTCAATATAATTAGGCCAAATTCAAAAATTCTCCATTATTTCAGTGAACACAAATTACACAATCAGAATCCTGGCCAATTCTAAAAGTCTACCTGACTAATTATTCAAATTTAGGCAGATGGGTTGGTAAGTGAGTTGGTATTCCCAGTTCCGCTTAAGTTCAAGTCTTGCAGGGCATTTAATGGTCTGTTGTGGCTGTTTGTAATAATTTTGAGGTCAGTTGTGGCTGTTTATGTAGAATTTAGGTTAGTGGTGGCCGTTTGTGTTGGATTTGAAGTTTACAGGGCACTGGTCCCTGTTTGTTTCCCAGCCGGTTCTCAACTTGGGTCAAAGACATTTACTGATCTTAAAAAAATTACTCAAATTTTATGTTGTTTGAGTTCACCAAAATTATACAAACAGAATCACAAGAGCATAAAAAATCTTAATTTCAAATACACAATCAGAATATTGGACGAAAATACAATCTCCAAAACAAATTAACCCAATTCCAAAATTCTCCTTCAAGTTAACATTTTCAATTTTTGGATTGCTTCAGTGCACCCTAATTACAAATCTAAGATAGGGCACATACAAACACCGGGGCACATACCCAAAACGCCGTGTTGCAAGCCCATATTACAAAAATCTTACATATTACAAAAACAAACAAATGCGAAAATACGGTTTTAAACACACACAAAGCAGTACATGCATAAATATAAAATTAGGGTTTTTAGGGTTTCAATATGTAAAAAGATTTTCGACTCATAGATAGAGATTAATTGTAATAGAGTTCGAGGCCCATGCCATCGTGAATCTCATAGTCCTTGAGGGTGATATGATCTTTGTAAATGTTGTACCATTTCTGGATGCGAATCTTGTCGGGGCGGGTTCCAGTCTGAGCGGCCACCAGCTTCTTCAGATCGCCGATGGTATCATCTTCGTTGCATTTCACTCTGACCTTCTTTCCCAGGCGATCGTTCAACACCACTTCCAACATCTTCACAGTAAACACAAATTTCGTAAGAATTATGTTCTCTGGAGATAAGATAGGGGCTTGGGAAGTGTTGGAATGGGTGTATTTAATGTACTGTTAAGCAAAAATTGTCTTAAGCGGTGTATTTGACTGAATTAATCGTATTGCGTGATGCCCATCCTAAATTTGTACAAGGGCCTAGCCGCCTTCCACAAATGGCGTGGAGAACACGCTTTGTTTCTTGATTTTCTTAGGATTGCTGACACAAATAGTTCCACTGTTCTTTGATTGATCTAAGTTTCGAGTGGAAGTGTTAGGAATTGAAAGGTATCTATTTCATCAAAATTATTCGGAAATTGAATTAGTGTCTTTTCTTTTTTGGTATTTTGTGGGATTTGTACCTTAGTAAATGGTGTGATATTGTACTTTACCATCATATGTACTAATTAGACTGCAACACTTTTGATTAATCCACATATTTTGAATACATATGTATGAAAAATGGAGAGTAATATTCAAAGCATCTTTTTATGAGAAGGAAACTTGAGAAACTTGCTCTATTAAGGTTTTCTATGTTGACTTCACATCTTTCTCTGTTGTTGAGCTTCATTGCATTCTGCAATTATGGGATTTTTAAGGCCTGCCACATTTAGTTCAATACTAACACCACACTTTGGGCGAGTTAAGACTATATAAATTGCTTTTAACCACTCGGACATAACTAGTGTTGCATCTAATAGGGAGCATGGCACCAAAGTGAGCCCAAAAAATTGTCTTGAAAGTATACGATGAGGTAATGATTTTATCAATCCTCGTTAGTTTATTGATGTGCTTCTAGCTTTTGATGTTATGGAACATGTGTTTAAATGGTATGAAACTCACACTTTGACTTCTTATGGTGTCGATCGTATCCCTTATGAGGACTCTCTTGAAACTTGGGTCAAGCACCAATGGGAATCTAATGGGATCAAGTTGGGAGAGACTCGCAACCTTACCAAAGATTTTTTTTTTGTTCTTCTTTAATGAGTCATTGCATGTGCAAGCTTTGCTTGTCAAGTCTAGTTGTTGGTTCATGCAAAACACCTTGATGATTTTGTCGTGATGGACCTAGGATTTCAAAGTTTTTAAATAAGGCTCACTCAAATTTGATGTGTGGGTCAAGTTATCTTGGTTGTCGATCCCTTTGTGGGCCTTCTTTGAGTAAATAGTCCAACACATTGGCCGTGATATGTAATGAGATGAAACTTTTTGATTTGGTTCGATCAAACAAATGTATTTTTATCAAGATTGACCTAACAAAAGACTTGAAAGAGTCTATAGATATCCAAATAAGGACAACGATTTACGCAGAAGGTCACATATATCAACTCGCATAACACATGATTTTATTGTCAATCCCCCAACCAAAGAATTCAGGATTACCCTCTCACGGTCTTCCCTATCGTAAAGCAATCTGTTGAAAAACAAGATATGATGAAAAAAGAATTATGGTTGGACTACCATTTCTAACAAGAAAGCGGTCATGGGGAATAAAAACCCTAAAATGGCTAACACAATCTCTAATGAAAAAAATTAATAACATTCAAAAAAGGTTGAGAATAACCTTCTCCTTCTATACCCTATGCCTCAAATCTAAACCTTGTAGTTATGTCTCAAAGCAAGTTTCTCAGGGTAATTCATGCAAATAGTTAAATCAAGTGTTGGGACCTCCCCAATAAATGCTCTGCCTTCCAAGGGCTTACACAACCCACCAAACAATAGTGGTGATTTACCACTAGGAGATAATGGCACCAACCACCACTCCATTTCATTGAAGGCCTATCTTTTACCAAACCAACAACCCCTCTTAAGCAACAAATTTGCAGTTTTTTTTACCGAGGAAGGGTTTGAGGAAGGAGAACTACACATGGAGAATTCTTCCTCATAAATATTCTTTCATGGAATGTTTGAGGTCTCATGGAGTCCTCACAAAAATTATATATGTGATCTGTTTATTAGTGGTTTGGTGCTTTAGACATTGTTTGTTTGTAAGTGGTTAAAGTTGTAAGCTTTCTTCTACAAACTTCCTTGAATTGTATCTAGTTAGATGCCACACAATACACCACCTCACATGAGGAAGAATTTGGCGGCACTAGTATTTTGATTTCCCACAAGTTTGTTCCTTTAGTTATTACATCGAGAGAAAACCCATCACATTGTGTAATATGGGTCACCCTTAACATTGATGGTTATTCTTTAGGGATCATAAATTGCTATGCACCTAATGATGGCTTGGAAAGAGCATCATTGTGGTAATGGATGGATGATAACTTGCCTTTATCCAACTATATCATTTGTAGAGACATATCGTCAAGTCCCCTAAGGATAAAGAGGATTCCCTATCGACGTGTTCATGTGATGGGGAGCGTGAAGCCTGGTTTTATTTTAAACACTATTGGGGGTTGTCATACCCTCTCTTTTGACACTGGTTATTGAGCCCCAACCCTTAATTTATGTGGTTAAATTTATAGGTGAACTGTTAGGTTGTGGAGCTAAAAGCTTCAACCTTTGCAAACTGAGGAACAGATGGTTGCTGAGTTCTACAGGAACCGGCGTCGGCAGCAGGACCGACGTCGGCAGGGACCAGTGCAGAAGGCCACCGGCGACGGCAGGAAGTCGGCCGACGTCGGCAGAACCAGACAGGCAGGGACCGACGTCGGTCGCCTGTGTGTTCCAGAACTGCTCGTTTCACGGACAGTTAGTTAAGTGAACGAAGAGTTTGCATGTTGAGACCAGTTAGAGTCTTGTGCTGCGAGGACTATTGTCTAAATTAAGAGTCTAAGTTATTGTTTGAGTTAGGGATCTATTTATAGACCCATTGGCATGTATTGTATAAGGCATGAGATAGAAAGGAAGAGTTCCTTCTAGTTGTAAGATCTGTGAGTTGCAGGTTGTTGCAAGCTCATTGGGGATCTACATGTAAGTTTGGTCTTTGAATTGCAGGTTGCAGGTTCATGAGAGATCAGCTTGAAGTGCTATAGAGTGCTTGATGTACCGGCAGGGTTATTACTGACTGGTTGGTGAGGTGAACACCAATTCTGTGTATGAGTTGGTTGTTGGGACCGTTTTTTGTGTAGGAGAGTGTGTGTGAGAAGAATTACTGAACACTTGAGGTGTGGCGAATCTCTGTAAGGTGAAAGAGTGTGGCGGCTCTTTGTTGTATTCTTTTCTGTTAGTGTTAATACAAGATAGTGTATTGTCTCTCATATTCTGTGCTATTGGTGAATTCTAGTTACTTGTGTTTCTGGTTATTTCCGCATATTCAATTGCTTATACTTGGTAATCATACTGTGCTTTTTCTGAGAAGCAAGATCCCAACTAGTGGCATCAGAGCATGTTTGTTGTTCTAGATTCCTGACAACTGGTATCAGAGCCTAGGTTGTAAGTTCTTAAGCTTGATACCATCAATCGGTATCAGAGCTTTTGGTTGGGATACTAACAGATTGGTGTAGATCTGGGTAGTGTGTTTTGATCACAGGTTACTCACAGGTTTCTGTTTGAGTGGGAGTTGAGCAATGACAGAAAGTAGTCAACTACGAATGGAGAAGTTCAATGGCAAGAACTACCAATTATGGAGGATGCAGATTGAGGACTATCTGTATCAGAAAGATTTGTACTTACCGTTGGGTGGGGTTGCTAGCAAACCCTTGGATATGAAAGATGAAGAATGGGAGGTTCTTGATCGGAAGGCTCTGGGATCTGTTAGATTGAGTCTTGCATCATCTGTGATTTCCAGCTTATCACAGTGTAAGACAACGGTGGAGTTGATGGAATCTTTGGCAAATTTATATGAAAAACCCTCAGCTTCGAATAAGGTATTTCTTATGAAGCGTTTATTTAATTTGCAAATGTTGGAAGGTGGATCTGTTCATAGCCATCTTAGTGATTTCCATGGTTTAGTAAACCAGTTAAGTTCAGTCAATATTGTATTTGATGATGAAATAAGAGCTCTCTTAATCTTGTGTTCATTACCTGAAAGTTGGGAAGGTATGGTAATGGCAGTTTCTAATACTGTGTCTCCTTCAAAAGTCTTAAAAGTGGATGATATTGTGAGTGTAATCTTGAACGAAGAGATACGCAGGAAAAGCACAGGTGAATCATCTGGAGATGCTTTGAGTGTTGAAGGAAGAGGAAGGCCAAGAGAGAAGATAGAGCGTGGGAGATCAAGGTCGAAGACGGGCAAGAGATCCAAGTCCAGGTATGGCAGAATAACCTGCTGGAAATGTGGAAAGCAAGGGCACTTAAAGAGAGATTGCAGATCGGGTACAGATCAGCATGAAGAACATGAAGAAGAAGCAGATGCTGCAGGTTACATTGCACAGGATGCTCTGGTATGTTCTTTGGATAAAGTAGAATCTTGGGTATTAGATTCTGGTACCTCTTTTCATGCATCCCCACATAGGGAATTTTTTCATGAGTATGTCCAGGGAGATTTTGGAGAAATTTGTGTAGGGGATGGTAAGTCTTGTCAGATTGTTGGCAAAGGCAAAGTGAAGCTGAAACTGCAGACAGGTAACACATGGGTGTTAAAGGAGGTCATGCACGTCCCAGTTTTGAAGCGGAATCTGATTTCTGTTAGAAGTTTGGGTGAAGAGGGTTGCACAGTAACTCTCACAGCGGACTCTTGGAAGGTTACCAAGGGTACACTTGTTATAGCTAGAGGTAAGAAAGTAGGTACGCTTTATCTATCTACTTGTTTTACTGATTCTTCTTCTGGGTTATCTACTTCAGCTGTAGATTCGGAGATGTGGCTTGATAGGCTTGGTCACATAGATATGAAGGAGATGCTGGTTCTTGAGTCAAAGGATATGCTTTCGGATTTGGAAGGCATGGATCGTGGTTTCTGTATGCAGAAGAAAAAGGTGAGATTTCTTGAGGAATTCGATGTTAGTGACAAGAACAGGAAAGCCTTGGTTTTCAAGGAGAAAGTGACGGACAGAGTTCAGCACAAGGTGCAGGGGAATTCTAAGCAGAGCAAGGGTGTTTTGGACAAGGGTTTGATCCGAAAGGAGCTCGCGAGAAAAAGTCAGGTCTCACAAGAAAAACACAGAGACCGACGTCGGCAGGAAAACTGGCGTCGGTGTCTAGACAGGGACCGATGTCGGCTATGTGCAGCCCGACGTCGGTGACTCGGGGCAGACAGAGACCGGCGTCAGCCAGGGGAAAACGACGTCGGCGGAGAGGCAGTCGCAGGGAACCGACATCGGTCGGCTGTAGACTGAGATGTGACCGGCATCGGTCACTGAGACGAATTTTGGGTGGACAGCAAGCTGTCATGGAGTCTCAAGCGCCCATATGGAGGACTGAAGGTGTAAGTAAGTTCTTAAATTCGTCATTTCCCTTCTTTACACTACTTGTTGCTCACTTATGGCATAGGACCAGGAAGTTATTGAAGAAGCAGAACAGGTAGATCCAGGAAACAGTGGGAGCTAGGCTTGAATGAGGATGTGATTCCTTGGAGGAGAACCAAACAGGTGTTTTGGGTAGTGTGGCCAGCTGGAAGTAAGCACTGAAAGATGAATGGATGTTAAGGATGAAGAAGAGCGGAAATAGATACGTGAGATGGAAGATCAGGGTATTTGATCTTGTATTAGCTGCAGGGCAATGGAGGTTTGTTCATTGTGTTTCTCTTTACCAGGTTGGATAGTACTAGCTACACTATCCTATTTTCTGTATGATGTGCTTGTTGCAGGGTTACATATACAGGTATTGCTGAACTAAAGGTAAAGCTAGTTCAGGTGTTTGTCATGGAGGATCTGGGAGCAGCAAGATTCTTTGGCAAGAGTGTGTTCTAGAGACATGGAAGGTCATGTGTTGACTTTGTTTCAGGATGATTGTGTGGAACCGGTTAGCACACCGATGGTTAGACAGTTCATAGAACAGGTGTCTTGATTCACATAATGAGGTTGAGTGCACGATATGTACTAAACCTGAGTTTTCCCAAGCAGTGGGAGTTGTCACAAGTTAGGAGCCAATCCGGGAGAGAACCATTGGAGGTCAGTTCAGTGGATTCTTACAGGGACTAGTAGCAGGTGCACATGCTATGCAAGTTCAGGTTTACTTCTACATGGTTGTAGATGTGGATGTGGTAGGTAATTTGGATGACAGGTTTTGCACCACGGATTTTGTAGTGGTTGGTCTTCAAGGATGATTTTGAAGATGGATACATAGCCAAGGTAACAAACTAGACGGTGTACAGGTACATGTACAGGTTGCAGCTGTTTATCTCCAAGTGGGAGATTGTTAGGTTGTGGAGCTAAAAGCTTCAACCTTTGCAAACTGAGGAACAGATGGTTGCTGAGTTCTACAGGAATCGGCGTCGGCAGCAGGACCGACGTCGGCAGGGACCAGTGCAGAAGGCCACCGGCGACGGCAGGAAGTCGGCCGACGTCGGCAGAACCAGACAGGCAGGGACCGACGTCGGTCGCCTGTGTGTTCCAGAACTGCTCGTTTCACGGACAGTTAGTTAAGTGAACGAAGAGTTTGCATGTTGAGACCAGTTAGAGTCTTGTGCTGCGAGGACTATTGTCTAAATTAAGAGTCTAAGTTATTGTTTGAGTTAGGGATCTATTTATAGACCCATTGGCATGTATTGTATAAGGCATGAGATAGAAAGGAAGAGTTCCTTCTAGTTGTAAGATCTGTGAGTTGCAGGTTGTTGCAAGCTCATTGGGGATCTACATGTAAGTTTGGTCTTTGAATTGCAGGTTGCAGGTTCATGAGAGATCAGCTTGAAGTGCTATAGAGTGCTTGATGTACCGGCAGGGTTATTACTGACTGGTTGGTGAGGTGAACACCAATTCTGTGTATGAGTTGGTTGTTGGGACCGTTTTTTGTGTAGGAGAGTGTGTGTGAGAAGAATTACTGAACACTTGAGGTGTGGCGAATCTCTGTAAGGTGAAAGAGTGTGGCGGCTCTTTGTTGTATTCTTTTCTGTTAGTGTTAATACAAGATAGTGTATTGTCTCTCATATTCTGTGCTATTGGTGAATTCTAGTTACTTGTGTTTCTGGTTATTTCCGCATATTCAATTGCTTATACTTGGTAATCATACTGTGCTTTTTCTGAGAAGCAAGATCCCAACTAGTGGCATCAGAGCATGTTTGTTGTTCTAGATTCCTGACATGAACACTAATCATGTTCTCAAAATACTTGATCGTGATATGCTCACCAATAAACACGTGTTCACTTTTCACTTTTTACGTAGGAAAGTTGTCACCGTCCATCCAAAATTTGTTCTCTCTAACCATGTCCCATCACTTTCTAGTTGGAGTGGGGAGATGGCATGTAGAAAATCCCTCGTACTCAATTATACATAAACATGTCACTCCTCAATCATGAGGGCACCATCCAACTCATTGATTATGTAACTTAGTGTCAAGTCCACCTCACGTTGCCAACATGATCAAGCATTGGAATGATGGGATGAATGACACCACCTAATTTCTCATGCACTATGGCAAGTAGGAGATGATGGTTTAAAATTAGGTTGATGGCACCTTGGGAAAAGAGTTTCAAAGGGTTATCGTGCAGATTGAACAAAACATGCTCAATTCCTAGTTACAAACTATGACAACCAAGCTCAAAATTATGGAAGGTCATGTGGTTAAAGGTGCTCATATTCAAGCCCAATCACCTTGGATCAAAGTGGAGATTTTGATTCTAAATTTTTTTATAAATATTTACGAGAAAATAAACTTGGAGATGATATTGAAGCCATCAAAACTTCCCATGGTTGCCTTATTAGTATTCTTGAATTTTCCTCGGCCTTTCTAGACCACTATAAATTGGTGTTTAAGGCCCAAGAGGACATAGTGGAGCAGGCCCAAGCTCAAGAGATTTGCAATGCTTTACTCAATATCGATGACCTTTTTGCAACAGTGTAGAACATGTCCAACGACAAAGCACTAGGTATGGATAGTTACCCTCATGAATTTTAAAAATCCATGTGTTTTACCTTGTTTTTGATAAATTTTTTATAAAACAATAAATACGTTGATGTTAATGGGTTTAAAACTAGATAAATATCACAATGCTAAAGATTCCCAATAATCAACAATTTTAATTTTGGAAATTGATAAATATGAAAAATTACTATTTTTAAAAAACACCAAGGAGAAATATACTTAGCTTAACTTGGAATTTCTATTAATTGTTTGAGACATATGAAAGTGGAGATCAACAAAAGATACAATTGTGCATGCTCAGGATCAAGAACATACTTCAAAATTATTTCTGGATAGAATTTTTATTTCTAGACTATAGCATAAGCCACTCGAGTCCATCAACTACAGACTTGTCCTAGTTGACTATTTTTGATAACTAACAGGTAAAAGATCAAAAAAGTAGAACTTTGACAGTGACATATTAGAAGCAAAATATAATAATATTTATAGATAAGACCGTTGTATTTTGGCAATAAAGCAAGCCTCTTGAGTCAATTGACAGTGGACTTGTCTGAGTTGACTATGACAATAATATAAATGTTGTGCCTTCTACGCCTATGTCTGCTGAGTACACTAACGTATTACGATTTAGATTATGATGCATAAAATTCAATGTTCTCCTTATTTTATCTTGAAACCCTAAGGGCACTTTAAAAGCTTGAAACTTGTAAAAAAGAGAGGGGGTGTAATGGGTTGAGTTAACCTCAATCAGCCTCTTGATGGTTTAATGCTACCTATGTATCCAATACTCCAAGGAGGGAAATCAAGCCCATGTAGTTTTCCCACCTAGATTGATTGTGCAATTGTGTTCCTTGACTATATGTATACATTTAGAGATGTGGATTTGATAGTTGATGATGATGGTTCTTGACTTGCTTTGAGATGCTTTAGACTTGGTTCATGGTTGCTCCATTGAATGATCTTAAATTTAGATATAATAGGGTATATTTTTATTGGGGTTATTTTATCCTTAGTTTCGCTCGACTAAGTATTAGTTGCATGCCTAGAATAAGGAAAAAACTAATGATATAGTATGCTGACACATCACGCGAGTAGTGACCTCGCACTCTCACCGAAGGCACACAGCCTAGATCAGTTCCCATTGATTCTACCACACAATGGTGGATACACAACTCTATCTACACTTAGGTACTTGGGTTAGTACATTTAGTCATTTTTACTACAAGCATCACTTTAGATTTAACCGTTTGATTCATTCACATAGTCCACATAATTCTTGTCTATTACCATACAAATAAATTTAACACCAAAAAGACTAACACATCAAGATTTGTAGATAAAGTAATAATTCCATTGATGATCCGTAACTCCACTGATAAACTCTAAGTGAAAGTTTATAAGTAGGGATTATGAATTTCTCAACTTATAAGATGTTGGAATGATAAAAAATTGATGAAAATCTGATCTAAATCAAGTTTCAAAACTGAAATAAAGGTGAATTGATAGATCACATTAATTATCCATTGAAATCGTCAGATTTTTTAAATTCTCAATTTTATCCAATTTCTCGTAAATGATCAATTCATTAAATTTTGCATTCTGATTAAAATTTTGAATTTATAATCTGAATAATAACTAAAACTAAAATGCAAAAATGAATCCAAAGATCAAAACATAGAAATTGTTTACGGGGTTCGGAATTTCCTACGTCCTCGAGTTCTTATCGAACCGATCCATTAATTGTTGTTAAATTTGCAAGCCAAAATAATACTTAAAAATAACAAAAGATCATATTTCTCTGCAAAAATAGTGTTTCAAACCTTCGAAAGACCTTGGCTGACTTAGCACGTCCTTCAACTTCCTGAATCACACGCAGAGGCTTCTCCAAATCAAAATTGGCAACTTCTATAGCTCAAAATGGCATCTCCAATTCACCAAAATGGGCAAATAAATATACTTCACAGAGTGTATCAGAATTCTAAACAAGTTTGTAGTTTACTCTGAGCTCTGGTTCGGCCTCTAAGGGCTCCAAAATGACCAAATACAACAAATTCGTCTATATTCTCCAATACACAGTCAGCCAGAAGCTTGCCTTTAAATACAAGTTCGCTCCTATTAATTCACTTAGAAGTCCGTGGCATAAGCGGTCAAAGCTTATCTCTTTTACATGGGAGATCATAGGTTCAAGACTTATCCCTTCCTTATAGGGCGCGCTTAAGCTTATCCTTATCCCACATGTGTGGGTCGAGCAGTTTAAACAAGGCTTAAAATAGCCTTTGAGTGCCATTTCCTTCGTGGGTTTATCCCACATGCATTGCTCCACGATAGAACAAGGCTTTAAATAGCCTTCAACCACCCACCTATCTCATGGCTTCGGCCACACGGCTCCTTAGACTCGGGCTTGCCACCTTGCTCGGGCTTCGGCCTGCGGACTCCTTTGAACTCGCCACATGGCTCGGTCAACGAGCTTATCTTCGATCTTAGTCACTTAATTCAATGTGGCATGTTGATGACATGGCATGTTATCAAACCATTTTTTTCAAACCTTTCAATCTGCCAAGTGTCAACCTTTGATAGGTTCGAATGTTGAAACAACCTCGAAACACGTGCCATATGTAAAAAGTGACATTTTTTGACCAACTTCAAATGGCCATAACAGGAGCTCTCAAACTCGTATTTACATTACAAAAAATGCATCCAAAAGCTCTCAAAGAGCTCTACAGTGTGCCACCACTGAAACTCTGAATTAGAATCCATTATCATAACCCAATTTCTGATCAATTGAACACATTTGATAAGATTACAAATATGTTTCATTCAACACACTCTTTGTGTCTTCTACACATACATCTATATCTCTATCTTGACAACTAAACCAACAACAACACTTTCTATCAAAGCTAAGGGGTGTTTATACACAAACTAACCCCTCTCAAGCTACATCATTAATACAATATAAATGGCAATCCAACGACTATTTCAGAAAAAAGAAGTCATGATGAACCGTTATAATTAAGTCCTTTTGATTCGAGCCTAACATCCCCTATATACTCTCTCTATGCTATATATTTATGTTCGTGTTCCTCCTCCTTCACGAACTGGTGCTATATTTGCACTTAATTAAACTCTAATGCTTCCATGAACTGCTTTGTAACTGTATCCATTTCTTATGCCCTTGTCCTAGTCTTGCACTTTTTCGAATCCTACATCTTATATTCCTTGTTCTTTGTTTCCTTGTCTTCCACAATTCACTCTTCTACACCAAGGTCTTTCACGATGTTCTTCTATGTCTCTCTCTTCTATGTCATTATCTTACATGCTAACATCCTCTATCCTATTCTTGTGCCCTTACTTATATGACCTGTGGCTCCGAAATACTTAGAATACATTACTACAAAATTTGGGGTCCAACATCACCCCTTACTAAACTAATAGCCCATCCCAAGCTATGTTGTAGTTTCCTCAAATATCAAAAACTTGGGACTTACCTATTGCACTTTGGGCTTGAGCTCCTCCCATTGGTTAAGAATTATCTGAAGATTAGAAGTAATGACTTCCAATTTTCCTCTTAGTCATTTCATCTCCTTGGGCTGCTCTATAAATCCATCTACTTAAGTTGTTAAAATCTCAAACTGAGCATTTACATCTTTGTGGGCATCCTTGAGTGACCCGACTATCACCAAAACCTGCCCTTGAAGCACTGAGAAGCTAACATTAATTTCTTAGTGATGGATGCTTATTTGTTTTTCTATTTCCTCTACATCTTGGAATAATTTCACATGGTGGTCCACGTCATTGATGTTTAGTGTGTTCTTGTCCAATTGTTGATGTTATTTTTCCTCAAGAAACAATCACGCTTCTTAAATTTTACTCATCTACACCAAGTTTACAAAAACCCCATCAATGATGGGAAAGTGGCACTCAGTTTATTGAAAAAGGCTTGATAGACATCCATGGCCTCTGTAAACTATTTTGTTTCCCATAGCTTCTCATGTTGAGGATTCATCTAGTTTTTGCATTTTTTGAGCAAGAAGTCCATGAGTGTCTCCAACTTATTGATGGTGTCGTTGGTAATTGGAATGCCATCTACAAGTGTTGGATCGTTCTTCAAAATTATCTAATAAGCACTTAATGTCCTGAGTTGAGATGCCTCAATTGCACCCTATTATCACTTGAGCTCTTCATTTTATTCTTCGCATGCTCTTCTCTGTATATGTGGATAACCTCTCGATGCTTGTGGCAAAATTAGCCAATATCATGACTATGTAAAATGTTTTGCCTAAAAAATTTTAAGGCAAAATTTACGAGGGTTGTGCCTGATTAAGCTAGAAAACATGTTAGGGGATCCACCCAAAGCATGTTTGGAACATTTGCCACTTTTGGGCTTATATCGATGTTAGCCTTTGGGAGCTCAAAGAGGCCTTCATCATGATATACCTCCATCACAAAAGATAATTCATGTCGAATCTGTCCAATGGACTCATGATCAATGAAATTCTCCCACAAATATAGTTACTTTGTTGGTATATCTTGTTAGAACATGACACGAGCGAGAGGGTCCTCACTACCCATATTTATTTGTTGCTACTGTTACTCTACCTCTTGCATAGGTTCTTTGCGCTTTTGAGGGTCATGCTCTGGATCTATAACTTAAGGACTCTTTTCCCATTGTTTGTTGGTACTGGTGCCAAGGTCCTCTATGTTAGGAGCTTCCCCTCTTCTTGTTTCTTCCTCAGAATTTGGATTTTCAATATCTATTTTTTGTTCAGTAACAGGTTTTCCTTCACTAGGATCAAGAATGATCTCCTTTGTAGGTTGTGCTTCAAGAGATGCCTCACCTATTTCAGGAATCATCACTCGGGGCATTATAATCTCTATCTCTAATTGGGTAGTCGATTGGGATGTAGTAATGTTATTTTTTTATGTTGCAGGCAGCCTTTGGGATCTTGTTGGTGACGAGGCCTATCATTGTCATTTTCAAGTGACCCTAGGCTATTCCTGTACCCTGCTAAAAATGGTGGCCTTAGGTCTTAGCCTTTTCTCCTTATTTCATTGCCTTTATTCTACATGTGTTTTTGGTTGGGGTGAAGTGGTTCCTTTTCTACCTATTAGATTCCTGATGTTTTCCTCCATGGCCTAAGCATATAGTAGACCAACTAGATTCTATCGTGCACAGTTATTTTGAAGGGATTGATATCAATTTTACTTAAGTCATGTCACTCTGTATATGCTTCCCTTCTTGGATAGACATAAAGTTTTCAAAGAGTGTGAATCTCAACTTCAATCTTGTCAGCATCAATATTCACCAGACGTGCATCCTAATATGATTAATATAATCCATGAAATATTTGGCAATGAAGGCATAAGGCAATTTGAGCCACCTTGACAAGTTATCAGTGGTCTCCAACCATATCCATGTGAGTGAATAGTGTTGCTTAATAGCAAACTCAGTGTAGATTCCCATCTATGTGGGCAAATATTTGTGCATGCACCATTCATTTCCAAAGGCTTCCTTCATCCCCTCATACCAACCCTTTATCTTTGCTTTGTAGGAGGGTGTGATAGTGATAGAACATGTGAAGTGTTTAAATCTCTTGATGAGGGACTTGTGCTCTGGTGGGTAGACCCACTTTAATTCTTTGTCATAAACTCTAAGACACCAATATCATAAAAAATAAGAAGCAGTAAAATTATGCCCCATAGAAACTTGTGGTTAGGCAAGCGATGAACCTTCACAACATCTTCTTCAATTTTATCTGTAAATAATTGGGAATAATTATACTTGGTCCCCTTGGCCATTTGACTTGTAACATAGATGTGAGCCATATCTACCTCCTTCCAACTATTTATGCCCCCTAGCTTGGTCATGGCCAAGTGCACAACTACCGAAATGATGAGATTTGTAAGACTTGTCATATACATGGTGTGGCCTTCTTTATGGTATTTCAACATTGTAGTCGTATGTTCAATCACTTCTTGGTCATTGAAATCCACATTGACATCAATTCTAGAACAAAGTAACCCAGTTACCTTATTGATTTGTTGAGGGGTAATTCTCATTCTACACCCTACAAAGTAGAGATATTCTTCGTGGATGCACAAAATCAAGAACCAAACCACCTCGTGGGGTGTTCTAAAGTAAGGTATTTGGAGAATTTGGAGCACAACTACATCCTCTAATAAGCTGTAAACTATGAGATCATAAGTGAGATCATTCGTTATATTTTGGCTCTCAACTTGTTAGTCATACTTCAAGTCACCTTCGTTACCAGATTGGTAATGATTGTAGTCCAAAATTTGACAAGTGGAAACTTTGGATTCTCAGTTGTCTATGCACAAAATTGTGTCGAGGTACTACATTTATTTAATTAGAATTGGTGGTGGAGGTAATGTGGTGGTTGCCTTCTTTGTTACATGCACCATCCCCAATGCCTCTCTACTAGATGTCTCTTTTGACAGCTTTATTGGGTCCTTGCCTTACGCATCACTTATACTATATCCTTCTTCCTAAATAAAAATAATACTTCCTTCTTCTGGGCCCGCACACTCCTCTACCTCAGGAATGACTAGTAGTGGATCTCTTCTTCCTTTCTACTTGGGCCACATCACCAACTAGGGTCCCCAAAGGTTAGCACATGGTCAACCAATTATACAAAATGAATACATCTTATTATCTTCTTTTCAAACCCAAATTACTTCGGCCTTCCTATTTTATCCTCCTCTAATGGTAGACTTAATGTCTACAACCTACAACTTATCTCACACCTTCTCCTATGATCAATTTTCCACTCCTTTTATTGAATGATCTTTACCATAATCTCTGCTTCGCTTTTTGTCAATGAGAATATTATTTAATTACTTTCTCCGTTGCTTGTTTACACTTGTTTGAGCTCTGTAATTATTAATATTTCAATAGTAAAAATTAAAATGAAAGGCCTCGAGGTCTTTTATAGGTAGAACAAATGTTTTACATTAACTACCCTTCACACTACCATCCATCACTTCAAACATTAATACCTCAAATGAAATGCCTTGGTGCCCATTTTACACGCTTACCATTTATGAACTTATGTTGTTAAGAAATGCACATCCCATCCTTCCTTAGAGTTTTGTTGTGCCTTTCTCGTAGTGCATGCAAGATATGAAAATTCAAATTTCCCATTTTATTTGCAAGAACTGCATTTTCATTTTAACCCATCTTTATAACAGTGTTTCCTTTGTCATCTTCATTTTGTATCCTTGGGACACGTTCCACCTCTTTCATATCTTTGTCACATACCTCCTTTTGCATGCCTTCTTCATGCACCACAACTTGTGTGCCTCTTTGTCTTGAGATTTTATTTGATCATGTGCAATTCGTCCCAACATTTTCTTTACGTGCTTTAGCTTAAGTAGCTTCTCCACCTTCAAACCTACCACAAATTAAAATATTTTCATGGTCTTATATGTTATAACTTGGTGAAATTCATTTTTTAAGAAAGTGAAATGGGTAAGTGCACAAAGTTGGGGGACAAAAAGTGGCTTACCCGTGGACATGATTATCCTTAAATTTCATAAATCTGAACTTCTGTGGATAATTTGAGACATCTACACTCCAAATTTGAAGATGGTGTAAGAACATAACATGTAGAATTTAGAGTCTAGTTACCAAAACACTAATTTTTTAAAAAAATGATTAAGTATAACTAGGTCAAACATCTAAATTTTGAAAAGGAACTCCTATTTATTCAAAAAATAAAGTAGATAGACGGTAGTGCAATGCACCATTTTTTGAGCACTGTTTAATATTCTTTGAAACCCTTTATGGAAAATTTAGATAAGATCTTATAGTTTGACCTATATTTTTTTATAGTTTTTCATTGAATACTTTTTTTAATGAATTTTTAAAGTAAATAGATCCTGAAAATTGACAAAAAAATGGATAGCCATCCGTGTGATGCACCTAACTACCTCAAAAAAAATGAAAATCAATTTTTTTTATTGTGTGTATAATTAGGCCTAGTTTGTGATCATATAACTTGTTTTTCACTTGTTCAACGAAAGGCAAATTACATGAACATGTATAAACATGTATGTTTGTGGTATGTAGTGGCCTAAAAAAGGTATAGTTAGAAATCAACATAGTTTAAAACCTTAAATTAATCCAAAAATTATAAAAATCACATTTTTGAACAAAGGAGAGCATGATTGTTGCGGTGGTATTAAGCTTTTTAATTTTAACATTGAAATTCTTAGTTTATTTGGCAATCAAAGTTGAATTTTGTTGTTTTTTATCGTAACTCTCAAAACTTAGTTGTACGTTGACAGTCCATGCCTTTGGCTTGGGAATCCAAGCCATTCTCGATCCAAAAGGTGTGGGAAATGATTCAAATTCAAATAGTGCGATAGCTTTAATAATGTGATCATGGTATTAATGCAATCTATTAAATTCATTAGTAACATGATCGCATTACTTAATAATGTGATCGCTTTATTTATTCACAACACCCTAAAACCCAAGTTTGCAATTTGACCTACTAAAGGAGCCATTAGGCCTAGTAGTCTTAATATAAAAGTTTGGTTGATTAAGATTATTGTTTGGGACCAATTTTCTTGTCAAGATTTTATACAATTTAATGATAATTGGAGATGTATTAACCTATGAATCAATCTATTATTCATTTGACATGAGTCTAATCTTCCTTAAAATACAGATAGTCCTAGTTCATCCTAGACAGGGTCAAGAAGTCAAAAGTTGGTTTTTGGTGATCCACTAATCCAAATCACTCATAATTTGGTAGATTTCATTTATATTTCAATTTATACATGATTAAATAAATTATATTGTCCAAAAAACAATTGGAGTACAAAGATCCTTTGACTGAGTACTAACGGACGTAGAGTATTTGGTTCGAAAGAGAGTTCAGTGATATTATAAATGTTTAAGGATTAGTTATTTGAAAGTTGGTATTTGAAAAAGAATTTATAGTCTTCACAAGATTCAAATGGTTTTTTGGAATAACAGCAAATAAATCAAGGGTCATTTTATTTTGTGTCAAGAGTGTATATAGTCTTAAAAGAGGTTGAAGGACTGCATTAGTTTTTGTGAATAATTGGTGATGTTTAGAACTTTTTAAAAACTTTTATAAAATTTGTAGTATTATCTAAGTCTCTGATAAGATTGTTTGATTTAGTAAGTGAAGTTCTATAAGGATCTATTTTCATGGTATATTAATGTGTTAGTACCCTATTTTGCATATAAGAAGTTATCTTTTGTCAAGTTCAGAGATGTCACAAACATACATGTTATATGATATAACTGATTTTATCACAAGATGTCATAAAATGCATTTTTTAAACCTATGCCCGAAACTTAGCCTTTGGAGTACCAATCTAGCTATGCATTTGAAGAAAATTGGGGCTATTTTGAGCCTCTTCAACCTAATCGCATGACTATAAAATGTGATTTGGGGGTTGATCAACTCCAATTTCATTATCTCGATTGAAGCAAAGAAACATAATTTATTATATGAAAGTTATTCATGTATATAATGTGGTTTTGAGCTCAATAAACTTGAAGTCATCAGCTAATGAATGCAAATGTCGATTAGTTTAATTATGGACGTAATTAGGGTCAAGATGAGCCACATAAACGTATTTTAAATTATATAGTCAATATGAATTGAAGTGAAATTAACCTTAATGTCATGTCATATATACTTAAACAAAGAGTTGATTCATTTAACCCAGGAGGCATTTGAGGCCAATTTGAACCCCTTAAAGAGCAAGATATGATTTGGGGCAAAATTAACAGTTTGATTCTATCATGAATTGATCCAATTAGTCAAATTGTGCAATTAGGGGTGTAATTTGGGAAAAATTGATCCCCTAAACCATTTTTATGGCTCAATAAATTGTATAACATGTATGGCTTAACTAACCTTACTTTTATTAGAAATAAAAACATGTTTAGGTAATTATCACAAATAGGTGAACAAGTAGCTCACATTTTCTTCAACTACCTTAGTGATTAGACCTTATATATGATATATTAAACCCTAAGCCATAAGCCCTAAACCCCAAATCCTTTAAATTGTAGACCCTAAACCAAAAAAATTAGCCTTAATTAACATCCTTTATATATAATAATAATTAGGTTCACAGGGATGAACTTGGTCAAAATTGCATCACTCATTACCATAATTGACTTCATAGGCTCAATCTGTGATGATGTGGGGGATAATTGATCCCAAAATCACATTATTTACTCATAGATCTAGGTTCAAAGAGCTCAAATTTCCCCTAATCACCATCACAATTATACCTTATATACACTAAAACCTATACCCTAAGACTTAATCCCTAAAGTTCCTAATCCCTAAACTCTAAACCATATATATAAACTATTTAAACCTTGAACCAATCATTTTAGCCCAAATTAGCATCATTTACACTAAGAATTAACTTCACAGGGCTCATTTTGGCCTAAATCACATGACTGATTTTCCCATTTGACTAATTCACTCAATTTGCACAATGGCATGGGGTATAATGACTACACAAAAACACATTCTATAGTCTTAAATGGGTCCAAGTGATTCAAATTATCCTTAATTATCTTTGTGATTGATCCTATGTACTCTAAACCATATACATATATATATATATACACATACATATATATACATATATACATATATATATATACATATATACATATATATGTCTATATATATATGTATACATATATATATATATATACATATATATGTCTATATATATATATATGTATACATATATATATATATATATAGACATATATATATATATATATATATATATGTATATATATATGTATGTATATATATATGTATATATATGTATACATATATATATATATATATATATATATATATATATATATCCCTAAACCATAAACCCTAAACACTATACCCTAAATTCTAAACCACAAACTTTCCCTATTTACCCAATTGATTTAGTCCCAATTAACATCCTTTGTAGTAAGAATTAGGTTTGAAAATGGCATAAAGCGATTAGACATTATATATAAGTCCTTAAACCTAAACTCTATGCCCTTATCCCTATTCCCTAAAACATAAATTGTAAGCCATGTGCCCTAATTCCCACTACATGCTGCAAATGTACATGCCTTACAATATAACCAATTTTATCATGAGATGTCATAAAATGCACTTTTTAAACCTATGGCCAAAACTTAGCCTTTGGAGTACCAATCTAGCTATGCATCTGAAGTAAATTAGGGCTATTTTGAGCCCCTTAAACCTAATTAATCAAAGAGAAGATTAGTTTGAGGCTAATTTGAACCCCTTCAAGAGTAATATATGATTTAGGGCAAAATTAAAAGATTGATTCTATCATAAATTGATCTAACTAGTCAATTTGTACAATTAGGGGTGTGATCTGGGCAAAATTGAGCCCCTAAACCAATTTTATGGCTCAATCGATTGTATAACATGTATGCAATATGTACATGGCATAACTGACCCCACTTTTATCATAAATGCAAACATGAAGGTAATTATCATATATAGGTGAAAAAGTAACTCAAATGTTTTTCAATTACCTTAGTGATTGGACCCTATATTTGATATCTTAAACCCTAAACCCTATACCATTTAATTGTAACCCTAAACCCTGTACCATTTACATTAAAACCTAATCCATAAGCCCTAAACCCCAAACCCTTTAAATTATAGACCCTAAACCAATAAATTTAGCCCAAATTAACATCTTGTATATATATAGTAAGAATTAAGTTCATAGGGGTGAACTTGGTCAAAATTGCATCACTCATTAAGCCACAATTGACTTAATTTCTCAATATGTGATGATGTGGGGGCTAATTGAGCTCAAAATCACATTCTTTACTCATAGATATAGGTTCAAGGAGCTCAAATTTTCCCCAATTACTTTCATGATTATACCTTATATACCCTAAAACCTATACCCTAAGCCCTAATCCCTAAAGTTCCTAATCCCTAAACTCTAAACCATAAATATAAACTCTTTAAACCTTGAACCAATCATTTTAGCCCAAATTAACATCATTTAGACTAAGAATTAACTTCAAAGGGCTCAGTTTGGCTTAAATCACCTGACTGATTACCCCATTTGACTAATTCACTCAATTTTCACGATGACATGGGGTATAATGACAACCCAAAAACACATTCTATAGTCTCAAATGGGTCCAAGTGATTCAAATTATCCTCAGTTATCTTTGAAATCAACCCAGTGTATCCTAAACCATATATACATTAAAACCTAAGCCCTAAAGCTTAAAACCTAAACATTATACCCAAAATTGTAAACCATAAACTTTCCCTATTTACCAATTGATTTAGTCCCAATTAACATCTTTTGTAGTAAGAATTAGGTTTGAAAATGGCATAAAGTGATTAGACATTATATACAAGTCCTTAAACCTAAACCCTATACTCTAATCCCTAAAACATAAATTATAAGACCTATGCCCTAATTCTCACTACATGCCACAAACATACATGCCTTACGATATAACTAATTTTATCACAAGTTGTCATAAAATGCATTTTTTAAACCTATGGCAAAAACTTAGCCTTTGGAGTACCAATCTGGCTGTGCATATGAAGTAAATTGGGGATATTTTGAGCCCCTTCAACCTAATTTCATGATTATAAAAAATGATTTAGGGGTTGATCAACTCAAATTTCCCCATTCACCATCAATATTATACCTTACATACCCTAAAACCTATACTCTAAGCCCTAATGCTTAAAGTTCCTAATCCCTAAACTCTAAACCATAAATATAAACTTTTTAAACCCTAAACCAATCATTTAGCTGAAATTAACATCATTTAGACTAAGAATTATCTTTATGATTGACCCTGTGTACCCTAAACCTAAGCCCTAAACACTATACCCTAAATTGTAAACCAAAAACTTTCATTATTTACCAATTAATTTAGTCCTAATTAACATCTTTTGTAGTAAATATTAGGTTCACACATGGCATAGAGTGATTAGACCTTATATAGACCCTTAAAACTAAACCCTACATGCCCTAATCCCTAACCTAAAACCCTAAAACATAAATTATAATCCCTAAAACATAAATTGTAATCCCTAAACCCTATGCACTAATGCCTTAATCCCTATCTATATTAAGTATAAAGTGATCACGTTATTTTATAATGCAATCATGTTATTTTTAATATATACAACACTCAATTCTCAATGTCAATTTCTAACCCGAATCAAGTATTAAGAATAACATGATCATGTTATTTGATACTACTATCACGTTTTTCTTAACATATGCTTATCATTATGTACGTTGAAGCAGAACCTAATATAACAAATAATGTGATCATGTTATGTAATAATGTGATGCATTATTCTTAGCATACACTTCTCAATATGTATGTTGAAGTAGAACCTAGTACAAAAAATAACATGATCGTAATATGTAATAATGCGATACATTATTCTTCACATATGCTTCTCAATATGTATGTTGAAGCAGAATCTAGTATAACAAATAACACGATCATGTTATTATTATTAGAGACTAAGATCAATTTTCAACATCTATTTTAAACCCAAATCGAGAATTTTGTCCCCACAAACATTCTTTGTGTAATTCAATGGGACTTGTGGTACCTGTGTACTTGACCCCACCTTTGAAAAGTTATCAATTATCTTTGATGAGTGAGGGATCACGTTCAAGGAAGAGGAATATATTAAAGAATAAAACACCAAAGGAATTATAATATTTGAGAGATAAAAACAAGATACAAATGCAAAAAGTTTATGGTAG
Organism: Torreya grandis; assembly: GCA_037957365.1. Classification (NCBI taxonomy): domain Eukaryota; kingdom Viridiplantae; phylum Streptophyta; class Pinopsida; order Cupressales; family Taxaceae; genus Torreya; species Torreya grandis. The sequence continues at coordinate 2,036,179 of JARHVA010001683.1, read as the reverse complement.
ACAAGGTACAAACCCTAATCCTGATGAACCAAATGCCATAGATAATGAGCCAATTGATAATAATGAATTAAACAATGATGAAATTGACCATAATGAATTGAATAATGATGAAATTGACCATAATGAATTGAATAATAATGAAATTTACAATAATTAATTAGATAATATTAGAATTTTACATTCAAAGTTCCAAGTTTTTTATTTTGTTGATGATGAGTCTATGTATGATGTTTCACCCCCCATGAATGAAGAAAATTTGATGGAAACAAATAATGATGAAATTAACCATCAATAAAAATTCATGGAAACATATGAAGAAGAAATAAATAATGAAGAAAATGACATCCCACCTCTAAACAATAAAAGTAATAACAATTTTGAAACACCCTCTCAATAAATTCCACTATTAACAACACCTTCAAGAATTATGCATACAAAAGACAAGTACTTAATTGAAGTCGATGAAAATATTTTAGAACCAATGCATAACAAAATGTCTTATCACCATTCAAGAAGACTGGCTCAACAAATTTGGGATACTTTCTTTCATAATTTGGATTATGATAGTCAAAGATGTCAATTATTTGTTTCATTGATAAAATTGATTAAGATGAAATCTATAATGTACACATTAGGACTAAGAACATCTAACATGGATGATGAAATTATTGAAAATATAGAGGATGAATATCATACTGTAGGCCCAAAATCACACACCCAAGATTGTGATGCTTCTTGGCATATACTTACAACTTGTGAAGTAAGTGACAAAACAGGGAAAGAACGAATGGTTTCAAAAACAAGCCAAACACTTAATATAAACAAAAAAACAATAATGAAAGAAATTCAAAGATGTGAAAGACTTAAAGAACATAATACCAATGAGCTTTGGGAATTCTATGGTAGACTTCCATGAAATGACAAGGCTATAGCTAATACTCTCAAAGAGTTACTTGCTCAAGAAAAGACAATATATCGCCCAATGCAAGAGATATTGTGAAAATAAGAGTTGGTTCTTATAACTGTTAACCACATCCAAAACATTTATTAGATATGAATCAAACACAATTGTACTCTAAATTTTTAGAAAAACATCCACAAATTTATATTTGTCAAGGATATTTTGAGATGGCCAAACCTTTTTATGTAAAAATAAATCACACATGCACCACTTGTTGTTGTAGGCAACATGTTGAATTTTTAGTGCACTATGATATTTTTCACCATATTCATTGTACTTTGCATGCTAACAATATTTTACAGGAGTATGGCATTGAATTGATACTCAAATTAGGTAGGTAATTTATTCCAACTATCTTTTGTAAAAGATCGGATGGACAATTATCTCATAACAAATCATGCTTAAATGGGAACTTCAACATTTGTGGTGGATTGCCAAAATTAAAAAAATGTATCTATGAGGAGATTACAAGTGCAATTGGAAAAGAATTAGTTGGTTTAAGCAAATATGAATCAATGACTTATCAATTAAAAGATGGTAAATAATCTAAAATGTGTGAGTTTGTTATAAAAAAGATACATGTTTTTGAATTTTTGGTCAAATTTAGGGAGAATGTTGTTTATGAGTATGCAAGGCACACACACAAGGATAGATGGTTGGATGAACATTTCAAGATAATAAAGGATACATTCCCATTTGGTTTGATTATTTTAGTAGTTGATTTTGCTAAAAATTACACATTCAAGCCTCAAATGGAATTCAATCATAGTATTACAACTCATCACAAGGTGCCATATTCGTACATATAGAATTCATGCATGCGCCTGATAATACAGAGTAATAATGAAAAATATTAAGAGAGTACCATTTATATATCAATGATGATGGATCACATTGTTCAGAGTATGTGCAAGGTTATTTTCATAGGTTCTATGAATAGTTGAGTCATAAGAACATTGCTTTCAATCAATATTACATTTGGTCAGACAATTGCACATCATAATTCAAAAATGCACAAATTTTTTATTGGTTGAGCAGGATGCACGTTACCACTAGTGTAGAACACATTTGGAGTTTCACCAAAGCTGGCCATGGAAAAGGGGAGCATGGCGGTGCTAAAATATGTGTAAAAGAGCTATTGCAAGAGAGCAGTTGAAATTTGAAGAGGTGTTTATTTGACACATGTAAAAACTACGGTTGAATGGCATAATGAGAACATGTGTCATGGTGTTCAACTAAATTCTATTGTTCATATTTATTTATGGTTAATGGAGGAAGAACACTTGGTAAAGTATGAGGATTGTATGACTCTAACGGGTTCAAGTGACCCCTCATTTTGTAGCTCAAATGCAAGTTTTTGGATTGTTCATATGAGACACTTGGCATGTTTCTATTCTGCATGTGTGGACTCTGTTTGGAATGATTGTGAGTCACAAGAGTGGGTGGATGATTGGATTTCCAAACCTCTAATTTCAATCAACACATATCATGTTCCAACAACATTGTAACTTACAAATATGACATCATCAGATTACTTTGACCATGTATTTGATCTAGTACAGTGAGGTAGAATATTTTTCATTATGTACAATTTATTCTCATTATATATCTTCATATTGTCACTAATAATGGTTTTTTGGTAGATGAGGATAATGAAGATGGAACTGATTACTACTTATGTCAGTGTGTAGAGAGAAAAAAAAATTGACTTCCCTAGTTATAGATGGAAAAAACATTGACTATTCCATTGGGTCAGTGGTAGTCACTAGAACTTGGTTTCAATGATATCCTATAAAATATTTAGATCAATGGTTATTTGAAGAGTTTGAAATGCACAATAAGATACTGTACTATTCAAATTTAATTCTTGTAACAATTACAAAAATATCATGGGAAGCCATTAAACAAGAAACTATGGAAAGTTCGAGAATTAGACCATGAAGTTATTCTTGATACTATCAAGGTTAGAGCAGATCCTAATGGTTCGTTGGATTGAAATAAGTAGGTATGTCAACTTTTTAAATGTATATTTAATCAATTTTACCAAATGTTTTTTATTTTCTAGGTAGTACATATAAATTTCATTTTTAATTACTTACTAATAATTTTTTGTAGGTTAGTGCTGCCAGATAAGCTTCCACCTTCATATGGTTGGCATTGTTAGTAAATAATTATATGTTATTGAAGCTAAGAAAATCTCAGGTTGAATGTGATCAAAGCTCAGGAAATGACTTACAAATTTCATTTTATGGGTGTTTGAACTTAAGCTAAAAAATTACATTTTTATTGTATTGGGAAGGGCATTCATGAGGCCATAATGGGTGGTGGGTTTGTCAAATTGGCCTGATGGGAGGAAAATAACTTGGTCCTAGATGTTATCTACCCCCCTAAAATTTTGGTAGTGTTAGTTTTTAGTCAAGAAGTATCGGAACTAGAGTTCTACAACCACAACTTAAACTTTGACAATATTTATTGCCAGTGTTTTTGCACTTTGGAATCATAGCAAAAATGCACTTTCAAGTGGATTTGAACATTATGGCAGTATGATAACATTTAATTTACCTGTTTAGATGTGAATTAAGTGATATATTCCTAGGTGGAGGTCCTAGAGGTAGAAATGGTAGTTGGAGCTCAAGAAGTTGCTTGTTCAATGCCAAAAAGTTGCATTTTTGGACCCAACACTGCAACTTGTCTAACAGATTGATCTCGAAGGTTCCACATGAATTATATAGGGTGAGATTAGAGGGATTAAATGGGTAGAGGAAAGATCTAACATTTCACATAAATGACTTACAGGTTACATTTTACACCTATTTGAACTTAGGCTAAAATTTTGCATTTTTCTTATATTGGGAAGGGCATTCTTGAGGCTAAAATGGGTGGTGGTTTGTCGATCAAACCTGATGGGAGGCCAAGAACCCAACCTTAGATGTTATCCATCCCCTCATATGTGTTGACAATTTTTGTTTTTGGTCAAGAAGCATTGGCACAATAATTCTACTAAACTTTTAACCTGTATAACATGTTAAAACTTGGGTAAGATGAGTTTTTGGTTGATTTGAATTCTATAAACTTAGGCAAGGGTTAGAACATTTTAAAATTGATAAAATATTACTATAAATATAATTTTTAAGAGATACAAACTCTATTTTGAGAAATTAACCTATAAGAGCAATAACCCTCTTGATGGTTGAATGCTACCTATGTATCCAGTACTCCAAGGAGGGAAATCAAACCCATGTAGTTCTCCCACCTAGATTGATTGTGAAATTAGTTCCTTGACTATATGTATACATTTAGAGATGTGGCTTTTATACTTGATGATGATAGCTCTTGAATTTTTTTGATATGCTTTAGACTTGGTTCATGGTTGCTCCATTGAATGATCTTAAATTTGGACAGAATAGGGTATATTTTTTTTGGGGTTATTTTATCCTTATTTTCACTTGACTAAGTATTAGTCACACACCTAGAAGAAGGAATAAACCAATGAGCTAGCATACTGACACATCATGTGAGTAGTGACCTTGCATACTCACTGAAGTCACACAACCTAGATCGGTTCCCATAGATTTAACACCAAAAAACTAACACATCAAGATTATAAGATAAAGTAATGGTTCTATTGATCTCATTTGATAATATTCCAAATATATTTCATTCAACACACTCTTTGTGTCCGTTACACATACATCTTTATCTCTATCTTGACAACTCAACCAATAATACTTTATATCAAAGCTAAGGGGTATTTATACAAAAACTAACCCCTCTCAAGCGAAAACATTAATACAATATAGATGATAAGGCAATGAATTTTTCAAAACAATAATTCATGGCAAGCCATTACAATTAAGTCCTTTTAATTTGGGCCTAACAATCCCTATATACTCTTTATGCTAGATATTCATGTTCGTAATCCTCCTCCTTCATGGACTGGTGCTAGATTCATGCTTGATTAATCTCTAATGCTTCCATGAACTACTTTATAACCATATCCACTTCCTACACCCTTGTCATAGTCTTGTACTTTTTTGAGTCCTACGTCTTATGTTCCTCATTATTTGTTTCCTTGTCTTTTGCAACTTGCTTTTTCACATCAAGGTCTTTTATATTTTTATTCCATGTCTCTCTCTTCTACATCGTTCTCTTATGTGCCAAGGTCCTCAGCACTATTCTAGCTCCCTTACTTCTTCGCCTTATGGCTCCAAAATACTTAGAATATATTACTACAAAATTTGGTTCATAACATCACCCCTTATTAAATTGATAGTCCATCCTAGACTATGTTGTAGTTTCCTCATATTCCAAAAACTCTTGACCCACCTATTACGCTTGGTGCTTAAGTTCATCTCATTGGTTGAGGGATATCTGAATATTGGAAGTAAAGACTTTTAATTCACCTCTTAGTCATTTCATATCCTCAATTTTCTCTAGAAAACCATATGCTTGAGTTATTAAAATATCAAGTTGAGCAGTTGCAGCTTTATGGGCATCCTCGAGTGACCTGATCACTACCAAAACCTACCCCTGAAGTGCCAAGAAGCTACCATTAAGCTCCTACCAATAAATACTTATTTATTTTTCTAGTTCCTCTACATCCTAGAATACTTTCACATATTGGGCCCTATCCTTGATGTTTAGTGCATTCTCAACCAATTATTGTTATTATTCTTTAAGCAATAATCACACTTCCAAAATTTTAATCAATTGTGCAAAGTTTACAAAAACCCCATCAATTATGGGAATAGTTGAGTTTAATTTGTTTAAAAAGGCTCGGCAGATGTCTATGGCCTCTGTAAACTACTATGTTTCCCATAGCTTCTCTTGCTGAGGATTCATCTCATTTTTGCATTTTTTGAGCAAGAGGTCCATGAACATCTTGAATTTACTAATGGCATCACTAGTAATAGGAATACCATCCACAAGTGTCAGATCACTCCTCAAAATTATCTAATAAAGGCCTAATGTCGTAATTTGAGACACCTCAATCACACCCTATTATCACTTAAGCTCTATAATTTCTTATTTACATGCTCTTATATGTACATGTGAATAACCTCCTAAGGCTTGTGGTAAAGTTGGCAAACATCATGGCCATGGAAAATGTTTTGCCTATAAACCTCTAGGGAAAAATTTATGAGGGTTGTGCCTACTTGAGCTGGAGAGCATTTCATGGGATCCACCCAAATTATGTCTAAAACATCTACCACCTCCATGCTTATATTAATGTTAGCCTTTGGGAGCTCAAAGAGGTATTCATCATGATATACCTCCTTTGCAAAAGACAACTCATGTCGAGTTTATTCAATGAACTCATGTTCAAGGAAATACTCCCACAAATATAGTTGCTTGGTTGGTATATCTTGTTGGAACATGGCACGAGTGGGAGGATCTTCATTACCCATATTTGTCTATTGTTGTTGCTTCTCTACCTCTTGCATAGGTTCCTTGCCCTTTTGGGAGTTGTGATCTAGATCTATAACTTCTGTTGGAAATATTGTCATTGATGTCAAAGGTCTAGCATTATTGGTGATAAAGGCCCCATTGCATTCAATGGTATTTTTAATATTCATATCTTGGCTAATGTGTGTTAATATTTATTTAATATCAATGAATATATTTTTGGTTGCATATAAGTCAAAAAAGGACCCATGAAGAAGTCAAAGAGTCACGGGGTAAAATACGAAAGAAGAATGGGATAAATTTTCTCATGAAGAGTCATCTTGAGGAATTCTAAGAGTCACCATGTGAAGACAAAAGAGGTATGGTGCATTTTTCCATGAAGGGACACTTTGAGGAATATGAAAAATCACCAAGATAAAAACAAAAGAGGAAATGACACTTTTGCTTATGAAGGGTCACCATATGACATTTCATAAGCAAGGATATGAAGGGTCATGCAATTTTGGCACCATTTTCCATGAGGATTGAAGGGTCATAAAGGGTGAATGCCAAAGGTCATTTAGAAAGCTATAAATAAAGGCTTGAGAATCCATTTGTAATATGTAAGAGAGTGCATGGTTTGTATTTGTTTTTGAAGAGAGAAAAGCAGAAGATATTGTAGAGTTCTATCATTTGTTGAGTAAGCAATATTGAGAGATAGTTGTGTTTTATATACAAGAGGGGTTGGTGCTCTTGTGAGTTGGTGCTCACAAATCTTTGCAAAGGGTTGGTGCTCGGAAAAAGGGTTGGTGCTCCTATAAGTTGGTGCTTGCGAACTTTGTGTTTTGAGTTGGTGTTCATTTATATACTTGAGATTGTTCTCTGTGGTTTTTCCCACTTTGGGTTTCCACGTAAAAAACTGGTGTATCTCTCTCTCTTTTATGTGGTGCAAATTATTGTTTCAATTTTATCGCATGTCTTGAATGTGTGATTAAGTGGTTAAAGAAAGGAAATTAGATTAAGTAAAAAGATATATAATATACTGATTCACCCTCCCTTCTCAGTCTATTTTGTGCTTAAGAATTGGTATCAGAGCAGGTTCCTTTTGAAAAAGTTTTACAGCTTGAAGGTAGATCAGGAAAACACGATGGCTGGATCACATGAAGGATTTTATACAAATAAGGCACATTTGTGTGATGGGATAAATTATGTTTTTTGGAGCATAAGGATGAAGACTTATTTGATGGCCCTTGGATTCGACATATGGAAAACAGTGGTGGAGGAATATGAAGAGCCACAGACACTTGTAACTACTCCAATAGAAAAGAAGGCAAGTGAAAATAATGTTATTTTATGTGGTTTATGTGAATCAAATTTTTTTAAAGTTATGCAATGTAAATCTACTCATGAAACTTGGGTAAAACTTGAGAATATTTACAAAGGTGATAGAAAGGTTCAGCAAGCTAAGCTTCAGACTTTTAGAAGATAGTTTGAGAGTTGGAAGATGGAAGAGGAAGAAAATATAGCAAGTTATCTTTTGTGGGTTGATCAAATAGTTAATCAGATTCAAGGTCTTGGAGAAAAATTAGAAGAATCAACTGTGATTCAAAAAGTTTTGAGATCTCTACCATTGAGATATGATGTAAAAGTTTTGACAATTGAAGAGATGAAGAATTTAGCCAAGTTAAAGATGGATGAGCTTCATGGTACTCTTACGGCATATGAGATGCAGACTAATCAAGATAAACCCTCAAAGAGAGAAGCTGCTTTTAAGACATCAAAGAAAGAGAAGGCTAAGATTCAAGAATCAACTAATAGTTCTAGCGATGATGAAGATGACAATGGAGCTATATTCATTCACAAGCCAAAAAAGGGCACAGATAAATATCAAATAAAATTACCTTTTAAATGTTTTAATTATAAAAAGATTGGACATTTTGTAGCTAAATGCCCAAATAAGGGTAATGATGATAATGAAGAAGGAAAGTTTACATACAAGAAGAATTTCAAAGGTAAATTCAAGAAGGGATTCAAGAAAAAGAGTTTGTATTCTAGAAATCCTAGCTCAGTCGAAGATAGTGGAGTCAGTGATTCAGAAGAAGAGTTTATATTCATAACCATATATGAAAATGCCTCTACAAGCAAAAGTATAGATGATCAAGAAGAAGAATAGGATGAAGCTGAAGTGAATCTGGAAGGCGAACTCATTTGTTCCTTAGAAGAGTTAAAAGCTCTTCAAAAGAAGAATCGAAGATTAAAGCTCTAGATCAAGAAAAATGAAAAGGAGTCAAAGGAAACAAATGAAGATCTACAAGCACACTTTGAATAAGCCAAGAAGAATGAAGAATATCTAACGACACAATTGAAAATAGTAATTAAATAATATGAAAGGTATGTTATTGAAATTTCTTCTTTAAAAACAAATCTTGAGAAAGTAAATAAAGCAATTAATGATAGTGCAACCAATGATTTAAAATTTGAGAATAACACTAATATGTTGAATAAGATATTAGAAAATCAAAGATCAATGTCAAATAAGACAGGTTTTGGATTTGAAAAAAAGAAAGTGGAGGTCACTACTTTCATAGATAAGGAAAAAGGAAAGAGCTATTCTAAAGCTCTTACAAAAGAATAAATAAAAAAGAAAGAAGTTAAGAATACAGAGGACATCTCAAACAAAGAAGGCTAGAGGGAATAGAGCTACAAAAGTCAATCATGTTAGAGATATACAAATAGGTCCTATTTTTATGGTTATTATTTTTATTGTAATGGATATGGTCATAAGAAAATAGAATGTCAAAAAAGGGCTAACAATTTCAGAAATAAGGAGAAGAAAATTCATGCAGAGTCAAGCAAAAGCCATAACTCTTTTGCTCCTCTATCACGCTTTAATGAAGAGGCCATAATATGTTACAAATGCAACAATTTCAGACACATATCTCGATACTATAGAAGCGTGTTCAAGTCAGTCAAGAAGGACTAAAGTTTTAAGGCTCCATTCATCAAGAAGAAAGTTTAGACAAGTTCATGGTAAAAGAAACAACCTAAAAAATCTATGTCGGTGCAGGTAGCTTTGCTTGTAAAAAATGATGAAAAGCCATGGTTCATTAATAGTGGATGTTCAAGGCACATGACAGGAGATGAGATTAAGTTAATAACCTTGAAGAAGATCAATGGTGACAGTGAAATTCAGAGACAATACTACTGCCAAAATTACTGAAAAAGGTACGCTAAGTTTGGATAATGGTAGAACTAAAACTAAAAATATTTTATATGTAGAAGGTCTTAAGCATAATATTTTGAGTGTAAGTCAAATGTGTGAACATGGGCACACACTAAAGTTTTATGCAAAAAGTTTTTAAATTAGAAGAAAAGATTCAGATGTGTTGGTTGCAGATACTCAGAAAATAGGCAATAATTTGTATATGCTATTAGACATCAAAGTTCAAAGATGTTGTTTGAGTCAGATTGAAGAAAGTTGGCTATGGCACAAGAGAATGGGGTACATAAATTTTAAAAATCTTGTCAACATCAACAAAAATTAAGTAGTCAAAAATCTTTCAAAGATTATAAATCCATCTAACACGCTTTGTGAACCTTGTCAGCATGGGAAGCAGGCTAGAAGGTAGTTCAAAATAAAAGAGTGCTCAACCACTCAGATACTAGAGCTTGTTCACACTTATCTATGTGGACCTATGAGAACTCAAAGTACTTAAGGTGATAAATATTTCATGTTGCTTATAAATGATTTTTCACGTATGACTTGGGTGATATTTTTAAAGAAAAAATCATAAGCTTTTAGACATTTCAAAGCATTCAAAGCATTAGTTGAGAATAAAACCAATTTAAATATTAAGTGTTTAAGATCAGATCGAGGAGGAGAATTCATGTTAGATCAATTTATTGAGTTTTATGAAGATCATGGAATAAAGAGACATTATTCAACAGCCAAAACTCTATAGCAAAATGGAGTAGTTGAATGGAAAAATAAAACAATTCAGGAGATGGCGAGGATAATGCTAAATTAATCTAAGATAGTAGATAAATGTTGGAGAGAGGTAGTTGCTAAAATAGTGAATATTCATAATAGAGCATTATTGAGAGTCAATAGTGACAAGACTCCTTATGAGCTATGAAAAGACAAACCAACAATAATTGATTATTTCAGAGTTTTTAGTAGCAAATGCTTCATAAAGAGAACCGATAAAAAACTTGGTAAGTTTGAATCCAGAGCAGATGAAGGTATATTTCTTGGTTATTCTTACAAAAAGTAAAGATTATAAATGCTATAACAAAAGAACCAAGAAAATTGTTAAAAGTGCAAGTGTCAGGATATAAGAAGATGGAACACAAAGAATCAATGATCTAGTAGACATTCCTGAAATCATTGAAGAGGAAGATTTTGAAGAATCAGATGAAGATGAGAAGGAGAAAAAAGACACCAAAACTCCATCTAAATATGTTCAGATAAATCATAATGAAAGTGACATCATTAGGGATATAAATGAAGGAATTCACACTAGAAGAATGATGGTAAGTGAATTTGAGCAAGTTAATTTCTCTTTGTTATCCAAAATTCAGCCTAGAGCTTTTTCAGAAGCTAGACATGATAAGCATTGGGTTAAGGCTATGAATGAAGAATTAAATTAGATAGAAAAGAATAATACTTGGGAATTAGTGCCTAGACCAAAAGATTAGAATGTGATAGGAAAAAAATGGGTTTATAAAAATAAGTTGAATTAAAATGGAGAAGTGACCAAAAATAAAGAAAGATTAGTATGTAAAGGATATGCTCAGATTGAGGGAATAGATTTTGAAGAAAATTTTTCACTAATGGCAAGGTTAGAGGCTATTAGAATGTTTCTTGCATATGCAGTGTTTAAAATTTTCAAAGTATTTCAGATGGGTGTCAAATCTACCTTCCTGAATGAGAATCTAGAAGAAGAGGTCTACATTGAGTAGCCTGAGGGATTTATTCTCTAAAATATTAGTAGCCATGTATATAGATTGAAGAAAGAATTGTATGGATTGAAACAAGCTCCCAAAGCTTGGTATGCAAGACTTGATAAGTGCCTGCAGGATCAAGGTTTCAAGAGAGGATTTGTTGATAGTAATCTCTACACTAAAACAGAAGGTGAGCATCAATTGATTGTTGTGGTATATGTTGATGACATCATATTTAGAGGAAATATTGAAAATATGACAAAATAATTTTATGATAATATGCAAAAATAATTTGAGATGTCTATGCTTAGAGAATTGTCATTTTTCTTAGTATTACAAATATTTTAATTAGATGAAAGAATTTTTATATCTCAAAGTAAATATGCCAAGGAAATGTTCAAGAAATTTGGTGTTGAGGATTGTGCACCAGTTGGCACACCAATGTGTATAGGAAATAAGGTGATCAAGGATGAAGATTCACCTATTACAGATCAATCTTTGTATATATATATGATTGTTAGTCTTTTATATTTAATAGCATCAAGGCCAGACATCATGCATGAAGTAAGTATGGTTGTAAGATATCAATCAACTCAAAAAGATAGTCATGTTAGTTGGTGAAAAAAATATTCAAATATATCAAGGGGACATTGGATTACGGATTGTGGTATCCCACAGGCAAAGATTTCACTTTGGTTGCTTATACATATTCAGATTGGGTAGGGTGCTTAGATGATAGAAAGAGTACAAGTGGAGGAGATTTCTTCCTTGGTGATAGCTTAGTATCATGGATAAACAAGAAGCATAATTTAGTATCACTTTCTACAGCTAAAGCATAATATATTGTATTGGTATTGTGTTGTACTCAATGCTTTGGATGAAGCAAACTTTGAAAGATATCAAGGTAAAGTATGATATACCTATTTATATTTTTTATGATAACATAAGTGATATTAATATTTTAAAGAATCCAGTGATGCATTCAAGAATAAAACATATTCCCATTAGATATCACTTTTTGAGAGAGCAAGTTGTAGATCAATAGGTTAAGATGGAGTATATCAATACTATAGAGCAGCTTGCAAATATTTTCACAAAGGCACTATCAAAAGACACATTTGAGTATCTAAGAGAGAAGTTGGGAGTAATTTCTTTTACTTCCTACCATTGAGGTTCAACATTAGTTGAGGGGGAGCCAAGTGTTATCTCTAGGTAGGCCCTTTGCCATTGATGTCAAAGGGGGAGAATAACTGGTACTAGTACAAGTGCAAAAATAGGTACAGGGAATAGGCATAGGTTGCTACAGTAAGGGGGAGTTACTATATATTTTTTAGATGACAGTATGTGTAGGTTTTAGGATGTGGTAGTTTCAGTTTGAGGTTGCCATCAATGACAAAGGGGGAGATTGTTCAAAATATTGTCATTAATGTCAAAGGTCTAGCATTATTGGTGATAAAGGCCCCATTGCATTTAATGGTATTTTTAATAGTCATATCTTGGCTAATGTGTGTTAATATTTATTTAATATTAATGAATATATTTTTGGTTAGGTGAGTGTTAGGTGGGATTAGAGGGTGATTAGGTCATGACTAGGGGAATAGGCTTGTAGGAAAACTTAGGAATAGGTAGGTAGGTGAGCTTTGGGAATTTCAAATCCTCAAAATAATAGATAATGGAGATTTAGAAGTATTAATGAAGAAGTGGGATGGGACTAAGGTTAGTAAATGAAGAGGAATTAAGGGGATGTTAGATAAATTATTATAAAGGGGTGATATTAGAATGAAATTAGAGAGAATAAATTAGATAAGTAGAATTAGTGTCGACTAATAATAATATTAGTGATATTAAATGCAACAAGCGAATTTAGATGCATACATTTTGCTCCTCTTTGAAAAGACATTATAAATGAAGCGAAGTGAAAGGAGTAATGGTATTTCAAAGAAAAACTATTTCATGGATGAATGTGAGTAGATATGATAGTAGTGGAAGTGATATTAGTGACTGTGATGCCCCATCAAGGGGACATACAGGGAAGAATGAAACAAATGGCCACTCAAAAGAAGAAATGATGGGTGGGAAGGGATCGATAAACAAGGGGATGGGATGTCAAATGTGAGATAGAATATGAATAAAATGAGTTCAACTTTGAGTAATGAGTTCCAGATTGATGATGCCCCTGGCAAAGACACATGCACAATGAGTAGAGATGACTTTATCACGGTTGTCAACACATCCCAAGGGTGAATCAACCATAACATGATGATGGTAGGATTAAAATTCCACAAGATTTTGACATATCCTAAGTAAGGATGCATGTAAGGGACAACTATAGGCTAGGATAAAATGATGATTTGATAATATTAATGATGGGTGTAGCTCAAAGCTAAAGGTGAGTGGTATGATGAAGGAGATGAAAAATAAGAAATGATATGATTGAGTGGCCAAGAGATGCAGGGGGTAATTGGATTTTAATTCAAATCATTGAGGCACAATGTGATTTATAGCAATGATGACCCTAGAAAAGACACGTGCAAGGGAGCAATAGATGATAAATCAACCAATCAGTGATTGAAGGAAAAAAATGATGGATGTTATGATATGTCGATCCCAATTGACAAGTGCAAGAGAACGATGAAAATATTAGGGAGATGATTACGAGAATGGTGATTGATTAATTGATTATAGATCAATTATATGATTGATTCAAGACTTAGAAGCTGATGAGGGATAGGAGGGATGTGATGATGGATGATAAATAAAAATATGAGAGTGTGGTTAAACTATCCTTGGGCACTAAAAAGTGGCCAAGTGATACCTACATAGTCTAGAAAGACCTCAGGTGATGTATTTCTGACTCAAGGATAAATGATAATTGATGGATTAGAAGATGATGATGATGATGATTAGTGATTAGAGGATATGATGCAGATGATGAGATGAGGATAAAAGATTGGATATTCGTCAAATGGATTGTGAAGATTAGATTAGTGATAAGAATAGTGATGATTAGATGATTAGGTAAAATATGAGGGTGCAGGTGATCAAGCCATCACAACTGTCATAAGGCTCATCATAGTCTAAGCAATCCATTAAATATAGCACTTGGTAGGATTCCCCATGATACAAGGATGACCAAGTAGATATGGTGCCAAAGTGCAAAAAAGGGGGCAAATAATGAACTATGCATCATCGATGGAACTCATAAGCATTATTGTAGCCTTGGGTGACCTCATATCATCCCCATTCATTTCCCAATCGATAAAAACACATGATGAAAACATAGACTCAAAAGACAAAGACAATCAAATATGATAAAAGACATACAAACAAGCCAAACATAATGCACAAGTATCTACATGCAATGTCATTATGTCTTGTCCAATGATGGGATAAGTAATTGGGTGATGGGTTGGATTAGGATCATTATGATGTGATTGTGGACTAAGGATAGATGTGGATTTTGATAGGATGATCATGATTAGGACTTGGATTAAGATAAGAAATTGGACAATGAATTGGCTAGGGAGGCCGAATAGACTGATGATAATGATACAGATTTGAAGACCTAAATGAGGGTTAATATAAGTAAGATTTGGATTTTGGATGATGATGTGTGATGAAGGATTATGAGGTTTTTAATACTAGTTTAAACTGGAAATCAAATCTAAAAGTGGTCAAAGAAGGATGATGGACACGACCAAGAATTATCAATAGACAAAACCCTACAAGAGTCTAATCTAACAAGAAGATTATGAGGTGATGGGATAAAATACATTTCATGCTAGTAAGGAAGTGATTGGATGGGTGTTAGGTATGAAGAAAAAATGATAGGGAAGCATGGGTACCAGATTAAATTCTTGATAAGGCTATGTATGTTGATAATACCTTGTCAAAAGGATGATGAAGATATGGAGGGATGGGTGACCACTCATATTTGGTTTCAAGGCTAATTGTTATATCCAAAGAAGATGAATGGGATATATAAGATGGATATCAAATGTTATGAAATATGAGTGGTATGGAGATGGATGCAACTAAGGGATTAGGCATAAGACACCACAGACTATTTTTGTTATTTTTCAAATTTTATGATTTTTAGGGTTTTTTACATATTTCTATTTTTAGGGTTTTTTGGAATATGTATGTACACTATAAAAATGGGGTTAATAGTAAAGGGAATACCAATCGTAGTAACCAATATAAGGATGGATGGAGGTAATGATGGATGGGATGATAAAAGGATGAGGGTATTGTAAAAAAGGGATGAGGGGCAAAGAAGAATGGAGTAGGGATTGCCAATGACCACATCATGAAAGAACTTGATGTTTAGTTACCTAAGTGTTCATTGGAGGATATGCCAAGATGATTCCAAAACATTTCTTTAGACACCTTCCTCGTTCGAAGTTCAAGACAAGAAGGAATGATGTGATGGTAGATGATGGGTAGGAATAATAAATTGAGGGATGCCATGGATGAGTGATTGACAAGAGATGGATGGATTGTACCTCTAAGTGTTGAGGTAAAATACAAATAATAGATTATTTTATCATGATGCCAAAAATTGGTTTTCATCATGGTACTTGCCTAAGGTGCTAGAAGACTAGTTTTCACCATTAGATAAATAATTTTTATTTCACTTTTCACTTTTTTTTAACTTTTGGGCATCTTGATTTATTGGATATGGGTATGAGATGTAGGATGTAGAAATTATTGTGATCTTTAACCAATGTATGTTCTAGAGATATGTGATGTTAGGTTCATGTTGCTGATACTAGATGTATTGAAGCCTCGATGGCCTTTATTGAGTCTTGATTTAACGTCC
This sequence comes from Torreya grandis, assembly GCA_037957365.1. NCBI lineage: Eukaryota > Viridiplantae > Streptophyta > Pinopsida > Cupressales > Taxaceae > Torreya > Torreya grandis. The sequence continues at coordinate 2,020,067 of JARHVA010001683.1, read as the reverse complement.
TTCAGACATCTCAACTAAGTGTTCATGTAACCTTTATGAGGGACAATGCTACCTAGGGATTGGAAATATGGTATGAATGGGAGCATGCCATGATTATGAGGATGGGGTATAGGATGTTAATGTGGGATATGATCATGACAAATGATATGATGAGATGAGGATCAAAAATAGGTTTTGATAGTCGCATACACCATTGGATATGGTGAGGGGTTCTTTAGATTGGTACCATGAGATTAAGGGATACAAGACCTTTTAATTTGTTGATTCTATGATCCAAACATTGAGAGGATGATTAATTGTATGATTTTTACTTTTGACTTTCATTTGATTTGCTAATTTGGTTTTACTTTGACTAACTCTTGGTGCCTAATTTTGGGCTTCACCAGAGGAAACTGATTTTTGATTTGAGAGACGATGATTATTTTGACTTTGACCTTCCCCTAGTGTCTGATTTTGGGCTTCACTAGGAGAAGACATTTTTTTATTAGGCTGGTGATTTGACTTTGATTAACTTTGACTGATGGGATCAAAGAAGATTTATGACTTTTGGAATATGGCCTTGGACCTTGGTATTTGTTTCACATGGTGTTGAATGCAGATGGGAATCCAACGATGAATGTTCTTGTTCATTCCCTTCATGGAGTGGATATAGGGATTATGGAGGTGAGGTGGGTGATTAATGTTGTGTGATGGATTAATGAGATAATGGGTAACATAGTCCTCATAAAGGTCACTAGGATCCCTAGCCACAATGCCAGAGAAAGTGTCCTTAAGAATCTCAAAAGTGCCACTAAGACTTTTTGTAGGATACATGTCTAAGGTAGAATCAGATCCATTTTGATGATCTTCAATAGATAAAGCTTGTAATAACTCTGTTATGATTTCATCATCCTGGTTGGGATCAAAAGATATGTCTAGTGATTGGTTATCATCCAAATTATGAGTATCTTTAAATTAACAAGCATTATCATCATCTACTATAATATCTATGAGGGATGATATTTTTGCAGAGGAGTATGATCTAGATATTGGTGTTGAACATGATCCTGACACAGATAAAACTTGTATTGGATTTTATGCTAACTTTGGTGTAGGTGACATTATGCTGCTAGTAGAAGAGTGAATATCTGCAAGTGACCTCTCAACATGGGGTTTGTAATATGATGGGTGAGGGGGAGATGATAAAGGAATAATGGATTTGGCAAAGATAGGCCCATGGAAGGCCTCATAAGATATGGGAAGATTTGGTGTACGAGATATAGACTTATTTTTGATGAAATATTTGTCGAAGATGGGGGGACCATGAAGGATGGATGTGGTATCTTGACCTTGGCTTAGGGAGGGAAGGGCTTGATCATGATCATGAATGGAATCTTGGCATTACTCTTCTTATTTACCCAAGGATACAGAATCATCTGGTTCCTCCTTAATTTTTATGTCACCATGGTCAATGAGGTCTTGGACATAGTATTGGAAATTATGACATTGATTAATGGTATGCCCCTAGGTTCAATGATATACATAATATTGATTAGATTTATACCTAGATGGATTAGGCTTAGTGGGATCAAGATATCATATGGATGGATAGACCATCAGGTTAGCGGTGACTAATTATTGGAGAAGGGTTTCCAGGGACATAAGAAGGGGAGTATAAGGGTCAATTTCACTATATGACTCGGATGTGGGAACATTGGACTTTAGATTAGATGTTTATTGATGTGACTGGGTAGATGGACTGGTAGTAAATGAGGTGTCCAAGATTGGATTCCCTTTGCTAGTAGAGGAGTTACTAGTGGATGGAGGATTGTAATGGGACTCACATGAATGGGTTTGGACTTGAGGTGAAATGAGTTGAAGTGGATTGATGCCTTCATGAAGTGGGACACCCATCTTAAGGAACCACAAGAGGATCCCATATTTGTTGGTAAATATGTATTGGTCTATGAGAATGTGATCTAAAATTCATGCTGATAAAGGATGGATGACAAAGGGGTACTGATATGGAGGTAGACTATGGATTAGAGATGGTTTCTTGAACAAAGTAGGTCCAAATGATCAAGCTAGTAGGACATGTGTGATTGGGATGATGTATGACTAGGATCAAACTTCAGACCAATAGTACAATAAATGTTAATGACCTATCAACAATGCCTAGTTGTCAAGCTAGTAAAAAGATTAGGGATTTGATGGGTGCCTATATTCAAACTAACAAGATAATGATTGTATGGGTGCTAGTTATGTATAGGCAAAATGACTAGATTGATAATGATGGGTTTACTAGATTAAAATTGATAAAGTGATAAGATGCTAGCAGGATACTGATTAGGTATGAGATCTGATTAGATGATAAATGATAATGGAATAAAGCTATAGGATGATATGGATGGGTAACAAGGGGACTATCTCAAGACCTTGAACCAATTTTCTCAAGATGAGATGGGATATGACTATGTGATGAAGGTGATAAGGATAAGGGGATTAAAATAATTGACAAATATGTATAGGTGATGATGAAATGATAAGGGGTAAGATGAACGAGATGGGGATGATTTGGGCATGGGCGTGACCTAAAGAGCTAACTAGGATAAGATAGGATGTGATTAGACTAGATGGAGGATAAGGGGACTAGGTGAAGGCAAGGTCAAGATAAATGATTGATTATGGATAGAGTGGACTTAGGACAAGATGTGGGTGACAATATGTGATTTAGGATATGTAGATTATGGGGGGATGACTAATGATGGGAGGATATGATTGGACTAGGATGAGATGAAGACAAGGTAGTGATAAGAGATAGTGTTGAGATAAAGATGTATAAAACATAATATGTATAAGGGGATTATGATAAAGATGTAAAATATGATAGTGAGGTAAGGATATACAATATGATATGTGAAAAAGACCTACATAGGTGTGTATATGTTTGGGTAAAAGGCTAAATTGACTCTCAAACAACACTAGTCTAGCACGACACACACCCAAGCAAGTAGACCACAATCCTATGATTAGTAAACTTAAGGGTGTATAACCCGATGACTACATTGTCTAACAGATTTGCAGGTGAGACTATAGCTCAGTGACCCATTACAAAATTGATCAAACCCTCTCAACCCCATTTGCACATGATGACTACCTAGGAATTGATCTTGACTCTAGCTGTAAGTCACCTATTGTCGTTGAAAGGTCTTATGCTAGGATAAACGTGTTCTTTAGGGGCATCCCTGATATATGTTAGGTACGATGGGGCCCAAGTCTATGCAGAGTATTATATAATACTTGGTTAATATAATTAACTCTTCCCCTTCATGAATGACTTTTATGGGGTCAATCGCTTATCCTAGCGATAGTTATCCCTGATATTTATATTCCACTAGAACACATAGTGTGGATTAGTGCGTAGTGGTGAAATCCATGGTCATTATCCCCCTAAGACTATGGTAACTGTGTGGGTATCAATTCCACATCACGTTGCCCCTAGAAAATAAAAATGAGAAGGTTTGTTAGTGGTTTTTTATCCTCCAAGAATCGTTGCAAGAATGCAAGGAGGAAAGCATACACCACCATAGCCCCCATGTGACAAATAAGCAGACCAAAAAAGGAGATTAATTAACTGATTTAATTAAGATGTGATATGTATAAAAGATGCAAGGATATACAAAGAATATACAAGGAATGTAGATAACAAAGTGATTAAAATGATTTTAGACAAAAATGATTTTTAAGATGCCAAAATGTCTTTGACAGGCGACCTACAAGAAAAAGGTTAGTAGTTTGATTGGCAAAAGAGGCAACATGTAAGATGAATGATTAGTAGTTTGATTAATAATCTTGAGGGGTAACCTACATGACAAATGATCAATAGTTTTGATTGTCAACCTTGGGAGGTAACCTACAAAGTGAAAGTTGATAGTTTTTAATAATTTTGCCTTAGACAAAGTGCCCCATCAAACACACCGTTAGTGGTTTCTATTACTTAACAATTTCAATTGTTAATTTTGAAAGATGACCTACGAGAATGATGGTCAAAATCATCAACGAATTAATAATTTAAAATGACTTTTTTGAAGAAAGTCTATTCATATATACACCAAAATTAAAAAAGGACATTAATCACACATAAATATTAATAAAAACTTATTACGATTCATGGTGGATGGGGAATTAAAGTTTCACGTCCAAAATGATATTGCAAAAAAGGTGATTCCCCCATTTTTTTTTGAAATTTTTGAATTTTAAAATTATTAACTAGACATTTAATTTTTATCCACCCATTACATGCTTATTAAGACAACATATTTCACTTGGACGTTATTAAATCCTTAATATGTCTAAAGATGATTTTTTGAATACCACGTATAACTTTATAATTAAAAATAAATATAGATAGAATCATGCCACATAATGAAAAATTAAAGCCAAAGCGTATAGTATCATTAGGCTCGTGGTTCCAAACCTGACCAAATTGATTAATTATGGATTCCTAAAAAAAAATTGTTTTTTTTTAATAACATTTAATTTGTAGGTGTGAAGTCAATCCCCACGACCTTCATTACCATTTTTTTAAAGTCAAGACCATTTAAAAAATAAAATAAAAAACCATGTTTTGTTTTAAATAAAATAAAACTATGTGCAAAATAACAATATTCAAATAGTCATAATTTTTTAAATATTCAACAAAATAACAAACTGTAAAATGTTTCAAAAAGGTGAGAGTAGATGCCCAAAACCCAGAATTGTTTTTACAAAATTCTAAATGACTAAGGAGCAGTTTATAAAAATACATCACATTTTTATAAAACATGTAAATTCATAAAAAAAAATTGAGCCACAAATTCTTCCTCTGTTTGATCTAAAAATCAAGCAAATGTACTCAAAGCAAAAAATATTAGTTCAAAAGGATCCCCTCCCATTGTGGTTGCCAAAATATAGTGTGAAATTTTGAGATATTTGATTAAACTACACATAAACACGCAATTTGGACTCAAAACATCAAACTACCTATTAAAAAGGATTGTGGAAACAAATTAAAATCACAAGATAAATCTTATTAAATTCCTTGTTTCAACTAGCCTCCTTCCTAGATGTTCAAATAGATGTTTGATTTCTATGGACTCAAAATTTTGACATTATGACGGTAAGATATTGGATCGTTGATGATGGACTCAAGGATGAATATTCTTGATTGCTTCATGAGTTGGGAATGGATTTGATAGATTTTTGATAGATGTTTGGCCATGGAGGAATAACTTGTTTATATAAAATGTGGATGGAAAGATCAATCGCTAAAATTCAAAGTTGACTTGTGGAGATTTAAGGTGGAGGATTAAAAGGAATTAAAAATTCCTTGGAAGCCTCTAGATTTAGAGGCTTCTAGAGAGGAGGGGTGAGAATAGAGAGGATTCTAGAATTGGAGAATTCTAGAATCCATTAGGAGGGGTTAATGTTGAGTAGAGGGAGGTTAGGTGAGTGTTACGTGGCATTAGAGGGTGATTAGGTCATGACTAGGGGAGTAGGCTTTTAGGAAAGCCTAGGAATAGGTAGGTAGGTGGGTTTTAGGAATGTAAAATTCCCAAAATAATGGATAATGGAGATTTAGGAGGATTAATGAAGAAGTTGGATGGGACTAAGGTTAGTAAATCAAGAGAAATGAAGGGGATGTTAGATAAATGATTAGAAAGGGGTGATATTAAGATGAAATTAGAGAGAATAAATTAGATAAGCAGAATTAGTGTCAACTAATAGTAATATTAGTGACGTTAAATGTAATGAGTGAATTTAGATGCATACAGAGCTCGTTCCTTATATTTTGGTGCTCAATCCAGTAGTCATGCTACAAGTCACATTCATTACCATATTGGTAATGATTTTAGTCCATAATTTGATGAGTGGAAACTTTGGATTCTCAGTTGTCTACATGCAAAACTATGTTAGGGTATTGCATTTATTCAATCATAATTATTGGTAGAGGTGATATGGTGGTTGGCTTCTTTGTTACATGCACCATCCCTGGTGCCTCTTTTCTGTATGTCTCTTCTGCTAGTTTTCTTGGGTCCTCTCATTGTGAACCATGTATACTATATCCTTCTTCCTAGATAAAAACAAGACTTCCTTCTTCTACGCCCTCACACTCCTCTACCTCATGAATGACTAGTAGTGAATCTCTTCTTCTTTTCTACTTTGGTCATATCACCAATTGGGGTTCCAAAAGTTAACATGGGGTCAAAAAATTATCCCAAATAAATTTCTTATTATCTTCTTTTCAAACCCAAATTATTTTGGCCTTATTGCTTTATCCTCCTCTAATGGCAGACTTAACATCTACAACTTGTAACTTCTCTCACACCTACTCCTCTAATCACTTTGCCACTCCTTTCATCGAATTCTCTTCACCATAATATTTGATTTACTTTTTGTCAATGAGAATATTATGTTGTTGCTTTCTCCACTTCATGTTTACACTTGTTTGAGCTCTGCAATCGTTAAGTTTTCAATAGTAAAAAATGAGAATGAAAGGCCTCAAGGTCTTTTATAGGCAGAACAAATGTTTTACATTAACTAACCTCCACACCACCATCCATCACTTCAATCATTAATACCTCAAACAAAATGTCTTGGCACCCATTTGAAACATTTTCCAATTATGCCTTTATGTCATTAATAAATGCATGTCCCATCCTTCCTTTGAGAGTTGTTGTGCCTTTCCTATAATGCATGCCAGTTGTAAAAATTCAAATTTCCCATTGTATTCATGGTAGCTCCCTTTTCATTTTAACACATATTTATAATGGCATTTCCTTTGTCATCGTCATTTTACATCCTTGGGCCATGCACCACCTATTTCACGCCTTTGTTATGCACCTCCTCTTGTGTGCTTTCTTCATGCACTACAACTTACGTGCCTCCTTGTCTTGACCTTTTCTTTGATCACATGCAATTCCTCCCAACATTTTATTTACATGCTATAGATTAAGTAGCATATCCACCTTCAAAACTACCACACATTAAAATATGTTTGTGGTCCTCTACATTATAACTTAGTGAAATTCATTATTCAAGAAACCGAGAGAACAAAATTTTAAATACCAAATAGCACCAAAAGTGTTAGAATCAAATTATAAAAGGCATGCAACCAATGCCACACTTATTAAAAAACTAAACTAGTGGCATACACCTTATTTACTATAGTTAAGGGTTACATAATTGGTAAGTCCAGAGCCAACTACCATTATAATGGACTAGAAAGAATTGGCCATCTAATCTTTTCAACTTGCAAGTGCCTATTGGACAGGTATCATGAATGATAAAAAGACCATTACATAGGATCTATAGTTTACTTGGATAGCATACAAACTTTGAATCATAGACCAAGACAGGCATACCAGGTTAAAAAAAACTCTGGTTTTGATATATTGGTCATGCCAGGCTTTTTGTTTTTGCTTCTCCACCCCTTGACTCTAGTGTGTGAGAATGTGTGCTTCATCCAACTGATGTAAAGTGTCTAGGCATGTTTTGAGGGACTCTTATTCATTTAATCTTCCCACACATGCAATACATAAAGATCGCACAAGGAACTCCACTAGTAAGATGGCTTTGGTATCAAAGACAAGGTTAAAAGGAGTATTCTTGTTCAACCTTTTATATGTGGTCCAATAAACCCATAAGACTATTGAAACACAATCATCCCAATCAGTGTGACCGATATTACAAATCTTGGTCAATGTATTATCAAATACCTTGTTAAAGGCTTTAGTTGTGCCATTATCTTAAGGGTGGTATGGTGTGGTCTTATGGTGTGTAATCATGAACTAATCCAAGAGGATGCACACTGTTTCATTGAGAAAGTGAGTACCACAATCACTAGTTAAACTTAATAAGCATCCATATCATGTGATTATATTTTCCCATATAAATATAATACTAGTAGCAGTAGTAAAATCCCATGTGGGCACTACTTTAGCCCAGTGTATGAGATAGTCCATGGCAGTAATGATGTAGAGTGCACTAGCCCACCTCACAATAGGATAAATGGGGCCAACAAAATCAATATTTCATATCTCAAATGGTTCATGAGAAATCACTAGATGAAGAGGCATAACATCCATTTAGTTTTATTTACCTACACATTGACATATATCACATTGGCATGCATAGGTTTTGGCATTTTTGAATAGTGTGGGGCATCATAATCCAGCTAGTAGAACCTTTTTTAACGTAGTGTCACCAACATAATGTCCTCCTGCAATACCCTTATGGACCTCTTGAAGGAATTTGACTTGCTTGTGTTTCATTATGCACCTTCATAATACCTCATCATATCCTAGTTTGTATAGGTATCCTCTAATAAACTATAAAGGGGTAGCAGAACAACCAATTGCTTTTTATCTTGGGTACTAAGGTGGCCTGGAATTGAGCCTATTGTAAGAAACATTGTAATTTATTCTAATTCTTCAGGCACATATGTAACTTGAAAAAGTTATACACCAAGTAAATCATCGTCTATAGTGCACACCAGTACATCAGATTGAACACATGAGAGGTGGTATGGACCAAAATTAATCTTGCATTATTTTGCAACCACAACAAATTAGAAATCTTGAAAGAGGATGATACATTGATAGATATGTCTATACAATAATGGCTTATTTACCAAATACTTGAGTGCTTCATGATCCATATAGAAGACAAATGAGGTGGCCAATAAGTATTATCAAAACTTTTAGATTGCATAAACCATGGATAGGGCCTCCTAGTCCATAGTAGAGTAGTTACACCCAACTGGTATGAGATTTTGACTAACAAAATAAATAAGATGATCAAGGTTGCCTTTAATGGGTTGTCCAAGGATGGCACCCACTACTATGCATGTAACATTGATATGCACATGAAATCATTGGGTCTAGTTCAAGGACTGGAGAACAGGTGCAGTCACTAAAGACTCAAATGATTCTTTGTATTTAGTGGTCTATAAGAAGAGGCTATTTTTCTTAAGTAATTTTTCCAATGGTGTTTATATTTAGAATAACCATGAATGAACTTTCAATAGTACCCTATGCAACCTAAAAAGGTGCAGACATTGGACTAAGTGGTTGGATCTACGAGTTGAATAATGACCATAATATTAGCTAGATCCACTAGTAGTCCATCCTAGCAAATGATGTGTCCCAAAAAGATTCCAAATAGAGTGATAAAGATGGAATTCTTAAGATTTAAAGAAATCTAAAGTTGGTGATAATGTTTGAGCATGAGGCATAGATTATCATAGTAGTCACATACTAAGCTATACATAGTATTGTCATCTAGGTACCCCTGAAGGAATTTGTGGATGAAATATTTGAAGGTTTCCACCATGATGCATGAAAACATTTTTGGTGTATTATTTAGGCCAAAAATCATAGCATTATATGTAAAAGAACCCCATTTAGTTGCAAAGGTCATTTTTGCCTTGTCTTACTCAATGATTTGTACTTTGTGATACCCAAAAAAGCCATCAATGAAGGTGTAGTTATCACACCCAACAACTCCTTCCAAAATTTACTCTGTGAAAGGCATTGGGAAAGGATCAATTATACATACAATATTATGTAGCCTGTAATCCACATAAATATAGATTCAACCATATTTATTGATGTTGATCACCATTATAATAACCTGCTCATATTCATTAAAGGGAGTAATAACTCCAATGCATACCATGATATAAATTTTCTATTGACCTTAAGTGCATAGATTAGGGTTCATTCGATATGGTCATTTCCTCACTGATTAAGTGCCTTCAACCAAATTGATATGCATCTTGCCCAATAATGGATGTACTCCCTTCATTTTTGTGTAGTTCTATATGAATATTTCTTGATACTCTTACAAGAGTTCAATTTTTTTAGTTAGCTCAACTTCAAACTAGTAACTACCCACAATGGCCATTTTAGCTGTGTCTTCTATCCCAATGTTGTTGAACCATTTGGAGTGGTGTGTAATATGGTTTTTGCTATGATTATATAGTATCTCTGACATCATGCACCCCATATTTTATATGTAGATTTAAGTGGTCATATTTTGGCTCTAGCAAATTAGAATTAGTACCCTCATCAACTTCATACACGGCCTTGTGTTTGCCTTGCTCTATTTGTTCCTGATGTACATTTTTTGATTGAGAGTCAAATTTTGATTGAGCCAAGGTAGGAGTATTGAGCTCTTGAAATATAGCCAAGTTAATTCTCAGGTGCATCATATATGTGTTGTATGTAGTCTTTGACTGGTGCCTCATCTCCTACAACTACCTAATGGATTTATTGTAAAGACAAATGTAAATCCATTTGTGAAGAAGAAAATGAAAATGTTGTAAGTATAACATGTGTGATGTGATTCTAGGTATCTATTTCCCTACATTTTTATTAATGGGTGTACCATACTCTGGCCCATGCATGTAGAGTACCATAAAAGGCATGAATCCATAAAGATTTTGGTAAAAATGTGTCTTCATCATTCCAAACAATTTCATAGGCTGTTAGATGGTCTTCTAGAGAATCAATCCCATCATAACTCAATGTGGTGCAAATGTGATTGTCATGGTGGAACCAATAGTAATGTTATAGTAGTTTTTCTTTTATCTTTTAATTTAAATTACTTGCTAAAAACTCAAATGAAAATTAGGGTTTATGATGAATACCTAGAGATTAGGAGATGTTGTGCACCACTTTGAATCCAATGATCGAGGAGATTCTTTTTGGCTGGGAAGAATAACTTGCACACATATAAATAACTTGGATAAAAATAGATTGAGATTATTAGGTGAGCTGCCTAGTTAAAAACTAGTCCAGGGAAGTTGTGAGCTTCCTTAAATGGATGTCAACTCACTTGTTTATAGAATCAAGTGGATAAACATCATATGAAATTATAATACATAAAAGATATGATAACAATGATAATTAAGATTCAATTCTCATTTAAGCTATCAATATAAGCAAAATATTCATCCCAATAAGCCATGGTAACATTTACATCATCCTATATGACATCTAGTTGGTTGGTAGTGGCTTTGAAAGAAGGAGAATAAAAAATAATGCAGAGAGTTAGCTTGAAAGCTATGTCAATCTGATCAACAAATAGGGGTTGGGATACAATGGGAAGATCAGTGATATTGATTACATCATGTACTATGCCTAGTATAGTCATCTACATAATAAGGCCTTATTAAAATAATATAAAATTAGTAAGGATTGAGGATAGGGATCTAAGATTAAATACTTGAGCTCTAAAAGTTAAACACAGTGGATCGATGTTGATCCTATTAGGATCGGGGCCAATCTATAGAATCGGTGTTGATTTAGAATAAATTGGAGTTGATTCTCTTAGTAACTGTGCTTAATAAAAATAGAGAACATATTGGATAATAGAGACTAATAAATGAATATTGAAGGATACAGATGGTATTCTAAATATGGGATAAATAGATAACAACAAAAGGATTGATATCAAATGAAATAAATAAACACAATTACTTACCTTAGACTTAATTTCAAATAGAGTAAATCTTCCTCATAAATGTAGGTAGTCATTCGGGCTTGTGACAAATGAATACAAGTTATATACAATAAAATTCTGATAGAGTGTCATTAAGGACATCCTTAATTCTCCAAGAAATCCATCAATAATTTGAGATTCAGAGTTTCTGGGTTTAGAAGCCAAAGGTTGGCTTCGTATTTTTGAAGGTGTCATTCTTACATTGATATATACCCTTAATCTGATTTACCACAAGCTGGGAATCACCATAGATATTAAGAGTTTTAATACCCAATGCAAAGGTAGTTTGGAGACCTATGATTAAATCCTCATACTCTATCATATTATTAGTACAGTTAAAATCATGCTTAAAAGATAGAGGGATAGGTGTCCCTCCTAGGAGGGATTAGGATAATTCTAGCTCCCCCACCATGCTCATATTTAGACCCATTAAAGAATAGTTTCATTTGATATTGCAGATCTGTTTGAGACATGAAGGCTATGGATTCATTTGGGAATTTATAATTAACTAGTTGATCATCAGCAAAAGGTGCCTCAACAAGTTGATCTATAATTATTTGACCTCTAAATGATTTTTGATGGATAAATTCAAGATCAAATTCTACCAAAAGCATGAGCCATTTGGCCATTTGGTAATTCTGATAAGGTTTTGAATGCATAAATTTCAAGGGATTTGTGTTCGTGACCACATAAGTTTTGTTATTGATTAGATAATATCAAAGCTTAGAAGCTATAAAGACTAGATCTAGGTATAAATTCTCTATGTGAGAATAACACATCTCGTATTAAAAAAGTGTATGAGTGATATATTAAATTACCTGGTCTCTATGTTTCTCATCGTGATGGGAAAGCATGGATCCAAGATCATGATCTGTAGTGGAGATATATAAGAAAAAGGTTTGCCCCTCTTTCAGAGGAATGAGAACTAGTGGTGAAAGAAGGTATCTATTAAGAGCTTCTAAAGCCTCCTGACAACTAGAGTTCCAATTAAAATAGATATCTTTCCTTAGGATGTGATGGAATGGCTGACATCAATCAGATAGCTGGGAGATAAAATTTGGTTTTTGTAGGGTTGACTTATATCTCATGAATGGGGATAATAAAGCCTAGGATCTTGCTTGTCAATACTCCAAAAATGCATTTCTTTGAATTTAGATGGACACAAAATTGGATTAAGTGAGTGAAGTTCACCTTTAAGACCAAAAGGTGGTCTTTTCATAATTTCAATTTACCAAGGAGATCATCCACATAATCCTCAACAATTTTATGGATAATATCATGGAAGATATAAGTTATGGCTCTTTGATAGGTTATTCTTGCATTCTTTAGGTTGAAAGGCATAACTCGATAGCAGAAGGTTCCCCAAGGAGTAATAAATAAAGTCTTATGTTGGTGTTCTGGCTTGATAAGGATCTAATTATATTTAGAGAAACCATCCATAAGTGATAACATTTCATGCCTAGTGGTTAAATCCAATAATTGGTCAATATTAGGGAAAGGGAAATCATCCTTTAGACAAGCAAGATTAAGGTCTTGAAAGTTAGTACAAAGGCATAGTACCCCTATAAACTTGGTGACAGGAATGATATTAGATACCTATTAAGGGTAATTAATAGGTTAGATAAAGTTAATGGATAAGAGACGTTGCAACTCTTCTTTGACTAAAAGCATAATGTGAGGATGCATCTTTCAGAGCTTTTGCTTCATATGTTTGGAATCAAGGAAAGTGATAATGTTATGCATGACAATAGCTAGGTCAATACTAGGCATGTCACTATAGGACCAATCGAATGCTTCACTATGATCTATTAGAAATGTAGTGAAATCCTGGTGCTCTTAGGGATTTAAATATTTGTTGACCTTAACTATTTATAGAGTCTCATGAGATCTTATGTTAATGTCAATGGTGGCTTCATTTAATAGATTAGAGGTTTTGTATGGAATATGTAGATGGGAGTTCTCTATGCCTAAATGAGTTAATATAGACTCATCATCCTAGCTCTGAAGAATAGGGATGATGGGAAAATCCTGCCCTATCATATTTGGGTAGGATAGAGGAATGTTTTTGACCTCCCCATCATGAAAATACATGAGAGGGTCTATAGTAATGGTGTTGACTAAAAAAAACATTTGGACGAATGGATATGACATCATCTATTGAAGAAAGGGTATTGGGTGGTGAGGATGGCATGTCCTTTTCAAGGATGGAAAGAACAGTAATCTTTGGAGTAGTTTTAGGATTTTTACTAAAACTGAGGCCATGTTTTTCATTGGGTTTCCTAAAATTTCATAATGTAACCTTATGTGGGCCTTGTTCATAGCATCATATGACAAAACCCTTCCAAACACACTATTGTAGGTATGTCTTTACAAAGTGGGGTTTATCGAGGAATGAAAAGTTTGAAGTAATGGTTTAGCATGGGTTTGGTTAGAAAGGCCTGAAGAACACTGATTGATTCCCCCATAGATCAAATTAGTGTGGAGGAAAGGTGGATCGAAGGGAATAATTTATCTTAAATTAGGATAATATGCATGTTGTTTATTCGAACATCCATATTCTTGAGGAGTAGGGAGAGTATTGAGTGTCAATAACTAATATTCTCTAATTGATAGTTGTTGAAATGTGGAATCAATGGGATCCTTACCAATATTTGACATAGGAATTGCCATACTAAATGATGTCTCATTAGATGATGATGGGGTAGTGCTTTGCAACATAATTAAGATGTTTTTTGGTTGAAATGTGAGATTGTAAGTTTTAAATGGATGGGGATCGACTGGGATATTATGGATTTTACTTTCACGTTCAAATTTAATACATCAATGTAAGGTAGAGGATATCCAGGGACATCTTAATAGGATGTTGTATTGAAACTCCCCTTCTATTATGTAAAACAGTTCAAGTAGAACATGTGTGCCTACTTAAATGTGAAGGATTACCATTCTTAATGCAGGGGTAATGATATTGTTGAAAGATTGTAAAATGGTGGGGGATTGGGATATAACTATTTTAGGTAGCTGCAATTATTTAAACACATGAGAGGAGATGATATTTATATTGAGACCATTATTAATCATTGCTCATTTAATTTGAGTTTGATCAATCTAGGCATTGATAAATAGTGCAGGATCTTGGTCATCAGGCTATAAGGGTGGTATTTATGAATCATGAAATGTTATAGATAACAACTTTTGAAGTGATGTGATGAAAGCTAATAAAGGCTTAGGTTCATCAACTTGTATCTAGGTGGCCTGTAAGGCTTCTATAATAGCCTGACGGTGCCATGGAGAATTTTGGATAAGTTCATATAGAGACATCTTGATCAGAAGCTGACGAAGCTACTTTAAAATAGATATTTGTATGAGTTCTGAGGCATTATTACTTTACACTTTCCCTAAAATAGAAATTTTAGGTTTAGGATTGGGCATTAGTTGACTATTTATGGCAGGAGCTAGTGCTTTGGAAATAGTCACTTTGTATTTTTTGTGATTATGGGTCTTATGACCCTGGGCTTGGGATCATGTAGCTATGTGAACTACATCTATCTAAAATAACAGGGGATTTATTGCATTCTCAAACTCATCCTCATCTAGGGGGTTCAGGAGAGGTTGATACCAAACTCTATCAAAGGTTTTATCTTTTTTTATAGCTTGTGTTGATACTGTGGGCAGTATGTTACTTTCTAAGGTGGATGTAACCCTAGTAGTTTGACTATGGGGATAATCATGATCTATATGTTCCATTAAGAGAATGTCTTCTTTTAATAATTTTTGGACCATAACCTTTAACGTGTTATAGCTTTTTGGGTCATCACCTGCTATTCAATGATACATGCATTTCTTGTTTTCTCCATACCACACTAGTTTATGAACATAAGGGTTAATGGGTTTTATGGGTGTTAGAGTGACAAGGGAGGTCTGGAGACGCTAATCAAGGATATTAGAATAAGACCCCTTCAATAGTTATTGTCTAAGCTTTTCAATCCTCTAAGGTACTGGTAGAGAAGAGGTATGTGACTTTGAACCTTGGCCTTTGAACTAGTTGTTTGAATGTTGTCTACAGTAGGCACTTTGTGCTTAGGATAATCCCTTACACCTAAATCTTGAGGAAAGTATGGGTTTAAAGGGTTATATATTAGAATTATCATAGTGGGAAGATCCCTTTATGATTGTACATTTGATTTAGTAAAGGATTCTATGATGGTGGCTTTTAGCCTTGCTGAAGTATGGGGTCCTAATATAGATGTTCTTATTCAAATAGGTGGCAACAATGCTTTTCCTTTTTGAATCTGATTGGGGGTAGTGGAGATATTCTCTTTAGGGAGTTCAATCCCAATAGGAGGATGTTGTAAAGATTTTCCTCTTTTACCCTGAGGTTTTTATTTTTGATATCCATAGCTTTTTCCTTGATTTCTCTAAAATTTATCTCTTCCTGAGAAATGGGGGAAACTGGTCTTGAGCTAGTTTAGGGTAATGTGATGGTTTCCTCAGGGGATAGTAAGCTAGAGGGGATGGGTATGTTATATGCAGGTATAACGATAACATGAGGAATGGTGTGCATATCTTGCAGAATGTCTAAGCAATCCTTTTCTTTGATAGTCTTTTCCTTTTTTGTTTTTATTTGATCATTTGGAATGTTTCCAAATATTTTTTCCTCAAGTGGATTCTAATTAATGAGATCCAAAAAGCTTGAGGATGTTTTTGGGATGTCTTCACTTAGTTCGAATGGTTCAAAGATATATCCTATAGGGATATTGGGGATAGAAGTAATATCAACTTATTTAAGTAGAAGTTGGTCATGGATTGTGCTGATTACATGAGTTTTGCATTCTGAGGTGGATCTTGAATTAGCTTGCATGGAATTAGACATGGAAGCGTGATTAAAGAATGACTGCCTAAAGATGTCTATAGACTGATTGGGGGCATGTTAGTGTTATCTAGTTGTAACTCCCCCTAATCAATAAGGTTTTGTACTAGACATTTAAAACAGTGGCACATACTGATGTCATGACATATTACATAATGAAATTTACAAAATTTATTTTCCCTGAACCAACTAGGCTTATGATGAGAATCATTGAGAGGTCTTACCGAAAGAAGCTCGATGAGATATGCCTTGAAGATATTATCTAAGATAGACATGTAAGACTCTCTTAAAGGCGTATATTATCATGAGGGAAAATGAGTTAATGGTTTTTGAGATTGTACCTAAGAGGTGGACCATTTAGATTGACTTTTTGCTTATGGTGGTGCTAATTTTACAACTATGGAATTAGCAGTTCCTTTGGTTTTAATATTTTTGTTAGTCCCTTTAGAAGGATTAGGTTTGAATTTTTTACTTCACAATTTAACTTTCCCTTCTTTCAGGGCTTTGATTTCAAGTTTGTGGGCCATCAAAAATACCTCATCAAAGGTTTTGAAATATTGCACCTGTAATGTTGATGAGATATGTTTAGCATAATTTCTTGTGAATAATTTGATTATCTCTAGTTGTGGAAGGGAAAAGGTGAGGTGGTTTATGAAACTACTCCATCTAGCCATGAAATCAATGATGGATTCATCATCAAACTATCAGATGGAATAGAAGTCAGTGATAGTGACTTTGCTTGTGATATTGATAGAAAAGTACTCTAAGAATGTTTGGGTTAGTTGCCTAAAAGAGAACAGGGAATGTTGAGGAATTGAGCTATACCAATCTAGAGAAATTCTAGCTAACAACATAGGAAAGGTCCTAAGAAGAAGTGTGTCATCATGTGCTATAAGATAACAAGTGTGTTTGAATGCTCAAAGGTGCTGCTATGGATCCTCCTTATTTTGAAACTTTGTAAACTTCAAAATCTCCCTTTATGGAGGATAAGATCTAATGGGGACAACTGGGTTAATAGGTTCATTACAGATTTTCTCATAAGTAAGCATATTTTTTACCTAGAGGCAGAGGCTTCCAAATTGGCCATCATGTTCAGAAGGATGCTTGTAAGGTCTGGTTGGGTGTTGTATTGAAGGATACCTCCCAAAAAAATTTATTATAAGAGTTGATATGTAGGAATCTAAGTGGAAAATGGTGGGGATAAAGGATAACCAACTGATGTGGTTATGAATGGGTGAGATGCCACCACATACTATGGATCTTGTAAGGGTATATAAGTAGACCTAATAGCTTGCATAGGTGCTATGAATTGGGTGGTCAATGGGATATATTGTTGAAGCAGTTGAATTACAGGGTTTTGTTGTAAAGGCTGAGTTTGAGGATTTAAAGGTACACTAGTCTAGATAGGTGGAAGGGTTGTTAGGACTGAGATAACTAGGTTCTGAAGCATCATGGTAATAGGTTGAGTAGATGTAGGTTGATGTGTGGTGATATTTTGAGTTTGGGTAATAGTTAGGGATGGGACATTACATGTCATCAGAGGTGGATTGCCTAAGGGTTGCATAGTGTTAGTGTTAGAACTAGTTGGGGGAGGATAGTTATGGGAAGACATCATCGTGGTGGTAAAACCTTCCCCTTCCTCTAAAGGCATGTCATATGGGTTCCTAAAAAATTGTGTATGGCAGAAATTTGGATGTGTATAGCTCAAGAGCTGAGATAATGGTTAAGCATGATTGGGTTGCTATCCAATATAGTGGTGAATTCAAGATCACCCTAGGTATAATACTAAGGAATACCTCCCCTATGAACTTAGGAGAACTAGGACTAGGAGAGTTCTCTATGGATGAGGATGAAGTTGGGGGTTTGGTTTTATTTTGCAACTTCTATCACATCAAAACCATGTAGTGATAAAGGAAAAATTAATAAATAAAAACAAAAAGCACACAAAAGTTCTTTTTGATTATCTCATATTTTAGTGAAAATAAAAAGACACACACGCTAAATACATACGTCAAAAGTTTTTACTTTTTAACTTTAAAGCATGATAAAAGAAAATAAAAGGTTATCGAGGGTCTTAAGAAGTGGAAATCTAAGGATGGTTTTAGGTTTGTTTAGGCTCAAAAATATCTTTGTACGAGAATCAATACTTGGCTTGGTATTGGGGCCTACCCCCTCACTTCACACACCGCAGTGTAAGGGTGTTAGGTACTTAGCTAGTATATATAAAAAAATTAGGGTTTATACTCAGTCAACATATTGAGTTGGTTCTCCCCTTGGTGGTGAAATCCAAGTGGGATAGTTAGGAAGAAGGTTATTTTTAGGTGATGAAATCCTAGTTGGTTCCCTTATGTCAATGTTTGATGAGTTTATTATGCAATTGGTTTGGTCTGTGTGTGAAAGAAGTGATAGCTATGATAAATTTAACCCACCTAGATTATTCTATATGAATCACCTAAGCAAGAAAAAAATGGATGCAGTTCTTTTTAACCTTTATAAAGGAAATAAAAAATAATCTTGGATTTTCTTTGAATGAAGACAATCAAATAAGAGAAAGGGAGAGAAAGATAGATAAATTTACAATGAATTTTAATAAGAAAAATGAGACCTTAGGGGTCCCAATGGGCATGCTAGAATGTTATAGTAGTTTTCATTTTTATTTTAATTTAAATTACTTACTAAGAACTCAAATGAAAATCAAGGTTTATGATGAATACCTAGAGATTAGGAGATGTTGTGCACCACTTTAAATCTAGTGATTGAGGGAGCTTCTTTTTGGCTGGGAAGAATAAGGTACACACATATAAACAACTTAAACAAAAATAGACTAATAGGTTTTTGGGTGAGCTTCTTGGTTAGAAACTAGTCTCAGGAAGTTGTGAGCTTCATCAAGTGGATGTCAGCTCACTTGTTTACACAATCAAGTGGATAAACAACATATGAAATTACAATAGATAAAATAAATGATAATAATGATATTTAAGATTTAATCCTCATTTAATCTATCAATATAAGCAAAATATGTGTCCTAATAAGCCATGGCAACATTTACATCATCCTGTATGACATTTGGCTTCAAAAGAAGGAGAATAAACAATAGCGTAGAGATATAGCTCAAAATCTATATCACTCTTATCATCAAATAGGGGTTGGGATACTATGGGAATATCAGTGATATTGATTATGTCATGTACTATGCCTGGTAGAGTCATCTACATAACAAGGCCATACTAAAATGATAGAAAATTAGTAAGGATTGAGGACAGGGATATAAGATTAAAGACTCAGGTTATAAAAATTAAACACAGTGGATAGATGTTGATCCTATTAGGATCGGTGCTGATATGTAGAATTGATGTTGATTTAAAATGAATCGGTATCAATTCTCTCTATAACTATGCGTAATAAAAATAGATAATAGATTGGATAAAAAAGACTAATAAATGAATGCTAAAGGATATGGATGGTATTCTAAAGATGGGATAAATAGATAAAAATAAAAGGATTGATATAAAATGAAATAAATGAACACAATTACTTAATTTAGACTTGATTACAAATAAAGTAAATCTTTTTCACAAATGTAGGCAGTCCTTCGAGCTTATGACAAATGGATACAAATTAAATGCAGTAAAATTCTGGTAGAGTATAGTTAAGGACATCTTTAATTCTCCAATAAATCTAGCATCAATTAAAGATTTAGAGTTTTTGGGTCTAGAAGCTAAAGGTTACCTGGGTATTTATGGGTCAATGTCAATCTAAAGAATCAGTGCCAATTCACCTGACTTGGTAGGTTTATTCCAACCATGGGTATAATTGGGCTTTGGTGAGCATGAGATTTTTGGTAACAAAATTATATAGGGGTAAAGTGGTTAAGAGGTAGATTCTCTAGGTTATTAATGGATTTAGGATGTTAAGGGGGGGTAGAAAGGTAATTGGTAAAAGTAAATTACCAGGTTACCAAGGGTAAATATACTAAACCTTAGGATAGGGATTATTTAGGAGATTAAATAAAAACAAGGGCCTATGACACCTAATTAATCATATATAAGGTATGAAATTATAGTGTCTATAAGTACATGGATGCATGTACTTGTTCTCATGCATACAACTAGTATAGATGAGTAGAGCACCATTAAGTAGTGGTTCCTTAAAATAAAAAGTTGAGAATGTGCAAACATTCATCCTCATTAGCATAAAAGTCTTCCAACTGCTATAGATATTCCCTAACCTTGAATTGACCATGGAACTAAGGTACATGGTCTAGCCTCAAGGGTGGTAGACCAATGACGTGAAATTTCTTTAGCATTGAGCTAACTTAGGGGAGAAACTTAGGCATCTATTAAAGACACCACAAAAATGCCTTGTAAGATCATATGTGCCTTGAGCCCATTAATCGAAAGTAATACTGGTAATGTTAGAAATGGATTGTGTGTCCTCCCATTATAAGATGTCCTCATGAGTAAGTTCCACATTTTCATTTCCTTGGGTAGTGACATTATAAATTGTGTTAATATTTGCATTAACATTGATGGTTTCCACAAAGGGGGGTCCTTGGTCATTATTTAAAGGAATGACTATACATTAAGTGTCATTCTTAAATCTAATATAACTCTTCTTGAAATGCAAGTTAGCATTATCAGAATAACACTAAGCTTAACCCAAGAGATCAAAGAAGTCATCAGCTTTAGCAAGGTCAATCACTTCAAAATCTCCCTTGAATGTGACACCCAAGATATTGATGGTGGCATCTTTAAGAATGCCTATGGGTAGTGTGCGAGTCTTATTGGCCATGAACAAAACATGTGGGGAAGGCTACAAGGTAGGGTTCCCAATATTTTTCCAAGCATCTTTAGTTAGAAAATTAACCTCTACACCAATGTCCACCAAGATATCATGAATCATCGAACCATTAATGGATGCATTGACAATAATTTCTTTTTCACATTCTGGATTTGGTTGGATGAGTCTCTTTTCATCGTGCATGGTTCAAATGATGATCCTCTGAAGGCTTTGTCATTTATTTTCATAACCAATTCTTTGAGAGAAGATGATGTCCTTACTAAAGAAGAGCTTACACAACTCTTAAATTTCATCATGGCTTATGTATGTGGGTATCATATCTCTTTGCACGTTGACATACATGATAGCATCCTTGTCTTTCAAGAACTCAATTTTGCCTTAAAACTCCTGTACCAATGCCATTATGTCATGTGTAGTCATCTAAAATGTCATTTAATGCAATGATTGTCACTTGAGACTAGCCTCTCCTTAGTTTAGCCCTATACCTATCTTAGGGCATCTTTTAATATTTTTACAGCTAATATGTGCACTTAGCCCATGCCTAGATATACCAAAAGTTGCATTAATCCATCTCCTAGGCATCCCAAACCCTTTAACACACTTGGCATCCACATAAACATTAACATGTCCCCTTTGGTCTATAACACAATGCACTATTGGCAAATGAGTAGTGAATTTGTCCTTTAACTCTTTCTACCCTTAAAGGATATATTTCCATTCCTCGAAGCATCTTATGGTCAGCCTAGACTCATTTCATGTCTTGAAAAACATCAAAACACTATATAAAGACCAATCTCATTCATTCATACCTTAGATGGTAATTCTCATTAACAAGCTTAGAAAAAATTGTGCAAATTAAGGTCATTGATCCCTATTTACCCCTATTTTTACATACATACATTTTAAAATAGCCCAAAAATTAGTTTTACTCAGAATTCTAGTTTCAAGTCACACTCAAAGCATATAAATAGACATTCATACTCAGGAATACTAGAATTACTCTCTCTTTCACTAATGCTTAAATTAGGAGAACTACATCGGGCTTGATCCCCTTTCAAGGTATTGGTAGCTAGGCAACACTCAACACATGGGGTGTTAAGGTCACATCCAAATTACCCTACTAAAACCACTTTTTTTTACAATTATGTTCATTAAAAACCTTAGAAAACATGGAGGCTTATTATTCCACAATGAAGTTGGTCAAAATTAAACATAAACGATGACCTAGGTCTTAGTTATGTAAACATAATCTTCTTAGAATAGAACAAAGGTCTACCACAAGTTTCACTATTTTATCTACATAGGGTTAATAACATAGCACAAAAGGTCATTAGTGTAGTACACTATTGGAAAAGAGGGTCACACTACTATCTAAGGAGGGTTCTAACACCTATTTTTGGTTGATGACCCTTTGCCCTATTCCTACATCAGTTTTTAGCCTCCTACTTGTCTATTTCATTCTTGTTTTCTAGCTAAATATCTCCTTTGTAATTCATTTTTATTTATAGGTTAAGCAAAAAATAATTATTTTACAAATCAATGGCTATTGATATTGTATTATTTTATTCTCTAATTTCATATACTCAACTCTTTATCTACTTAGGGTTTTACATTAATTCTGAAAATAGTTAAATCATTTGGTGAACTTGACTTACTTTGAATAGAATCCAAACCCTAGCCGTGGATTCTTCAAGGGTTTGTATCCTTCTTTTTCTTGTTTTCATTTATTGTGTTAGGTTTTTCAGATTTCACATTTTCTATTTTAGTATCACTTTCATTTTATTTACTATATGCCATCTAAAAAAGTAACATCTCTGCCTTTAAGAAGAAGTGTTAGGCTTAGTGATAATCTTATTGAGCATATCCATATTCCTTCCATTCAATCTTATACCATAGATAAAGGACCAATTACAACCCCCTAATTGATTCTTCACATCATGAATATGCATACTTTAATGATAATACATTGGAATATGAAAAATACAATCAAGATCTTGATGATACACAAGAGAGTACTTAGGACACACTCCCCCCCTCCATGATGACAATCTTATAATCAATAAGGAGGAGATATTAAAAAGTTTTAGAGATAAAATTCAAGAACAACCCCATGATCATACACAAATTTTTCAAGCTATATTGGAAATAAAGAAAACATCACTTAGTCAATCCTCCAACCCCCCAACTACTAATATTATTGCACCTACATTGGGACGACTCATATTCTACAACAACCTGCAACAACTAGCCAACTCTCACTAGTGGAAACACCTTCTATGGATAGTACACATCCTTCATCTCCATATGTGCAATCCTTTAGGTAAGATATCCATTATCTATAGGCCAAGGTGTTACATCTTTAGTAGGGTACCACTAGACCATCTGAAGCCTTGGATTCTCATGTGCTCCTACATACACCATTGACACATCATATAGTGGCAAATCCTTTGCCATCTAGATTTATGGCACCCAAGATTATTTTGTATGATGGTAACGTTGACTCAAATCATTATCTACATATTTTTCATGCAACATGTTTAAAATACATGTCTAATGGTTGGCTCCAGACTAAGTTGTTCCCTCACCGTTTAAAGGACCATGCATTACAATGGTTATATGTTCTCCCTAATCAGTCTATTACAACATTTAATCCACTTGTAGATATGTTTTTGGCAAACTTTTTAATCAAAATCAATGACAAAGTTTTGTACATTCAAGTTGCTCATCAAAATCAAAATATTAATGAGCCAATAGCTTAATATGTCTTGTGATATAAAACCATATTAGCATAAATTACTAGTCCCATGGTAGATATAGAATAATAGGACATATTCAAGCAAAGATTATTGCCATAATTACATGAATATATATTATTCAAAAGGTTCCCATCATTTATAGATTTGTGCCATACAATGAAGGAGTAGGAAGTCAAACTTATCTCCATGGGCAAATTAAAGTACACAATTGGGTCAAACTCCTCTAATAAGAGTTCAAATAAGCTCTCGTATAAGGTGAGGCCCAATGAAAACAAGAATAAGAAAAAAACAATAGTCAATACAACATCAGAGCCAACTCATCATCTAGTTTTATCATCTCCTCCAAAGAGACATTTTACATATCTTCCCAAAATTTTAGCTCGCATACTCCAACAAATTTTGGAATGCAATGTCATATTTCTCCCTCCCATCAAAGAGGTTGATACTACTAAGCCTCTTCCAAATAATTATGATTCCAATGCATTTTGTGATTATCATACTGCCCCCAGCCATACTACAAATAGATGTATCAACTTATGAGATAAGATATAATATTTGATAGAGGCTAATATCATTGATGTGAGCACTCCTATAGAAACACATAAATCACAACCAACTAAAGCAAAAGCAATGAAAAATTTGTTGATCCATTTCAAAAGTATATGGCTACTAAGATAACAAATACTTTAGGTGTTTATTATACGTATCAGGGACATCCACTACCAGCATCCTATCATACTCATACAATGGACACACACCCTCTACATAATATAATAGGTGTGTATCATACTATAGTGTGAAATAGGCCTGTTTTAACTTTCTCAAAATAGGATATCATTGATGATGACTTATATTTATATGCACTCTTTTTATGAGCTTGTATTGATCATCATCCTATTTAAAGTCTCATGGTTAAGAATGGGTCAAGCATTAATATGTGTAATATTACACTTATACATCACTTGGGCTATTTAAATTAGGATATTTCTCTGATAGATACAATTATTCATGGCTTTAGTGGCCATGTCTATCACTCTATTGGGTAGATAGTACTTCCATTATAGGTTGTGCCCCCACATGTGGCCACCATATTCATAATGGGACTTCATGTCAGCACATTTGATATATTATTGGGTAGGCCTTGGATAAAGTAGCTTCGAGCCATCCCCTCCATTATACACATATGTCTTAAATATAGACATGCTAATCAGGTTTTTATGGTTGAGGGCCTTCCCTATGATTATCCTTTACCTACTCCACAACAAGCTACACAGTGGTCACCAGTAATAGTTCTATCCATTACCACACCTAAGATATCAATTAAACCACTAGTGTAGGTGAGATATACTTCTACAACATTACCACGTATACATACTCTTTCACAGAGACCTTTATTAGAGAGACCCCTACATCAGAAACATGCCATGGATTCTAGAAAGCCTTTCTCTACCCCATTCACACCTAAATCAGTGTTATTGAGTCCCCACAACACTCCACATAGAGTATCCATTCCAATTACAACTTCTTCCACTAGATGGGTCCTTAAGAGCTCCATAGTTCATAAGTCAGTTTAGTCAGCTCGACAAATTCATGGCCAAACTTCACAGTCAGCTTTAGATAAAGATTATTCAGTACATCCAGTTTCTAGATTTTAGATGCTTATTCACACACTAAATGTATTCATTCTTCCTTTACTTGATACAAGTCACGTTGATAGTGAATATCTCACAAGACTCATTGATTAGTATATTCTCACAATTTATTTGTATATAGTTTCTCTTATCTTGTTCCTTGTATATAGTTTCATTTTCATGTTGCTTGTACATAACTTATACTCAAAAAACACAAAAACAACATAGTATGTTCAAAAATATAAAAACATTCAAATATTACTCAAAAAATACAAATTTCAAATTATATGCATTTCTATGTTTACATTCCTTATATTTTCTAGGTACTACATATGTTAACTATGCTAGTATAGTCAATTTTATCATACATACATGCTTCACTTGTTCCTTTTGAGTGTTATTCTATTACTACATGACTTAGGTCCTCTACACAAATCCAGATTTGCTACTAACTACCCATTGGAGGCACATGAACATATACACAGATTCAACATTAATATATTATCCCATTAGGAGCATCATACACATAGCTTCTAGTATGGCAAGTTATTTATTTTTATACTCCACATCATAGATTTGAAATTTATTATATCTTAATATTAATCATCATATATTACACTAATTTTTTACTGACTACTACTACTATAGACTCAACTTATGTACATATTTACTTTTACAAATATTTATACCTATTAAGATCCTAGTGGGTGGATTCACAATAGTACAGATTTTTAGTGTAATGGTTCATTACATGTGGTTTCAGAGCACCCACCTGTGTTCAAGTCTTGGGTTTTGAGGGGTAATGTCAGGATATTAATTTTCACTGGGGCCCCCACATGTGCATGGAGGCACACACCCATCTTGAGTATAGGATTATTGGAAGCATGGTGGGGTGTTAAGATCCTAGTGGGTGGGTTCACTAATAGTACAGACTTTTTGTGTAATAGTTTGTTACATGTGGTATGGGGTGTTAATATCTTGGTGGGTGGATTCACTAATGGTCCACAATTTTTATGTAATGGTTCATTATATGTGGTATCATATCACCCACCCATGTTTGAATCTCAGGTCTTGAGTGGTTGCGACATCCTAGAAGTGTTAATTTGGGGCCCTTGTGTGTGCATGGAGGCACACACCCATCTTGAGGGTGGGATTACTAGAAGCATGGTGGGGTGTTAAGATCCTAGTGGGTGGATTCACTAATAGTCTAGACTTTTGGTATTACCATATGCTTATGCACACTATCATTTATTGCTTTATTAGTTTAGATTTGATTATGTCTCTTTGATTATAATAGAGGGAATTTTAATATGATATTGTTGTATGGATCTAATCAAATTCCTTTCAATGTGTGTATGATTTGGGCATGTGCCTATGTGTTGGATGGTGGAGCCTGCTCTTAGTTTAATGTCTATTTTTTGATAGGGGGTATGGGGGGCCAATGCCCCCTCACTATGGTCACCATGGGGGGTTTGGGGGCAGCGCCCTCGAAGCAAAATTTTGTGGAAAATGCATTATAAAATATTGTAATTTCATAGTTAATCTGGATCATTTACTATTAGGTTTTAGATCTAATGGTATAAATTAAGTTAGTGCATTTTTGCCCTAATTTGTAACCCTCCTTTGATGGGCATTGTAATCAGGTAGAATAGTGTGTGAGAGTGAAAAGGATATTGTAGTGGATGTAGTACATTTTTTTTGCTTCATTTATTGGAATAAATAATATGAAGGACTGGTAGTTTTTGTGTGGACGTAGCCCATATTGGGTAAACCACGTTAAATCTATGTCTCTATTCTATAATGTTTTCTAAATTTTAATTCTATATTTGTTTAATTATTATTGCTCTACATTATATATTAATAACACCTATGTACTTGTGTGTGATTCTTGATTATATATGTAGACATTTGAACATGTCCTTCCATGTTGCTCTAAGCCAACCTTACTTGCTCTTTGTGTATGTGGACATTTTAACATGTCCTTGTATGTGTGCTCTTTCTCAGACTTAGTGACATGTGACCATGTCCTTTATATTTTTTCCCCTTAGCCTACTTTGCATGCTTCATGTGTTTATATGTATGTGTCATGGCCATGACACTTGTCTCTTGATTGTTACATTCACATCTAGTTTATGATGCCATGAGGGACCTCATCCATCTCCCCTTCCTCCTTGGGTGCCTTGACAAACATCATATCCCATCCCCCTAGGTAGTTTACTAATATTATATTTAGATTTATTGTTCATATACATGCTTTCATTGTTATATCTATCTTGACAACCTTGTGAATGTTATATCTAGCATACATCATACATTGCCAACTTATGCGTAGACTCTTTTACATTATGATGTCATGTACACACATTATATTGGTTTATTACATAGATATCATATGTTTTTAGTCTAAAACACATGATGCATAGCTTTTCTTTTGAGCATAATTATTGTAGAGGTTCAACAACTCCCCTTAAAAAAGGGGGCATTCATAGGGGTTTGTCACAGAGATAGGCCATCTCTATACACTTAGAACACAATTTTCAGCATGTAAACACAAATGACAAATCTCAAACTCAGGAAAATACATTGAAACATAGTCACACCATGATCACTCTCAGTTTTCATCAAAAACAACACATTTAGATAATAACACAATACAATAGTCTATAACATAATGCTTTATTGACAAAGGGGACCGTACTACTATTCAGTAGACTTAACACAAAATATTCTAGAATTATTAAAAAGTTATATTAGTTATAGTTTATATTTGCATATTTTCAATCATAGATTATCAAATATGTTTAGTAGATAATCAATTTTTACATAAGATTACACAAGTTTGCTGAAATTGGGGGCATCATGCATAACATGATCACTCTCATTTTAGTTTCAGATATGCACAGACATAAATTAGTATGACTCAGTTCAGAATCCATATGCTCATATATTAGAATTGGGTGCATGTGCATAACACATTATTCCCATATGTTTAGTTTGGCACCAATTCTCTTAGATAGAATGACAACTCCATGTCATTCTCCACATTGTATACTCTAGACACCATATGCACTAGTTTTATCTAGGATCACACCATATTGATGTCTTATTCCATTTACATCAGTTGGCATCCCAAGTGGTCCATAACTATTATTATAATTTAGAGTTTCCATATGGCCTAGACCCATCTTACATAGTTTTAGTTACATCACACAATTTCATCTTTAAATGCATTTATTACACATGGATAGGAAATGATGGATTAATGGTCTATTTGAGTTCCTAAGCCACATATAGACATCTAATTCTTAACACTTTTTGTGTTAAAATGGTCAATCTTACTCTAAGTTCACTCAAATGCACAATTTAGGTGAAAATCATTTAAACGCACTAAATAGTTCAATCTTGTCATTTATAAGTGTCGATTTAGGCCAATGTATCCCTAAATGGGGTAATGCATTTTATGTGATTTCTAACTTTTCTTAAATAATTTTGAGTCAAAATGATGATTTCACATTTTGGTGACCTGGATCACTCTTTTCTTCTAATTCATTAGTACACATCATGTGCTTTTGTTATTTTATGTCGACAACATCCTAAATGGGATCACAGTCCATAAGCATCTAAAATCGCCTTCCAATTCTTCTTGAGTCAAATTAAGACACAATACTAACTTTTTGATTATTTTGATTAATTATGTACCAATTGCAAAAAAAATACACTAAAATTGATTAATCTTGTTTAAGTTAATTTATTCAAATCAAGAGTTTAAGTGGATTTTCCATGGAGTTTAATGATTATTTCATTATTAGAAATTGATTCTCAATATCTGAATCACCTAGTGGCATGATCTATGGGGTGGCATCCTCAAGCCATAAATACAACAAATATCAAGATTATGGGCACCCATGCCTAATTAATGCCTTTCCCTCCAAATAATTATAAGGATACTTACATATTTAATTGCAAATATTAGATTAATTAATGGCCACACATCTCAATCTTGAAATGGATGGTCATGGTTGATCTTAGCCTATTTAGAAAATCTATAAATAGAAGGCCTCTCACCCTCATTTTTAACCTAAATATATTGTAAACTTATATTGCAAAATTATCTCCACAATATTTCTTTGTGTGATCATCATGTTTTATTTACAAGCTTCATTTGATAGGCATAGATTAGATTTATTATCTTGAGCTTAGATTATGCATAGTGGTCTTAAGATGATGGAGGAGCTTGGCATCCATTGTTGACAAAGACAAGAATATGATATCAAGGCAAAAAACATGCTTAAAGCTGCTCTTGGATGGTGGAATCACTTAAGAAGGTAATATGAGTATGTGCTTTCTTTCAATTATTTCTTATTATCATTAGCAAACCCCATAAAATAGGTTGGATTAGATTGATAGTTCTTATGCATTCTTTGTGTTTTCATGACTAATGTTTGAATTGATCCTCTTTGTAATCCAACACTACATTTTGACACACCCAGTGGGACATTAAAGTCCATTAAAGTAAGGAAGACATTGTGTAAATTTTACATTTTCACTTTAGCCATTAAAAAGTCCTTAAACATCATTTTTAGCTCATTTTCCCATGTTTTTAATGCTTTTTGTGCACACACAGGTTACATAGTGACTGGCAATGGTTCTTAGTGATCGACGATGGTTAGGTCCAACCATGATCAGTTGGGTTGCAGGGGAAATACGATGAAAAATTTGCATTTTGAGATTTTATTCAAGTTTCTTTCTAATAATTTGAGTTTTATAAGTCTCTTGTCTAAACATAATCTTAATCCAGAAGCTTATCTTTTGGAAATTGTATCCTATCTAATATTCTGAAGCATAACATTTTTGCCTTCGAGTTCACAGGTGATCGTTGGCAGTTGTTTTCAATAAAAAATGATTGGGTTTCGACCGATGACAATCTTGTAGGAATCGGCACCGGTCAATAGTGATTAGTGTCAGTTTTTGTGTTTTCAAAAAAACATAAACCCAAGAGTAATAAAATCAAAGTTTCTTGTTTCAAAAGTGAAAGTGTTTCAAATCTAAATAGGACTATCTAACTTTTTATGTAGGACAAGTGTGAAAAGTAATCAATTTGAGCTTAATTAAGTCTTTTAAATTTCCATTTAGTATTAAAAAAGAATTAGGAACCTTATTTTTGGTGTTTAAAAGGGAAATTGCATGTTTATATTGAATGTTTTGTTATTGTTTTTCAAAAAAATTGAAAATTAAGGTTGAGGGGCCAAAGAACATCACCAAACAATTCAATTTGGTGCTTAAAACCAAACTCACTTTAAATTTTTGTTTTGTATAAGTCATCTATCATTTGTTTTGTTAAATTGTTTGATCAAAAATGAATTTGCATGTGTATGCTCTCCCTCATCCCTTATAGGGAACTTGGGTGATCAAAAACACCATTTTCATTACAAATTGTGCCTTTGTCCAAGGTGTAAAAATGAAGTTGTCTAAGATCTCCCCAAAATCCACATGGTTTAGGTGATCTAAAAATAACCTATAATGCCTTTTTACTTAGATTTGCATTTCATGTAATTTGGGTTGTGAGGGGGACTTCATTACCTCCCATAGGGTCTTAAGAGAATCTTTGACCTGGGAATTCATCTCCTAGCATCATCTTCAACCCCTCTCCATAGGGGGTATATAATTGGGATTGCCTCATTGAGATTGTGGTTTGAGCAGTTAAACCATCTTCTTTAGTGGCAAGCCAACCCATAATGTATGATCATTCATTTTATCACACTACACTAAGCAATTGATGGATTTAGTGGTTGTGAAATAGATTAAATCTTTTCACAAAATGTCATTTGACGTGGATCCAATTAATGTGTTACTTCTCTTAATTGTAAACATGAAATTTTGTACACATGGGATCAATCTAGATAGTTGCAACTTGTAGAGTTTTAGACAAACCCCACTTGCCATGGAAATATTGTTGATGTGAGGTGCACCCCAAGGTCCATGTCATCGCATTATCACTTGAGAGAAGGTGGGTGTAAAATACCCTACCATATATGCACTTTTATTTTGGATGAACACTTAATTTCCTCTCAAGTGCATGTATAAAGATGGACTTCAATAATATCATGCAACCTTGTTAATTTTAAGGATTTAGAATGATTACTTAGTTGTATTAGTCTATTTTAGTCTTTTTATCTTAGTTGGTCATTGATTTGAGTCAAAAATTGCTTGTAAATAAACATTATAACCAAACATTGTCCACAATTTCTTAAACAAGGAGGCGTTACACTATCCAAGTAAAAATCAATCTTTTCCTTGTTTAAATTTGTCATCTCAAACATTTTGTCACATCATCTAATTGGTGCATTTATGCTTCTCATTTGAGTCTAAACCACTTTACAATCTTTTGAAGTCCTTAATTGATAGTTTAAATTTGAAATTGCACTTTTCTAAGTTCATAAGGTTGATGTGTTAAATTGGGTTTGCCATTTACACTTGACTTGAGGGAACTTAGGTTCAATTTCTAATTTGAATTGAAGGTTGTTTATTGACTCATTATCCTTCATCACTGGTGGACTTAAATCATCTTGCATATCGCTCATGCTTTGAGTCCTAAAATATATTTTATACTACCATTCCTATTACCATGTGGTGGTGTTATGCTTCGAATTTGGTTCTAGTTTTATACTTAGGAATTCTTGCATGTTTCCACATCTTGAGTTTCTTTGCTCATATTGTCTCCTTCCTAATCTAAAGGGATTTCTTCTAGTTTCCTAGTTGCAACTCATCAAATTTGAACTAGTTTTTATGGTATTGACATATCTCTAAATCTAGGCTTTGGTGTACTAGTTTATACTTTGGATTATTGAGTTGCCATACCCTCTTCCAATTCATATGATTTCAACTTTACCCAAGGTTGAGTAAATTCATGAACATCCTTCTTCTAATTGTGTGTGGTTCCATGCCACCCTCCTTTTATAGTCTCTTTGGTGCCTTAGTCATTTGTTTGAAAGAAAGATCAAAATCCATACCACCTTATTCAAACGTTTGCAAAACATTTCCAAAACTAGTCAAACGTAGAGAGCAACCCTTTTTTAGACATGACTCAAAGGCACACTCGTAGTGGGGTCCCTTATGGTCCTATCTATGAGGAAGATAATTATTGTGATGGTTAAGACAATTCTATGGTTTTTGAGGACATTCCCACTAAGGTATGATCTGAAGAAGATTATGTAGAATATCTACCCCAAGAGGACAAAGATGAATATCTTCTAAGGTTAATAGAATCTGGTGCTAGACTACCCTCACATTTTCCTATGGAACAATTGCATACCTTAGTTAGAGAAGGAAAATAATAACAAGAGCAAGTTTTTCAAAACATCACACAAATAAACATACCTTCTTTTAGTAAGGGTAAGGAAATACTTATAGAGTCAAAACCAAAAGATCAAGATCTTGTTAACAAGATCAAGAAGATAAGTCAATGATATGCAAACCAACTTATCGTAGACTTGACAAACTCTTTAGTAGCTATGTCAAACCATAATGATGCTTCCAAGAAACAAGGAAATGTGGTTGAACCAATATAAAATCTAGTTGAGAACATAATAATGATAGATCAAGATATCTCAATAGAACAACCCAAATCCCAAGAGGTTCCACAACACGCTTCATTGGACATAGAGCACACATGTTTCAATCATCAAGAACCTTTTATTCCTTTGCAAATTCAAAGACCCAAACATTTGGTATGCATTAAAGAAATTATACAAAACAATTTGGCTAGTTCATCTAAATTGGCACGTACTATGGTAAATAGACTAAGAACTTCCCAAAATCAATAAAACATGGTTAATTTGAGGCAACAAATTCTAAGGAATCGGCCGCTTACATACTCAACTCAAGGAGTGAACCAAAACCAAGTTAAGGATTGTAGGGTGTATATCCCTACCAAAACCATGCAACAATAGGGGCACATACTACCCCAATAGCAACAACATGGGAAAATACCACCCCAACAATAGCACTAGGAGCACATACCACCCTGACAACAACAATAGGGGTACATACCACCCAAAAAACAATAACAAGGGAACATACACCCCAAAAATAACAAAAAGGGCACATACCACCCCAACAATAACAATAGGAGCACATACCACCCCAACAATAACACCAAGGGCACATACCACCCCAATAGCAACAACAGGGGCACATATAACCCCAAAAACAACACCAAGGGCATATACCACCCCAACAACAACAATAGGGGCACATACCACCCCAACAATAACAAAAGGGGCACATACCACCCCAACAACAATAACAAGGGTGCTTACCACCCTAACAGTAGTAACAAGGGAACATTCCACCCCAACATAGCTATGTTCCACCCATGAAGGCACCAAACATGCAAGAGTGGAACTCCATGAAGGCAATTGTGTCACATTTTGAGACTGGAAACAACGTAAAAAATTATAAATTTTATGAGATATGTCCATATCTGTTTGATTTAATCATTCTATAAGTAGCCTTTTTACCTCATTTCAAGGCACTTAAATTTGATAAACACAAAGGAAAGGGTGACCCACATGAACATATCCAAGTATTTTTTGTATTATGACAAAGGGTGGCTTACAGTAGTGTGTTCTTACTTTGATTGTTTTCGTGAAGTTTAGTGGGACAAACTTTAGATTGGATGCTCAAGTTACCCAAGGGATCAATTGTAGATTGGAATGACTTATCTAAAAAGTTTGTCAACCATTTATCATACAACATTGAGCATGAATTGATAATTATTGACTTGTGTAAATCCAAACAACGTAATGGAGAAAGCTTCACCGCATATCTATAGAGATGGAGAGCATTAGCAAGTCACTTTCAACATAATTTTCTAGACAAATAGTTGATAGACATTTTTGCACAGAACATACACCTTAACGTGGCACACAATCTATGGCTTGCTTGTGTAAACACTTTCAAAGAAATCATAGATAAGGGTGTACATATTGAGAAGGATCTTATTACCAAGGGCCTTGTCAATATTTTGTGTAGGGTCAAACTTCAAATTCAACCCCATATTCTAGTCAAATAGTCATGCAAGAAAAGCCTAAGGGATTTAACAAGAACAAAAACATGGTTGGAAATGGTGTGACTGAAATAAGACACGTGTAAATGATGTAGGCTCGGCCAACGCCAAAATACAATTAGCTCCCCCTAATCCACCACCTAATTTGTAAAGATGGCCTCCATAAAGGACATTTCACAATCAATATCGAGTCTTTAACAAATTAAGAGAACCTGTTAAAATATTATTTCAAAAGCTCATACTAGTTAACCTGATTGTATAGTTGTTACCAAGGCCCTTTCCTCAAGATCAACCAAAACTGGATTGGTATAAGGAGAATGAATGGTGTAATTCCCATCATGTTGTTAGACATAGTGCATATCAGTGTGTTTAATTACGACACCTAATTGAAAATCTAATTGAAAGTTGTGAAGTTGAGATTAAACTAGCCTTTAATCAAGACACTAATTATGATATGGGAATATACAAGGACCCCTTTCCTTGATATAATCAACTTCCACCAAGGAATAACCAAAACCAAGGATAGAGATAGAATCAAAACTAAAATTAGGGTCAAAATCATAATTAGCATGAACATAATCATGATCATAATGCTCATAATAATATTTGGGTTATAATAACATGCCTTATGACTATAATAACACCATGGGACACATTTATGCAACCCACATTCCCACTATTAATATCAAATCATGTGAACCATCTCATGCTCCTCATATTACAAGACCCAATATTATAGGGCCAACATCCTC
Organism: Torreya grandis; assembly: GCA_037957365.1. NCBI lineage: Eukaryota > Viridiplantae > Streptophyta > Pinopsida > Cupressales > Taxaceae > Torreya > Torreya grandis. Next base: position 1,984,671 of record JARHVA010001683.1, on the reverse strand, counting down.
TCCCTCTAGTAATACCACATCGAGTTTGCACAATTTTATTATGACTCCATTTATACGAGTTATTATTTATAGACAATACCCTTCTTCTAATTATAATGGATCCTCATCAACTCAAAATTATAGTAATGCAACTAGATACCCATGAGTCACCCTCCAAGGCCCTTTACCTTCATCGTCTGATTATACAAGCTCCTTGACACCTCTAGGTTGCACAGCCGTAACTAGATGCTCATGAGTTACTCTTTAGGGCCCTTTGCCCTCTTCTTCCATAGAACCCAATGTGAATATTGTGCCTTTGGATCTGAAGCATAATATTGTGCCAGCCAAGGCTAAGCCATATCTTCCTAATGTTAAGAGGCCTTATCATATATCAAAGCAACTAAGCAAAACCCCTACCCATATATCCATTTTGGATCTCTTGCATACATCAAAATTCCATAGAATTATTTTGAATAGGTTTTTACAAGAATCAATTATTCTCAAAGATATCAATCTAGAATAGTTCCAAACATTAGTTGGATATTTGTCTTCATTTTGACAGCTTACATTTGATCAAAAAGACATGTCCACCATAGGTCTAAGATATAACAACCCATTATATATTGAGGTAATCATTGAAAACCATAAAATCAAGTGGGTTCTTATAAATAATGGTTCAGGGCTGAACATCATATCTCTTAAGCTGGTACAAAGATTGGGCTACACTGAAAAGACATTTAGCTAGAGATGATCACCATCAAGGCTTATGACAACATCGAGAAGGAGTCTGTTGGCATTATTTATTTGCCAATCATTATTGAGTCTATTTCTCACCACACATTATTTCATATTATGGAAATTGAACTACCTTATAACATACTTCTTGGTTATCCTTGGATCCATGAATTACATGTTATTCCATTCACCTTACATCAGTGCCTTAAATTGAAGTTATTGTTCCCACCGATCAATAACCTTATCAGTATTGTAAATATCTAGAGGTTGAGTTCCACAATTATAACTATTGTCTAGGTTCTAAATTTGTTATGAATAAGAATAAGGATATAGTTTCACATCCACCTCCATCTAATTATATCAACCCTAGTGATCTCGCTTCCACTTTCGTTGATCTATTTCTCATAACTCTTATGAAGCAAGTTGTTATTAAAGATGTGGGCATTTCCATGTATAGTCTTAAGGATGCCTTCCATGTTACAAAGTTGCCTAAATCTCCAAAAATATTTGGTAAGCTTAAAACTTTAAAGAATCTTAATAGACCCAATATGATTTGGAAATAGAAGAGGAAACAATAAAAACCACCTATGGTTTTTATACCTTTTATTGTGCCAAACAAATATTGAGAGGCTTTTATCGAGGGAAATTACTTATATTATGAATGCGTTCATGATTACTTTCATAATCTAAAGTATCCTATCCATAATCAGATCATGTATCATCTTTATTATATAGAAGGTGGCCTTGGCCCACAAGCCCAAGGAATCCTGGAACTGTTATCAGTTGGAGTACCTAATCTAAATTATGCTCTTGGATTTATACCACCTGTAGGTGACCTCATGACTTTTGATAGTGATTATTTTGAATCAAATAGCAACAAGAATCTTGGTAACAACATAACATCCTATTATAGCCTTTTGATGAGCTTGTTGACTCAGATTTATTTGACCAAAATGCCATTATGACCATAACACTTATTTATCCTATTAGAGCTTCTCATCTTGAAGCAAGATCCCATTCCACTATTGGAGCTTCCCATCTTGAAGTATAATCTCATTGTTCCCTATGCCTTTACCATCCTAAACTCATTGATTGGGACCAACAAAATTTGGTCATATACCTTGATGAATTTCAAAATGAAGAATCAATTGTAGATTACATGGGCCTAAGAGATGGATTTCCCATTGGCAATCACTAACAAGGCTTTGATTTTTCATTAGATCCTTATGCCTACTTTGGAGAGAAAGCAAAATTTCTTGGTCATATTAAAGATCAAACATCAAGATATTTGGGTGAAAACCTCTTTGAGGCACTTGTTGATCAAGGAAAAAGTAAAGAAAAAGACAAGCCCTTGAGTGAAAACCTGTTTTAGGCACTCTCAAGCAGGAGAGTTTGATCATCCCCTCAGGATGTAGAAGGTTTATCAAGTCCTAGCTCTATAGCTAGTATAAGTATCTCTTCCAAATAAAAACAAATGTTTGAGAATCTCACTCTTGAGTTTTCATATATTTTTGGTACTTGGTTGTTACTTGAGATGGTGAATTCTGATTCATCACATTATCTAGAGATTTGGGAGGAAAATCAAGAAGATATAATAGAAGAAGATGATCATGATCACACCTTGCCTACTATTATTGAAGATGGATCCACCCTTCTTGTGGAGAACATAGTTAAAGTGAACTTGGGAACATATGATGATCCCAAAATTGTTTATCTTGAAGCTTTCCTTATTGAAGCAAAATGCGAACACATTATATCCATTTTGATGGATTTTAGAGATATTTTTGCATGCGCATATTCAAACATGCCAAGATTAGACCCACACTTGGTAGTGCATCAACTTGTTGTCCATCCAGATGTAAAACTAGTTAAATAGAAATTGATAAAGACTCATCCATGCATCACCCTCTTGATAAAAGCCAAATTAGAGAAATTATTGGGAGCAAGCTTCATCAAAATGCTAGACTATTCTGAATGGATATCTAACATAGTTCCAGTCAGCAAAAAGCCACAGGGCATATGTCTTTGTACAAATTTCAAATACATCAACAAAGCATGCCCTAAAGATGATTTTCCTTTGCCCAACATCGACATGATCATTGTTTCTACTACTGGGTATGAGATGTTGTACCTCATGAATAGATTTTTTGGATACAATCAGATCAAGATAACCCAAAAAGATCAACTCAAGATTACGTTCACCACTTTATGGGGAACATTTTATTACCAAGTCATGCCATTTAGGTTGAAGAATGCTAGAGCCATATATCAACATGTCATGAGTATCATCTTTCATGAAATGATGCATGGTATTGTTGAGGACTATGTTGATGACATACTAGCAAAGTCATGAACATGTGCTAGACATCCTGATGTTATACAAAGAATCTTTGAGAGGCTTCATGAATATAAAGTTCACCTAAATCCTAACAAGTGTGTATTTGGAGTCACTTCAGGGAAATTACTTGGGTTCATTGTATCACAAAGAGGGATCAAAGTTGAACCTACTAAGGTTAAATCTATTGTTGAAATGCCCTACCTTTAACTATTAAACAAATGTAAAGCCTCTAAGGCAAGATCAAGTTAATATGTAGGTTCATTTCTCAACTGACAGATAAGTGCCACCCATTTACCCATCTCTTGAAGAAGGGGGTTACGTTTCAATCGGATGAAAATTGCTAGTTATCATTTGTGAAGCTCAATACATACTTGGATAACCTACCAGTTTTGAGACTACCAACACCTAGACAACCACTACTTCTTTACATATCAACAACTGAGCTGCACTAGGGGCACTTTTAGCCCAACATGATGATCAAAGTAAAGAACATGTAGTATATTATTTAATCTGTACACTGGTGGCTTATGAACATAATTATATGCCTATTGAAAAGGAATGTTTAGATATTGTGTTTGCTACCCAAAAGTTGCATATTATATGATAAACAACAAAACTATTGTCATCACCAAGGTGGGTCCTCTCAAGTTTTTATTATCCAAAGTAGCTCTCACAGGTTGTATGGCTAAATGGGTCATGATCCTAAATGAATTTGATGTTGAGTATAAGAATTAGAAATCTATCAAGGGGTAGGTTATTGCTGATCAACTTGAATAATCCCATATAATAGACACTCAACCACTCAGATTTAGCTTTCTAGATGATTCTATCATGGTAGTGGAGGAAGTGCAACATGAACATGAATAGTGGAAGTTATATTTTTATATTTCCTTCACTTCTCTTGGATCTGAAGTCAGCATATTATTAATTACACCATAAGGGGATTTGATTCCCAAAGCATTTCATATTAATTTTTATTATACCAATAATATGGCCAAATATAAGGCACTAATTATAGGATTGCATCTTGTCATTCAGTGGGACATTCAACACCTAATGGTTTATAGTGATTCCCAATTGATCATCAATCAAACCACTGATAAGTATGAAACTAGAGATGACAAACTTGTTCCTTACAAGCATAATATGGATAATCTCAAAGTTCATTTTAAATCTCTATAGTTTGAACAAGTACCAAGGGCCAGCAACAGATCTATTGATGTAATGGCAATGATTGGGTCAATGATAAAGATTGATGGTAGAGCTAAAGAGTATCAGTTTTTGATTGAGAATCTTCTATAACCTATATATGTATATCATATTCAGAAAGGGTATGCGCCATTGATGGTCCCAATCCCCCACCTGAACTACCTTGGTATCAAGCCTTTTATAACTACTTCCATGATCATGTTTTTCCACCTGACCTATCGAATAACCAACATAAACTATTCCATCACTATCTAGCCCATTATACCCTCCTTGGAAACACACTTTATTGTAAAGGCTATAATGGAGTGCTACTTCGTTGTTTATCTTTGAGAGAATCCAAGCTAGTGCTAAAGGAGGTTCATGAAGGAATGTGTGGGGCCCACACCAATAATATAGTCTTAGCTAAAAATCTCCTTAGAACAAGATATTATTGGCCAAAGATGGAGATAGATGCTTGAAATTATGTGAAGAGGTGTGTTCCTTGTCAACAACATGAAAACTTGATACATACACCTTCCTTATCATTATAGTCGATTACAACACCATGGTCATTCTCTACTTGGGGCCTCGATCTCATAAAAAAAATAAACCGAGCATCCTCAGATGGCCATAAACACATTTTGACTATTACCAAGTACTTTATTAAGTGGATTAAGGCCATTCCTCTCACTTATATTACTGAGAAACAAATTTCCAAATTCATTCATTACCATATCATCTATCGACATGGCATCCCAACATGCATTATGTCTTGGGTTTATTATAACGTGAACACTTTTGTCCCTCGATGAGTTATGATCTTGATTATGTCTCATCAACATTATGAACACCTTTAATGCTACTTCTATAAAAAAATTCAACCAAAATAATATTTTTTAGATTCTTCTATAGACAAGTGAATAAGGATATCTTTTCAACTCAAGATTTGTTCTATCATTATTTACTGCTCTTTGGTGAACATTATTGTCTTTTTAGGACCCTCGCTCTCACTAATTTGTGAGCATGTGCCAATGTAGCTAGCCTTACCTATTATTATAACTCTTAGTCAGTTCCTTGGTCCATTATTTATATTCATGAGTGTTGTTTTAGCTAGCTTAACTATTTATTGGAACTTCTACTCTTGAATGAGCATCTCCTTGACTAATTGGTTCTTTTTTTGTACATATTTTATCCCAAAAACACCAAAAACATTAGAAAATGATCTAAAAAATAAATAAAATATTGTCTTACACTTTTGTACATTCTGATCCTCATGCTCTTGTCATCTTGCAAACAACCATCTCATTGACTTGCTGTTTTGTACGTAATTTATCCCACACACTTGTCATTTTGAAAGATCATTCTCCCTCATTCACCAGCTTGTCACTTTCAAGACCATTCTAATTTGTCACATATTCCTTTTCTTATACAATATTAATCATGTTTTTCTACTCATCACTTTTCTTCTATCCCACTTCCTGAGAGAACTACATTTGGCCTAAAGTTCGTGTTGGAATATGTGTCCATGGAACTATGTAGGTAGAGTCCACTTGTCTTGTACATCTAGAGTCAGATCGGCCAACCCCTTCCTTTTATTCTCTTCCCCATTTATTCTACCATTATTCCTCTTTAATTAGGGAACAACTTTGTGTCCTTATTCTTTTTATGTTGTGGTGAGAAGTAATGCCTCTACTACATGTGCATGAACAATTATTTTTAAACTGCACTAACTTGGTTTTTGTTTATGTGTGTTTATTTGAGTTTTATTGGTGTTTTGTTGTTTTTTCTTGGTATTTTGTTGTGATTTCTTACCTCTTCATGTATTTCTTCTTATTTTCTCCTTTTATTACTTCTCGTCTTGCCTTGGTCTTGTGTCTCCCTGTTTGATTTTACTCTTCTCTTTTGTTTTCAAGAACGTTTTAATGGTCCACATAGATATTGATTCTCTATATCTTGATCTCATGTTATTAAGTTGTTATTATTATTTTTAAACATTATTATTCCTACTTAAGTCTTGATTATTTATATATTGATTTTAATTTGGGTTCATTTATGTTTTCTTTTTTCTTTTTGCCTTTGTTTAAATGTAAATAGTTGTAACTCTAGTTCTGATCATTGTTTTGTTGTTATCCTTAGTTATATGTATTCACATTTGAACCAGATCTATGCAATTTAAATGAAATGTCATCATAAGTTCTTCATACTTATGATGCCTAATTTATTTTGCTATATCAAGCACTTTGTGCTCTAGATTTAAGGCTTAACATCAACACAGTTCCAATGAATAGATCTCAAGATCACTATGCATAAACTAGGCTTAATAGGTTTAATAATCTGACTCTATGCTTAGATGTGCATCTCTTAGCATATATCCTAAGTCTAATCAAGTAGTTGGTCAGTTTTTATGATCCTTCATTCCATTCTCTCCCAATTCTAGGTGAACTACATTGGCTTGAGGTCCATTTGGACTATGTAAGCAACATTTAGATACATGACATATATCAAGTCAGCTCAGTCATATTCAATTCTCTTTTCATTTATTTCATCCCTTTTTAGATCCTGGTATGCTTGGTTTTTTATGGATTTCTAAGACATTGTACCATCGCATCTATGTTTGCACCCACTCATCTTTAATCTATGTTTTAGGTTATAGCCTTGAGCTAATTACTTGCCAATTTGCCCATGATAGGGCACAACATTTTAACCACATCAAAAATATAAAGCAGTCATATAGGGGCAATACCATTATTTATTCTTTATCAATGATCAAAATTAGGCCTGTCGGGGCACAATTATCATATCACGATCAAAACTGCTCTACTGGGGCACTTTTTATTATCATCTCTATGGAGACCATGATTATCCTATTATTCTAATTCCAATATCTCAACACTTTTTCCCATGATGGTAATATTTTAGTGTGCAACTTGTCTCGAGATTGATCAATGCCATGAGCGTGTAGCTTGCACTCTCAAATTGGGTGCATTCAAACTATGTCACTTATATGTTTGGATTAAATCCTTCCCATTCCCCTCATCATTGGACCCATTGTACCTTTAATTATATTTTGATCATTAATGGTAACCATACATGTAAGCATTAGATCATCTAGATGTGATCTATTATATGGGTTAATCTCTCACTTTCCCTCTCTTTTTGAGAGTCCATCATTCTCTTTCATTCTAATATGTCCTCTTGAGGGGGAATCATGGGTCATTTCCTATTTTTTCTTGAAAACACTTTTCTTTGAAAAGATGTTGCTTCTCCTGAATGCCTCACCATGCCTTCTCAAATAGGGGTCAAATATATACATCCAATTCTTCACACCTTTTGTGTTAAAATGGTGAATTTTACTCCAATTTCACTCAAATGCATAATTTAGGCTAAATCATTTAAATGCACTAAATGGTTCTAGCTTATCATTTACAAGTGTTGATTTAGGCCAATGTATCCCTAAATAGGGTAATGCATTTTATGTGATTAATAACTTTTCTTAAATCATTTCAAGTCAAAACGATGATTTTGCATTTTGGTACCCTAGATCACTCTTTTCTTCTAATTTATTAGTACACATCACATACATTTGTTATTTTGTGTTGGCAACAACCTAAATAGGATCACGGTCCATACATATCTAACATCACCTTCAAATTATTCTTGAGTCAAAGTACAACTAGTAATATGACTTTCTGATCATTTTGATTAATTATGCACCAATTTTTAAAAAAATGCACTAAAATTGATTAATCTTGTTTAATCTAATTAATTCAAATCAAGAGCTTAGGTGGATTTTACATGGAGGTTATTGATTATTTCATTATTGGAAATTTATTCTCAATATCTACATCACCTAGTGACATGATCTATACGGTGGCTTCCTCAAGCCATAAATGCAATAAATATCAAGATTATGTGCACCCATGCCTAATTAATGCCTTTCCCTCCAAATCATTATGAGGATATTTATAGATATATTTTCAAATATTAGATTTATTCATGGCCACACATCTTAATCTTGAGATGGATGATCATGGTTGATCCCAGCCCATTAGGAAAATCTATAAATAGAAGGCCCCTCACCCTCATTTTTAAGCTAAAAGATTGTAAACTTATAATGCAAAATTATCTCCACAATCTTTATTTTTGTTGATCATTGTGTTTTATTTATAAGATTTATTTGATAGGCATAGATTAGATTTCTTATCTTGATCCTAAATTATGCATAGTGGTTTTGAGATGATGGAGGAGCTTGGCATTCATTGTTGACAAAGACAAGAACACTAGAGCAAGGGGAAAAACATGTTTGGAACCACTCTTGGATGGTGGAATCACTTGGGAAGGTAATATGAGTATTTGTTTTCTTTTAAATGTTTGTTATTATCATTAGCAAACCTTGCAAAATAGGTTGGCTTAGATTGTTAATTCTTATACATTCTTTGTGTTTTCATGATTAAAGCTTGAATTGATCCTCTTTGTAATCCAACACTACACCACATACATGAGAGGGTTGGATAACTCATCAACACAATATAAGTTATTAAAAAATTATGATCTACCAAACAGGATAGAGTCAAGGCCAACTTGAGTTATAGGGCCACCCACACTTAGCTATTGGGAAAGCCATCATCCTAGTCCAAGCTATTCACTGTTTGATCACCATCTACAAACACAAGATGACACTAGTTTTTTACATTGGTTTGTGTACCTAGTGAGGTTTATTCATTCCTTTCCTCCCTCTTTCATCTCTTTACTCAATTTTTGTGTTTGATTTTTATATTTCTTAAGTAAGGACTGATTCATACATGTTTCATTTATATGAAATGCAATAGAGCATAGTTCGTAGACTCAGTTCAACATTCACAGGTTTTCCCTCTTAGTAAGTCCAGGTACATCTCTCTTTCCTTTATCCTAGTCATTTCACTTTGTTACATTTATATAATAAAGGTAGGGAATGTAATCATCTAAAATGTCATTTAATGTAATGAGTGTCACTTGAGACTACCCTATCCATATATTGGCCCTAAACCTATCTTAGGGCCTCTTTTGATCCTTTTCCAACTTATATATACACTCAGTTCATCCCTAGATATACTAAAAGCTACATTAATCCATCTCCTAGAAATCTTATACTCTTTCACACATGTGTCAGCCACCTAGATATTAACGTGCCCCCAGTCTATAACGCAATGCGTTATTGGTAAAAGGGGCAACACTATTATCCCTTAACTCTTTTTGCCCCCAATGGATATATTTCCATTCCCTAAAGCATCCTATGGTTAGCCTAGACTCATTTCATGTCTTGAAAAGTATCAAAACACTATAGAAAGACCAATCTCATTCATTCATAAAGAAAGATGAAAATAGACACACTTATTCTCTCTACTAAAAATTGAAATCTAGAAACATGATCTAGAGGCTATTTGGAGTGAAACCATAAAATCTAGACTTGCATTATGTTTGGGGATATAATCGATAATCATACATAATCAACAAGTCATTAAATGTGTACCTATTTAATTATCAAATATGTATCTTGTCATTGAATGTGTACTCTAATAATTTTTAAATTCTATAAATTTTTGGGTAGATACATATTCAGACATTGAGTAGGGTTGTGTATTCGCTTCAATGATTGGGTGGTTTAAATGTCAGATTTTCTTTGACCTAATTTTCCATAAATGTTATAATAAGAATGATATAAGTGTAATGTTAGCTAATTGGGGCAACCTCTAGTGAGTTGTAGCTACATATCTCATATGAGTTTAATCATAGTGAATGTATTTATTTTCCACGTGAGTGGAATGTTGAGAGAAAGAGCTTCACCTTCTCTCCCTAATAAAATCAAATACAACTACATGAAATTCACCTAGTCCTTTTGGTAAAAGATGTAGCTAAAATCTTATTGCATGTCTTTAAGAGAAAAATATAGCAATTTAGTTTGTGCCTAGACTTGAATCCTCTTGATGACTCTTCTTAAAATACCTCTAGGAAGATCTATATATATAAACATCTCAAGTTTGAATTATGAACCTATTAGATCACAAGCCAACCAAAAAAACATGTAAGGACTAACAATCACAAGTACAAACATCAAAAAGAGAAGGAGAAGGGGAGAAGGGCCCACAAAAAAAACATAATAAGGAAATAACTAATTGTGTACAAGATGCAATTTATAGACTGGTGATTCTAACCAAGAAGAAACAAGGGTAATAGATGAAGATTAAAAATACATAGGAGACCTCTAAACATAAACAAAATATATAAGAGGGAGAAAATAGAAGAAAAGGAACATATGACCACATAGAGAAGAAGAGAGGGTGAAAAACAAATGAAAATGTGCTAATAAGACCCTAATTTGAACAAATGATCCATATGCACTAAAGAATGCTAAAGAAACTCCAATAATAAGCCTTGTACCAAAAATAGGTGTCTACATGTTTCTCTATAACATTGACCATTTTTGTAGTATAATTCTTATGTAGGGGCTCATGGTCATTACTTTTATTATTAAGACTTGATTTTATTTAAATTTATGTATTGTGTGGAGTATAAATATCATATGTAAACTTATTGGAATTTTAAAGATTGATCTCAGAGATTATAACTACATTACAAAGTTAATCAAAATATTGATATGTCTTGAAAGCAATTTTTTCCTTGATAATTAATAGTATACTATTGATAATAATGCTTTGTATCTCACTATCTTGTAGTTGATAATTCATGTTGGTTATAATGATCTTGAGTCTAATTAGAAAATGTTTAATGTATTCATTGGATGCTTATCTAAGTTGAATTAATTCTAAAAGTGTCATCTTCTGAGCAGTATTGGTTTGAAGGTACATAAATAAATCAACTATAGGCACAAAGGAATGTATGAAACAACATGTCAAGGCATAAATCGAATAAAGTTAATAGTTTATCATCATGATAAATTTCTAAGAAAAAGGCATAAAATGATTAAATGTGGTGAGAAGAGTCTCCTTTTCCATTATATAATGAAAATTTAAAGGTAGTAAAACTAATTAGAGAAGGATAAGTGTTGTTCCCAAAATCAGTTGCGCTTATTTTTAGAACAACCCCTACGAAACTTGTTCATTTCGTCTTTCGTCTCTCTAAGCCCATTTTTGAGATAGGTTTTTCTCATTCTTGTGCCTGCTCAATTGACATGTTTTCGAGTTCGTGACGTCTTTTCGTTACGTTTTTCCCAAAAATGTGAAAGTTGTTACGGTCTCATGCGAGTAGGAGACCAATTTTTGGTTTTTTTAGAGTTAGTATTTTTCTTCTATTTTCCTGCAAAGGTGGTAAATTTTACCACCATTGCATATTTTTATGCAAAGGTGGGAAATTTTCCCACCATTGCATATTTTTATGCAAAGGTGGGAAATTTTACCACCATTACATATTTTTATGCAAAGGTTGGAAATTTTCCCACCATTGCATATTTTTATGCAAAGGTGGGAAATTTTACCACCATTGCATATTTTTATGCAAAGGTGAGAAATTTTCCCACCATTGCATATTTTTATGCAAAGGTGGGAAATTTTCCCACCATTGCATATTTTTATGCAAAGGTGGGAAATTTTACCACCATTGCATATTTTTATGCAAAGGTGGGAAATTTTTCCACCATTGCATATTTTTATGCAAAGGCAAGAAATTTTCCCCCCACTGCATACCTTTCCCTCATTTTTGCTATGTTTGAAAAAATTTATTTTTCATGCCTACTCCCTTTTTTTTTGCTTTTAGACCTGCTCACGTCTCATCCCTTTCAAGCACATTTCTCTGATCGTGACCAACAAATGTGCAGTTCTCCCAGATCGCTACTTTCTTCTCCTGATTGCATAATCATGATTCTTGCTGCAGTTTTTGTGAAGGATCCCTCTTCATTGACGTCTTTTCAACAAAAGTTCTTCCAGATCATTGAAGTTTCTCTGAAGAAGTTGAAGACCATGAAGAAGACTGAAAATAAAGATTGAAGCTGTTCTTTCGTGCTTTATTCAAAATGCACTTTGTAATTGTCTTGGGACATTTTTACATGTAATTTTGTAATATGTAATTACATGTAAATATTTCTGAAAAATATCTATAAGTCAAAGATGAGTCATCTTTGACCAAGATATTTTGTATATTTTATTATTTTCTGTTTTTGAGGATTTTCTCCTTATATATAGTGGAGACCTCATTTGTAAATGATCTTGGAAAAATTAATAGCAAATACTCTGCTGAAATTGAAGCAACTTTTGAGACTTTGTGCTCGAATTTGTAAATTATATTCTGTTGAATGAATGAGAAGCAGGTTATTTCAGACTTTGTGTTGAGATTGTCTGTGTTATTTAGGAAATAGTTCTTATGTCTTTTTTCCTGGTAATATTTTATTCATCTGATTTAATAAGTAAAGTGGGTGTGTTTATTTTATCTAAGAGCGTTTCTAGAGGGTAGAAGATAAACTTTGTGCTGCTTTTATATTTGAGATTCAGTTATCTTTTGTAGTTTCAGGTGAAGACTTTGTGCTTCACTTTACTCTACAGTTGTACTTGTTTCGGATTTGTGGAGAAGCTACGGAAGACTTTGTGCTTGCGTGAGCGTTCTTGTGAACTTTGTTACTTCAGGTGATTTTTTGCTCCACGTTTGACACCATTCCTAAAAGAAGAGGAGTGTTGTTAGCGATAGGCCAGGATTTCCTCCTTTTGTTCTTTATACATTACTTCTGAAAAAAGAGAGGTAGATGATGTTATACCACCCCCATGTATTATTTTCTGCTTAATTATATATTCAACACATAAAATATTAATAGGGAACCTCCCCTTGATGAGAGGAGAGATTTACCTCATCCAGATCTGGTAAACCCACACTTTTTATGGTGTAAATCTCTCTATACTGTGGCTGATATCCCCATTTTGTCATCAGTTAGTTGACGACAAAATATTCACCCAACAGTTTTTTGGCGACTCTGCTGGGGACTCAGATGTGCAGTTTGAAAACTCAAGTTTCAAATTGAAGCAGTTCCTACCCTTATCCATTACTTAGTCTAGTGACTCCATTTCATGTCTTACCCATTATCATTATAGCCTTACCATTTATCTCCATTACATTATCTGGTCTACAAAACCAGAGCCGCTAAGAAGAATGTGCATTTTGAAGCCTCAAGCTTCAACTTGAAGCAATTTCGGTCCCTTTTTTATTTTAAAATTTGGCAACTCCACGCTACACCAAAAGCTAGAGATCTAAGGGTGTTGTTGACCCTGTGTTTGAGTTGGCACAGTAGAGCAATTTTGATCTGTTTCCTCCACCAGCTTCTCTTCAACGGTTTAGGAGTTTTCCTTCTAACCTTGTCAGGTCACCAATGCAAGGTAGAACTTCTTTTTCCACTGTTAATCACCGCCTACCTATAAACACTCCACCAAGGTTTGTTATCCTGCTATTTAATCCTCTTATCATAATGGCTCAAGGCTCGTGAAGCAATTCTTTTGGTCCCCTTAACTTGACTGCACCCTTGCATGAACTACCTCGTAGTTCTAGAAAAAAAATTCCTAAGTTTTTTGGAGATGGAAAGGTTCATCCCGATGAGCATATTGCTGCTTTCTCCATAGCATGCAGTGTAATTGGTGTAGAATTTGAAGATGTGGCAGTAAGACTTTTTGTGGAGACTTTGCAAGGTGCTGCTGCAGATTAGTTCTATCACTTGCAGGCTGGGTCAGTGACTGACTGGAATACACTAAAGTCCATATTTGAAGCTAGATTTAAACCCGCTGAAGATGCACACGCCTTGTTAGCACAGCTAACACAGATGAAAAAAGAATCCCAAGAACCCATGATGGATTTCATAGCTAAATTCAACAGGTTGAGAAATTGGATTCCAACTATGGCTCAGCCTACGCTAGAAAATCTCAAGTACTTTTTCATCAACTCGCAGCTTCTCAAAGTAAGTTTCTTGTTAAGGCGAGCTGGCCCTATGGATTTAGCATTGGCTCAAAGTTTGGCTACTGAGATTGAAGATGATCTTATCCTGGCAGGTAAGATCAAAAAAGACCCAAGTAAAAATAGATTCTCTTCATCTGCTGAAAGCTTTTCTATAGCTACTACAGATCTTATGGTATAAAAGTTAGCAAATGAAATGCTAGCTCTCTGAAGATAGATGGCCCAAGTTATGTCTACTTCTCCTAATCAGGATATGTCAAGGAGGACATTTCAGAATCAAGCGTACCAAGGCAATGCTGCTAGGAATCAAGGGCAGCCAAATCATCTTCCTCCCCCACAGAGAAACCTCACCCTTGAAGCCCCTCCAACCAACTCAGCGGTTGGATATCTGGAAATAGAAGACGCTCCCCCTTTCCAACCTGAGTTGGACCAACAATATGATGCTAATCTCTTTGAAGAGCAAGAAAAAGAATTAGCTGGTGACTCCGTCATTGGTTACCTGAATTATCAAGATGAACCCAAAAGTGAGGAGAATGTAGCTGAGGGATCATATGCCGTATTCACTCGGTCCCAGAAACAGTCAGCCCGACAAGCTGATAAAGAGAAGATAGAGGAACAACCTCGACCAATAGTTTCAATTGCCAAGCGAGGAACCACTCTGCCCTTCCAACCAAAAGACCTGATGACTATTGAAAAGGTACGTATCCCAAGCATCTCTGCACCCTCTACTTCAACTTCACGAACCAGCCCTCCCAAAAACCAAAAAAGTGAACTCCCATCCTCTGTGCCTAGTCTAATACCGACATTTGACATAATTGAGCATGTCAAAAAGATTAAAATTCAAATGTCTGAATTTGAATTTCTACAAACCCATCCTGAACAGTTGGACAGGTTGGCGAAATGTGTGAAAGATATAGCCGTCCCTGCAGGACAAAAAATTTTGAAGGTAACTCATGATCCCCCAAATAATGTATCCACTTGAAATAATCTTGTCGTGACTCTTCCAATTGCTCTCAGGAAAATAGAACCTTTCTATGTTTCCCTGTTAATAAACGGTCATAAGCTGAGCAACTGCATCATCAATTCTGGTGCATCTAACAATGGCATGCCTGCTAGAGTGGCAGAATCTCTTGGTCTCATATTGACTAAAACTTTTGGGAGATGTTTCTCCATGGAGAACAAATAAGTACCACTATTGGGGCAAACCAAAGATGCCCAATTTGCATTTGCAACGTTCCCTGACAAGAGGATCAAGATGACAATTCTGGTAGCTGACGTCCCAGCCTTATATGGCATTCTACTTGGATGAAACTTTTGCAAGAATGTCGGAGGAGAATTGAGCATGGACTTATCCCAGGCAAGAATCCCTGTGAAAGGCGTGATGCAAAGGTTGCTTCCTAAGAGAGAGGCAAAGTACGTGGTCACCCAAATGCCATCTCCTGTGGCTCAGATTCTGTTTGAGTCCTCAGGCAAGGGTAATTATTTTTTGACCACAGAAGAGGTTCATGAAGAGCCTGTTAAAGCCCTTGAAATGCCAAACAAAAAATTGGTTCAATTGAAATAATGACAAGTGGACCTGATAGTGCCAATCAGTGACGGATGTCAAATGAGGACAATCAAATCAGGTGCTGGAGAGAACCAGAAGAGCAACCAATTATGGTATCTGACCATGCTACTGCGCATCATGATCAGGAAAAAAACTCTTTGCTAAGAAAACAAAGATTCATGGTTCTCAGGTCAAAAGACAAATCTTGCTGTGGGGCAAGAGGAGAAAACTAAAGGGATGGCACAGGAAGTTGGTTTTCTGGTGGAGGTTTCCATTTACACATCGTCAATTCTAGGGAAAAAATGGCCTCTTGCTGGTTTATCAAGACAGAGCGTCATCACCACTACCTCTAAAGGGGAAGCATCTGAGGTGCTTTGATTCTTGAAGTACCAAATAAATTCACCTGTATATTTGTATAGTCTTTAGCTTTGTTTTAATCATTTCTTTTTCATTTTTGGAGCCTTTCTTTTTTAGTAGCTTGACTCCGTGGCCCAATGGCACGCTTCTAAGGCACTGGAGATTCTGGATTCTACTCCCTTTAATTACTTTTTGTAATAGAAGGCAGTTTCCCAATAGGAGCCAGCTGTTGTTCCCAAAATTAGCTACGCTTATTTTTAGAACAACCCCTACGAAACTTGTTCATTTCATCTTTCGTCTCTCTAAGCCCATTTTTGAGATAGGTTTTTCTCATTCTTATGCCTGCTCAACTAACATGTTTTTGAGTTCGTGACGTCTTTTCATTACATTTTTCCTAAAAATGTGAAAGTTGTTATGGTCTCAATGCGAGTAGGAGACCAATTTTTGGCTTTTTCAGAGTTCATATTTTTCTGCAAATGTGGTAAATTTTACCACCATTGCATATTTTTATGCAAAGGTGAGAAATTTTACCACCATTGCATATTTTTATGCAAAGGTGGGAAATTTTCACACCATTGCATATTTTTATGCAAAGGTGGGAAATTTTACCACCATTGCATATTTTTATGCAAAGGTGGGAAATTTTACCACCATTGCATATTTTTATGCAAAGGTGAGAAATTTTCCCCCCACTGCATACTTTTTTCTCATTTTTGCTATCTTTAGAAAATTTTATTTTCCATGCATGCTCCCTTTTTTTTTTTGTTTTTAGACATGCTCACGTCTCATCTCTTTCAAGCGCATTTCCCTGATCGTGACCAGCAAATGTGCAGTTCTCCCAGATCGCTATTTTTTTCTCTTGATTGCATAATCATGATTCTTGCTGCAGTTTCTGTGAAGGATCCCTCTTCATCGACATCTTTTCAACAAAAGTTCTTCCAGATCACTGAAGTTTCTCTGAAGAAGTCGAAGACCATGAAGAAGACTGAAAATAAAGATTGAAGCTGTTCTTTCGTGCTTTATTCAAAATGCACTTTGTAATTGTCTTGAGACATTTTTACATGCAATTTTGTAATATGTAATTACATGTAAATATTTTTGAAAAATATCTAAAAGTCAAAGATGAGTCATGTTTGACCAAGATATTTTGTATATTTTATTATTTTCTATTTTTGAGGATTTTCTCCCTCTATATAGTGGAAACCTCATTTGTAAATGATCTTGGAAAAATTAATAGCAAATACTCTACTGAAATTGAAGCAATTTTTGAGACTTTGTGCTCGAATTTGTAAATCATATTCTGTTGAATGAATGAGAAGTAGGTTATTTCAGACTTTGTGTTGAGATTGTCTGTGTTATTTAGGAAATAGTTCTTACGTCTTTTTTCCTGGTAATATCTTATTCATTTGATTTAATAAGCAAAGTGGGTGTGTTTATTTTATCTAAGGGCATTTTTAGAGGGTAGAAGATAGACTTTGTGATGCTTTTATCTTTGAGATTCAGTTATCTTTTGTAGTTTCAGGTGAAGACTTTGTGTTTCACTTTACTCTACGATTGTACTTGTTCTGGATCTGTAGAGAAGCTACGGAAGACTTTGTGCTTGCGTGAGCGTTCTTGTGAACTTTGTTACTTCAGGTGATTTTTTGCTCCATGTTTGATGCCATTCCTGAAAGAAGAGGAGTGTTGTTAGCGATAGGCTAGGATTTTTCCCTTTTGTTCTTTATACATTACTTCTGAAAAAAGAGAGGTAGATGTTGTTATACCACACCCATGTGTTATTTTCTACTTAATTATATATCTGGCACGTAAAGTATTAATAGGGAACCTCCCTTTGATGAGAGGAGAGATTTACCTCGTCCAGATCTAGTAAACCCACACTTTTCGTGGTGTAAATCTCCCTATACTGTGGCTGATATCCCTATTTTGTCATCAGTTAGTTGACGACAAAATATTCACCCAACAATAAGCAAGAACATCATGAGCCAAAGGGTTTTAAAGTATATAATGAGTAGATACCCTATCACTTTGATTTTGAGACCCTTGATAGAGAAAATGGATTTATTCTTGTAAATGATGCAAGGTTTATACAAGGGTGATAACTTTGAGGTTTAGATTAAATGTGGTGTTACATTTTTAAAGAGAATAAATCAAAGGGGGTTTTGAAACATTAGTAGGAATTTGAAGAGCCGTAGATGGTTCGATTATATGAATAATAGAGACAAGTTGAGAGATTTGAAATTTTTGAGAAGGAGAACAAGAAATGGAAACATATGGGATTTAGAGGAATTTATGAAGTAATATCATGAGAAGGGAGATTTTGATAGGAAATTAATTTTAAGACATTCATAATTATAGAGATGTGAGAATGATTTGTAAAAGCATAATTATCAATATTTTTAATTGGATCATTTCTATTTTAATCTTATAATTTAGATTTATATTCACAATCATTGTCATCATCATTTTAATAGTCATCTTGAGAGGTTTGATCAATCACATTTTTATCAACATCGACATTCAAATAAGAAGCATTGAGTTCTACATGAAAACAATCATCTATATCCACATTATGTTCTACAAAGTAATCAACATTTTATGCACAACAAGTATAAATCCATATTATTGTACCTTAATTTGTTTGAGGTTGTCACATTTTTCCTTATTGATTGATTATTTCATATCAAAATTTTGCATTCCATAATCATGAGGGCTTATAGAAATATAACCAAAACCATGACATCCATATCATTTGCATATTCACTTATTCCTAATAGGTTGAAAATTAATTTCCCTAATATCTCTTCAATGTTATCCTTAGTATCATAATAATCACAATCTTCAGCTTCTACATTGTTTTGAAAATATATATCATTCGTAGAAGCATTTGTAAGATCTTTAAGCAATACATGTAAATGGTGATCCATCATGAGCATACTAGGGTTTGAAGCAAGTGAAAAAAATTATAGTTTATAATAACAGGCAAGAGCTAGGGATAATGATTTGGTAGTAAAAATAACAAGTCATAGGAAAACCAAATCTATCATAATGAAGGTACAATCTAATCCTAAGGGGTATAATAGGCACAAGTTCACCAAACTATAATATGAAAGAAAGGATGTAGATCAAAACATAATACATCCACTCATAAAACAATGTTACAGTTCATATTTACATATATTATAGTAATATAACAATACAAATAAAACCTAATTGCAAAAATAATATTGTATGATAATTGAAATTGACAAAGAAAGGGTTTTGAAAATAATACTATATTATCATAAATTTTCAAACTATCTGAGGTTTAAAATAGATGGAAAAAGGTTCAGGAACTGAGTTGGAAAAAACCCATAAACCCTTTTGCAATCTTATAACTTTTAAATTTTTACTACATGTTTAATAATACACTCTTAGCATGACCAAGTGTAGGCTGGTACACTCTTGATATCTATGTTCTTTCCCAAAATAAAATTGACAACTATGATCCTCTATTTCTAGGCTTTAAAATCTTATTTTATTTTATCAGAAATCACTATGTATCTCCTAGAATTCATTCTCCATACTTAAAACCCTAACCAACTATCAAAACCTTGCAAGACTTGAAAAATGGGTTGTCAATTAAGGAACCTACCCCAATCAGATCCTTATCCTTGGAATTTTTAAAATCAATGCTCAATGCAGTTTAACAAGCAACTTGTGATGCAATCCCTAATCCTTATATGACTTTTCACTACATGAATAATTGGAAATGATGCAATATGAAGATTCTAAAAGAATTTTTACCCTAGGCACTTTAATTTCTACTATTAGACTTCATCTTATCACTCTTGACCTTTTCTTAGAACTTTATTGGTTTAAATTTATTTCTTACATGCATTAATGCACGCACACACACACACACACACACACACACACACACACACACACACACACACATATAAACTTCTCAAATACAAATAAGAACCTTATAGGTATGAAATCCTTAAAAAAAGGGGATAAAAATAATAGAGAAATAGGGTTAAGGGGTCAAAGTATCAAAAAATATAGGGGACCATAAGGGTAGCATTTTGCTCAACTACAAGCATACTCCTATGCTCATGGTCAACTAGGAGCATACTGCTACACTCCTATTCAACGATGACCATATTGTTATACTCTTAGTCAACCAAAAGCATACCATTATCCTCCTTGAACAAGACTAAAAAATAAAAATTGCTAAAGGGAGATAAGGAAAACTAGGGAGAGATAAACAAGAGGAAAAGGAGGAAAATGGGGCCCTACACATGAAACATATGCTAGTAATAACTTATTATGAACTAATAATTGATAAACCCACAAGTACCTAAAATCAATGCAAATTGACATCTAAAACTACCCCCCAACCAAAATTTGATGTCTATAAGTATGTGTCATGGATGTGATGTGAGGCCACATTATGGATGGGATGTACTCATATGGTTAATGATGGGAGATTATTAAAACTTCTTGGAAATAATTTTAATTAGAGGATTCATTTAGCAAATGATTTTACACTTGATGTTGTGTTTTTTTAAAGTGAGGATGTTGTATCAATTATGGTGGTATGGATTAAGGAAGTGACATAGATTCCTAGATGAAGAAGCTCCTAAGGTTAGTACTCAGCCAATAAACCTTGACATATTTAAAGTAAAATAAGGATAATAGAGGTGTTCATACACAAAGGTGGGACCATAATCAACAATGGGTCAATTTTCTCCTCATGATAAAGGCAATGGGTACTTGGATTCTGAAGAGTTATAGAGAAGCAAATAACATAGCTGAGTTTAGAGATATCCAATAAAAAATGGTTTCATTTAAATTGAGGTATCTAATGAAGATATTCTTTATTTCTACTAGAGTTTTCATGAGGATTGGAATCATTAAACATTTGTTGATGGATTTTAAGACTAGGTTATATAGAAGCTCAAGGTGGATCAAGTATTATTAGGTATTATGTGGTTATCGTGTTCTTAGGCATTGGGTCTAAGATATGGAGTGTGTATTAATGGATAAAGGGTTTGTTATATTATAAGTCAATCATAAAATAAAAAGAATTTATCGCATGTTTGGTCATCTTAGGAGTTGTATACATCTTTAAATTTCATCAAAATAAAAATAAAAAAAGGGTCACAGAAGCTGTCATTTAGGGGTGATGAAATGTAATGGCATTTTCCATGGCCCCTACAAATTGGGTTTCAAGGAATGTTAGATAATGGATAAACCTACTTATAATGTGTTATGTCTTATCCACATAGTGTTTAATGGGGTTATTAGAATGTAAAATCTACCTTTATGGGTCCCCTTGAGTCACCCACACTTATTGTGTTCTATTGTGCTTATTAGGTCTACTATGTTAAACATAACTTATGATATGTACCTTATACAATATATTATATGCCTTTCAAGTGTAATTACAATGTATTGGGTTTATTTCCTTATTAAAATTCAACATGCCATTTTTTCATATGTTAATAGGTGTATATATAGATAATGCCTTCCACTTATTCAACAAAGTTGTTCATTCATTATATTCTATTGTATTCTTCTTATTATTATGTAAGCTATATTTAGACACCGCCATATATATGCATTGTGTTCTCTTTTATTTTGAAGTATTTCATTAATTTTCAATTTATGGACATGTATGTATAACCTCAAAATAATGTTATATTAAACCAACCCTTTATGTGGAAATGATATGATGTCTATCGATCCAAAGCCCATGTTGTCACTATCAGTCTAGGCAATCATTATTACAAAATTATATAGATGACTCCTACGAAATATCCTTGATCATAACAAATGTTTTTTTTAAACTTTAGCCAACACCAAGATGCAAATGTACATTTTATGTCTCAAAATGAGAAAAAGTTTCTATTGTGAGAAAATTAACAATTGACAAATAATATTCAATGGTTAGAGAGAAACCTTAGTCTTACCACCGGGTAAATTATAGAAATGTGGAATAATATTTCCCATTTATAAAATCTATTTTTTGAGGAATCATTTCAGTAAAGGAGATATGCATCTGAGCTAAATAAATACTCCATGAAGAACTAGCTACTAAGGATTTATAGATGTTGATCAATTTAAATATAGAATGTAAAGAACTATAAACAAAGAAAAATTCAACAAAAATATTCCTAAACATAAACATATGATTACATGGTAAGCTAAAGTTTAGATTCTTGACACTTCGATTATTCATCATATTCATTTGTAAATTTTGAATAACACACTAAATGACTAATTTAAAGTTGTTTAAGAAGATGGGACACATAAATGAGGCCCAATAATTTTAATCATGGGTACATTAGAAAACCTTATCAATCCATTATGGGAATAATTTGGTTAAATTTCACCCTTAATTTGAAATATTTATAAGCAATGAAAACAAATATTGGATAGATCACCCAACTCTAGTGGAAGAGAGTCACTTTTGCATTAAGAAGTTGTCATGTCCATAAAAAATCATAAATAGGAACAATGATGCCCATTGCTTCTTAAGGAGGGGGAATTGTTGGTGCATTATTATAGATGCACTAATATAAGGTTAACTTAGGAAGTTATCTTTTCCACTAAGTATAATTAGTGTGTGCACATGTGTAGAGAAGTGTGCATTTAATGTTTACTCACCCCACATGTTACCCCCCTTTGTGGAAGCCACCTTTAGTGGAGACAATAGGGAAAGGAGAATTTTATCTTGTATAAGCTATTTATACCCCGCATCTCTAATTGTACATGTATTCCATATTCTGAATTCTAGAATCAACATTCTATATTATATGTTCCTCTTCTTATTATGTCCAATGGCTTGTGTTTTGCACTGTGGTGATGATCTATGGATGTGATCCTAGGTAATGAGTGTTCATCACTCCAATATGGTATCAGATCAAGCTCCAAAAACCATATTTCGTCCATTAATAAAATTATATTTGAGAAAAAATTCAATTATAGTTACATTGGATTTGCACGAGGTTTTGAAGAAGAAGAACAACAAAGAATCTTAGAATCTAGGGTGAAACCATAAGCTCTGACTGAGTACAACCCCACATAATAAGATTTGAGAATTTATTAAATCTAATATTTGATTGGATTTAATAGATCTTGGTGTATTTGAAATATCTATGTTACAAATCTCTGTTATGAAGGAAAATTTTGTATTGAATGGTTTTGTTGAAGAGCATTATTATAGAGATGAGATGCCTCAACTCACGTCGGCAAGTTACACCATAAGTTGCTTGGTAGTCTGATTTACAAAGCCCTTGAAAATCCTCTGATCATGATTTGTTTGGAGATTTGATTTTAAAATGCCCTACAACTTCCTTGCTCACAATTTGAGTTGGTGAGTTGTATTCCCTAAATCACTACCTTTACGAGATCTCTCCTACTTAGAGATCCTTGGATTGACTCATGATCTAAAACATTGGTGAGATACTTGTGGCTAATTGCATTGAGTAACTCAACTGGACCCTACATTAAGTCTCATCTATTAACATTGCATTGGTATGCTTTACCTTAGTGTGTGAAAACCTAACAACTTGTAAACTTAGTTTAGACTCCCTACTCAACTCAGTCTGATCCCTTTGTGACATCTCGATCCAACATTCAAGACTTGACAAATTTAGATCTAGATTCTACCCTGGTGAACTCGATGAAATTCTTAACTCCTTTACATTATCGAGTTACCCAAATCTGAGTTTACATAATTATATTATTTGGTGAGCACCTCAACACTATGATGATGCCCACATCTCCCCAAGCTTTCCTTGACCCTATCTCATTTTCCTTTGATCCCCCTTAGAAATTGGTTATTTGCATTGAGATCTTCATCTTCTTTGATTTTTGAGCATTCCAAATACTTTTACATTGGATGAAACTAATTTAGACAACCTATTACATCTCATTCTACACTCCCAACATTGTCTTCCCATCCAAACTTAGCATAAAAATTTGGCAAAATAGTCCTTCACAGTAGAAAATTAGAAAATGGATTAATTCAAATGAACCCTAACCCTAATCGAGTAAGGCAATTTTATTTTTAATTTAAAAATTCAATAATCTAAAAGAAAACATAAAAATTCTATATATAAATTCTTGCCTTGCTTGATAGCTCGATTGGCTATTGGATTTTATGAAGGCACTTTGACAAGGAGATAGTCAAGGAGTCGATTCCCTCCAATACCCCAATGTATGTTTTTTTACTCAAAAATATTTTACAAAGAATTTTTTACATAGGGGTTTAAAAAATAAAATTGGTGAACATTTATTTTGAAGAGGGGTTATTTTTAAAAAGGTATTTTTTAAAAATAAATATATTTTCCTATAGTGGATTTTTTTTAAAGTGGGGGTTTTAATATTACCTTGTGAGGGTAATTATTGTAAAATACCGATTTTTATTTAGTTTTTGAGGCACCTACACTTCTTGACACCTTTTTGATCTTGAGTGATGAAGACTGAATGGCGAGATATGATTTGATAGGTGGTCAAATCCCCTCATAACAAACACTTAATTTATTTTTGTTGAAATTTTTACGCAGATGTATTGTCGATGGAACCCAACATGTGTAGTTATTTGAGGGCCTTATTCTTCGTGAAAATTTGGAAAATCATTGTAATCATTTACAGATGCATTATTAGGTGAACCTGACATCTAATTTTTGGAGGGATTGTTCATTTTTATTGAGTGTCTATTTTATGTGAGGCCTTTGTTTTTTGTCTCCTGTAATGGCTTCTTTTCCTAACCACAATACTATGTAATTGGAAAAATTAATTCTCTTTTCTAAAATTTGTTCACTTTAAGAAGATATGATAAAATTTGTATAAGAGAATATTAAGCTCAAAAAGCTAAAATCTGTTATTATCTCCCTCATCTCTAGAAAGAATGCCTTCATACACACATTGCAGAATAAAGTTGCATATTTACAACATTAGACTGATACATTAGACTTAAATTTATATGTGCCTAGTCCATCATGTGATTCCATTTTTATTCTTAAATCTGACATGCATCCACTTGATGCAGTTTTAGACTATGACCTACCTAATCCTAAGTCACTTACTATATATGATGTTCTTATTGTTACACCTTATGCACACCCAACTTCAAATTCATAATACGTAAATATTCATTCACCATACTCACATGCACACCCTAGTTGCATGTATAAATATTCGTCCACCATTTGCATTCATATAAGATAGATCTATGATCACTTATGGTGGTGTCAAAAGAATTATTGGAGAGGGAACTAAAAACATGGCACCTGCACCATTTAAACTCTCAATCTACTTACCACTCTTCCTACCTTTTAATTCTCCTTAGTTGTATGAACTCATTTTTAAACAAATGATGTTTTAGAACTTCTCTTATTTCATAAATTGCATCTTTGATAGATTGACAACATTTTGGAATTTTATGCATCACTTGGTGAGGTTATTTTTTGTGTGAGACCATTTTTTAGTCACACTAAGTTATAAAGTGCCATGAGGGGTTTGTTTATTTAGCCTTGTCTACTTTCATGCGTGTATGCTCTACTCTAGTCACCTTTTCACTATTTTAGTCACTTGACTCTCCCATCACCACTAGGACCATAATATTGAGAGATATTTTATATTTAACTTTGACACTTTTTCAACATGTTGAAAGTTGATGCAGAGGTAAGGGGGACAAGTCTCCAAACCTATCAGGATTTGGTCTTGAAAAAGATCTCTTTGGCATGTCAGGCTTGTCTTGAACCTTCTAGAACTAATATAGTTTCCCTATTTCTTCTCACTGTGATTGTTAGTCTCCTTTACCTGTAAATGACTGAATATCATTCCTACTTTCACCAAGCTACACCAATCTCATCAACTTTTCTCTTTTTCCTTGACTGTAACCTATAGTCCACTGGTTCAAACTTGAAATCTTTGTCAAACCTACAACTTAATACAAACCTAACATGATTATGGCCTTAAGGGCCTTCTAATCAACAATTTATGATTTGAAACATACGCATAGGGAGAGAGTGACACACAACTAAAAATAACTTATTTATTCATTAAACCAATCAACACTATATTTGGAGCCCAACACCTGGGCTTGTCATCTCTTGAGAAGTCTTATACATTCTTTTACTCTCAGATTTATCTCTCCTCTCTTGGATATCTCTCTCCTCTACCTGTTCTATCCTCTCACCTCTACCTTTCTACCATTCATGTACAACTTTTTTAATTCAACCAACTCCAATGTTGTTTAAGTTAGTTACAAGATACCACCTTACATTGTAACTTCCATGTGGGGTTTTTATAGTCACATTACTAAAACATGTTTCTAATCTTATGAGTTGAACACACATGAATTAAAACACATTTTACAAGGCTTCATGGCCCTATTGAATCATTATTTTTTCATCTAACCACTCTACACCATGTTTTGGCCATTCTTGACTTAGTTCAACATTTAATTTTTTAAATTCCTAGTTTTGGAGGGAAAACTCCTAAAAGCTACATAACACACATTGATGACTCCAAATGGACTTGAAAGACACAAACAAACCTATTAAGGTCCCTCACACACATTGACAACAAATTTTGACCAACTTTGACCTCTTATTGACAAAAACACAAAAATATTGTCTTTTAGCTTGATGTTCCTGCATCATTACAAATTCTCCTATAACTTGAAGTGTAGCTATTCTGGTGAGTCCTAGTGTGAGCTTGTCTTCTTAAAAAGTTAAACAATTCCCTCTTCTTTGGTGAGGATCTATTCTAGTGCATACAATGTTAGCTTGTCTATGTTTGAGTAGTTTCCTTCATCCACTCATATAATTTTTTGTGTCACTCTACCCAATTATCAGTATTGGGGGGGGGGGCATTGTGTAGATCCTGCTTCTTCGGGTTGTGTGTCCCTTGCTTAATCTTAGCACACTACATCTTATATTTTAGATAACTGATCAAATTCATTTTGGTGAATTGTTTTACACTTTCAACACCTCTAACACTTTCCTTTTCATAAGGAGTTATTATGGTGAATATAGTGTCATTTATTTTTGTGATTGAGTAGTGGATCCAAACCACTCATGCATGTTTGACTTCTTTTGTGACTTTTGAGTCCACCAAGTGAATTTTTGTTTGATGGCCTTTATTCCATCCGATGCACCTTCTTCAACATTATTTTTGAGTATTGATCCATTTTCTTTCTTGGTATTCCTTCCAACATATGTTTGTTCTCTCCACTTTTATTATTGTTACTAATTTTTAGAGAGACCCTTGTAGTGTATCTCATTTTTTCTAGTGTGTACTTACTGTACTTATCTAGACCCATTCCTAGAAAATCATTCACTTTCTTGATTTGTATAGACCTCCCTAATTTTCATTTAAGGGTGGGTTTGGTGAATTATTCTAGATGTAATAATATTAAGTTAACTTAGGAAGTTATCTTTTATACTAAGTATAATTAATGTGTGCACATGTCTAGAGACGTGTCCATTTAATGATTACTCACCTCACATGTGCTACCACCCTTCGTGAAAGCCACATTTGGTGGAGTAAAACTTTAGTGGAACCAATAGGTAAAGTGGGGATTACTCTTGCACAAGCTATTTATACCCCTCATGTCCCTTTATACCTGTATTCCATATTTTGAATTCAATAATTCAACATTTATTATTGTATGTTCCTCTTCTTGTCATGTCTAATGCATTGTGATTTGCACTGTGGTGATGATTTGTAGATGTGATCTTGGGAAATGAATGTTTATCACTCCAACATGATCTAAGTGGTAGTTTGGGGTGAAATTTTGATAGATTACTGACAACCTAATACATCACCTTGTTGGTTCATAATTCCTTGACTGTAGCTCAAATTTCAAATTTCTAATATGAGTTGGAAAGCTTAGGACATGAATAAATTTTGGATGCCCAAAAGGAATCTCATCCACTCGTTAGGGGCATTTGGATAAAATCTTGATGGAAATTTTCACTCTGAAGGGCCTTGAAATCACATAATACAAAAATATAAAAAATACATAAGTATATAAGAAAATACTTTCTATATTTTTATCAGTTTTGAGTCATAAAAAAACCTCTCAAATTCTTAGATGAACACTTTTCACACAAATTTTTATATTCCAAGTTGACTACTTCATATTATATTTTTAAACTATTCATTTTTTGAGATAAAAGAATTGACATCTGAATGTAAAAATTTAAGAGTGTTGTAGCTTCACATCTCATCTCATAGATTACTACTCTATCAATCTTAGCTTCAATAAAGTTTTTTTTACATTACCATATTATGTTATTATTATGTTGACTTATTTCAATTACACCATTATTTAATAACACATTAAGTTTTTACAATTCAATGTGTTCCAAACTATATTTCCAATCAAATTTGGATCATCCTGTGGCATGCTACTTTATTTCAATTTGCATTTGATTTTAGTCTATTTCGATGTGAAGAGTGGTAAATTTTTTTTGAGATCACATTAAATGAAAACAACACAAATTTCATGTGTATATTTTAATTAAATAAAACACATGTGGTGGAACATATATAATAATTACTTGTAAAGCAAGATGACACACACACATATATACACCTCTATTAATATTGAATTTTATTATTCATATGTTCTTTTTTAATTGGGAGTTATTCTATATGTACCTCTATTCTCACTAAATATTATTATTTGGATGTTATTTTTTTGTTGGGAAACATTACTATAACATTTTTAGAAGGTATGCTTTATGTATCAATTTTCCTTGTTAAGTTTATATTTGGTTGTATAAAAGCTACAATATTTATGGGCATATCATATGAAATATACACATAATGATGATTTAAATTAAAAATCTATTTGATTATGGTCTTCAAGTTGTTGTATTTTCCCTTTGTCATGTGTGGTCAATATTAGTTTGATATTTTGTTTCAGTTTTTATATTAAGTGAATGAAATGAATACCCCATATGTATTTCTAAGTGTAAGTGAATATGTTATGTCTAATAAGATGTCAATGTTGAAGTTTCCAAGTATGAATGTTGGAAAATTGGTCCAACATTCCTTAAACTTGAGGTAATTGTTGACAATAATGGTTGTGCATGTCTTTGGTTTTGAATACAAGTTTACAATATTGTACACATGTTATGGGTTGTTGTTTAAAGTTTATAGTATGATATTTATTATTGGTTCTGATATATATATATATATATATATATATATATATATATATATATATATATATATATATATATATATAATGAACAATCATAACATGTGGCTATACCATGTGTTTTATTAATAGAGATGGAGTTAAATTTCTCTAAATTGTTTGCATTATTTCTATTAATTTATTATGTTTCTTGAAGACATAATGTATAACTTGACTATATACCATGGTATTTAACTAAATCATTGTTGTGTATGGTGAATTATCTAATACTAAATATTTCAATAATTATTTGGCCTTTGTGATATTCACATAGGTATTAGGTCACAAAATTCCACTTTAAAGTGTTTCATAATCTATTCATTTTCATCTTTAATTTAGAGTCAAAATTAAAGTTTGACATCAATACAGGTGATAAAAAGTACATATTATTTATTGTCTTTATTTTAGATAAAGTTGTATGTACTAAACCATGTTGATTTGTGTTATTTAAAGTAATGTTTTATTAAATTATCAAGGTGTAGACACTAAATTTAGTATTAGACACTTAGAAATGTCAATATTAAATTAATTTCACCTTACATGACTTGTGCATACACATGTGGCTCTTACACACCCTTATCTCACATTTAAATGCTTTCCATGGGTCTGACCATCTTGATTTACTATCAATCACCTATAGGAATTCCATAGTTTGTGCCTAACATGTGAATTATCGTACTCAAATTGTCTATAGATAATTAGATCAGTATTATTTCCTTCCAAATGAGTATGTCAGACTCAAACACCTATGGAATTATGTACAATCCAACTCTGACAAACTCATCCCTACGCCAAGAAATGGTCATTTTTAAATCATCTTCATGAGTTTTCCCATATGTTTTGCATGTCAGTGGCATGAGGAACTACATAAAGAGTTCTATATAAATACATAATAGATTCAATCCTATTCCCCATCTATCAACTATCTATCAAGTATCCAATATTGTTAAGCAAGCCTATTCTAACACTTGCACATTCAAAGGGACTACCCTAAAATTTCTAATTTAATAATTAGTCACAAGGAATAGGTCTTAACCAAAGTTTGAAGCAATCAAGATAAGACAAAAATATTGTTTTTCAAGAGTACTAAGCTAGATAATAGGTTATATTCATTAAAAGAGCACCGTCACACACATACACCTAATACGGAGAACTATATGTAGTTTGGCTTCCCTCTTTATAGTATTGGATAGGTAGGCACTACTAAACCATTCATTGGAAACTGGTTGAGGTCAAATCAACCCATCATTCTTCCTCTTTTCCAAGCCTAAACCTAGTGTTGAAAATGGACCTAGGGTTTTAAAGAGGAGACAAGTTATTTTGATATCGCATACACAGTGAGCCTTGATATCACGTATATAAAGATAAATTATAATTAGGCATAGTGGCTTGTACTAAAACATAGAGATACTATACACTTGAATAAATATAGCAGTAAATAAACACTATCAGCTAATATAGACACCCACATACTAATGATTTCATATGAGCTCATCCAGACATCTAGTTCTTGATTTGAGCAACTCACAGTCTAGTTTTCACCCCTTTATACCACCTACATCTAGTCTTAGACCTACATAAAAAATTAAACATGCTAAGTATCTTAATACCTTAGGTTATTTATATTTGTAGCAAGTTTAATTATTCAAATCATAATATGTTTTTTTACATTTAGATTCATGTTTATTACTATTTTTTATATAACTTGAGTCAATCCTTAATTTTATCTTGTTTAGGTTCACATAATCAAAATAGGATAAAACATATTAGTGAGTCTATATTTTTTATAAAATATAGCAAAACCCTAGGTCTTACCTTAGGGTTTCATCCTTTATTCTAGGTTTTAGATTGTTGTATTTAAGTATCACTTTTATCCTTGATTTATGCTTTTTCACTCATAATCACAATGGAATAAATAAGTAGTACGGAGACTAATAAAAGAAATGAATTTGTATACTTCCCTAATATATTTGACTACATATGTTGAGGCCCTCTTGGACGTATTGGATATGTAGGCAACATTCATTGAAAGAGGGTTCCTTGAGGTCAACTCAACATAGTGAGCCCACTAACCCATTTTTGGCAAGGTACAAATACCTAATGTGAAGAGATAGCATTTGATCCATAAGCAATCATCTATAAAATGTGTGTACAAATAAAATATATTAGTAGAAAGGTAATAGAAAACCTATAAGTCTCTATGTGATTACTCTATGGTACGATGAGTATTAGGTACTAGACAATTATGTTGACAACAAGACACTTGCACCTGCATCAATGCAAGTGTCCAAGCCTCTAGAAATAATATTTATAGAATATCATGACTAGATCCTAATATTATTCCTAACTTTTACCACCTCTTCATATCTTAGATCTACCTTTGAATTTTCAGATAAGCTAAGTATTATCTCTTCTTAGTGTTTATGAATTCTAATTACTATTTGAAATATACCTTTTATATTTAGCATCACTCAACATTTTAATTCAAAATATTAACTTATCTCAGCTTTCAATTAATTGATCTAAATTTGAATAGTTTTATTCATTATTTTGTATAGGTTATTCTACCTTTTAAACCTCATTTAGACCATAAAAAATGGTTAAACCTTTGGTAAACTCTAACTCCAAGTCTTCTCATGAAACTCCTAGTTTTCTCAAAGTTTTTTAGTGTTATAAGATTTCTACTTGCTTTACTTACTCACATTTGTTTTATCATGTATATGCATCTTAGGCATAGTGTTATATTAGGTGTGTTCCTATTAAACATCTTGAGCTACCTATTGAACCACATAGAATGTCTCAAGCTAATACCATGTCAAATTTTACTAATAATGAGAGTGCCAATAATGAAAATGATAAAAATAATCAAGAAAATATTATAGAAGATGAATCTGATCATAAAGATATAATGAAACACATGAAAACAATAAGCATAAATAATTAGATCAAAAGTATGTTAAATATATTACATTATTTTAATAACACATTCATGAAAATCATTAAGATCTCCACAAGATCCTAAATACTATATTGGAAATTAAAAAATTAAAAGGAGTTAGTGGATAACCCTTATTCTCTATTGATACAAATATGCCTATGACACATCCATTCTAGTCTTCCTCCCCCTGAGCACAACATTACATACTACATCTAGTGGGGGTATGGGTTATATTTTCAAACCATTGTTCCTTGAAGAATAAACAAATATTATTACATTATCCATGGAAACAAATAAATTACCAAAAGAGTTAGTTGTTTATACACACTAGGCCTTGGTATATTCCTATCTAGCAATCATTTATTTATCATCTACCAAGAGGAATTCTATTATTTGCATATTGAAAGGAATGTCCCTAAATATTCCAAATCAAAAACCCCTTAAAGGAGTATGCCCTATCCAAGTTTAAAGCACCCAAGCCAAGTCAAGTTTACACCTTATCAAGTGTCAAAAGATAAGTTACATGTTTCATCCATACTAAAGGAGCGTGATTGCACACATATGCATAACAAGGATAAATACATGCAATTTAAACCCTCTTCAAAGTATTAAAAATGTCGGAAACGCTTAGCTAGTCATCAGGGTGTGGTAGTGGTTAGCCTAATCAATATTTTTCATTCCTTTTTTTAGATAAACCTAGTGTTGAAAGTGGAGCTAAGGTTTCAAGGTGAAGGAGATGTAATTTTACACTTGCACATGATAATGAGTTTTTGATATTTCAAATAAGAATGATTTAAAAGCATGTGTAATGATCCATGTTCAAATAGTCTATCATGTTTTATAGGGACATTTTCAGTAGACATCAAATAGCTTCAAATTTATACGAGCATCCATCTTCTACTAAATCCACTTAGATAGGTCTAGACAATCAATTTCTAGATCTAATCAAGTCTTGATCCAATTTAAATATTCTATCACATCTTATAAGGATGTTTTTAGTAGACATCAAATAGCTTCAGATTTTTACAGGAATCCATCTTCTACGGAATCCATTTAGATAGGTCTAGATAGTCAGTTTCTAGATCTAAGCAAGTCTTGATCTAATTTCAGTCCTTCCTACCACATGCACACATTCTCAAACCTAAATAAAAAAACAAGCTAAATACTAGTCTTATAGGTCATTTATAAAAATAATGGTGTAATTGAACATCTAATTTTACATTAAGATTTGCTTAATTTAGACATATTCTATACAATCTAAATATTCAATGGCTTTATCTTGTTTAGTCTCATTAATAAAAATAGGGTAAAACATGTTAGTGAACCCAACCCTTTTTATTATACACATCAAATCCTAAGTCTCTCTTCCCCTAGGGTTTCATCTTTTTTCCTTAAAGTTTAATATTTTTACGTGAGGGTTTATGACATAATTTTTTAGTTCCCCTCATCATGCATGTAAATATGAAACCTCTCTTTTTTTCCCTATGGATTCAAACTCACTTTCCTATTAAGGCTTCCTCTTTTAGGCTTGTGATGTTTTCCCATACTTGTTTAGCTCATATATGATTCAAAATGACTGTATTTTCAAACAGCTCAGAGGTTTTTGTTGGTCATATTAGTTGGATCAAACACCTATTTTTATCACTAAAATTATATACATATTTTATGAAATTGGGATTTTATTAATTTTTAGTAAATTAAACTTAGAGGGTGAAGGACAAATCTATTATTTTTTTTTAAATGAGTTTCATTTATATACTAATATTTATAAAAAAACCTCTATTTACTTCTCAAAATTCTTGACAATTTTCTTGGGTTGGTATGTTTTTTATTTGTCCCTTGTCAAGTCATTTTTTTTACATATATCACCTTTAGGATACTTTATTATATGTTTCAAATTTATTTGGTAGTGGTATTTAGATCTAAGTTTTGCTTCCCCCTTTAAACGTCAAGGTTAAGATAGCTATCATCCCTCCCCTATTATGGAGGTCCATGTTGTCTCTATCCCAAGAGGCAGGGTGCATTCTCCTAACGAATATTGTATGATAATCAAATCTCCCCAACATATGAGAAGTAATGTGTCTAATGTGGCCATCCATGATAAGATGATTATTATGATGAATTCAAAAAAGGAGTTACAAAATCAAATCCAAAACTTATGTGTAAAGGTTACATCACTTGAGGATAAGATTATACATACCAAGAATCTTGAGCATGCTAGTGTCAATTGCATTTATACCTCTCCATTCAATAATTTTGTGCCTCAAAATATTTCATCTCGGGTATGGGTTAAAAAATAAAATACATCTATAACTAATGGTTCAAGAAGTTTGCATTGGATACATCTACTAAAGCAGGCTAGACTCAAATATACCTTCTTAAAAAAATCTTATGAGTCACTTTGGAGGATATTGACAAGTCATATTGCATAAAGTATGAGCCTTTAAGTTTTTACCAACCTACTACCACATTACCGATCTATCATAGATTTAGGAAGGATCTAGCTTTATTGAGCATTTATTACTAATTTTGATTAATGATTCACCCTCTAGGTGGTAGGGCATACCCCTATTTTTAAATGTCTACCACTACTATACCTATATTTTTGGATGAAAGGATAACTAATACGAGGAGCGATCATGGTGATGAAATAAGTAAGGAAGTTTGATCTGAAGGTTTTTCATGAGGTACTAGTGCTAACCTAGACACTTCCTTACCTAATGTTGTTCTTGATCTACTTAAATTTGATAAATATTGTAATGCTTTTGAGAATTACACTGTGATTGCTTATTTTATGGGAAGAGTCCCTCCTAAGAGCCTCTTGAATGAATGGGTTCATAACCATTAGCAAGGCCATGGTGTGAAATTGGAAGGAGTCTAGAACCTTACCAAGGGTTTATTCTTATTTTGATTCACCAACCTAGAGCACTGTTAATCCATTATTGATCATGGTCCTTGGTTTATTCCTAACACATTAGTGGTATTTTCTCACTAGAATCGAGACTTTCAAGTTTTAGAGTAAGTGAAACTAAAAATTCTAGTCTAGGTCAAGTTTCTTAGTTTACCTTTCTCCCTTTGGGGTTTTATCGACCAACTTATAAAAACCATAGGGCACTTAATATGCCTTGAATGGGCAATTTTTTTTGTGACTGTCCCCAAAAAGGATTTGTGTGGAAGTGGATCTAGCCCAAGATCTCAAAGAGTCTATTGACATTCAAAATATAAATAATCAATTTACTTAAAGGATTATTTACATCAACTTAATAAATACATATTTTAGGTGTTGATCCTCAAATTATATGATCAGATATTGTCCCTTAATGGTGCATGATCTTCCTACTCCTTAGGAAAATAATGGACCTGAATCCATAAACTAAAATGGAAATGTTGATGGCTATACCACTACCACTAATAAAAATAATACTTTAGCAAGAGATAATAGTAAGACTCAACCTTCTACTTATTTCCTGGTCATGGCTCCCAGTGCCTCAGCTCCTATTAGAAAATTTGTCATTTCTATTCCTAACAAGGTTTCACCTCTGTTTATCTGCACACTATAAGCGGTGGCTAAGTTTGTCAATACTCCACCTTTAGCTCTATAATCCCAATTATCACAACCCACGCCTAAGGTAACTCATCAAAAGGAGAGCATAATCTCATTAATATAGAATGTAAGGTAGTCTTCTAACACTCTCCTTCTCATGAGGTAAAATATATGGGACATAAGTGACAACCTTTTCAAATTGGTGATTTTATGAAGTACTAACCTTCTTTTAATCAGTTTACTACTCTTGAATATATCATAAAGGGAAATGAGATGAACCTTGATGTTTCCCAATGTTAGTCTATTCATGGAATGTTTAGGGCTTTATTGATTTGCTGCTTAAGTATGAAATTAGGAATAATTGTTAGTTTTTTAGTAATATGAAAATTCTTTATATGCAAGAAGAAAATATCTTTGGCTTTCTCCTGTATAATGCAACATGAATTATTTGGCCTAGGGCCCTTTGTCAGAATACCATGCATGACTCTAGTCATGTGAGGTTGTCACTCTTTTAGCTTCAGAGCTTTCTCAACACATTATTTCATGGGGATCTGACCCCACTCATTGTGTTATTTGGACTATGTTTGAATTTGATAATTGCATCATTGGGTTGGTGAATTTGCATGCCTCTAATGATGTTGTAGAATGCACCTTACTTTGGATATGGTTGGAAGACTCTCTTCCAGATGCTCAGTAGATCCTTTATGGGGATTTTAACACGGTAAACTCTCTTAAGGACAAATATGGCCATCTTCCAATGCATCGATGTGTTAGAAAATGAGAAGCATGGTTTTATATGCATAACCAAACTCAAGGTTTTTGATCCAAACCACCATTGAAGGAAGGATTCAAACTCTCCCTAGTTTACATGGTTGATTTTTGACAAGGAGAGGATCGAGTTCTTCAATGGTTGGACCATGCATGCTATTTAAATAAGATCTCTTATTTTTTGTTCCTATTCAAGATAGGTCAATTTCTATGCTCCCTGACACCTTCTTATCTGATCGCTATCCTATCTACTTCAATATTTAGTGGTCTACACCTCAAGTAAGGCTTACTAAAACCCAATTTTATCTTAATACTTCTCACCTTAAGCATGAGAAAATTGTTGGGCACATTGTCATAATCTGGGATTTGGTTCCTAGACTAATGGGGACTTTGGATGGATACACTGGTGGATGGATGCTCTTGCTCATACTACCACCTTTCTTCATGTTTATGGTAAGTAAGACTCTCTCTTTTTCTAACATATTCATAATGTTACAAACTATGAATACCTATGGGTATCACAGGAGCTTGAAGCCTCTCCTTTTAATGTGAATTTAGAAACCCAAGCATCTCATTGGCATCATAAGTTGCAAATTGAGGAGGCTTATAAGGCCAAAGGGGTTCAACTTTGAGCTCAAATGCATTTGCTGAAAATTAGGGACAAGGTCATAAAGGAATTTTTTATCTCATATGTTATAAGAGGGTCACTGATAGAATCAAAGTTGTCAAAGAGGGATCTGCTAGATTTACCAAACTCCCTGACATTCTGCAAGCTTTTGTTAATCATTACCATGAGGTTTTATTGGCCTAGCCTGATTCTCCTAAGTGTGAAGTTGATCTTGCCTAGTGCCTTCAATATGTCCCTTGTAAAGTTTTTAATGCTTAGTGGGTTGCTTGTGATAGGCCTCTAACCCTAAATAATCTTTAAGAAGTGATTATATATATGGCTATTGATAAATCACTAGGCATTGATGGTTTCCCTTATGAGTTCTACTAGACCTTATGGGATACTATTGGTCTAGATATTCACAAGGTTTATTCTGAAGCAATGTTGAACAATTATTTGGGACCTCTTATGAATCAAGGTAACATCAAGTTTATTCCCAAGGCTAGTGATTATATGGTCATTACTAATATCAGACTTATTACTCTTCTCAATGTTTATTATAATATAAATGTTAGGTGTTGGCTCAAAAGCATTAGCTAAAAACTAGGGACAAGGTCGCTAATGAAATTTTTATCTCCTGCATTTTATGAGGGCTACTAATAGAATCAAAGTTGTCAAGGAGGGATCTTCTATATTTACCTAACTCCCTGGCATTCTTCAAGCTTTTATTCATCATTACCACAAAGTTTTTTTTCCTAGCCTAATTCTCCTAAGTGTGAAGTTGATCTTGCCCAGTGCCATCAATTTTTCCCTTGTAAATTTTTTGATGCTCAATGGGGTACTTTTCATAGGCCTCTAACCCTTAATAATCTTAAAAAAGTGATTATGTAGATGTCTATTGATAAAGCACCAGGCATTGATGGTTTCCCTTGTGATTTCTAATAGACATTATGGGATAGTATGGGTATAGATATTCACAAGGTTTATTTTGA
The DNA here is from genome assembly GCA_037957365.1 of Torreya grandis. Classification (NCBI taxonomy): domain Eukaryota; kingdom Viridiplantae; phylum Streptophyta; class Pinopsida; order Cupressales; family Taxaceae; genus Torreya; species Torreya grandis. The sequence goes on along the minus strand of JARHVA010001683.1, from coordinate 1,946,548 downwards.
AGTAGTGTTGAATAATTCTTTGGAAACTCTTATAAATCAAGGTAACATCAAGTTTATTCCCAAGGCTAGTGATTATGTGGTCATTACTAACTGGAGACCTATTACTCTTCTCATTATTTCTTATAAGATAATTTCTAAGACATTAGTTCTCAAACTTAAGCATATCCTTCCTTTAATTATTAGAAGTGAGTAAACATGATTTATCCAACATAGATACATCCTAAACAATGTCATTATTTTTTATCAAGGAATGGAAAGGACTTGTGTTTCTACTCAAAAGGCCTTGTTTGTTAAAATTGATTTTGAGAATGCCTATGATCGAATTGAGTGACCTTTTATTTTATCCATGATCCAAGCTCTCGATTTTGGTCCCTGGTTTGTTCATGTGGTTGATATGATTTTCCAAGTTGTTAGATCATCTATCACTATTAATAGATTCCAATCCTCTTGGTTTGATCTTCATAGATCTATAAGGCAGGGGTCTCCTTTAGCTCCTTCACTTTATGTGTTAGTGGCTAAAGGGTTTATCTATTTGCTAGATGATGATGCCTCTAGAGGTATGGTGAAAGGCATCTCTCTCCCTAATTATAATCACCAATTGCTAAATGGTCACTTTATTGATGATTCTTTTCCCACTCTCCAAGAAGAGGATTCGATTAAGAATGCAATGGATTGTATTCATATTTTTTGTTTGGCATTTGGATCATCCATTCAATGAAAAAAATGTAGTGTTATGACTAGTCTTTCTCGCCTAAATCCCCTTGGTTGGAGGGATATTAATGGCAGTGGCTTATTTCAAGTGTTCATTTTAAGTTCCTTGGCATTCCCTTTGCTTTCCAAGCTTCTCCTACTGAATTATGGTCTTATGTGGTTCAAAAGGTTGAAAAAAAAGTATTTTTGGATCATAAAACCCTTGTCCTTAGAGGTTAAGTTTCAAAATTATTGAAAAGTGTTGGAAACTATGCATGGTTACTATTCTTCCTATTGGGCTCCTTCTAACGCTGCCTGTGATAGACTAGAAAATATTCTAAGAGATTTCATCTGGACTAATTTTGAAGGACATAAAGGCTTTCATAGAGTTTCCTACGATATTTGTTACTAACTTAGATAAGAATGTGGTTTGGGTCTCCTAGATGTTAAGCTTCAAGGTCTTGTTCTCAGAATTAAATGGGTTATTAGAGGATTGGAAGGTGATGAAGCCTTGAAGATCTTACTTCATCGTTATATCCCTCAAGGGGTTCCTTATGTTAGGCAGGCTTGGCAAGGCCTTGGGATACATACTATTCTCATTACCCTTGTTTTTATTAAAATTAATGGTACTTTTATCATTCAAAGCATCTGAAAAGCTTGGGAGAAACTCAAACCCAATCTCTTTTGGATAGGGGAGGATTTCAGTAATGGTCTTTCTCTTAATTATCATTCCCTTTGGTGTCTTCCCTACTTAAATTTTCATAATTTCCCTTTGATTTGGTCCCTTGGATCAGTGGTTCAAGGTTATTCAAAAAAGGTGTGGAAAACATTGGATGTCTTTTCTGTAAAGTGATTCAATCTTGGCTTCATTGGCAACATGTTCAAAATAAATTTAATTTAAATAATAAATTTGTTGAGTTTATTATAGAAATTCAAGGCTCCATACTTGATGAATATCTTCATAAAATTGGATTGAACTCCCTTACTTTGTAGTAGAAGGATTGTTATTGACCTATGGTCACCCCTGTTACTCGTTATTATCCTCATCTTGGGTATAATCTTTTAGTTTCCCAACATATTCAAGATGATACTCTCGATCACTAATAGAACCTTCAATCTAGGCATGTGGTCTGGGTCAGAAGGTTTTAAACTATGTGGGGTTGCTCCAACTGAGCCTAATAAGGCTCATTTTATTTCATGTAGTCTCTATCAAGGTTTACTAGTAGGTGACTGGCTTAAGCACATGGGGGTTTTAAATCCCATTTGGCTTGCATGCCTTCAACCTAAGATAATTAAGCATATTTTTTGGTTTTGCTCCCAAACTTAGACTACATGGTAATGGATTCATACCCTCTTTTAGTCACTTAGGCCTAATTTATTTATGTGGAAGATGGCTCTTTTAGGTGACTCTACCCTTATTCCTATCAGATATAATAGATTTTGGTAGATTTTTCATGCTGATGTTCTTTTTCAAATCTGAAAAGTTATAAATTATGCTTGTTTTAATCAAGAGGAAATGGAATTTAGTTTTTATATTACTAACAAAGTTATTATCATTTCTAATGTTACTCTCTGATTCAAATTTAGACAAATAAAGTGCACCTGGAGTTTAACAACCTACAATGTTTGCTTGATCACTAGGGGAATGCCCTGTGTGTAATTAGTCAAGAGCCTCTAGAGATTCCATTTTTGCAGTCATTTGCTTATAGATGAGGGCCAGGTATATTCTAGTAGCATTATAAGAATAGGAACATGAGCCTCTCTCCTTGTTATTCACCTCATCAACATTTATCTCTGTGGTATGATTGGCCTTATGTCTCTACTAGAGTGGAGGTGACGGAAGGGACTAGGGCCCTCCCCCATAGGATAAATATCTACAGTTGGATCTTATTTCCCTGATAGGCATAATGAAGACAACAATGCTCTTCAACATAATGATGTTTGGGATCCCTTACCTATGGGTGAATACCCCCTGCTCAAAGGGGATGGGTTGATAAGTCACAAGATTTGGCTCCTCTAGCCCGCATGTTTGTTGTTGAAGCATAATTGTTCTTTTTACTTGCCTGTGCTTTTATGTGCATCTTTTTGGTTGTTATGCACCTTTGATAGTTTGATGTGATGTTTTTTTTGAGTGGTCATTATTGACCCTCTGTTTGACTTGATCTTTCTCAAGGGTTTCTTGCCTTGGTTTGACTGTGCTTGAGGGGTGTGACTTTTTCCACCCATTCTTTTTGAATGACTAGCATTGTACTGTTATTTTTTATATTAATATATATACACTTTCTAATCAAAAAATACACCTTATATTATTAAGTAATCTCCTCAAATTTTGGTTATATCTTCTAAATAACAATTACATTAGGAAAAATATTAAAAAAATAGTTATTAAAGGAACAATTACAACAAGAAATTTGCAATAGGAAAATTATAAATATAAGCATGCGCTAAAAAATAAAGTGTGCCTAACAAATAAGTACATAAGAAGGAAGTTCAAAATCAATATTTACCCAAGAAGACTAATCTTAAAATAATGGTATCCAAGGGAAAAAATCCAAAAATATTATGATTGATAACACCCACAAAATCAGTGTATGCAATATGCCTCTTTTCAAGTCTCTTAGATATAAAATTAAACAATTAAATAAGAATACTTCATCTATGTTATGCATCAAATTCAAGTTTCCTATAACTCTTTGCCTAAAAATGTGTTCTACTACATTTCATATTAGCCCTAATTTAACTCAATACAATGTTGAACTTGGAAGGTCATGTCTAAGAGTAATGGGAGAACACTTGGGAAGAACCATGATTATGTTACATTTGATCATGAATGTGTGATTGTTACCATTTAAAGTAAGCAAACATATTTAGAATAAGAAAACAAAACAAAAATCATTCCTTAGGCTAGTACTCAAGCAATGATATCTAATTCTTCTATGATCATAATAAAGGTGCATGATCCTAATAATGAGGAACATAAAGGACCAAAAAACATATTCAATAAATCAATTTTACAATCTGATGCATTGGTAATGCATATCATATTATAAAGATAAAATATGACTAGAATGATGTCTCTACATTACATAATGATGATGGTCAAATAATTGATGATTGTGACAGTAACAAAGATGAAACTCAACTCACCGCTCTAAGTCAAAAGCTTCCTATTTTGAACAATGATAGAATAGAGGATTTAACAAATGATGAACATGAATGGTGGTTGAGATATTGAGGTCACATATCATTGAATCCCATTAATGCACTACTTGGTTATTTAAGACGTAATCTATTACACATAAATTCTTGATGTTTTCTTGATTGTTCATTCCCTTTATTATTTGATCTTAATAAATATGTGTGCATATGATTTTTACATTGATCATTCTTATATCCCTTTGATATATTGTGACATTTACACTTGGCACTTCCCTTTTTAATATTTTTCATGATCTAGGCATTCGTGAAATTTATCTTATGATGTTGCATCGTTTACATCAGTCTAATCCTAGTGCACATTTCCTTATGATATACTACTAGTTACATCTAGATTTCAACCTAAGTTTTATGACCTTTGAATCTGTCGATTACGTGGTTATCATTTGATTATTATTAATTTTATTTAAGATTTATGAAATATAATAGTTATGGGACAGTGATATGTTGATTAGTTTACATGATGTGACAGTTGTAGTTTCTTATTTATGTACATTGTGGATGAATATTTTTTAGTTGTACATCATTAGTTTGATATATATGATGACTCAGAATAACTACCTACTTATCACGAGGTGGATATAGGATTGATTCTACCCTCAAATCTTGATAGAGGGAGATCATCATCAAAAAGGTAGCATAGATAGAATGATTGATGGATGACAGAGGAACTGCTAGTAACCCAACACACACACCATAGTAGAATATCTTGTTTAACTCTCTATTTGATCTAGATCGTTAGTTTGTTTTGAGTGATTATATATTTTGATATGATCATGTTTTGGTTAATGTTTATGATGATCTAGTTGTGTGATTTCTTGTATGATTATAGTGTATATATTTACACATACAATGTTGTTAGATGATCATGTAGTTGCATTGTTATTCTGAAATATATGATAGTTAACCTTTTTGAGTTAACACCAATAGTTGCATTGATATCCTAAGAAATTAACCTTAATTAAAGGATTTAAATATAAGTGGCATTAGTCTTATGCTATAATGGAATTATTAATTTATTTTAATTAATATTTTAAATAGATAATTACATATTAAAATTAAATTAAGGAAATGCTAACTTAAATTGTTAAATCCTATGCATAGAATACTGTAAGTATTAAGGGTCTAAATTTATTATTTATAAAATGACTTAAGTGGACCTAGTAAACAACTTAACCTTGAAAGCAATACAATTTTCATGCATAAATTAGGACATTAAATTAAAATCTCAAATGAAGATGATTGATTTGGAAGCAAAATAACAAACATCCATGACTTTTGAATTAAATTAAACTCTAGAGAAGATATTTTTGCATGAAAAGAAAAGGAGATCAAAAAAGAAATTAAATAAAACTAAAAGTCAAGTCGATGGCATGAGAAAAAAAAAGAAATTTTAAGAGGATTATAATAAGAAAGATAGGAGAATAGGGAAAAAGAGCAGTGAACTATAACATGCAAGTGAAATCTTTAAAAATTGAGATTATATTAATAAGATGTAGGAGTACGGTGTGAGGCATATAAGGAGGAAAGCAAAGGAAATTAAAGCAGATCATTTTTATCAAAGGAAAGGAATAGAGGGGTAATGAAGGAGATAGGACATGGGGAGAAAAGGAGGAGAAGGCATGGATAGAATCCAAGGCAAAAGCACATGCATGAAATCCCCTAAGAGAAAATTGAATGTTGGCAGCTCGACTTCTATTATTGACAGGCTAATTGATTTCTTGAATGAATCTTGGAGACAATTTCATGTCACAAGTATGACATCTGCTATGTGGCAAGTTACAAATGATATCATGAAAAATATTTTACTAAAATTTTAAATATTTATATCCAAGCCCTTACACATTCTTGTAAAAAGCCTCATTTCTTTGTATGTGCTTGTGTCTATAAAATGACTCTCTGAGATCATTAAAAGTTCATTCAAATTAAAAGTATACTATTTCCCATGGGAGAGCTAAAATATGTTAGTGATATTAGTATTGGAGAGGGAGGATGCGAATTGAAATCATTGAGGTTTCCTCATGCAATCAATTTGAAATATAATGCATTTTAGTATTGATGTTCTTAGTGCTTTGAATGGAACTTTACAATTGTTTTAGTCTTGACTGGATATTAGATGGATGCCAAGATTTATGTAAGAAATAAGGTATAATGCATGAAGAAATTAATCAACATTTTGGGAATGCTCCATATACTCTATTTGGGAAAGAAATGGTAAGTGTAGTATGAAAACCTTCTTTACTGCAAATCTAAATAAAGGTGGAACTTTAATATTGCCTTCGATTTACGTATTATGGTTTAAAATTGAACCCATTGTCTAATGATTTGTAAGACATTGAAACTTTAAGAAAATCTAACCTTACTTACATATGATATCTAGTAAAATGTTATTGATAGAAAAACAGTTCCATAGTAATAAACCCAATTGAGCATTGTGATTAGCGATTGTAGTTACACATGAGACTACATTTTATATCTAGCAAAACTTTATCAATTAATTCCTAATAGAAAGTGAATACTCATGCATTGATATTATAGATCATAATATCAAAGCTAATAGTATTTTTTATACTATTAAAGATACTATTTATTTATTGAGTATATATATGGAGTTTAGTTTAGTATAGCTAATGATCATGAGATGACGAATACATGGTCATTTACTTATGTGTACACTCACTTTGGGTCTATGGGTAGTAATGGATAATGTATATATAATGAATTACACATAGTTATACAAGTTTTAGATAATGTACAATCGACCTATTTCTTGAAGCCTTCCCTGTTTGGATTCAACTGGTATCAGATTTAACATGTAAAAGCATTAAATCCAGAAACATTCTAAGACATATTAGGATTCCATATCTTAGTAGTTCTGATGAAAATATGAAATCTAATATAGATCTAGTCCTAAAATAGAGGAGAGAGTTTATATAGTGTAGCCATGGCATTTTGATCATAACCAAAGAGATAAATCAAATATATATATTTAAGAATGTCTAGTATGATGTTATGCTCGAATGGTATATATTTTAAGTCATGTCGAGATATCCATAAGAGTGTTTGATGTCAATTTGACTTGAGAAAAGTAGAACATGTATATAAGATATTTTATTGATGTTAGTACCCAATCTGTTAACTTGCTAGTATGACTATAATGGTTGATAGAACCATGTTAAATCATTGATCAAAATTTTAATAATTATTGAACTTTGTAATCCATAGTTGTATTTTAGAAGGTATTTTTGAAAATAACTAAAGTGTATGAGGGTATTCATATATAAATATATCTATATGTGGACTTGGGTATTCATATAATTATATAACTTACATATGTGCAGTAGGTCATATGCCTTTATCTAGAGTAATAGATTGTTAATAAGATATAAGATTACTGATATGTTTAGCATGTTGTGTGATATGATTGCTAGTAGGATGTAAAATGATTGAATTTTGGGGATCAATTAAGTTTAGTGAGATATAATAATTTCATGAGTATGATTACATGTTTGTGTGATATCTTGTAATAGAATGGGTATTCTATGATACACAATATGTTTAGTTTTAGAAATTATACAACACACAAATACTTGCTAGTTATTCTAAATTCCCACATTGTCACTATCTACTCATCAATGAAGGGAGGGCCATTCCCTAATGGGATTAGTGTGGGGGATCGTTGGTCCATGGTTGGTATGTAAAAGTGCTTAGATGATGCTCTCCCTCCCTATAATAGTACTACTTTTGAGATGACTCTTTAGATTGCCACAAATACTAGAGAGATCGAGGACCTCATGCTTCAAGGAACCTTATATCTTACTTTTGTATATTGTATTTATTATTGAAAACATTATCATGTAGAATTGTAATTGCCTATTTATTGTAGATAGACAACAGTGGTTGTGTATTGTACCAGTAATGGTTTGATATTTGTAATTACTTTATATGATTGTATTATGATGTGTTTTCATATATTGATTTCGATCAGTGACTATTAGATGTCATGTGCTTTTTTAGAATTATCACTTTTGGATTATTTTTGTATGATCACTTTCTTAGATTCTCATGGTGTAATATCTTTATTGTATATGTTTTTTTTTTAAAATCATGTATTTCTACTTAGCACACAATGGAGTTGTTATATGTGGTATCAGAGTTGTGGCTCAAACTCTAGGACCTAATGAGTCCATTAGTATTTCCATATCTTTTTGTTTATCAAAAAGGAGAATTGTGAATGTGTATGTGGTACATTGAGTGTGTACCCTAGGAGCATTCATATCCCCCTTAGAGTTGTAAAAGGGTTGATTTATTGAGTGTCTAATTGGTGATGGTTATTTAAGATGTTGGGTAGGTAAGTGCATAACATAGTTCATGAATTTTGAACAAAACTTCTCTACCAGATTCTTGATCTTTTAGATTGAACACCTTGAGTATGATTACATATTTCTTGGTAATCAAATCACCTTCACCATTTATGTTTTGTGTTTTGATTATTTTTTTTAAAAGCATGGGATGCTTCTCACTTAAGTATATACGTATTAGTTTTGTGTTTAATATACACAAATCCTAGGAGTGGGAATTTTCTTGTAGTTGAGTATTTTCCCTCTAATTGTGGAAGTAAGTTATGATACTACACTTACAAGTTTGGTAAGTGAATAGTGATTTGGAAAATTGAGTTCCGTTGTTATATTTTACCATGTGAGGGTATGTCAGAGTTTTGTTTTTGAGATATTAGTTCTCTACTTTCCACTTGTGAAATTTTAGAATCACTATTTTATCTAACTTATGAACTTGACCTCGAGAAATAGTGAACCTTGAATTTATGTTAATTCTAGTTGTTTATAATTATTATATTATTATATGCCTTTGTTTAGACTAATATTATTCTCTTTTTGAAGCATGTTATTTTGAAAAGGTATTTATGTATCTTCATTGAGAGCAAGTAGGTTATAAGATGTGCGGAACATCTTGGTAGTCTAAAAGGGTCAAGATAAACTTTTAATTTGTTGAGTACTAGCCGAGCCAGTAGGGATATATTGTCTCGCATGTTCCTTTATAAGGTTGTAAAGATGGTATAATCCTTATCCTTTGTATGTTATGTTAATTTTGACATTATTTCTTCTTGGTTATGGATATAACACTATAAGTTAAGCTTTGAAATATGATACTAGTTGTGTTTGTCTAGTTACAACTTGATACAATTTCAAAATGATTGTATGATTTTTATTATATGTATATTGGTACATATAGAATTATTTAGCATATAGTATTATTTTCTATGTTCTGTTATTATAGATTCATGTTTTATTGAACTTTGTACACATTTTGGAGATCATTAAGTCATGGAGACCTTATGGAGGAGTGGTGAATTAGGAATGTGAGTTCTAAGTGATAGAAGTAGATCCTACTTAGCCTCACATTGACTCAGTAGTTACTGAGTTTAGATATGATAGATGGACTTGTTAAATCTAGGATTTGACAGATGAACTTGTCAAACTCAATTGTATGGCCATACACATGTATACTATGGATAATTTTTCTATATTTTTGTATACATTAGAAATGTAGCATTTCTAATTCCTATTCATCATCATACTTTTCAGGACCTCTATAGAGTAGTGATAGTATTGACATGTTATACTTATCTAAAGCTACATGAAGTAGCGATAGTATTAATTTATACACATTATTCTTGCCAGGTTCTCTAAACACTTTTCTGGAAGATTTTGTGGAACTCTCTCTGGCTATTTGTTTTTGGCTTTTTTGATGATCTCATGTGTTTTGTGGAAGTCACTAAAATTTTCATCGAGGTTCTAGATCCCAAGATGATCATGATAGAACCGATCAAAGTATTTGACACTCATAAATTTCATTTTGCATAATAGAGAAGTGTTACAGTGCAAGGTTTTGTGAGACTAATGCTTTGAGGATAGTGCTACTTGGAAGAACTATGATGAGTTATATAGGATTTTTTCACATTTACTTACATGATTTGATACTAGATACTATGATTTTATTCTATTAAATTATTTTTATTATTTAAAACTATTGTTTGAATAAGTGTCATCAAGACGATGACCAGTTTTAGGGGGAAGTATGTTACATCCTGATTTTATCCTAAGTTTTATAACTTTTGAATCCATGGATTAGGTAGTTATCATTTGATTATTGTTGCTTTGATTTGAGATTTATGACATATATTGGTTATGGGATAGTAATATGTTGATTAATTTAAATGATGTGACATCTGTACTTTTTTATTTATGTACATTGTGGATGAATATATGTTAGTTATGCATAATTAGTTTGATATATATGATGACTCAGAATAACTGCCTACTTGTCACGAGGTGGATGCAAAATTGATTCTACCCTCAGTGTTTGACGGAGGGAGAGCATCATCAAAGAGGATGGTGTAGATAGGATGATTGGTGGATGATAAAGGTATTGCTAGTAACACAACACACACACCATAATAGAATAACTTGTTTAACTCTCTATTTTATCTAGATAGTTTATTTTGAGTGCTTATATATTCTATTATGATCATGTTTTGGTTGATGCTTATGATGATATGATTATGTCATTTCATGTATGATTGTAGTGCATAGATTTATGCATATAATTGATCATGTAGTCGCATTGATATTCATAAATATAAGGTAGTTAATCTTTTTGAGTTAACACAAATATTTGTATTGATATCTTAGGAAATTAACCTTAGTTAAAAGATTTAAATGTAAGTGGCATTAGTCTTATGCTATAATGGAATTATTAATTTTTTTTAATTAATCTTTTAAAGAGACAATTACCTATAAAAATTAAATTAAGTACATTTAATTGTCAAGTTAATGCTAACTTAAAGTGTTAAATCCTATGCATGGAATATCGTGAGTATTAAGGGTCTAAAATTATCATTTATAAAAAGACTTTGGGCCTAGTAAACAAGTTATCCTTGAAACCAATAGAATTTTCATGCACAAATTAAGAAATTAAATTAAAATCTCAAATGAAGATAATTGATGTGGAAGTAAAATAATAAACATGCATGACTTTTGAATTAAATTAAACTCTAGAGAAGATATTTTTGCATGAAAAGAAAAGGAGATAAAAAAGAAACTAAATAAAACTAAAATTCAAGTTGCTGGCATGAGAAAAAAAAATTAAGAGGATTATAATAAGAAAAATAAGAGAATAGGGAAAAAGAGCAGCGAGCTATAACATGCAAGTGAAATATTTAAAAATTGATATTATATTAATAAGATGTAGGAGCAGGAGTACGACGTGAGGCATTATGGCAGATCATTTTTAGTGAAGGAAAAGAATAGAGGGACAACAAAGGAGAGAGGACATGGGAAGAAAAGGAGGAGAAGGCGTAGTTAGAAGTTGAGGTAAAAAGCACAGGCAAAAAATCCCCGAAGGTTTTAGTGAATGTTGACAACAAGACTTCTATTGTTGACAAGCTAATTGATTTCCTATATGAATCTTAGATGCAATTTCATGCCACAAGTATGGCGTCTAGTCCATGACAAGTTACGAATGATATCATGACAAATATTTTTCTAAAATTTTAAATATTTATATCCAAGCCCTTACATATTCTTATAAAAAGCCTCATTTCCTTGTATGTGCTTGTGTCTATAAAATGACTCTCTAAGATTATTAAAAGTTCATGGAAATTAAAAGTATAATAATGCATATGAAAGATCTAAAATATGTTATCTATATTAGTATTGGAGAGGAAGGATGCGAATTTAAATTGTTGAGGTTTCTGCACGCAATCAATTTGAACTATAATGCATTTTAGTATTGATGTTCTTAGTGCTTTGAATGGAATAAATAACTTTACAATTGTTTTAGTTTTGACTGTATATTGGATGGATGTTAAGCTTTATGTAATGAATGAAGTATAATGCATGAAGAAATTAACTAACATTTTGGGAATGCTCTATATATTTTGTGAAAATTTTCTTTGCTATAAATCAAAATAGAGGTGAAACTTTATTATTTCCTTGGATTTTTGTATTATGGTTTAAACTTGAACATGTTATACAATGATTTATAAGACATCGAAGCTTCAAAAAAATATACCCTTATTTACATATGATATTTAGTAAAACATTATCAATAGAAAAACAAGCCTGTAGTAATAAACCCAATTGAACATTATGATCAACAATTATAGTTATGCATGAGACTACATTTGATATCTAGCAAAACTTTATCAATTAGTTCATAATATAAAGTGAATACTTGTGCCACAATATTATAGATCATAATATTAGAGTTAATAGTATTTGTTATTCCAGTGAAGATACTATTTATTTATTGAGTATATATATGAAGTTTAGTTTAATATAGTTAATGATCATGAGATGACCAAAACATGGTCATATCCTTATGTGTACAATCACTTTGGGTCTATCGGTAGTAATGGATAATGTATATATAATTAGTTACATATATTTATACAAGTTTTAGATAATATATAGCCAACATATTTCTTGAAGCCTTACCTATTTGGATTAAACTAGTATCGGATTTAACATGTAAAAGCACTAAATCTAGAAACATTCTAAGACATATCGGGATTCCATATCTTAGTAGTTCCAATAGAAATATGGAATCTAATATAGAGCTAGTCCTAAAATAGAGGAAAGAGGTTATATAGTTTAGTCATGTTGTTGTGATCATAACTAAAGAGATAAATCAAATATATATATTTAAGAATGTTTAGTATGATGTTATGCTCAGATGGTATATATTCTAAGTCATGTCGAGATATTCATAAGAGTGTTTGATGTCAATTTGACTTGAGAAAATTAGAACATGTGTATAGGTAATTTTTTTGATGCTAGTACTCGATCTGTTAACCTGCTAATATGACTATAATGGTTGATGGAACCCTGTTAAGTCATTGATCATAATTCTAATTGTTGTTGAACTCTGCAATCTATATTTGTATTTTGGTAAGTACTTTTGAAAAGAACTAAAGTGTATGAGGGTATTAATATAGAAAAAAATCTATACGTGGACTTGGGTATTCATATAATTATATAACTTACATAGGTGCATTAGATCATGTGACTTTATCTAAAGTAATAGATTGTTACTAATATATACGATTTTGTGGGACCAAAAATGTAACCACATAGATACAGACTCCTAAAGGAGTAATAATTTGTTGAATTATGTTCATTTGAGGGTTATTTGACTCTTTGAGAATAGTATGACTGAACTGTTAATATATATTTTTACATACAATAATGAATACTTGTGTGGAGTATTTATTGTGAGTATATCATGTACAAGTGTTTAGACATATATAGTATATAATAGCGCATCGTGATGTGTACCTTTAAGTTGTGTTTCTTTTGAATACTAGTATGCAATTTAAACATAAAGTATATAAGGGTGGTATAATATGTGCTTGTTAGAATATTATTATTTATGATTATGGGTCAGTTATTTCTTAGAATTATAGAACTAGTTATTAATAATTGTGTAGTTATGTTCTTAAGTGATGAACTATGATAGTATGAGATATCATAGAGTATTAGTATAAGTGTAAGTTATGCTTGAATGGTGTATACCTTAATTGGTATTGTTGGGTGAATATTTTGTCATCAACTAACTGATGACAAAATGGGTATATCAACCATAGCACAGGGAGATTTATGCCATAAAAAGTGTGGGTTTACCAGATCTAGATGAGGTAAATCTCTCCTCTCATCGAGGGGAGGTTCCCTATGAATATTTACATGCTATATGTATATATAATTAAGCAAAAAATAATACTTGGGGTGGTATAACAACATCCACCTCTCTTTTTTCAGAGGTGATGTACAAGGAACAAGAGAGAGAGAGAAAAATATTGGTCGTTGGCCAACAACATTCCTCTTATTTCAGGAATGGTATCTAGCGTAGAGCAAAAAATCACCTGAAGTAAGTAACAAAGTTCACAAAGAAACCCACGTAAGCACAAAGTCTTTTGTTGTCTCCTTCATCGATCTTGGAACAAGCGTAATCGTAGAGTGAAACGAAGCACAAAGTCTTCACCTAAAACTACAAAAGATAAAAGGATCACCAAGATAAAAGTAGCTCAAAGTCTCTCTTCTATCTTTTAGAAATGCCCTCAGATAATATCAACACATCCACTTTGCTTATTAAATCAAACAAATAAGAGATTATCAGGAAAGAGGACATAAGAATTGTTTCCTAAATAACACAAATAACCTCAACACAAAATCTGAAATAAACCTGCTTCTCATTCATTCAACAAAATATGATTTACAAGTTGAGCACAAAGTCTTAAGAAGTGTCTCAATTGCAACAGAGTTTTTACTCTCAATTATCAAAGAGCCATTTACAAAAGAGGCCTCTACTATATATAGGGAGAAACTTTCAAAATTAGAAAATATTAAAATATAAAAATATCTTAGTCAAAGATGACTCATCTTTGAATTTTGAGATATTTTTCCAAAATTTTCACATGTAATTACACATTACAAAATTGCATGTGAAAATGTCCCAAGACAATTACAAAGTGCATTTTGAATAAAGCACGAAAGAACAGCTTCAAACTTTATTTTCAGTCTTCTTCATGGTCTTCAACTTCTTCAAAGAAACTTCAGTAAGAATCGTGATTGTGCAATCAGGGGAAAAAATAGCAATCTGGAAAAACTGCACATTTGATGATCACGATTAAGAAAATGTGCTTGAAAGGGATGAGGCGTGAGCAGGTCAAAAAGCAAAAGAAAAAGGGGAGCGGGTGTGGAAAATAAGAAAAATGAAAATTTCCCAGAGTTAGGAAAAATGGGGGAAAGGAATGTATGGGTGGCAAAAATTGCTGCCCTTACATATTGGAGAAGTTCCTGTGCATAGGCGACAAAAATTGCCCCTGTGCACGTCAGGGAGTCGGTGAAGAAGAACGTGTAAGGGTGGAAAAAATTTCCGCCCTTGCACCTGGAGGAGAGAAAACGGGAATGCATGGGTGGCAAAATTTGCCGCTCCTGCATAAAAGAAACCAAAAGATGTAAGGGCGGCAAAAATTGCCGCTCTTGCATGATGGATGCAAACAGTCTTTTTCCATCGAGCACTTTTCTCTTCAGTCAAGATTTTCCTTTTTTAGCAGACTTTTCCTTCACTTTGTCTTTTTCAACTTTGTCTCTTCCTACTATGATTTGAGCTATCAGGCTATCTTTCCAGCCAGTCGCTTGGTTCTTCCTTTAAGTTTCGCACTCTATTTAAATTTCCACGGATTTGTCTTTACTCTGAAATCTGACATCTAAGGGGCCGTCAATGGTTGCCAGTAGTTTGAACCAATGCGTTTGAAAGGGATGAACTAAACGTTGAACCTGCTGCTGATGCTTGCTGATGGAAATTTCTATTCAAACCAAGGTGATGAACCAATTTCAAAAATAACCAAATGTTAGAAACTGATTCTTTTGATTGAACCCACCTGCAGAAGTCGTGAAGCCCGTTGAACTTATAGAAATGAACCTATTTGCAGAGTTCGTAGATCTAAGAGAAACCTTTGAAAAATGAAAAAACGAAATGCTCAGAACAATTTTTGAAAAGGGAATAGAGGATTTTGATCTATAGGTTGTCCCAAAAATGAGTGGCATTTTTTGGGGACAACAGGTATGTCTAGACCCACACCTATATTGACTGATTAAATGTATGTGTATTGGTTATTACTATGAATAGTATGTTTTGTGACAGTTAGTAGGACATTATATATGCATGCATGTAACCTTTGAGAGTGTAATGAATGTTAGGATAGAATATTTTGTGTTTCATGGAAACTGTGACTTGCTTTATTATATCTAGTTGCTTGAATGAAAACTTATGTTTTCATGTATTAAAAGCTTTATTATATCTAATTGCTTGAATAAAAGCTTATGTTTCCATGTATTAAAAGCTTTATTATATCTAGTTGCTTGAATAATTGCTTTATTTGATTGTTTGTGGAAAACTAGTAGTTTTGTTTTAGAATACTAGACGATGGTAATATGGGTTATCATGAGGTGTAGCATGTTGAAAACTAATTGTGGTAGTTAGAAACTCTAGTTAAATATGTATTTTATCTGGATGGTAAAAACTATAGTCATTATTTCTAGTTGCAACAGAAAATAATGTATCATTTATATGTTTGATGAAATAAATGTATGTTTTGATTATTGATATATTTAGCATGTTGTGTGATATGATTGCTAGTAGAATGTAAAATGATCAAATATTTGAGTTAAATTAAGTATAGTGAGATATAATCATTTCATGAGTATGATTTATATTTTATGCAATATATTGCAATAGAACATGTATTGTATGATACACAACATATTTAGTTTTAAAAATCATACAACACATGGGTACTTGATTTTTTTTTAATTCTCGCACTGTCACTAACTACTCATCCCAAAGGGAGGGCCATTCCCTAATAAGATTAGTGTGGAAATCATTGGTCCATGGTTTGCATGGAAAAGGTCTCAGATGATGCTCTCCCTCCCCATAGTAGTATTGCTTCTGAGATGACTCTTGAGATTGCCACAGATACTAGAGAGATTGGGGACCACATGCTCTAGGGAGCCTTGTATCTTATTTTTGTACATTATATATATTATAGTGATTGTTGGAAACATTATCATGTAGAATTGTAATTGCCCATCTACTATAGATACATAGTAGTGGTTGTGTATTGTGCCAATAGTGGCTGGATATTTATAATTACTTTATATGATTGTATTATGATGTGTTTTCATATATTGATAGCGATTAGTGACTGTTAGATGTCACGTGCTTATTTACAGTTATTAATCTTGGAGTATTTTTGTATGATCACTGCTTAGATGCTTGTGATGTATTCTATTTATTGTATATGTATTTTTTTGTTAAAAAAATCACATATTTCTAGTTAGCACCCAACGGGGTTGTTACACTACTTGCTTACCTCATGTTTGTTATTGTTAGAGCTTACATTGAGATTACATGTTCACATACATTTATGCTTAATATTATCTCCACATACTCCCTTGACATATGATGTTAGGATTCACATATACAATGGGGACACGTTGTTTGCCTTCACTTCCTTTACACTGCTTTCCTACTACTGTTGGTGCACACTATGCTTTGACCTATTGTATAGATGGTTTAGATCCCTTCATTCTTCTATTTTTAGAGCCTTGCCACTTAAGCTTGATTGAGTATATATGTGTGTGCTAATATTCAAATATACAAAAAAATTAAAATATTCATAAAAAAGGGACCTATGCATGACATGTATTGCTAGTATACATATTTCATTTATATTGTTTATTGCATTATCATAAATTACATATCATTTTTTCACATGCACGTGTTCTATACATGAGTGATTTGTAAGACATACATAGTTCATAAGACATGTGAATTATTCCTACATCTAATAAGCTACCCATGCCTACTATGGGGGAATCTCTTTCCTACATTTATTCAAGTTACATCTTTTTATGACCATTCCATTGATCATATTAAGTTACTTTATATTAACTATACATGTCTTGATTTTTATTATATTATTAGAGTTTTATATGGATAATATATTATATCATGTGCTATAATTACATGTACTGATAGTGTAGACTAGTTTTTCTTGTTCTATGCATGTTTTTATTGATTGTTACATTGTGTGACCATTGTGTACTATAATTCATGCCTTCATGCATCTTTTATTCATCACTTTTTCATTATGTGATCCTTGAGTGTGTATTACATTATATGCATGTGGCTCTTGTCTTGTGTGACATTGATTGTTCATTATGTGTGCCTCTTGCCTTGTATGGCATTATTTGTTTATTGTGTGTGGATCTTTCCTTGTGTGAAATTGATTTTTCATTATGTGTGGATCTTGCCTTATGTGACATTGTGTATTCATTGAGTTTATTATGTGTGACTCTCCTTTTGTATGACATTGAGTGATATTATGTGTGCTTTTATTGTATGCATCATGGCCATGACATTGTGTGTGTGTGTGTGTGTGTGTGTGTGTGTGTGTTTGTGTGTGTGTGGATATATTTAGGATTATCTACAAGGTTATGGTGATGTGACCCATATCATGCATATATCTACTCATGTGTCATGACATGATCTATATCATGCATCTTCATGTCTAGCTTATTATTCAATGCAGATATTTGTGATGATTACTATTGCATGTCTAATGACTATATCTATCTTGACATGACACTTATATGTATTAGGACATGTTTCATATATGCTTTAATGATTTAATCATCTTATGATGACATATTCTCCTCAGGTTAGCACATGTTTTTCATGCTTGTCTCTTTTTATATAACATGATGCATTTAACTCTTTATTCTTAGATTAGTAATTTATAGGCTACATGTTGGGGATCAACCAACAATAGATTACACTTGTGAAAGCAATAAACGCGGAAATAAATTAGATAGAAAAGTAATTAGAATGAGATAATAGCAAGAACAAGAGATACAAGAAACCACCCTGAAACTTGTATTAACAAACTCTTTACAAAAGGAATACAATTGAAGAAACTTCTTTCTTCCACACCTCTGCTAGATGTATAGATCTCACACTAGATCTCTATTCCTCAAGAGCTCTCTCTCTCAAGAACAATCAACTCCAACAAGCCTGGATTGATTCAATTCTGTACTGTTCTTCACATACGACTACAATAATCCACAAATAACTACAATAAGCTAGGAAGATCTAATTCTGCATATAAAATTAGGAGACTTGAGCATGCACTTACAACAAGCAGTTAAGCCTCTTGAACAAGGGCTCTAAAAATAGTATTGCTAATACTAGAGACGTGAGCTTATGACTACAACTCAAACTCATCATGCAAACACTCGCTTCTGTCCTCAGAAATAGCTTTTTGGACGCACAGGTAACCGACGTCGGTTCCTACTGCTTGCCTGTGACCGCCGCCGACCGATCTTCTGCCGACGTCGGCACCTCTGCAACTGCACCTGGCCGACGTCGGTCACTCCTGACTGACGCCGGTGTCTGTGTAGACCCAAAACTGATAATGTATGCTCCTTGGTGAAGCTTTTAGCTCCACACCCTAACAATCTCCCACTTGGAGATAAACAGCTGCACCAGTACCTGTACAACAACATCTTCTAGCTCCTCCATCTTCAACTCAATCATGAAGACCAACAGAAGTTGAATGAAGATTCAACTTCTCCTTTGTAATCGGCTTGGTTAACATATCAGTAGGATTCCTATCTGTATGGATCTTCTCCAGCTTCAACTCACCATCTTCCAATACCTGTCGTATGAAATGTTACCTTAGCTGTATGTGCTTTGTTCTTGAATGAAAGGCTGAATTCTTAGCCAAATGGGTTGCACTCTGACTGTCACTATACAATCTGCAACTCTCATGCTCCCTACCAAGCTCATCCATGAACCGTGTCATCCATATCATCTCTTTGCTAGCCTCTGTGGCTACAATATACTCTGCTTCTGTAGTTGACAAGGCAACAACCTTCTGCAACTTAGATATCCAGCTAATTGCCGTTCCACCTACAGTGAAAACATAACCTGTAGTGCTCCTCCTGCCATCCAAATCACCTGCCATATCTGAATCTACATAACCATGTAGAGAAGTATCTGAACCTCCATAGCACAAGTGCCTACTGCTAGTTCCTCTCAGATATCTAAGGATCCACTGAACTACTTTCCAATGTTCCTTACCTGGATTGGCCATATACTTACTTACAACTCCCACTGCTTGGGCAATATCCAGTCTAGTACACACCATTGCATACATCAAACTCCCTACTGTGGAAGAATATGGAACCTTACTCATGTACTCTACCTCATCATATGAATTAGGACATTGTTCTTTACTCAACTTAAAATGTCTAGCCAAAGGTGTGCTTACCGGTTTAGCATCCTGCATATTGAACCATTTCAACACCTTGTCCACATAATCTTCTTGAGACAATATCAAGTTGTAATTTTTCCTGTCTCTCTTAATGCTCATGCCAAGGATTTTCTTTGCTGCTCCCAAATCCTTCATAGCAAACATTTGAGCTAATTTCACCTTAAGCTCAGAGATATCCTGCATGTGTGATCCTACAACCAGCATATCATCTACATACAACAATAGAATAATATATCTACCGTTATCAAATCTCTTGAAATACACACATGGTCAGATTGACACCTACTGTAGCCATGCTCAGTCAGAAACCTGTCAATTTTAAGTACCATTGCCTAAGAGCTTGCTTGAGGCCATACAAGCTTTTCTTCAATCTGCACACAAACTTCTCCTTACCCTTGACCTCGAATCCTTCTGGCTATTCCATATAAATTTCCTCATCCAAGTCTCCATGAAGAAATGTTGTCTTAACATCTAGCTGCTCAAGATGCAAATCCTCAAAAGCAACCAAAGACAATACAGCCCTTATAGAAGTCATTTTAACAACAGGGGAAAAAAATTCACCAAAGTCAATACCTGGCTTTTGTGCAAATCCTTTTACCACCAATCTGGCCTTATATCTCATATGTCCATTCTCACCTTCTTTCAACCTGTAGGTCCATTTGTTCTTGAGAGTTCTCTTACCAGCTGGCAATTCAACCAAATCCCATGTTTGGTTCTCTCTTAAGGACTCCAACTCCTCAACCATGCCATGCTCCCACTGACTCTTAGACTCCACCTGTATTCCTTCCTCAAACCTCTCTGGTTCTCCACTATCAGTTAGCAATAGGTAAAATAAAGAAGGAGAATATCTAATTAGAGGCTTACTCACCCTTTCTGACCTCCTGATGGGTGTCTGAGACTCGTTCACAACACGCTGTCCACCTAAATTCTCTGACAGTGACTGACCTCGATCACCTCTAGACCTGTTACTGGTCGACATCGGTTCTGCCTGACCGACCTTGGTGCCTGTTCTGCCGACGTTAGTCTTTGTACGGTCGATGCCGGTTTCTGTACTGCTGACGTCGGTTCCTACTCTGCCGACGTCGGTCTCTGTGTTTTCCTGCAAGTGATTATTTCTTTTTCTCGTGAGCTCATATTGGACTTTCACCTCGTCCAATATACCATTACTTTGCTCAGATTGATTCAGCTTCCTTAGCTGATCACAATACATCACTCTTTCGTTGAAAACAACGTCACGGCTCCTGATTACCTTGTTAGTTTCTAGATTCCACAATCTGTAACCAAAATCATCTGAGCCATAGCCAATAAACGTGCACCTCATAGACTTAACATCAAGCTTCTTTCTATTTTCTTTATCTATGTGCACAAAGGCTTCACGACCAAAAACTTTGAGATATGAGAGATCAACCTTTTTACCTATCCATGCCTCTTCTAAAATACCACCATCCAAAGCTATAGAGGGTCCTCTATTAATCAGGTATACTGCAGTGTCAACAGCTTGTGCACAAAACTGCATGGGCAAATTGGCATGTAATCTCATACATCTTGCACGCTCCATTATTGTCCTGTTCATCCTTTCAGCAATTCCATTCTGCTGAGGTGTCCTTGGAACCGTCCTTTGCCTACGGATTCCATGCATATAACAATAATCTCTGAACTTATGACTGCAGAACTCACCACTGTTGTCAGATCTCAGGCACTTCAATCTTTTACCTGTTTCATTCTCAACATAGCTTTCTAAATCTTAAAAGTATCAAATACATAAAATTTTCTTCTAATACAATAGATCCATACCTTCCTTGTAGCATCATCTATGAAAGACACATAGTACTGTGATCCTCCAATGGAAGCAACCTGAGCCGGCCCCCACACGTCTGTGTGAACAAGCTCCAACTTATGCCTCTTCTTAGTAGACCCAGTCTTGAAAAAACTAACCCTTTTCTATTTTCCAAATACACAGTGCTCACAAAACTCTAGATCTATGCCTTTTAAATCTGAAAGCATACCTTTGGACTTAAGAATTGACATCCCCTTCTCACTCATGTGGCCAAGCCTTGAGTGCCACAATTTAGCATCCACATCTGAAGTAGATAATACAGAAGGAGATTTGTTAGTAACACAATTACACAAATAGAGAGTACCTTCTCTCTTACCTTTGGCCATAACAAGTGCACCCTTGGTCACCTTCCAATATTCTGTTGTGAGGGTTACTGTACAACCCTCATCCCCTAACTTTCCTACACAAATCAAATTTCTCTTCAAGCTAGGAACATGCATCACATCTCTCAACACCCATGTGTTGCTATTCTGCATCTTCAGCTGCATTTTACCTTTGCCAATTATTTTACAGGGCTCATCATCCCCTAGATACACTATTCCAAAATTTCCATGGATATAGTCACTAAAATATTCCCTATTAGGGGTAGCATGAAAAGATGCACTAAAATCTAACATCCAAGATTCTATATTATTGTGTAGAGAGAAAATTAAAGCATCTTGTGCAATACCTGCAACCTTGGCTTCTTCCTTTCCTTCATGCTGATTGTCCTCCTTAGGTTTTGACCAACAATCTCTGCTTATGTGCCCCATCTTTCCACAATTCCAGCATTGTGGCCTTCTGCCATTTCTGGATTTGGATCTGCCTTTCCCCTTAGATTTGGATCTTGATCTGCCTTTCTTGCTCTTCTCTTTCTGCCTCCCCCTGCTCTCAAAACTTAAAGCGTTCCCAGATGCCTCTGGGAAAGCCTCTTCTGTGCTTTTCCTACGTATTTCTTCATTCAAGATAACACTAACAACATCCTCTACTTTCAAAATATTTGATGCAGATGCAGTATTACTTACTGCCATTACTAAGCCATGCCAGCTTTCAGGCAAAGAACATAATATTAAAAGAGCTTTTATTTCATCATCAAACACTATATTCGTTGAACTTAATTGATTCACAATACCATTGAAATCATTCAGATGAGTAAAAACAGATCCACCTTCATTCATATGCAAATTAAATAACTGCTTCATAAGATATACCTTATTAGAAACTGAGGGTTTTTCATACAAATTTGCTAACGTAGTCATCAACTCTATCGTAGACTTTGCCTGTGATAGATTAGATATCACAGTAGATGCTAGACTCAGTCTTATAGACCCCAGAGCCTTTCTGTCAAGAACTTCCCAATCTTCATCCTCCATGTCTTTGGGCTTCTTTGCAACCCCACCTAACGGTAAGTAGAGATCTTTTTGATACAAATAATCCTCTATCTGCATTCTCCAATGTTGGTAATTTTTGCCATTAAACTTTTCCATTCTCAATTTACTTTCATCTTCCATTACTTCTCCCACTCAAACAGAAATCCCTGTAGATACCCCTGTGAGAACATGTAATCAAAACACACTACACAGATCTGAACCACCTGTTAGTGCACCTGAGCTCTGATACCACTTGTTGGTATCAGCTCTTGAACCTGCAACCAAGGCTTTGATACCACTTGTTGGGGATCAACCAACAATAGATTACACTTGTGAAAGCAATAAACGCAAAAATAAATCAGATAGACAAGTAATTAGAATGAGATAATAGCAAGAACAAGAGATACAAGAAACCACCCTGAAAACTTGTATTAACAAACTCTTTACAACAAGAATACAATTGAAGAAACTTCTTTCTTCCACACCTCTGCTAGATGTATAGATCTCACACTAGATCTCTATTCCTCAAGAGCTCTCTCTCTCAAGAACAATCAACTCCAACAAGCCTGGATTGATTCAATTCTGTACTGTTCTTCACATACTACTACAATAATCCACAAATAACTACAATAAGCTAGGAAGATCTAATTCTACATATAAAATTAGGAGACTTGAGCATGCACTTACAACAAGCAGTTAAGCCTCTTGAACAAGGGCTCTAAAAATAGTATTGCTAATAATAGAGATGTGAGCTTAAGACTACAACTCAAATTCATCATGCAAACACTCGCTTCTGTCCTCAAAAATAGCTTTTTGGACGCACAGGTAACCGACGTCAGTTCCTGTTGCTTGCCTATGACCGCCGCTGGCCGATCCTCTGCCGACGTCGGCGCCTCTGCAACTGCACCTGGCCGACGTCGGTCGTTGCTGACCGACGCCGGTGTCTGTGTAGACCCGAAACTGATAATGTATGCTCCTTGGTGAAGCTTTTAGCTCCACACCCTAACACTACATTCCTCAACTCGAAAAGGGGGCATACTAACGGATTTTTCATAGAAATTCAAGCCTCTATACAAAATTAATTTAGAGTTATTGGATTGAATATAGGGCTCACGTGTTATCATATTTATCACATTAGGAGTAGATTGACATAAACATTTATGGCATTCTATATTAGATTGGGACAATTGGATCAAAATATGGGGCAGGAATGTTATTCATACATACACTTTTCTATTTTAAATTTGGTACTAAGACAATGAATGTATCATTATGAATCTAAAATTTTTCTATAGGGATTGATTTATTCTTATTTAGATTTACATATGTGCCTAGTATGGGGTTCCACCTTTACATACAAGCATAGTAAGGGGCTCCACCTTTTCCATCTTGAGCCTATTATAGGTTTAAGATTAGTTAAATAAGAGTTTAATTAAGGTTTTGCATTGCTCAAAACACATCACCACATTTATGAGGGTTGGGTCATTTATTTGCCTAACCCCTATTCTACAAATTGACACTCGCCTTAGGGCACAATTACCCTAGTCTCTAATGTTGCAGAAGGCAACACAATTCACCTACTTACAAGTGTAATCCTTCTTTGCTTCTAAAATTTCAAATGTTTCATTGATATATTTATAGTTTATATTTCATTTCATATATGGGCATTAATTATTGCATGTTTAGTTTCAAGTTTGTAGGGAGCAAGTTAGACACTCAAAGCCTTATCCCAAAGACAATGTGTGGTTATACACTGTAGTACACAAATTTGTTGTACTTTTACTCTAGCATTAGAAATATTAAAATAAAATGGGGGAATTTGTAGAGACATAAAGGTGGTATTAGACACTTGACAATTTTAGTCTTCACTTATATTTACCATACATGACTCTTTCCCACACTCATTCCTAACCATTCAACTTTTATGGGCCTAGCCTTCTAGATTTGCTATCAATTACCTACATGAATTCATTAGTATGTGCTTAGTCTGCTTATTATCCTAATAAGATTGTCCCTTGATCATCGAATCACTATGTCATGTTTTCTAGATGCCTCTAGTTAGACTTAGATGACTTTGGTTTACTATAGCCATCCACCAGTACTAGATTTGTTTGCTTGCATTATAATGGTCATTTACCTAAATTCAAATCTTTCCTAAAGGTTGGCTCATATAGTTCACATGTCAGTGATGAAGGAAGGTACCCAAAGAGTTAACTATTTATACACTCTAGGCATAAGCCTACTCCTATCTAGCAAACATATATGTATCACCTACCAAGAGGACTTCTATCATATTTACATTAAAAGGAATAACCCTAAAGTTTTCAAATCAGAAATCTCTTGAAGAAGTAGGCCCCAACTATGTTTTAATCACCCAAGCCAAGTCAAGTTTGCATATTTTCAAATGTCGAAAGACAAGTTACATGTTACATCCATAATAAAGGAGCACTATTACACACTTACACCTAATTGGAAGAACTACGTGTGGTTTGTGCCCTTTTCAGAGTATTAGAAATATAAGTAGTGTTCAACCACTTAGCAGAAGGTGGATGGGGTTAACTCAACCCATCTTTTCCATTCCTTTTTTAAGTAAACCTTGTGTCGAAAGTGCAGCTAGTGTTTTAAGGTGAAGGAGACATAATTTGACTTGCACACAATAGAGAGCTTTTGATATTTCACATAACAACAATTTATAAGTAGGAATGATGAGCTATGTTGAACTAGTTGGACACATATTACATGAATGTTTTTGACAGATATCAGATGGCTCAAAATTTTTGTAGGCATCCATCTTCTATTAAATCCATCAAAATAGGTCAAGATAGTTAGTTTTCATATCTAAGTTACTCTTGATCCAGTTTCAATCTTTCATACCACTTGCACATAGTCTCAGACCCCCAATATAACAACAACCTAGGTACCATAGTCTTCTTAATCATTTCTAAAGGTCACAAACTATGATTGAGAATCTACTTATACATTTGGATCTGATTGATTATATCTTAGACAATCTAAATATTCAAAAGTTTTATATTGTTTAGCTTCACTAATAAAAATAATTACTCGTCACCTAACATTAGACTTGTGCGATCTTTTAAGGCAAACTTGATTGGATAAATGAAGGAATTTTTTGATGGACAAAGTGGATTCATGATTTTTTCAAGGAATATAAATATGTAAGGAGATATGATAAATGTGTATCATGAATTGGGAATCTTTTAGAAACCCTAATTTTGTAATATGACGAAATCATTGTGTCTAAAAATTAGTTCTCTTTAAATGACCTTTCTATTGTCTCCAAAATAATAAGAGATTTAGATCTGCATGAAGAAATAAGTCCTTTGGCCATGAGCTTGATTGATTTATTATATTTTCTAGAAAAGTAACATTAAACAAAGGGAGAAATTTGACCTAACACCTTACAAGATATTGATTAGCCTTTTTGCTCTTTATATTAAGTGAAAGCCAAGAACTTAGGGAGGTTTACATCTTAACATTTGGTACTATGTAAGGTTAGTGATACAAGTACATAATTGAACAAATAATAAACTCCATAAGTAAAAAAGATAATACAAAAATATGATGGTGTTAAAAGACACCCAAACAAATTTGGTGATATAATAACATTAGATGATTATGTGGAAGTACAACCTATATTTATATACCTATCAACACATTACATAAGGGTTGGTCAATCCATAATGGTATTAATCCCAAAACATGTTACCCAAAAGTTTACCACAACCTCGATAGCCAATAAACTTTAATAAACAACATACAAGAAATTAAAAACATGCTTACTATTAAAAAAAACAAAATTTATTTATTTATATCCTGTTTAGCATATAAGAATAATATGTGAGCACTTTTTTTAATACCCTCCAGGTTTGTAATGTTAAACTTATCATTAAGATATAGGCTTTCTAATGTTGCGTCATAAGTTCAAGTCACAAAGTTGGCTCCCTAATAAATTTGGCACCTAGAGTACGGTCATAACCATTCATTTATCAAACCAAAAAAATATATTAAAATATATATAGGATTTTTTTAATTGAAAGACAAGCATCCTTTTTCACCTATATGGATAAATGATATTTTCTCAATTTAGTTATAACAACCCCACTAGGTTTGACATAGAAAAACATGATTTTTTTTAATTTGATCAACGTATTCTTTCATTAGATTTCACCACGAGAATCTAATTAGTGATCCAACTAGTATCTTAAATGTAAAAGATAGCATGTAACAACTACCTGTTACTGATCATTAGCATCATATGAAACAAAGCATAACTGAATATAGAAAGTATTTACAGATGCCTAGCCACATATGGTATAAACATGCAACCATTATTGTCATGGTATAATAAGTAATAATTTAATCTCATTATAATAATGTCATAATAATAATAAATACAATACAATGTACAAAATAGAAGATACAAAGCTCCACAGAGCATGAGTTCTTTAAACTCCAGTATCTATGGCAATCTCAAGTGTCATATCCAAATAAGTATTGTTGTGGGGAGGGAGAACATCATCTAAGCACTTTTTCACATTAATCATGGACCATCGATACCTCACACAATCCTCTATCAATGTATGGCCATCTTTTTATGGATGAGCAAATAGTGACAGTGCGAGAATCTAGAGAGACAAGCTCGTACCCGTATATTCTATGATTTCTAAGAATATACAGTGTACCATAAAGAAATATGTTCTAACATGATATCGCACAAACATTTAAATCATACACACGAAATGATAATGTCTAAATAACATTACTTTGGCCAAAGTTTCCAATATTTATTGATCTCTAAGACCAGTCAATTTCATACACACCACTTGATTGAAATATCTTTGTAGACACCTAAAACTGGCCACCAATGACTTTCAACCAAGATTTTGACCAATTTCTATCAAAATACACAATTTGGCCTAAAAACACTAAAATGCGTTAAAAACTTTTCAAATGTCATATTCAAGTAAAGATTTTGGCCAAAGTATCATTAAATGAGGCAATGCATTTTATGAAGTAGCTAATTTTAATCGAATCATTTTGAGTCAAAATGACATTTTCACACCTGGGTGCTTTGGATTGCTCTCTTCTACCAAATTTATTACATGAGACACAATAATTTATTATTTTATGTTGACAACATTCTAAATAGAATAATGGATCCAATGCATCTAACATCACATCTTAATCCTAATCCAATCAAATTTTGAGCCAATAATATGACATTCTAATCAATTTGATAAATTTGTGCACCAAGGGCCAAGATTTACATCAAAAGTGACTAATCATGTTTAAGGCTAATTAATTGAATCAAGAGCCTAAGTTAATTTTAGATGAAGTTTTTTGAATATTTCTTTTTAGAAATTGATATTGAATAATTGTATCATCAAATGACATCATTTGTTTGAAAGACATCCCTAAGCCATAAATGCATGAAATGTCTCATCAAGCCCTCCCATGCCTCATTAAGACATTCCATGCCTCTATAATGCCTCTCTATCCCAAATATTTATGAAGGAATTTATTGATTTTTGCCTAAAAAAATGAATGGATCCTTAGCCACACATCTTCATCTTGAGATGGATGGTTCAGGTTCATTCCGGTCATTTTGCAAAATCTATAAGTAAGAGGCTTTGTCTATTAATTTTTAAGCTTGGATAATGTAAAGTTATAATGTTTAAATCATTCCAAAGACATTACAATTTAGAGTTATAATTCCAAATTGGTGAGCCAAGCCAAAGGTGCCAAGAGGAAATGATGGTGACCACACTCTATTGATGAAGATCTCTTGAAGCATAAGTCGACCAAGCCAAATAAGGAGCCTTTTGGAGCAATCAAGGATTTGGAAAGAAGTTTGAGTTTTGTATTTACATTTCTCATTTATTTCTATTTCTAGTTGTGTTTTAAAATAGTTTTTTCTCGCTACGCTCCGCCTAGTGACTAGGCTAAGAGATGTTATGCTAGTTAGTGTGTTTCTTTCATTTTGTTTTCATTTTGGAACTAACACGATACTAACCATCCTCTTTTGAGTCAAATTCCCAGTCTACATAATGGCACTCCCAGTGGGACCCTAGCATCATAAATTTGGTCCAAAAACATATACAAGCAACCTACTAACCACTTTCATGCAGGATCTTATAGTGTAGGAGAAAAGGAGGTAAAAATTTGAGCAAAAATCTATTTTTTTGGAAGTCACGATTTTGTCTTCAGGACTGCAATCCTACAACTCACACAGTCACATGTTTGTCATTTCAAGTAGTGATATTGTGTTTTTCTTGAATAACCTTGATTTTGTCTATAAATTCTATAGATATTTTAAAATGTCACTACTCTTAAGTAGTGATATTACAACCCCAATACTTGCTAGTAGTGATATTACAATACCATAACTAGCTAGTCATGGGATTGTCGAACTATCTGGCAAGATTGCCTAATCGAGTCACAATATTGTAGCTAACCCACTAGAGGTAAACCTAGACCATTCAGGTTAAGTGATAATATTGCAATTCTCTTAGTTATAGGTTTGTCAACCTAAATAGCGATATTGTCAACTTAACTCACGAGATTGTGAACCCAAGTAACAGGACTGTAGTTTTCATTAAATTGACCCGAATAGTGATATTGCCAACTTGAATCATGATATTGTTAACCCAAATAGTAAGATTGATAACCTAAGTAGTAGGATTATGGTTCTCATTAAACTAACTCAAATAGTGATATTGTATGTTTGAATCATGGTCTTGTAGAGTCACAATTTTACAATGTGCAGTAGCTGGATTACACTATGTGAAAAACTCGAGAGCTTATTTTAGAAAGTTATTTGCTCAATCTCATGAGTGTTTCAAAGCAGGCAATCCTAATTTTGTTTTTCGCAAGTTGAAAGGCTAGTTTGGAAGTTAATTTAGGTGTTTTAAACTAATCATACACTTTAATTTGGGGTTTTTTAAAAACTTGGTTAAAATCATGCACGCTTCAAATTTGGTACCTAAAATAAATCTTGAACATGTTAAGTCTTGAACACCTCAAACTTTGGGCTTAAAACAAACTTAGGTGCTTATTGATTCATATAGTCTTTTTGGTTTAATCTTTACAAGTTTTTACATCTTAAAGCCAAGGGGCTAAAGAACATGACCACACATTTCATTTAGTGCTTTAAAATTGAACACACTTCAAATTTTTTGTAAAGTTGTTATCATTGTTTGCTTAGATTAGATTTGTTTGAACAAATAGGGGGTTGTGCATGTATGCTCTCCCATTCATCCCCTTTAGGTAGATTTTAAGATCAAAAATGCTAACTTTATTGTAAAGTGCCTTAGTCTAAAAGCATAAAAGATAAGTTATGAAGTCTCTCCCCAAGACCCACATGGCTTGGGTGACCTAGAAATAACCTTTAAATCTCTTTTACATGGTTTTTTACTTTCATTGCATCTTAGCTTATGAGGGGGAATTCATTACCTCCTATAAGTTATTTAGGGAAGTTTTGACCCAAGGTTTCATCTCCCAATATCATCTTCAACCCCTCTCTACAAGGAGGTATATAAATTGGGATCACCTTATTGGGATGGTGGTTTAAACAATTAAACCATATCCTATCATTGGGGCTAAACCCACGATGTTTCATCACAATAGACATCGCACTACACTAATCGAGCAATAGATGTAGTGGTTGTAAAAAGGGCAAGACATTTTTACAACAATGCAAGTGTCATGGACCCAATAGACAAGTTGTTTCTCTTGCATTTTGATGTGAAAGTCTTATGCATCTGATCTATCTAGAACAATAAAAAATTAATTAGTTTTGGTCAACCCCACTTTGCCACACCCTTAATAAGAATTTGGATGATTTACTTGTATTTTGTCATTTTTTTGCTTGGTGTTTTGAGACTAAAACTAATGTGTTTATTTATAGTCATGTCCAATCCAAATTGTTTATACATCACTCTTTTGTTTAAAAAGGCGTTATGCTAGCCATTTTACATGAAACTTGTGCCTTGCAATTTTTTTACTAAACTTGTTTATGTGTGTGTTAATTGACTGATAAGGGTATCATTATGCTACCCAAATCAAATATCAAGTTTGTGCTTTTGAGTCTTTAAAACATAATATTGATTACATCATTAAAGCATGCTAATCTTGTTATGTTGCTCAATTTTTTTTCAAAACTCATTTGACTTATACCAAAAATATTATTTAAAGGCATGTCACATATGTCATTTGGACCTTATTTATGTGCCGTCATGTTGTCCAATTTTATTTATCTTGTTTGGTCAAATCCTAGTTTTCAACGTTGAGTTTTCAATTAACCTTGTCAAGTTTGGATTCAAAAATTGATTGATTTTTGTTTAGGCCTCAATTCATGGGGCTGATATACAGATCTTTCTCTTTTGGGTTACATAACTTCAGTTAATCAATTACCTAAATTTGAAGACTATTGATTATTTATTTATTCACAGAGCCTATCCTCATCATTGTTTGTGCATTTGTTTGGGAGAACACAACCTTTTTCCAAGAGCCTTTTGCCTTATGGCTTATGCCAACTGATCATGTTTATGTTTGATTCTATGTGTCATGTCTATGTCAAATTTATTTCCAAACTCATTATATTAAATCAAATGATCATCATCCTTTATTTGAATCCTATCTTTTGACATTGTTTGGCCAAAAGTCTTAACACAACCTATTTGAGCCTAGCTTTTGACTCCACATTTGGACAAAAGACCTAGCGATTATTTTCCCCTTCCTAGTTTAGATCTTGTTTGGAACACTTTGGCCAAGACTTCGACATACATGCTGACCCCTAAATTATGTACAAGTATTATTCCATTTTAGGCATGCGGTGCGGAGGGACCATTATCCATTTTGATGCAAGAACCAGTACAATACAAGAAGAACATGGCATGGGAGGACCATGGCGCATGGGAGTATCGTGGCATGGAAATTGTTAGGCATGGAAGGACAATGGTATAGGAGACCTAGCACAAGAGGACATAATCAAGGTAGAATGTGTCACGATGGACTTGAGAATAGAGGACTTGGAATAAGAAGTGAAAGACTAGGGGAGCACGAGGGAAATAGAGCGTAAGGGATGCAGGAGTAGTTAGAAGAGCAAATCGAGTAAGACACTTTGACCCCATTAATTATAGGTTATATACCAGCCCATGAGGAATGAAATACTTGACCATCATAATATATCATAGAGTGAGTATCTAGGGATGCAGAGGCCTAATTCTATAGGAACAACTAGTTATAAGAGCTATGACTATCATCATATAGGGAGTCTGTGTGCCATTTGTCCATGATAGTTAGAATTTTGACACTTAGTCAAGGCAAAACAAGTATAAAAACTCCTATTGTATTCATTTGAGAGTGTGGTCCTTTGGAGAATATATACAACATTTTATCTTGTAATTTGTTAAGAAATTAATGAATAGTTAGTGTTTGCCATATTGTATAATGATTTGTGAACATTATAAGTGTTGAACAAGCAATATGTTTATTTCTAAGTCATGGGTATCTTTTTTTTCATTGCTATGGTTGAATAGTAATGGTCATCCTAATTATCATAATAACTAAATCTGAAACATTAAGTATAATAATAATGTATTTGTGGTATTGAGTAACCTTTAAAGAACTATGTTATGAAAGATGAACAAACATACAACATTATTCTTCAAAACCTTTAAGAACTAGTCTTTCGCTACATGCTTTGGGTGAATGTACGAGACCTACTTCAAATGTGATAGGCTAGTGTGTTAGCTTGTTGGGAAGAAGCTTCAGCACCATAATAGAATTGACTAAAAGAACCCAACATTTTGGTTCTATTGTCAGGACCCAAAGCAATTGGAGCACGAGCATGGGAAATGTTTGAGTGTATTACATTAGATAATATTGAATAATGGGTTACTAGTGTTGAAGACAACTTTACGATTTCATATTTTGAACTAGGAATTTCTGCATGATAGTGGGTAAATCAAATCTCTACAACTCTTTGTATGAGAATTTCTTTTTTGAGGTCCCAGTTCTCTTGCATTCTTGGATCTTAACATATACTCAAAGATGCTCTTGAAATATTGAATAAAGGTAGCCTTGGACACTTAAAAGATATAGGATTTTAGTATGACTTGGAGTTTCCTAGATGTGTACAGTAAATTTTTGGTGGAAAGGCATTCGAAATAGCTATATTTTAGAATACGTGATGACCACCTATTCATGTCTTGAGGAAGTGAAGTTCTAATTTCTACGAAAGATGAGAGGATGTTATCTCTCATTGTTTGCTTTTGAAATTAAGAATTTAATTGTTGACCTTGGATTGGAGACTCTACCCATGGAGGACTAAAATATCCTATGCATGAGCCACACATTTGGAAGGGTAGGTTAGAGATTGATTGATGATTGTGGGTTCAACATGGTAGCAAGTCAATGGGCATTATAGAAATGGAAGTATAATGAAGATCAATAGATAATTATAGGAGTTAGTAGCATGAGAAGAGATCGGGAAACCTCAAGGCATGTTGTGAAGAGTCATAGGGAGGTAGATGCACGTGAGGAACCCATCACTTTCGAGCCACACCCTTTACCACTTTTATCCTTTGAAGGAAAAATGAGCTGAACTTCAGGAGATAAGCAACCAAGTATGAATCAACCATGCTCCCCCACCATAGTACATGATCATGCTTTTTATTTGAATAAAATACATATACAAAATTGGGAAACAGATAGTATAGTGTCAAAAACTAAACAGGTAAAGGAAACTGAAACTAGGCCATTAGGCGATCATCAAATAATCTACATTGTCTTTTCCTCTTCAAGGGAATTCTATAACATAGCTTGGGATGTCTGGTGGATCTAGCCCCCAAGGCTAGAATACATGCCCTAACTTGGGAAATCAACACTCTACCATGCCTCTTCCCATGGGCACAACTATCAAAAACACTGGAGGAGGATTAGTCGGAGGCACTAGAGGAAGTAGACCCCTTCCTAAAACTGCAGTTGGATCTTCCCAACAACCACCCTCTCAACCACAACCCACTATTATTTACTATGATATGACATTGTATTTGCTTGAATATCAAGGGGTAGAGAATGCAACTAAACATGTTCATAAGTGTGAGTTAATTTGGAGAGCGCATGGCATCACGTCTTCTAAATGAAAGATAATATAAATTAAAACTATGCATTTAGAGCATGTGCATAAATGGTATCACAATTTTGACCTTCAACAAGCAGTGGTCAACTATGACCAGTTCAAAGCAGCCTTCTTGAAGGAATTTGGCATTCTTGAGTTTGAGTAGTAAAGTATAGTGGTATTGAAGGACATAAAGCAAAGACTTATAAAGAGCGTGTGTGAGTATAATGCATGATTCAAAACCTTGATTTCTAAGTTATTGTTTGAAATAAACCATACTCAACATGCATAATGGTTTATGGGAGGACTATTGCTACTTTTTTGATGGACCTTGTCACAAACAACCTTCATTATCGTGTGTGAGGCTTTGAAAGCTATTATATACACTGAAGTGATTAGAAGTATAGATACCAGGATTAGTCCCTTTATGGAGGCATAAATAACATCCATGACATCACAACTTGAAAATTTGATGACAAACAATACACATGAGACATGCAGTGGTATTTGGTGTACTAATTGTGAGACTAAAGGGCATATAAGGAATAACTACATGTGTAAGAACATCTGTGCAGTGTTGAAACAAACCTATGAGATTTGTCATGAAGAACATGATGTCCATTCTTGTCCACTTTTTCAATGAGTTAAAAATATTAAGATATCTTAGTATTATAATATTTTTACTACCTAAACACATGACACTAATGATTGCCAATTGATTAGTGATATTCATGAAGCTCAAGCACGTGACATGTGCCAAACCTCAATTGCCATTACCCAAGACAATGGTGGCTACCATGGATGAGGGATGGGATGAGAATGAGGCAGTGATCGGTTCCCACCAAGGACTTGCTACAAATGTAGGTCACTTGACCATTATCAAAGGGATTACCCAGAGTACTTGACCTATGTATTTTGCAAAAAGGACCATCGGCTAGAAGAGTGTCTTGATTTATATGCATCCATCACTAAGGACCGTAATGAAAAGGGTATCAACATGATTCACATAGACAAACCATAATGGTGTGTATGACTGACCATCCCCATAGTGCAACAAGTAAATATCACCACTTGTAATGGGGGTCAAACTCAATCCACAACCAACCCAGTCGAGAAGGTACATTGAGAAGAACCATGGGTAAGGAAGTACCTTGATGTACAATAGTAAAAGGATGTCCTTCAAGATATAATGGCACTTGTGCAAGAACTCCAAAGCAAGATTTAATACCTCAAGGATAAGGATGTCACACAGTACATCGTAGTGTAAAGGGAAGCCAAATTTATAGTGGTGTGGGACAATTTTTAGGAACTATGCAAATGTATGTTAGATGAGGACATTGCTCCCCGACTCAGTTCTTGGCTTAAAGTTGAAGCCTGCTTACCAAATGAATTTCACCTTTACCTCAGTCATCAAATCAAAGATCACTATTTAAATCATGCCTGACATTCGAAAAGTCCTAGTTCTTCTTCTCTAGAAGATGGAGAGATATTAGTTAATGTTGAAATCAATGGATGGGTAATCTGGGATATTCTAGTAGATACTGGTGTGGAAGTTAATGTTATTACTAAAGATGCTTGGCAAAAAATGTCTAGTCCAACCTTGTAGCCCTCTCCTCATGTTTTATTCATGGTAGATAAGACTCAAGTGCATCCCATTGGGGTCCTCAAGAACACCATCATTGACATATTTAGGGTCCCCTTTAAAGTAAATTTTGAGCTCTTAGAGTTAGTAGAAGCTGATGACTATCTAGCCCTATTGGGAAAGCTTTGGTGATATGAGAACCATGCAAATTTGAGCTTTAAAAACTAATACATAAGCTTTAATAATATTGACCATCATGTAGTAATACCCTTAGACCAAGTACAAGGAGCTCCCTTTACCAAACATGTGAGTGTTGATGAAGACATCAACAACTTGTATAATATGACTACTCAAAATGATGAATAACATGATCCAATATCAGATGGTATTCTCTAGTGGATAAACAACTAGTCTATCTCAGATACTGCAAGTAATGCCCATAATTGTTGGGCCCATGGTGACTATGATCTCACCAAAAGGCTATGTAGCACTACAAATAAAGGAGAAAGCATCCCACGCTAGCTTCCTAAACATCACAAGTTTGTGCACCTCATGGGTTTAGTAGTAAGAAGACCACTGGTGGGTCCACCACTAGAAATATTTGATGAATCTCCATGATTACAAGGACAAATGGAGGTGTGTGAATCTATCCAACACCTATAATAGTTCTATGATATCGAGAATGATCATATGAGGTCATTAGATCACATTTTTTATGGTACCACTATCAGATGGTGGCATACTCATAAAGATAACCTTTTGTATTAGGAACAAGTATGAGTTGCTCTACATCATAGATTTCATCATGATAATAAGGTCAAGGGGACACTAAGTTACAACAACATGCAAGCACCCAAACCTCACTTTGAGGCTTGTGAGATATTATGGTGCACTGAGGAAACATTCTTACCAGAGTACCTTTGGGTCCATTCATTCTATGGGACTTTGTACACTTCAATGCAGGCTTGGTACATTCATGAAAAGAGGCACATGGGTACTAGGTTTTAGCAGTTACTAAAGAAGAACATGACGATGACACTTTCTTACTCTTCACCAAGGATGGACTTGTGCCTCACCCTTCAAGCCATGTGGGAAGAAATTATTAGGGATACTAGTCTCATCAAAGATCACCTATGACATATTCATTAGGAACCCGAAGAACCCTTGCACCTATTCACTGAGCCTCTCACTCAATCAGTTCTACACTTACTCTAGTTCCTAATGTACAATGATGAAAAGAGATATGCTTGAGCAAATAAAAAATTATCTTCTAGGTAGATGAAGGTGAAGGATCTACTTCACTCAACCCCTTGACAAACCACCTAGATATCCCTACAAGTATTAGTTCATAAATTATTTGAGACACAAGTTCTCTAATGAACAATCCTTATCACGGGCCCATCCAAACTATTCAATTTAACATTGGCACATAGCAAGAGCCTAAGATGGATATAATTGGAAATTATTGGATTGATAAAAGATCTCATAGATTTTTGAGTTGCTAAAAGAGTATTAGGATGTATTTCTGAGGAATTATATCAAAATGAAAAGTTTCACCCTTCTCTAGGGAAGATGCACATAAAGTTGATTGACAGCACTCGCCTCATGAAGAAACATTCATACAAGATGAATCTTAACCTATAAGTGCACGTAAAAGAGGAGATCAATAACATGCTCCATGTTAGAGTAATTACTCCCATTGATGAATCTAAATGGGTGAGTCCCATGGTAATCAATATCAAAAAGGATGGGCACATCTGGATCTATGTGGATTATCGTGTTTTAAATGCATCCTATGTAATAGATCCTTTTCTAATGCCTTTTATGGAGTAAATCTTAGAGGGTGTTACCAATTGTGAAATATACTCTTTTATCGATGGGTTCTTAGGGTACCGCCAAGTCCAGATAGCTAAGGAAGACTGATCTAAGACTACTTTCGCTACTGAACAAGGATATTTTGCCTATATCATCATGCCTTTTAGGTTAAAAAATGCCTCAATAGTGTTTTCACGAATAATAGTTGAGGCTTTCAAATATTTCACTCATAAATTCTTCCAAGTCTATATGGATGATTGGACGGTGTATAGGTTGGTCAAGGATCATTGTGCCAATCTACGACTCATACTTGAGCGGTGTTGAGTGTTGTAAATTTCCTTAAATCTGAAGAAGTACTTGTTCATGACATTGTTTGATGTACTTCTTGGGCATATCATTTGTAAGGAAGGACTCCTAATGGATCTAGCCAAGGCCTTTATTATTCTTTGTCTACTAGCACCCAAAAATTAGCTTAAGTTACACACTTTCCTAAGACACATAGGCTACTATAAAAAGTTTATTTGAGGTTATGCCAAGATCACCACACCCCTAGAAGAGCTTTTAAAGCACAATTAATAGTTTATATAGACTAATTCTTGTAAAGGAGCTTTCAAAACACTTAAAAAGAGGTTATTTACCACTCTTCTCTTGCAATTCCTTGATTGGACAAAACCTTTTCGTGTCTATGTTGATGCATCTAGAATGACAGTCGATGCAATATTTTCACAACTAGGTGAAGGAAAATTGGATCCCTTGATTTACTTTGCTAGTAGGAGGCTAACATCAGCTAAAAAGAACTATACCACTACTAAGCATGAAGCTTTGTCTATGGTTTACGCTCTACAAAATTCTAGGTAGTACCTTCTAGCCAATCCATTTATATTATATACAAACCATGAGGCCTTGAAATATCTTTTTAACAAGCTAGTTCTTCATGGAGGAATTTGCCACTGGATTTTTCTCTTCTAAGAATTCTAGTTTTCTATAATAGTAAAGCCTAGGAAGACCAACTGTGGACTTGATCATTTATCTTGAATTGAAAATAAAAAACCCCCACATGCAGTAGAAGATAATCTTATTGACATATAGCTCTTTTGAGTTGCTTGGCTACCTGAATAATTGGAGGATATTACAACATTTCTCAACACTGGTTGTGTGCCTGACTCCCTCACTTCATATTAAAAAAGCAACTTGTAGTCTGCGCTACACCTTATCAACTCATAACGGTTGATCTGTACAAAATGGACCA
Organism: Torreya grandis; assembly: GCA_037957365.1. NCBI lineage: Eukaryota > Viridiplantae > Streptophyta > Pinopsida > Cupressales > Taxaceae > Torreya > Torreya grandis. The sequence goes on along the minus strand of JARHVA010001683.1, from coordinate 1,907,751 downwards.
TGATGAGGTGATTCACTAATGTGTAATTTAACATGAGTCCCTAAATTGCTATGAGAAGTCCACAAAGGTATTATCAGAGGACACTATGTTGGAGAGGCAATTGTGCACAAGGTGTTGCATGCTGGACTCTGGTGGCCAATTTTATTCAAAGATGCAAAGGCTTATGTGAGGTAATGTGATGTTTGCTAGTGCATAGAAAAATTGAACAAAAGAGATGCTATGTCATTGTGACCAATTCCTTCTCAAGAATCATTCAAACAATGGGCCATTAACTATGTGGGGCCTATCACTCCAATAGGATGATGAACGAACTCTTGGTACATCATTACAATAACTGACTACCTCACATTCTAGGCTAAAGCAATTCCAACAAAAGATTGTACTATAACAACTATCATGTGATTCATTTGGGAGAACATTATAACATAGTTTGGATGTCTGGTAAGCTTCACCAGTGATCATGGAACCCACTTCTTAAATGAGATAATTTGAATCTTGTTGGCTGAGTTCATGATCATGCACCATAAGATAACACCATACCACCCACAAGCCAATGGAATCGCTGAAGACTTCAATAAGATCCTTGGTACCACTTTGACAAAAAAATTCAATGTTGGTAGGACTAATTGGGATGATAGAGTATCAATTGTACATTGGGCATACTGAACTACATACAAACACCTCAACAAAATTACACCATTCAACCTAGTATATCGAAAGGAATTAGTCATTCCAGTGGAGTTCCTAGTTCCATCTCTCTATATAACACATGTAGGAAACCTAGATGATGAAGCATATTTGAAAGCTCAGCTTGATGATTTGATAAAATTAGATGAGACACGGTTCCTCACCCATTAGAGTCAGGATGTTCAGATATGTAAATAGAAAGCATGGCATGATCTCCATCTAAAGAATAAAGTCCTTTCTCCAAGCATAAAAGTTTTGTTATATGACTCTAAGTTTGTCAACCACCCTAGGAAGATTCGAGTCCATTGGGATGGTCCATTCATAATATATAGCATTTGACCTACCGGAGCTTGTCAATTAAAGCGAATAAATAGTTAGTTCCTCTTGGGGCACTATAATGGCAGTCAGCTTTGATGGTATTATGACTCTATTTATTTTAAGTTTTATAAACAATAAATCTTATGTCCATTAGGTTAGGATTTACTATTTTCAATAAAAAGCATTGCCCTTGATGCACATGACTCTTTATTGTAATTTTCAAAGATGTACTTAGATTATTTTCATGGAGGGCCACGAACCCTTTTAGTGTGGGGTAAGGAATTGTACATATGAATACAAGACATAAGACATGTGGGTGAGAAAGTTCCAAAGGTGAAAGAGCCATGTATGACACACAAGTGATTAAGGGTGTGTGAGTCATTCAATGCACTTCAAAAGCATTTTAAAAGGTTCCCACCACTTGGGTGATAGCTAGCTTTTACTACACTAGGAAAGGTGGGACACATTTATCATCCACTTTCAAAAAAGGCATGAGAAGGGATGGACCATTAATGCAACAAGGTTAGTTATGGCGTGAAGTGTATGAGTGGAATGATGGGACAAATTGGTTAAGGCACTAAATGCTCGCTACGAGATTCAAAGTATAAAGGCCATTAAAAGACATGCATTTATGGCTAAAGGTGATAAGGAGGAGATAATTAATGGAGGTTAACTCCCCTAAAGGGCCTATAAATAAACTTATTGAAGTTGTTTTAAACTTTATCTTGCTTAAATATTTGGGTGCTAAGTACGAACAGCGAACCAAAAAACTAGATATCGATGAAACCTAATTTCTTACAAAGTAGAGAATTTACAGAGTTGGCAAAGTAAAAAAGGTTGTTTCTAGGTGAAAAGGAGAGGTTGTTAAGTTCAAACTTGTGTGTAGGAGTGGATATTATTGAAGTTGCAAGTTACAGGTTTTGCCATTATTGAAGTGTGAAGCTCGAGAGCTAAAATAAGTTGGATCACCACCACGTACTCATTTAGAAACATGAGATGGCCATGGGTTAACCTTTGAGTGCCATGAAGGGCAATGCAACCAAAGAAAAAGTCTAAGAGACTTGAAAATCGTCCAACCATACTAGAGGAGGAAGAGGTGAGTGAAAGAACTTAGTTCCCTATAATAGACGACGCTACAAGAAACCCATAAGAGAGACTAGAAAAAGTGTAGCGTGCGAGAGTCTTGAGAGAGAGCATAGAAGTGAGAGAAAACATGGAAGAAGCAAAAATGGTGAAGAAAGGAAAGCAGGTACATGCCTCTTCATCATAGAACACCCCAACATCTCCCTTCTATCCTTACTAATAAAAGAGATGCAATACCTAGATTCAGTCTTACGTGCAGAAAATTGGGTCTCCAAGGTGTCAACCACCATAATTATTTACTACAACCACCATCATCTGGGCAAAGAAGTAGATTTGAAAAAAAACTATCAATTTTGGACCACTGATACAAGGAACCAAGTGGTTTATGACTTGTCCATCAAGAACCAACTAGATAAGGCGGGCCTCTTCAAAAAATTTAAGCTAGCCTATTTTGGCAAGCCTACTAAGGCGATTCAGTTCCTCTTCTCATGCATCTATGAAGACTACATCCACTTCATGGGATGCAACATGAATATCACTATGGAGAGGATAAGCAAAGTCATGGGGCTTTAGTGCTCGAGGGTGAATTGTTGGATAACTTTGCAGACACAAAGGAGATTCAACAGACCACCACCATGCTGATGTATCAAAAATAGGGTCATACAATGCATATAAGGAACTTGTAGGATCTCACCCTTAGAGTTGTGGCATGAATCATTTATACCAAGGTTGGAGGGACCAACAGATGGAAGGAGGAAGACATGGCCCACCTACACATTGTTCACTAAGTTGTTTAGGGTACACAATATAACTTGGCATTGTATTTTGCCCAAAGGATAGCTGAAGATGTCGAGAAGGTACACAAGATGGTTAAGTACAAGTTTCCTTTGGGAATAATCCTTTTATAACTAATTTTTTAAGAGATCGGGGTACCTGACTCTAGCTCAAGATCTTTAAAGTGGGTGTACACCCCCAATCACAAGTCCCCCACTATGCGATTTAAAGCCTTTACTTTCCCCCAACACATCAACCCAGCATACAAGTTGAAGAAAAGGTACTGGTTTGATGGGATGAAGGTGGATTTTAGGAATTAATGGTGCATTCCCAAGGATTTTCCCCCCTAACTATAGGCCAAGCATAATTCATTGTAAAGCAGCACTATTACCTAGCACACATTTGTATGGACCCTTTAGGAGAACTTTCAGCATAGCTTAAACTTCCATATGCCTTCTCTACATGCTACTTTAATAATTTTGTCAACAGGATTTATGATGCATAGCTAATTATTCTACAAGCAAAATAGATCGATGCAGAATGCCACACCCTCAAGAAAATGTTTGTGTATCTAGGAAAAAAGGACTTTTCAGAGAGAGGGGAAATAGACTTAATCAACATCAAATTTAAGAATATCCTAGTTGAGGAGCAGGTCCACAATTTTTTTAATATGTTACACCCCCATCAGTACCCTCAAGATGGAGACCCTAAGCAGAGGCTCCCCCAAGCGCTGTAAAAATGAAGCAGTCAGAGCCAAGTGTCAGCATAAGTGGGGAACAAGCCCCTTAAAAATGACAAAAGATGATGGAGGCACAACCCTCTAGACCCACTACTTCTTTCCCTTTCGTACCACATCTACCTCGACCTTCACCTTCTCCACCTCATCCTTCACCTTCAACACTCTGACTGTCTCCATCTCCATCTCACATTTCATCACCATTTGCTTCATCTTCACCTTCTCATTCCACTCCTTCCCACTCACCTACCCCAAACCCTTCATCTCCTCATACAACTTCCCCACATCCTCCACCCCTACGACCACCTTCACCTTCTCTAAAGACTACCACTAGATCAATTCCACAACAACATCTAAGTCAAGCTCCCCAAAGGGACCCCTTTCAGGAGCAGATTCATCATTCGGGATCGGACTCAAAGAAGACTTCATCCCCAGTGTAAGAGGCCCCATCTAGTGATCAAATTAATATTGATGGAATGGGAGAGGATGAGATGTCTTCAAAAAGCCATCAAAAGGGTAAAGTTGAGTGAGACCTAGAAAGGGGAAAGGAGCCAACTGAAGCAAAATAGGAACAAAGAGGGTTGTCTGCTCTGTATGAACAATACCAATTAAACATAGAAGAAAATAACCTCTAACTTTTGAAGCACTTCCACCCCAAGGATGCAAACCTAGATACAAGTAAGTAGTTGTCTTTCCTTTTGTAAATGTATAGCAAAGAGCCCCAATTTGATATTCCCTTAGATTGCATTTTTTCTAGCCTGGATGCTCCAGGACTATTGGATGTTATGAAGATTGATCCACAATAGCTCTCTCCAATAATGAGAAGTGTCACATTTTTAAAACTAGCCATGGAAATTACATGCCAAAACATTTTGTCAAAAATGAATGCATGCATGATGGAAAAGAAACATGATAGAGTTATAGAAATGTATAATAAACCGTATGTAGAAAAACAAGCATTAGTCGAGGAAGTGGCCTCCTTAAAGTAATAAATCCAAGAGGTCACTGAGGCTAAGGTAAGGGTTTTAAACCTTTGCAAGACAATTTTAAAAGAGGAGTCGACACTTACATATGGTGTACCATTGGATGGGGATTCCATTGAAATTTTGGAAACATTGGTTGAGATATTGCTCAAGAAAAATAGGGAGCATCCCGCGCCTAGAGATGAAGCCAAGGAAATTCTTAAAAAATTTATTATGGTGGTAGACATTTGTAAAAGCACTTTGGAGAGAGTTACGGAGGTTATCCGAATTTTGGATGGAATTTTTATCTGCCTGGTGTGCCTAAATTAAATAGTAGAAGCCCAGATGTATGATGAAGAGGTCCTAAGGTAGCAAGTGGCTAATGCTGCCCTATTAATAAAAGACCATGTCAATTGTGCAAAAGTATTTAAGGATGGTAAAATGATAGAAAAATCCATAAATAACCATCATCATCAAATAAACACAAGTTTTGTCATACTCTGAGGATAGGTTGACAAGGTTTCTGACTTAGAAGACATCTAGAAGGAAGCTAACGTAGCCATGGATGAACAAGTGAAAAAGATTGAGACTCCAACTCAACTTGAGAAGCCAAAAGAAGCAAAGGAGGCCACTGAACAAATAACTACCAAATTACTTGATGTATTATCCCACTAGGATGGGCTAAAGAAGGAACTCGAGCAGAAGGGACCAAAATTTTTAGAGGATGCTAGTGCAACTTAGTCCAGGATGGGCTAAGGGCTTAGTGTGGGGTGATGTTGACCTCTAAATTTTGTACAAGTATTGTTCTATTTTTGGCATATGGCAAAGAGGGACCATTTTCCATTTTGATGTAAGTACTAGCACGACATGAGAAGACCATGGCATGGGAGGACCATGGCATGAAATTTGCCAAGCATGGAAGGACAAGGGCATAGGAGACCCAGTGTAAGAGGACCCAGTCAAGGTAGAACATGTCATAAGGGACCTGGGAACAGAGGACTCAGAACAAGAAGCAAAATACTAGGGGAGTACGAGGGAAGTGAAGTGTGAGGGATGTGGGAACAATTATAAAAACAACTCAAGTAGGACACTTCAACCCCATTGATTGAAGGTTATGTACCATCCCACAAGGAAAATACTTGGCCAACAGAACATAACATAAAGCAAACATCTAAGGGTGAAGAGGCATGATTTTATAGGAACAACTAGTTGTAAGAGCCATGATTCTTATCTTATTAGGAGTCTATGTGCCATTTGTCCATGATAGTTAGAATCTTAACACTTGGTCAGGGCAAAACAAGTTTAAAAACCCCTATTGTAATCATTTGTGGTTGTGGTCCTTTGGAGAATATATACAACATTTTATCTTATAATTTGTTAAGCAATCAATGAATATTAGTGTTTGCCATATCATATGATGATTCATGAACATTTTAAGTGTTGAATAATGAATATGTTTTATTTCTAAGTCATGGGTATCTTTTTCTTTCATTACTATGGTTGAAAGTAATGATCACCCTGGTTATCATAATAGTTAAATCTAGAACAATAAGGATAATAGTAGTGTATTAGTGTTATTGAGTAACCTTTTAAGAACTATGTTATGAAAGATGAACAAACATACAACATTATGCTTCAAAGCCTTCATGTATTGATATTTCATTGCACATTTCAAGTGAGCACATGAGACCTACTTCTTGTGTGATAGGGCCAACACATTAGCTTGTTGGGAAGAAGCTTCAATGCCATAGTGGAATTAACTAAAAGAACCCAAAAATACTAGTTTTTATTCATCACCTGACCTTTTGTGTGGATGGCATTTGATGTTAGACTATTTTATGCCAAATCTTAACACAAGATATTTTGGAGATACAACTCTATTTTTAGACCAAATTGGAGATACAAATACACATTCAACTAAGTTATATCAAGTTTAAACATTTTGTACTTTAGACATTGTTTTTCAAAGTTTGTAGAACTCCAAGCATTTTTGTTTTCAAAGTTTTCATCATTTATGTGGATATGTCTAGCTACACTTATGGTAGAGTCATGTACAATCTAAGTTATGATAGAATGGCTGAACAAATTGACTATAACCAAATGCCTACTTACAATCCAACTCAAGACCTTGATTGGTATGAAGAGGTTTGTGAGGATAACTTTGTTGAAGATCCACCTATAGATAATGTTGTTTGGTATACGGATCCATACCCTCTTTACAATAATCAGTATATTAAACATAGTCAAGAACCAACTTATATTCCAACATGAGATTGGGATGATATGGTTTATCAAGAGGACTTAGATGCTTTGGCTTGTGCAAGCAATCAAGATCCACAATGTCCTTTTGTTATTTGATCATTTTCTATCACTAACATTCCTTATGACTATATAATCTACAAAGCTTCATAGTATTTGAGGAATATCATTACCATTCTAGGACCTCATCCTTTAGCTCATGTAAGCAATCAAGCTCCACAATGCCCTAGCCTTACTATTCTAGGACCTCATCCTTTAGATCATGCAAGAAATCAAGCTCCATGATGCCCGAGCCTTATCCTTTCAGGACATCAACCTTTAGCTTGTGTGAATAACTAGATTTCACAGTTTTGTAACATTTCTATCCTAGAAGCTCATCCTTTGGCTTGTGAGAGCAACCAAGATCCACAATGCCTTTTTGTTATCCAACCATAGGCCATTCCTCAACCAATACTAATCCCATAAAAACCTCAACCCATCCAATCATTCAAAGACAAAGCTATGTTCAAAAATGATATTTTCCAACTCATTGGAAACCAAGGCCAAGAGAACCAATTGATCCAATATGTTTATGTTGAACCAACCACTTGTGATAAGTCAACCTATGATGAATCACCTATTGATCCTATATTAGTTGTCAAGGAGTCTCACTCTGATAAGCCAGTCCTTGCTAAGTCACTTTCTAATGATTATAAACACCTTTGGGCAAATAATTACCTCGACCATATGCCTATTTTTCATGAGTCTGCCCTTGACAATCCAGTCTCTATGGAGGTATCTCTTGACCTTTTTCTTATTGTTGAGGAGTCTCACTTTGACAAACCAGTCTCTGTGGATCCCATTATGCCATCATAGGCCATTACTTAACCAATACCAAACATTCAATAAGACATCATTATAAAATAGTACCCCTTAGATGAAGAATCAAAATTAGAGTCAAGTTCTATTCTTGAACCAATACCAAATTTAGCATCAGAAATAGAATCAACATCAATCTTACAATTGGATTCAGAGTCCCTTGAGTTAGAATCAGATTCAAAAATAGAATATGTTTGTGACTGTTATAATATTGGTTATGCATGCCTAGCAAATCAGTATGAATACATTTATGATCCTTCTATGGTTTTTGAGGATGATTACTTTAGCATTGACACAAGTTCTCCTAGTGTTTTCTACAAGGATTGTATTACCAACCCCCATTCCATTTCCATTTCACATGCCATTACCACCAACCAATCTAGCCATTTCATTGACATTCCATATCCCATAAGTGTCGATTGGGACCAATAAAGTCACACTTTGTTGAACTGCATCCATGGTGATATAGTAATTAAATAAAAGAAAGGAGGCCAAGACCATATTCATGTAGTAGAAGAATACTCTATTAGTGAAACCTTTTTAGAGGTGCTAGGGGACAATCAAAGTTCAAACTCAACATCTTCTAGTGAACCTTTTTTGGAAGTTCTAGAAGATAATCAAAGTCACAAGTCAATGTTCCTTAGTGAAACCTTCTCAGAGGCACTATGGAACAAGCAAGACAACTTCATTAGTGAAAACCTCATTGAGGTGCCAAAATCTGAGCACAAAATGTTTTCACTATTTAATGAAGACATTATTCAAGATCAAATCAAAATAGCTTCCATTCTACAACCTAATCAGATGGTAGCTACTCTAAAAATCAAACAATAGAAAAATATGGTGGTCTTATCAAGAGTATCTTTATAAGTCTTCGACCCCACCACATCCAAGGTCATGTCAAATCTAACATCAACAACATTACATGTGACTGAAAGTCCTAATCTTTATTTATTTTCCAACCATTCCACATTCCATTATCATTCATCATTACATTTTCAAATCAAACCTATCATCCAACATTTATCCCTATTTACCATCCATGGTCTTACTTTATTTTGCAAAGGCTGCAAAGATACCTTGTCTCAATGCTTGAAAGAATCAAAATCAATGACCAATGAAGATCACAACAACATCATTTGCATCCAAATCTGTAGCCAATTCTTGATAGAATAACTATTTAGACAAGGTGTGGGCTAGAAATTAACATGATTGATTATTCTATTTGTATCATTTATTGATCAGGACGTGCATCTCCACATCAGCAGGAACAACAAAATCCAAAACCACACCCAAAATAAACATATGTACCATGCCATTTTCATTTACCATTCCTTTTGCCATTGTCTCATACCCAAACAATCACCCCATAACTTGGGGGTAACCCTCTTACCATCTTATCCAATCTATCAAACCATCATTATCCTAGATCAAGACCATTCCATTTTACCATATCATTCCTAGCTAGACCAAAGCCTATTTTTAGTTGCTCCACCTAATCCTATTTTGATCTTAGTTACGTTGGTTCTTCTCATAATTTTTGTGAGGGAATTTCGATCAAGTTTCAATAATCAATAAAAACTGTGTTTACAATCACAGTCTATGAAAGTTGTATGACAGTTGATCTGGCAAGATTTCTTTCATTTTCCATCCTATATCAAGTTTGTTTATATGAGCTCGATTATAATCATTAATGGGCAAATGAGTGTCTCTCCAGTCTTGTTGCTAATTATAACTGTCTATGGGCAAATTAATATCATTGATTTTATCCATTTTATCTTAGTTATAATTAACTATGGGCAAACTAGGGGGAACATTTCTTTATCATCCATTGTCGTAACACATTACCATTGTTGTTTTCATTTACCTTGTCATTCAAGCGAAAAATTTGATAACTTGTTGTGACCTATTCAGTTTCTCCCTACCTTTTGAGTGGATGAAATTATTATGACTTGAGGTCATTTTGGGACTATGTAGACCATGCTCAACTCATGTTGAGGTCACCTCAATCCCCCTTTCCATGCGCTCTCATTATTTTGTGAGAAATCTAAACCAAACGCTCATGTTATTTAATGAGTAGGTATCTTGTCATTCTCTAACAAGTTAAGATACCTCAAAATTCCAAAAAGATTTCAAATATTTCAAAAATACAAAAAAAGTTATCCTATCTAAGCCTAGTTAGTTATCATCGCTTCACCCTATTAGGGCATGATCATTGTTAGGATGTTTTGTTTTGATTTTGTTTTAAAGTTTTCTATTTGTTTATTTATTTCAAGTTGTTTATTTATTTGTGTGCTTTCTATGTGTTTCTTTGTTTGTTTGTTTGCTTGCCTGTTTGTTTGCTTTCATCATTGTTTTTTTTTATTCAATCTATGTGCATTCATCGGGTGATTCTTTGTGCATTTATACTTGAATCCATCTGTATTCATATGTCAACATTAGCATCATGGTTTTTATAATTGGTGCATTATTTTTTAGTGTTTATTGGATTGGGAGTCAATCCTTATGCACATTTTGGGATAGTCTTTATGGTGTTTTGTCATGATGCCTACCATCACCTGCTACAACAAAAATTAGCTTCAAGGTCTACAATCAATGGAGCCACTGAAGTTTCTCCTTGTCACCTTGGAAAACCCTTCCACCCATCTTGATCAAATTAATCCATTGGCCATTGTAGTTTTATTATTTCTAATAAGGATGAGCATCTCCTCATTAATAGGCACAACTAAATATTTTTTATTGATCAATCTTATTCTTCTATCCATCTCTTTCTTCACTTTACATCCTCGTATGACTGGTTATTTGTGGCTCCTTTAGTCATTATACCATCACATATACGTTTTCACCTGCTCATCTTTAATCTTTATTCTAGTTTATATCCTTGAGTTATGCTTGCTAATGAACCCTCACTAGGCCACAATCATCTTTATCAAATAATCTAGGTCATCTTAATGATTATAATCACCTATGGGCAAATAATTATTTTTGACTTTTATTCTTGATTATAATCACCTTTGGGCAAATTAGTCCCCTTTTTTAATAAATGCATGCAAGTATTTCTCATTTAGATTACTCTCAACCATAGGTTAATCCCACTTTTTTACTTGCTTCTTTTCGAGGGACCATCCATCCACATATGTGATGGTAATTCCATTGAGGGAGCATCATCACAGTCTTTTCAAAAACCATTTGGAGATTTTTCTTCAATCATCATCTTCTTTTTGGCATATAGGCCTTTACTCATAATTTGAGAAGACATTGTGGTTTGCAACATCTTCCCAAATAGGGGCAAATAGTAAACACTTAAAACTGGCCACCAATGACCTTCAACTAGGCTCTTGACCAATTTCTATCAAAATGCACAATTTGGCTAAAAACATTAAAATGCATTAAAAGCTTTAAAACTATCATATTCAAGTAAAGATTTTGGCCAGAGCATCATTAAATGAGGTAATGCATTTCATGAAGTAGCTAACTTTGATCAGATCATTTCGAGTCAAAATCACATTTTTTGCATCTGGGTGCTCTGGATTGCTCTTTTCTACCAAATTTCTTACATGAGACATGTGCCTTTGTTATTTTATGTTGGCAACATCCTAAATCGGATAACAGATCTAATGCATCTAACATTGCATCCTAATTCCAATTCAGTCAAATTTTGATCCAATAATACAACATTCTGACCAATTTGATTAATTTGTGCACCAAGGGCCAAGATTTGCACCAAAAGTGACTAATCATATTTAAGGCTAATTAATTTGAATCAAGAGCCTAAGTTAATTTTACATGAAACTTTTTGAATATTTCTTTTTAAAAATTGATATTGAATAACTACATCATCAAATGACATCATTTCTTAGAAGGACATCCCTAAGCCATAAATGCATAAAATATCTCATCAAGCCCTCCCATGCCTCATTAAAACCTTCCATGCCTCTTTAATGCCTCTTTATCCCAAATATTTATGAAGTCATTTATTGATTTTTGCCTCAAAATTTGAATGGATCTTTAGCCACACATCTTCGTCTTGAGATAGATGGTTCAAGTTCATTCTAGTTATTTTGCAAAATCTATAAAAAGGAGGGCTTGCCCATTGATTTTTAAGCTTGGATAGTGTGAAGTTATAATGCTTAAATCATTTTAAATCTATTCCAATTTAGAGTTATAATTCCAAATTGGTGAGCCAAGCCAAGCCAAAGGTGCAAAGAGGAGATGAAGGTGACCACACTCCATTGATGAAGATCTCTTGAAGTACAAACCGAGCAAACCAAAGAATGAGCCTTTTGGAGCAATCAAGGATTTGATAAGAAGTTTGTGTTTTGTGTTTACATTTCTCATTTCTTTAAATTTTTAGTTGTGTTTTCAAATGGTTTTTTCTCATTAAGCTCCCCGTAGTGACTAGGCCAAGAGATGTTATGCTAGTTAGTGTGTTTATTTCATTTTGTTTTCTTTTGGAACTAACATGATACTAACCATCCTCTCTTGAGTTGAATTCCTAGTCTATAACCTTCATCTGGCATTGTGATGCTAGTAAGCTAGTGAAGTTTGTTTCATTACTTATTCAGTACCAGCAATGTGATATTTGATTACATAAATATATATTTAACAGATTAATACATATTACTTTCTACTAATAGGCATAACACATGCTAAACATATATATAATTAGAATGCATACATTTAGTCTATCAAACCTATAAATGAATCTCTATAATATTATTTATCGCATGGATAATGAGCAAACAAGTACAATTTATACTAACCAGGTATACTTCATGTTTAGACTGCATAAGCTAATTTTTGTAAGTAGATTAAATACATAGCATATTCTATGTCAAGCAATAATATCACAGTCCATCATTTCCATGTATACACTACTTAATTTAATATAACCAGTCATAATAAAGAAAGTCATAATTCTCATGAGAACATAATCTTTTGTTTAAACAATTTGTTATATTTTAGGAAGTTGTATGCATATATAAATAGTTTTTCTAATCTTCAAGAATCTATAATTTAGTCCTTACCAATCAAAAGAACTATAACTTATAGGCACACATCATGATGCATTAATATTTGCTATATATGTATAAGCACTTGTACATGATAATATACTCATATATGTACTGCACACAAGTTTTCAATACTATATGCATATATACTAACAATCAGTCATAATAATTACAAAAAATTGGACAACTCATAACCATGTTATACCTCATATGAACATAATTCAAACAATTTATTATGTTTTTAAGAGATTATATTCATATGGTTATAGTTTCCTGTCCCTTGAACTCCTATGACTTATGTTAACAATCCATTAACTATATCATAGGCATATTACCGAATACACAAATCTATTTTATATATTTATATCAATACTTAAATCCAAATGAAGATATACTTCCTATATATACACTATTGTACATATTAACTGTATTTGTATCATGTATCACATACAAACAACTAATAATACATATATATTGTAAACATCAACAACCATCTAAAATCCTAGACAATGACTTCATATGATTCAACAACTGTTATAGCTTTCCCATTCACAAGATATATTGATGATCTTTTATTAGACAAGGGGTTCAACAATGTAATACCTCACCATAGTTTTTATCCCTAACTAAATAAATTCTCACCGTGATGTATTCAAGACGTATATAACTCTATATTCCTTAATCATCTTAATATGGATAGATTATATTCAGTTATAACACCATATCAATGTTTTACTTCAATACCACATTATGAACATCATTTTAATACACTAAAGTAATAGTATAACGATGTTTTAATCTTGATACTTCATAGAAAAATGATAGTGATACGAGTATCATAGTGTAGCCTATTAAAAGTTATAGTTCTCATATTTAGACTAAATATATAGTCAATTCATCAAATATAATTATTTAGTAACACATTTAATAGCATAATATATTTGATGTGCTAGTTAACTATATATTGCCATGACACATCGCTAGGTATTGTTGAACTTAATCGAACCTTAAACATTTTGATTATCTATTGTCCCACTACTTTATAATTAAATCACCTAAGCATAAATATTATCAACCCAAACAATACTCGTATCGGCAACGAATTCAATATCGGTAACACTAAAATATTGGTAACACTAAAATTCAATACTGGTGTTCAAAAAAATAGTATGTTAAGCTCATCTCATTTGTAGTAACTATATTCATCTAGTATATTAGGAATATAATAAAATAAGAAATAATAAAAAGTCACAAGTTTCTCTGATTCAATCATAAGTTTCTTACAAAGTAACCATATTTTATGACATATATTATTTTCACATTAGACTCGTCTTTGATTAAGCACGATACTCATCAAAGAAATTTAGTAGAATATATTACACTTGTATGTCATTAGACATGTAAGTTATTAGAATAATTTATATTGATTAAGTGCAACCAAGGCAAAGTCAAGGGTGGACACGTCGTTTACTCTAATATTAAAAGACAAGAGGAGAGTCATAAAATAATATATAAATCATTAACCAAAGTAACCATATCATGGCGAATCAAAGATGGTTAGATAAAATAATAAATCCATTTGTTGCTCTTATTTATATAGTCTGCCAATTAATATGACTAGTTCAGCCTTTTTATAAACAATAATAGCCAAATATCCATATTGTTGGTATAGATGACACAAGTTGCCTAGTTCACTTACCCAAATTATTGTAAATCATTGCATATAATAAATCTAATTTGTTGCATAGATTCAATCTAGTCGTTGAGTAAAACTTGCAAATAAAAATTGTTGCACATACCTCTGCCCCTGCTATATATAACTATTGTATATATCAAAGTATATCTCATACCTATAAACACATGTCAAATCACTATAGTTACAAACCCAGGCCGCTATATATTATTTGGTATAATAACATATCAATAGATCATTGTATTTAATACTCCACGGTTAAACATCTATTAATAAAACTATTTCGAACCATAATGATTATAGCATATTTAATGCATGCAATGATTCTTTCATATATACCTTGTATGTTATAACCTCACAATATTTTTCATATATATAATACATCTTCGTAGTATATAGTGATATTGTATATTATAACTTCATAATATTATTTCTTACAAGGCTATTGTATATAATTTTCATGTATATACTAAGTGGGAAGCAGCTATTTAATATAATCTATATCAATATAAAATGAATTTATTCTTTTTATAATACCATATACTTGCTACGAAAGACCACCATACATTTGTGTGGTTCGCCTTGTAAACAAAATTTGGTTTATATCCTCAGGACATTTGCTGAATGCATAAACTCTCATTTTAGACCGTAAAATGATGCACTTATGCTCTTCTGTTTGACTTCTGTATAGAAATGGGATGATATGCATAGCTAAAACATTGGTTATAATGATCAACTTGTATGGATTTTAATAAATATATAAGCTTGCTCACTACATATAATGGTCTTATAAAATTCCACGCATAACATAATTTATATGCATAAATATATTAAATAAAGATCGATGATTATTAATTGTAAATGTTATATTTAAAATTCCATAGAATAAGTCATAAGCAGGGTTGTATGAACTTACAATAATTTGATTTACACACATAATCTTAACAATAACATCTCCCTATCAAAAGTGTCAAAATGGCATGATCTGGACAAAATTCCTTGGTTTGCTCCCCTTTCTCCCTCCCCTCCTTTTCTCCTCTTACTTCCTTTTCACATGCTTCTTATCTATCTTCTACACTTTGTGTCCTCTTCTCCCATATTACAACTCCCTACTTTAATCTTTTCTTTCTCTCTCCTTTTAAAGAGTATGCCACTTTACTTTAAAATTGGCCCCTTTTTTTCTTATTTTTATTCAATGCTTTTTTTATCTTGTTGATTTTCTCTTTTTTTGTTTTATTTTTCCTAAATTTGGTCAGAGTATGCTTAATCTTTTGTTTTATTCCCTCAATGATGTTTTCTCCAGCTTTTCACACACACACACACACACACACACACACACACACACACACACACACATTCCTAATTACATGATATTAATAAATAATCACAATGACTTGACTGATATAAAGTCAATAATATTATTTTTAACCATATATATATACACCTACTTACTAAGAGTAATAAATAATCACAATGACTTGACTGATATAAAGTTAATAATATTATTTTCGATCGTAGTTAGGTATTAATGAGATATCATAAAGATAACTAGTTTATTCACTAAAACACTTTAGAATCATGAGAGTTACTTGTCAGGATCTACTGCCCACTAAGGGCACACATGATTACCTTTGTATAAGCAACTAAACACGAAATTTAATCAGAATGAATAAGTAACTAGAAATATGAAACAACATAGAATATGAGAGACAATACCCAATTGTATTAATACTCATTCAGAAGAAAATACAATAAAGAAGATGCCACACTTCTTCTTCCCACACCTCTAGAGCTCCCACACTTCTAGGGCTCACCAATAATTCTCCTTCAACAGTTCACTCTCTCAATTACGGTCACAACAATCAACTCAAACACAGAGTTGTTGTTCACCTCCACCAGTCAGTAACAACGTTGCCAGTACACCAAGTACACAACCATACTCCAAGTAGATCTCCCTGCTCTTGCAACAACCTAAAAATCACCAGACCTTACTTACCATGTAGATGTCTCTACACCCTGAAGAACCCTTGTCCTTGCCTCACCAAGTCCTTATGATTCTTCAACCAATACCCCGGTGGATCTTCCACCAGAACTTGCACAACCTACAACTCTCCCTGATCATACACACTCAACACCCCTTTGGAACTAGGAGGAGCTACTCTTGCTCTTTCTACAAACACAATGGCTATCTAGCACACTTTACAATACAACCCATGAGTCTATTATATAGATCTCATGCATACAATAATTAGAACCTAATTGCAATAATTAGACATGCAACTCCAAGACTAAAATAAGTCTTTACATGCAAACTGACTGTCCAAATATAGACCAGTTCTCAAACTGCATGCAAACGCATGCACACACAGGTTGCCGACATCGATTCCTGTCTGACCAATGTCGGCCAACCCATAATCAATGTCGGTTGCTCTGCCACTATAATATGACCGACGTCGATTGGCCTGACCGACGTTGATTCCTTTGCAAGCTCTCTACAACTCAGCAACCTCAACAACCTCCTCCATGTTTGCATCAGTGAAACTTTTAGCTCCACAACCTAACAATCTCCCACTTGGAGATAAATAGTTGCACCTGTACCTGTACATCATCTAATTTTTTTCCTGGCTTGTATCCCTCTTCAAACTCAATCTTGAAGACTAACCACCACACAACCTGTGGTGCTACTCCTGTCATCTAAGTAACATGCCACATCTGAACCTACATCTCCATGTAGTGAAGTCCTTGACCCTACATAGCATGAATCCCTGCTACTGGTCCCTCTCAAATACCTGAGAACCACTGAACTGCTCTCTAGTGCTTCTTCCACGAATTGGCTATGAACTCTCTGACAACTCCCACTGCTTGCGAAAACTCAAGTCTATACTAGACCTCATGTGATTTCGAACACTGTTCTAAGCTCAGCTTGAACTGTCTAGCCCTTGGTGTGCTTACTGGTTCTGCATCCTGCGTATTGAACCCCGCCAACACCTTCTTCACATCAGTTCCCACTAGAGACAAAATTAACTTGTGATCTTCCATGTCTCTCATGCCAAAGAATTTCACTGTTCCCAAATTCTTCATGACATACCTCTGAACTAACTTTACCTTTAGCTCAGAAACTCCCTGCATGTGTAACCCTGCAACAAGTAAACACACCACATACAGTAACAGGATAATGTTGCGACCATTATCCAACCTGGTAAAGAAAACACAACGGTTACATTGACCTTGACCAAAGCCATGCTTTGTCATACACTTGTCAAACTTATACCACTGTCCTGCAGCCTGCTCAAGACCATATACCCTGGCCTTCTGTCTCACGTGTCCATCCACTCTCTTCTCTAACTTGCAAATCCATTCATCTGTCAGTGCTTTTATCCCGACTGGCAACTCTACCAAAACTCCTGCTTGGTTATCTTCCAAAGAATTCATGCCATGCTCTCACTGTTTCCTAGATTCTACCTGCATTGCCTCTTCACGTCTTCTTGGTTCTTGACCATCAGTGAGCAACAAGTAGTATAAAGAAGGTGAACAATGAATATGAGGTTCACTTACCCTTTCAATCCTCCACATGGGCATTTGAGACTCCTTGATAGCTTGCTGTCTGCCAACATCCGTTCCAGTGATCGATCTCAGCCATCTCCCAATCTACACCTGACCGACGTCGATTCCCCATGACTGACGTCGGTCTCCAACTACCCGACACCATCGACTCTACTGGTCTGCACATGACCGACATCAGTACCTGTCTGTTTGACGTTAATTTCTCTTGATCGACGTTGGTAATTGTGTTCTCCTGTGAGTGATGACTTTTTACCTGCAAGCTCACTTTGGATCAAAACCCTATCCAAATCAACACAGCCCTACTCAGAATAATTCAGTCCCCTCAACTGATCTCTGTCTGTCATTTCTTCCATGAACACCAAGGCTTTCTAGTTCTTAAGTTTGTCAAAGATATGTGTCTTTCACTTAAGAACATGCATTCCCTTCTTACATATGTGACCAAGCCTACAAAGCCACATCTCTGCAACAGAAGGTGAATCAGTAATATAAGTAGATAGATAAAGGATACCTACTTTCTTACCACTGTCTAATTTAAGTGCATCCATTGTGAGAGTCACTGTGCATCTCTCATCACCCAACTTTCTTGAAGAAATTAGACTCACCTCCAAAACTGGTACATGCATGACCTCATTCAACACCCGTGTGTTACCTGTCTACAATTTTAGCTTCACTTCCCCTTTGTCAACCATGTGATAAGGCTCACCAACCCCTGAATAAATCTCTCCAAAGTCTCCCTGGACATACTCATGAAAAGATGCTCTATTTTGAGCTGCATGAAAAGAGGCAACAAAATCTATAGACCAAGATTCTACTTTATCCAGAGCATCTTGTGCAACAACACCGCAACATCTGCTTCTTCATTTTCTTTATGCCGATCTTCTACCAACCAGCAACCTTTCTTTACATGATCTTTCTTTCCATCAAACAGTAATTGACCATTTGTGCTATTCAATTTCTCTATTCGTAGCTTACTTTCTTCTGCCATTGCTATACTCCCACTCAATCTAAAACCCCTGAGAGTGACCTATAATCAAAAAAACACTTAACACGCTCTGACCACTTGTTAGTGTACTTAACCACCCTCTGATACCAACTTGTCAAGATTGGTACAAACCTGGTCCACCTGCTCTGATACCAATTTGTCAGGATCTACTGCCCACTAAGGGCACACATGATTACCTTTGTATAAGCAACTAAACACGGAATTTAACCAGAATGAAAAAGTAACTAGAAATATGAAACAACATAGAATATGAGAGACAATACCCAATTGTATTAATACTCATTCAGAAGAAAATACAATAAAGAAGATGCCACACTTCTTCTTCCCACACCTCTAGAGCTCCCACACTTCTAGGGCTCACCAGTAATTCTCCTTCAATAGTTCACTCTCTCAATTACGATCACAACAATCAACTCAAACACAGAGTTGTTGTTCACCTCCACCAGTCAGTAACAATGCTGCCAGTACACCAAGTACACAACCGTACTCTAAGTAGATCTCCCTGCTCTTGCAACAACTTGCAAATCACCAGACCTTACTTACCATGTAGATGTCTCTACACCCTGAAGAACCCTTGTCCTTGCCTCACCAAGTCCTTATGATTCTTCAACCAGTACCCTGGTGGATCTTCTACCAGAACTTGCACAACCTACAACTCTCCCTAATCATACACACTTAACACCCCTTTGGAACTAGGAGGAGCTACTCTTGCTCTCTTTACAAGCACAATGGTTATCTAGCACACTTTACAATACAGCCCATGAGTCTATTATATAGATCTTATGCATACAATAATTAGACCATAATTAAAATAATTAGACACGCAACTCCAAGACTAGAATAAGTCTTTACATGCAAACTGACTATCCAAAAATAGACCAGTTCTCAAACTGTATGCAAACACATGCACACACAGGTTACCGACATCGATTCCTGTCTGACTGATGTCGACCGACCCATAACCGACGTCGGTTGCTCTGCCACTATAATATGACCGACGTCGGTTGGCCTGACTGACGTCAATTCCTCTGCAAGCTCTCTACAACTCAGCAACCTCTTCCATGTTTGCATCAGTGAAGCTTTTAGCTCCACAACCTAACATTAGTCAACATATATGTTCATGCCAATTTACCTTTCCAAAAACATTAATAGTCATGAGCACATTATCATCACATAAACAAAATCACACAAGGTTAATTCCACAAAAGCATTAAACTACTAACCATGTGTACACAATTCTAAATGTAACCTATCATCAAAACATACTAGCATTAACAATTCTACTATGCATCTAGTGTGTATTATTTAATGTGGTGTGTGCAAGGTTCTAACCATTCTTATGTCATCCCCCAACATCTCCATCTACGTCACCCTAACTGATGATGCTCTCCCTTTATCGTGCTCTGAGGGGTGAATCTCTCCTGCATACAACTCATGGCAAGTAGGTAGTTAGTCCATAACATCATGTCATAGATATCATAAAATGTTGCTGAAATAATAAATCAACATGATCATAATGTAAAGAATTACACTACATCTAACTCATATCAAATGAAATCATGTAATCAAAGCAACATTGAACTTTCTCATAACAACATATAACTCATAGCTTAGTTAGTAATAATCAAATCAAATCACCGACTATAAATATCCATGGATAATCTAGTAAGTTTGTTTAGCAAGGAATCGAGATGTAACATTAGTGCTAAGAATTTGGGGTATCCATTATGTCAAAATCACCTAGGACACAAACCTAATCTCATATCTAAACATAAGAGGCCTTTGCACTCAATAAGAATTTATCCCTTATGAACTTGTTGTGAACCAAATAACTTCAAAAGACCAACCATCACTTAACGACTTACCATTATTAATCTTTTAATTACAAAGGTAAACTAAAAAAGGAAAAAAGTAATTGCAAGGTTTTTTGCTTGCCATAGTTAATGGATTAATCTTAAAATTAATGTTAAGTATAAGTATTTGAAGAGAAACAATAGACCTGATAAATTAAAATGAGAGAAGCAGTATTGATAGAATATTTAAGCTAACAAAAAAATTTGACAAACACATGAGATTACATGATACACATAATTTCCCCTGGAAAATCTTTTCGAGTAAAAAAACCTAGCATAATAACACCTTATTTATTGTACATTGTACTTTCAAGTTCTTCTTTTCCCCTACCATATGTGTGAGTATATATAGGGACATCAATAGGCAATCATCAAAGTAATATTACAATACCATGGGTACCAAAACCATGGGATATATAAAACATGGGTGAAAACCACCCAAATACATGCCAATATGATCCCAAAAATTTATTACAGCCTAATAGAGTGTAAATCATGGAAAATATACAACATATTTCCAAAAAGTCTCTCACTTGGTGAATATTTTCCATAGAAGGCCACACAACCATGCCTTTAGTAGCTAAGGGAAGTTATGCCCATTGACTTTCTACACCAATAAAATTTCTCAGTACTCACAATGTTCATCAATGAATCAATAATGTTCTCACATTTACCACCTTCTCTAACAATATCTTCTTCTCCTCCACCAAGATACATTTGAAACCTTGTTATTGAGGGGTAAAAGTTTAGTTTTTATAAATAGTAGAATAGGTGCATGTTTTGATTCAGTTGTGTCTGTGTTGTGTTCTCTAAGTGTTCTGGTTGAATACAAGTGTGTTTCTATTTTGTGTCTTGTTCTTGTTGTTTGGTGTGTCATTTTAAGGCAATTTGTATGTCAAACCTAGTATACATGTGAATGTGTAGCCCAATAGACAGGATTAGGTGACTGGTCATGGCATAGCAAGCATACCACCCTTAGAAAATTGCTAAGAATGTTGATCATTTTTACCATAGGTAAAAATGCACCAACCCAATATACCAAAGTCTTGTATAGCAGTTGATTATAACATCTTAGGGTGTTGTATAGTTCTATTTGATGTCATTTCATATTACGTTTTAGCTTTGGTCATAGTAAAGTTTAGTCTTTATGTCATTTGATGTCTTAGGGGTCATTTTTTGAGTCATATATGAAGGTGACAGGTTTTCACAATGTTTAAACTATTCAAGATCAAGTGACAATTGCTAGAACATGTCTAGAAGAACCTGCTAGCTCAAAGACTTATTTGGTACTTGGGAAACTTTCCAACTAGCTAAGTACAAAATTCTTTTAGGGTAACTATTTCAAGCTTTGGCTAAGTGTTGTGGACTTGTTGGGGAAATTGTCCAAGCAATTTTATCAAAGATAGAATTATTTCAAGGATTTTGTTCACGAAAAAAAATCTAAGTGCAAATTGTTTCATACATTTTGTCTGAAACAAAAAGCTCAAAGACCCAAGTCTCTCGAACAAATTATTTGATACAAAAAGCTAAGAACATATTCTTTTAGTAAAAATTTCTAAAACATAAGTCCCGACAAAGGCAAAATTCTTTCAAAAAGGTTGATCTAACAAAGTATGACGTTCACACAAGTGTCAATTTCAAGCTATGTAATGTAATCATTTATATTCAAAAGTTTCTTAAAGGGTTTAAAGTTGATCAAGATCAAATGGTCTGCGTGAGCTTGCATATTGACACTCAAATCTAATGATTCATGCTTGGGTCAAATAGGTCAAAAGGTCCCTAGATTTAAAGCCCCTAAAAATCTATAGGTTGGACATGATCCAATAGTATAGGTTCATTAAGTAAAGATCCAATGGCAAGAGCTTGACTGACAAGAAGGTGGGTCCAACATAGATCAATGATCAGTGTTCAATCATACCAATGATCTAATGGTACATAAGAACTGATAGGAAAGTGTGCCCAATGATATTTATGACTAGTACTTGCTTGTACATCTTGATCCTATAGCATGTAGGAGGTCAAAAAGTCAAGATCTAATATCAGGTATCTACGAGACCGATAGCAACAATGATGGGTTAGAGCAATGTGATTGGTCTGAGTCAGTTTTTGATGGAAAAAGTTGAACTAAAGAGCCATTTCTTATCAGAGCAAGCATGTATTGCAAATATAGTTTAGAATGGAATGGGCAATGTGGTAGAGAAATTCCACATGGACAACTATGTAGGATAAAGGATTCTATATCAGAGAAAGATCTTTAGACTTGTGCCACCATGAAAGCCTAGTCGAGGACCTGAGAGGAATAGTGACTATTAGATGTGAAAAACAAAATCCAAAAAAGTAATAAATGACTACAGATGATGAATACAGGTGTCTAAAAGATAGTAGTTAAAAAATGTCTATGACTATCATAGCATATGTGTTGACTCTCATATTTTGGTTTCAAATGCTCGAGGGATGATCTATAATGAAGGCAGTTTTACAAAAGGCAATAGAAAAATCTCTGCACCATTTTAGAGAGTTTGTCATGGTTTATATAGACATTTGTCTTGGGAGGCATTCATGGTCTATTTCATACTTTAGTCCATTGCAATCTAATTGGTTATCAATTGGACATGTGTTTGAGTGACCTTTAAACTTCATTCTTTCATGCGCTTTCTAAAATTCTATAAGTAACTACCATTTTGGCCTTTGAAAGATACACCACACCATGTATGGTGAAGCCCTAATGGTTTCGACATTGTAATTTACTTTAGAACAATAAATGTAATTTGGTTTAAGTTCATATATTAGCTTGTCAAAGTGTGTGAAGAGATGTATAGTGAATAATTAAGAGATATTCATCTATCCTTATTTTCTCTTAGTCCTTCCATGTTTGGTGCAAGTGATTTCAACCTAGTAGGTCACATAAAGTGTAGTCAAGAGTATGAATCTATCTTAAGTGCATAATGAGCCTTAGTATCTATAACTGATTTATGGTCTTATTTGCCTTAGAAAGTCTTTATGCATCTCACCTTCATATTGAAACACTAATGCTAGTGCATTATAGGACTCTTAGACTAGTGTTGTATATCTCGTCTCTTTGTGATAGAGTGTGATAGTCATGTGGAAGACATCTTAGTGCATCACCCTTTTAGAATAGGTTTATTTCATGCAATTTCTATCCCTTTTGCCCCACAATCAAGCATTAGATAGGTAATAAGCTTTTCAAGATACATTCAGGGAGCTAGCCCTTTAAATCTAGAGGCTCTCTTTTGCTATAGGTACACCCACATACCTGAAAGTGTTCCCACATTACCCAAATATGGAAGAGGCTTGAACACCCTCTTCTATGATGCAATATTTGGTGACAATAGTTCTGGCACACCCAGTAGGACCCATTGTCTTCAAGACAACTTGTCAAGGTGAATGTTGGTCTTGACAACATCAACTGTAAATTGGTATGCTACTTAGCATATGACAACTCCTTGAAGGTAAATCTAGTTCAAGGCCATTGTTTTGTTATACACTTACCTTCATAATTCATGGTTCTCACTAGGTCATCCTGTGATAGAGGGTTCAATCCCATTAATCCACCTATTCAGCTTGAACTTCCTCTTGAATTTCAGTATCCACAGCCTAATCTGCCCTTTGAAGAGCAAGTAGATTTTGCTAGAGAAGAAGAAAGTGAAGAGGTTAAATAAATTAAAGATCTTGAAGAATAAGATATGGATAGAGCTCATGGTTTCCCTACCTTCAATACCAAAAATCCAATTCAACTCCAAGTCTATGATGCCATTCTTCCTAATGCCACAAAAGGTGTACCCACATTCAATGGTGAGAGTCATGTCAAACCTAGTGAGCACATTAGAGATGTTCTAACTTTTACAGTTTCCACAATATTATTTGAGAGAAAATTTCCATCAGACTCCTTTCCATGTCTCTTAAAGGGAAAGCTCTTGATTGGTGTAGAACTCTAGAAGGTGGATGCATCACAACATGGGATGAGTTTAGAGTGTTGTTGATGTCAAGATTTGGAAATGAAAGTGACCATGCCTCTCTCATACATTATCTCAATGTCATAAAAAGGGGATCCAAAGAAATAATACATGAATTCAATGAGAGGTTTCAAAATACATAGCATAGATTACCTCCTCCCATGAGACCACCTGCTAGCTTTATGTTCCCTACTTACTTGAGAGCCATTGGGACTAAAATTATTGTCATGCTTCAATCTTTGGGAGGTTCCACTCTTCCTGAAGCATATGATCTTACTATCAAAGCTGAGAATAGTCTCATCCAAGCTGGAAGGTTACCTCCTAAGGTGTCTATGCCTTCATTGTCTCATAATTCTACTAATACTCTTGAAGTGTCTCAAATACCTAATGCTAATACCAAGCCTAAGGCTTCACCTAAGAAGATAGAGAATGATGTTGATTGGTAGTCGAGGTCTAATTTCTTTGAATCAAGATGCCAAGCTCTAGAAGCTTGAAATAGGCAAGGGAATATGCATTAAGGTTTCCATCAGAATTCATATCCTTATCAATAGTAATATGGAAGAGGAAGAGGTCAATGGTAGCCTAACCCCAACAGGCCTACCAATGTATACATTCCTAACTCTACCAATAATGCAAGGGAGATAGTACCAATTCATAGCAATTTGGTACAAGGTGAAGATTGGTAGCAAGACTAATTCATGGATGACAATGAGAACAGATAACAAGCTCTAGTGGCTCAAGGAGGAGTTACTCCCTTCCTATCAAATGAAGATGAGGTGATGTTGCAAATTGATGAGGATTGACAACCTCAAGGAGAGATCTTCATCAATTTTCTGGTTGAAGACACTTTTATGCTAAATCAAGGAGCCTATATTATAGACAAAACAAGGGCCAAGAGGAAGGATCTAGGAGGTAGTAGTAGCACACCCACTAGCTCATCCAATTTTCCTGCAAGGCAGTAAGACATAATTACAAGTGTGACATTTCCAAAAGCTCCTACACCTCCATCAAGTCAAAATATGGTAAGGTTTGCTCTTATTCCTCAAGTTTCAAGTATTATCTACCTATAATAGCCCAAGAAAAAGTAGGTATGGATTCTTTAAATATTTTGGATTCTTTGAAGAACACTAAAACATCCATTTCTCTTTGGGATGTTCTTCATATGCTTGGTCAAAAAGAACTACAAAAGCAAATATCTGTTATCCCTACTAGTGTCTCAACCTCAAATCAAAGACATGGCCATGTTTCTCTTGTAAATGCTCCTAGTACCAATGTTGAACCATCCATTAGGGTTGAGAAGCCTCCACCATTTTAACTCACCCTCATTGTAGGTGACAAGTTGGTACACAATTGCATAGTCGATAGTGGAGTTTCTACTTTTATCATGGCCAAAGTTGTGGCTAACAAGTTGGGCCCAAAATATGAGCCACATAGCAAAGAGGTCCTTTAATTAGATGGTACACATACCAAAATAGTGGGAATAATAAATAACTTGAAGGTTTTTTGACATTATTATCTCAATTTTCCTATCTTGCAAGACATAGTTGTGGTTGATCTCCCAACCCACTTTGTAATCTGCCCATCAAGGGACTTCACAGCCAAGATAGGTGGCTATCTCTCAATTGATTGCTCTTTCTTAAATTTTAGAACAAGGTATGGGTCCAAAGTGATAATTAGGACACAACCACTTGCAAGGTTTCATATTGAGCCTTACATTGAGACAAGTTCCAATCTGAATTTTATGGCCCATGAAGAAAAAGACTTTATTGTAGATGATGGCACTTCTTCCAAACTTGAGGGTATTTCAGATTTGTTTCTTGAAGAATATGACACTAATATTTATGATCATGATCCCTATGTTTTTCTAGAGGAAACTGATTTAGGAGTGTATTGTATACATAAAGGAGTACCAACACCTCTACTTGTCAAGGAAGAGAGCAAAGATGATGAGATGTAGAAGATGTTTTTTGATGGTTCAAGAAGTAAATTTGGTGTAGGAGCTGGTGTTATATTGGTATCCCCATATAAACAATAGTATTATGTTTCATAAATATTTCATTTTAGTTGTACTTGTAATGTGGCTAAGTATGAAGGTTTAATTCATGGCCTTCAATGGGCAAGTAGAAAAGGAATCAATAACTTGCAAGTATATGGATATAGTGAATTGATTGTGCATCAGGTCAAGAATGTGATTGTTGCCAATAACCCTTTTCTTAAGTCCTAAAAACATAGGGTATAGGATTTATTTGAAGACTTCAATGCATTTAATATACAATCAGTCCCAAGGGAGCAAAATAGTCATGCTGATAGACTTGCTACCATATGAGCTAAATTTAATACTCCAACTGCCATAAAAAAGAGGGGAAATAATCTCACATTAAGATTATTATCAAACCTTTTTTACCTAATAATGAAGTGTCTTATCAAGTGTTTGACAATGACAAATACATTGCATACTTCTTGTAAAATGAAGCTAAGTTCTCCTCGAGGAATCAAAGGAGACTCCAAGAATAATTGGGTGATCAGATTGTGTAGCTAAGGACAAATAAGATACCTAAGGGTCTAGTGACCTTAGAAAGTATCGTCAATGAGAATGATCAAAATAAAAAGGAAAATATGAGTATATCTACAAAAGAAGAGAATTATGAAAAAGTCTTGATCTTCAAAGATAGACTCATCAAACTAGGCAAGGTATGTTCTACATTAGAAAAATAAGCATTCATTGAGTTGTGTAAAGAGGTTCATGATATCTTTGCTTAGGAGTATAAAGACCTCAAAGTATTTGATCCTAGCCTAACACACCATACCATTGAGTTGGAACCTAGAGTTAAACTGGTTAGATAAAAGCAAAGTCCCATCAACCCCAAGGTTAAGCAACTCATGAGGTTAGAGCTTACCAAACTCCTTGAATATAAAATAATATTTTCTATCAAGCATTTAACATGGGTAGCTAACCTTGTGAATGTTAGAAATAATAATGGGGAGACAAGACTTTGTGTATACTTTATATATCTTCATAGAGTGTCACTCAAAGATCACTATCCTCTACCCTCAATGGAGTAGATTTTGTAAATAGTTTCAGGTTCTCAACATTTTTCTCTTCTAGATGGATATTCAGGGTATAGTCAGATTTTAGTTAGTGAGGATGATCAGTTTAAGACAACCTTCACTACTAAATGAGGGACTTTTGCTTATAGGAAGATGCCTATTGGTTTGTCCAATGCCAGTGCCACATTTCAGAGAGCAAAGGACACAACCTTCAAAGGTTTTATCAATGAGATGTTATTGATTTATCTAGATGATTTAACAGTGTTTTCTAGAGATGCTAATGAACATATGCAACACTTGAGATAAGTGTTTGAAATATGTAGGCAATACAAAGTGTCTCTTAATCCAAAAAATTGCATCTTCATTATCCACAAAGGTAAGCTCTTAGGACACATTATTTCCAAAGATAGTTTGGTTATTGATCCTAAAAGGATAGAGGTTATTTTAGGCCTATCCTTGCCTTTACATAAGAAGAGTCTCTAGAGTTTCCTAGGTAAGATAAATTTTGTAAGGAGATTCATACGTGGTTTTGCATCTTTGATGAAACCTATCAAAACCATGCTCAGGAAGAACCAAGCCTTTTCTTGGACCAAAGAAGGTAAGAGAAAATTTAAAGCTATTAAGAAAGCAATTGTACAAGGTCCTACTCTCGTGAATCTTGATTTTGCTAAAGACTTCATGTTGTATTCATTTAATGACCTTGATACAATCTTAGTCATGTTAATGCAAAATAATGATAAAGGTGTGGAGCAGCCTAGTGCATTCTTTAATCAAGGTTTAGAAGATTATGAATTCAAGTACACCTTTATGGAGAAACAAATCCTTGCTATTGTAAGAGGACTAAATAAGTTCTAGCATATGGTTTCAAACAATAAAATTCATGCTATGGTTTCTCATCTTAGTACCAAGGAGTTTCTTTTGAGCAGAGACCTTAGTGAGAAGAGAGCAGGGTGGATCACAAAGGTAATGGAACATGATGTTGATATCAAGGTGATGAAGTTGATAAGGGGTAAAGTCATGTGTGAAAAACTAGATTTAGATCTTCATGAGTCAAAGTAAGAGGTTTTATCAAATCATGATTGCTCCCAACCAATTGGTTCCTTGCATATACAAAGTTGGACACAAGATGTGATAAGATTTCTTCAAAGTGGTGAGTATCCTAATAATATGAGTAGATCACAAAGGAGATATTTTAGATTGCAATATATTTCCTTTTGTCTTGTGGATGGAGTGATCTTTAGAAGAGATATTAATGGTGTGCTATTGAGATGCATTGATAATGATCATTTTGAAGTGTTGTTTGAGAAGTTCCATGATGGGACAATAGGAGGTCATTTCTCTCCAAGAACCACAATTACCAAGATCATGAGGCAGGTTATTATTAGCCTAGCCTCTTCAAGGATCGACATGCTTGGGTGAAAAGGTGTGGACAATGTGTTTTCTTTATGAGATAATAAAATCTTGCAGCTCTTCTTTTGAAGCTTATCCAAGTAGACCAACCTTTCATGCAATGGGGTCTTGATTTCATTGGTATGATAAGCCCCCCATCAAGTGCTGCTCATAAATGGATACGCACATCAACTAACTATTTTATGAGGTGAGTTGAAGCAATAGCATTTAAGGAAGCTAATGAAAATGTTATCTTGGAGTTTTATGAGAGCATCATAAAAAGGTTTCGCACTCCTATTGTTATATCATATAATGTTCTTGCTTTTATGGGTGTTAAGATAACTGATTGGGCAAATAGTAAGTAATGGCATATTCTTGAGTACTTCATCTAACTACTACCCTCAAGGTAATGGGTTGGTTGGATCTACTAAAAAGAATATGATCATAATCATCAAGAGAACATTGGAGTGTAATCAAAGGGCTTGGCACACCAAACTAAAAATAACCTAGTGAGCTGATAGGATAACTCCCAAGAGGTCAACAGGCAATTTTCAATTTTGTGTTTGTCTATGGAAGAGAAGCTAGGTTATCTATCTCTCAAGATTTTTCTACCTTAGAATTGGCACATCAATTAGAGTTGTTGGAAAACACTTTAATGGAGGTGATATTGACATAATTAATGGAGTTGTAAGAGGCCATAGAGAAGGCTCATCAAGTTATGGAACATCACCAAGTTCTGATGAAGAGGTCTTTGACAAGAAGGAAACTCCAAGAACTTTCCAAAAAGGTGATATAATGTTGAAATGGGTTGAATACAGATAAAATCTAGGGAGGCATACCAAATTTGGTACCCTATGGATTAGACCATATGTCATCATCGAGTGCAAGCAAAGCAATTCTTTCCAATTAACAAGGATGAATGGAGAAGAGTTGCCTATCCCTATGAATGGGATACATTTTGAAACCCTGCTATTGAGGGGTAAAAGTTTAGTTTTTGTAAATAGTATGATGGGTGCATGTTTTGATTCAAAATTGTGTGTGTGTTGTGTTTTCTAAGTGTTCTAGTTGAACACATGTGTGTTTCTGCTTTGTGTCTTGTTCTTATTATTTTATGTTGTTTGGTGTGTCATTTTAAGACAATTTATATGTCAAACCTATTGTACATATGAATTCATAGCCTAAAGAACATGATTAGGCAACTGGTCATGGCATAATAAGCATATCACCCTTGGGAAATCACTAAGAATGGTGACCATTCTTACCATAGGTCAAAATGTGCCAACCCTTTATAGCCAAAGCCTTGTATAGGCACTGATTATAATGTCATAAGTCTTTTAGCTTTGGTCATGGTACAATTTAATTCTTGTGTCATTTGATATCTTAGGGGTCATTTTAGGAGTCATATATGAAGGTGATAGGTTTTCGTAGTGTTCAAACAGATCAAGATCAAGCGTTAGTTGCTACAACAAGTCCAGAAGAACTTGTTGGCTCAAAGACTTGTTTGGTACTTGGAAAATTTTCCAATTGGCGAAGTACAAAATTCTTTCAGGGGACCTATTTTAGGTTTTTGGCTAAGTGTTGAGGACTTATCAAGGAAATTATCTAAGCAATTTTTCCAAAGACAAAATTCTTTTGGATATTTTGTCCATAGAAAAAAAGTTCAGTGCAAATTCCCTGAAGACCCAAGTCTCTTGGACAAATTATTTGATACAAAAAACTAAGGACACATTGTTTGGGGAAAAAAGTCTGAAACATAAGTCCCAATAAAGGAATAATTATTTTAGACAAATTGTCCAAGAAAAATATTCCAAAACAAATGGCTTGATGCAAAAGTTTTGAAGACCTAATTCTTTCGAGAAAGTTAATCTAGCAAAGTATGATGTTCACACAAACATCAAGTTCAAGCTCTGTAAAGTAGTTATTTATATTCAAAAGGCCCTTAAAGGGTTTAAAGTTGATTAAGATCTAATGGTCCACATGAGCTTGCATACTAACACTTAGATCTAATGGTTCACACTTGGGTCAAATAGGTTAAAAGGTCCTTGGGTTAAAAGCCCTTAAAAAGCTTTAAATTAGACATGATCTAATGGTGCGGTTTTGTTGAGCAAAGATACAACAGTGTGATCTCGACTAACAAGAAGGTGGGTCTAACCTATATCAATGATTAAAATTCAATCGTACCAATGATCCAATAATACGTAAGAAATGACATGAAAGTGGGCCCAATGAGATCTATGGCTAGCACTCGCTTATACATCTTGATCATACGATGTGTAAGAGGTCAAAAATTTAGGGTCTAACAGTAGGGATTTGTGAGACCAATAAGAACAATGATGGTTGGAGTAACGTGATTGGTTTGAGTCAAATTTTGATGAATAAGGTTGAACCAAATAGCCATTTTCAACTGAATCAAGTAGGTTTCATAGACATAGTTTAGAATGAAATGAGCAACATATAAAGGAAATACCACATGGACAACTATGTGGGATCAAAGATTCTATAGTAGAGCAAACTCTTTAGACTCATGTGCCGTCATGAAAGCATAGTCGAGGACCCAAGAGGAACAGTGACTACCAGATGTAAAAAATGAAGTCCAAAAAAGCAATGAATGACTATAGATGATGAATATAGGTGTTTAAAAGATAGATATCAATTGAAAAATGTCTATGACTATCATAACATATGTGTCGACTCTCTTAATTCAATTTCAGACACTTGAGGGATGATCTATAATGAAGGCAATTTACAAAAGCCAATGGAAGCATCTTTGCACCATTTTGGAGAGTTTATCATGGTTTATATGGACATTTATCTTGGGAGGAATTCATGGTCTATTTCATACTCCAGTCCCCTATAATGTAACTAGTTATCGATTGGACATGTATTTGAGCAACCTTTAAACTTCATTCTTTCATGATCTTTCTAAAATTTTATAAGTAGCTATCATTTTGGCCTTTGAAAGATATACCACACCATGAATGGCAAAGCCCTGCTAGTTTAGACATTGTACTTTGCCTTAGAATGATAAATGCAATCTAGTTTGAGTTCATATATCAACTTGTCAAAGTGTGTGAAGAGATGTATAGTGAATAGTTAAGAGATGTTCATCTATCCTTGCTTTCTCTTAGTCCTTCCATCTTTGATGCAAGTGATTTCAGCCTAGCAGGTCATATGAAGTGTAGTCAAGTGTACGATTGTGTCTTAAGTGTATAATGAGCCGTAGTATCTATAACTCATCGGTGGTCTTATTTTCCTTGGAAAGTCTTTGTGCATCTCACCTTCATATCAAAACACTAATGCTAATACATTCAAGGACTCTTAGACTAGTGTTGTATGTCATGTCTCTTTGTGATAGAGTATGATAGTCATGTGGAAGACATCTTGGTGCATCACCCTTTTAGAATAGGTTTATTTTATGCAATTTCTAACCCTTTTCCCCCACAAGCAAGCATTAAATAAGTATTAATCTTTTAAAGATACATTCAGGGAGCTAGCCCTTTAAATCTAGAGGCTCACTTCCACTATAGGTACACCCACATACCTGGAAGTGCTCCCATGTTGCCCAAATCTGGAATAGATTTGAACACCTTCTTCTAGGGTGTAAGATTTGGTGACAATAGTTAACAATCCATTAACTATAGATATAGGCATATTACCCAATACAAATATTTATGTTATATATTTATATGCATTCTTAAATCCAAATGAAGATATACTTCCTATATATACATCCTTGTACATATTAACTGTATTCGTAACATGTATCATATATAAGCAACCAATAATACATATATACTATAAACATCAACAACCATATAAAATTCTAGACAATGACTTCAAATCTCAATAACCATTATAGATTTGCCATTCACAAGATATATTGACAATTTTTTATAAGATAAGGGGTTCAATAATGTAATACCTCACCATAGTTTTTATCCCTAACTAAATATATTTTTTCCCTGATGTATTCAAGATGTATATAACTCTGTATTTTTTAATCATCTTAATATGGATAGATTATATTTAGTTATAACATCATATCAGTATTTTATTTCAATAACACATTATGAACATCATTTTAATACACTAAAGTAATAGTATAATGACGTTTTAATCCTGATACCTCATAAAATAATGATAGTGATATGAGTATCATAGTGTAGCCTATTAAAACGTATAGTTCTCATATTTAGACTAAATATATAGTCAATTCATCAAACATAATTATTTAGTAACACATTTAATAGCACAATATATTTAATGTGTTAGTTAACTATATATTGCCATGAAACATCACTAAGTACTGTTGAACTTAATTGAACCTTAAACATTCTCATTATCTATTGTCTTACTACTTTATAACTAAATCACCTAAGCATAAATATTGTCAACCCAAACAATATTATTATCGGCAGTCGATTCAATATCGACAACACTAAAATCAAGTACTGGTGTTCAAAAAAATAGTATGTTCAGCTCATCTCATTTGTAGTCACTATGCTTATCTAGTATATTAGGAATATCATAAAATAAGAAATAATAAAAAGTCACAAGTTTCTCTGATTCAATCATAAGTTTCTTACATAGTAACCATATTATATGACTTATATATTATTTTCACATTAGACCCATCTTTGATGAAGCACAATACCCATCAAAATAATTTAGTATAATATATTACACTTGTAAGTCATTAGACTAATATATATTGATTAAGTGCAACCAAGGCTGAGTCAAGGGTGGACACGTCGCTTACTCTAAATATATTAAGATACAAGAGGCGAGTCATAAAATATATATAAATCATTAACTAAAGTTACCATATCATGGTGAATCAAAGATGTTGAGATAAAATAATAAATCCATTTGTTGCTCTTATTTATTTAGTCTACCAATTAATATGACTAGTTCAACTTTTTTATATAAAATAATAACCAAATATCCATATTGCTAGTATAGATGACACAAGTCGCCTAGTTCACTTACCCAAATTGTTGTAAATCATTGCATATATTAAATCCAGTTCTTTACATAGATTTATTCTAGTCGTTGAGTAAAACCTGCAAATAATTTTTTTTGCACATATCTATATCCCTACTATATATAACGTATATATATATATATATACATAGATTCAATCTAGTCGCTGAGTAAAACCTGCAAATAAATTTTTTTGCACATATCTATATCCCTACTATATATAACTACTATATATATATATATATATATATATATATATATATATATATATTAGAGTATATCTCATACCTATAAACAAATGTCAAATCATTGCAGTTACAAATCCAGGCTGCTATATATTATTTGGTATAATAATATATCAATAGATCATTGTATTTAATACTCCACGGTTAAACATCTATTAATAAAACTTTTTCAAACCATAATGATTATAGTATATCTAATGCATTCAATGATTCTTTCATATATACTTTGTATGTTATAACTATACAATATTTTTCATGTATATAATACAGTGTTACAGTATACAGTGATATTGTATATTATAACTTTGTAATATTATTTCGTAAAGTGATACATTATATAATTTTCATGTATATACTATGTGGGAAGCGACTATTTAATATAATCTATATCAATATAAAATGAATTTATTCTTTTTATAATACCATATACTCGCTGCCAAGGACTGCCATACATTTGTGTGGTTCGCCTTATAAACAAAATTTGGTTTATATCCTCAAGTTATTTGTTGAATGTATAAAATCTCATTTTAGACCCTAAAATGATGTGCTTATGCTCTTTTGTTTGACTTCTGCACAAAAATGGGATGATATGCATAGCTAGAACATTGGTTATAATGATCAACTTGTATGGAGTTTAATAACTGCATAATCTTGCTCTCTACATATAATGGTCTTATAAAATTCCATGCATAACATAAATTCCATGCATAAATATATTAAATAAAGATTGTTGATTATTAATTGGACATGCTACATTTAAAATTCCATAGAATAAGTCATAGGCGAAGTTGTATGGACTTACAATAATCTGATTTACACACATAATCTTAATAACACCACCTACCTATCAAAAGTGTCAGAATGACAATCTAGAAAAGTTCCTCTCTTCGCTCCACTTTCTCCCTCCCCTCCTTTTCTCCTCTTACTCCCTTTTCACATGCTTCTTCTCTATCTTCTACACTTTGTGTCCCCTTATCCAATATTGTGCCTCCTTGTTTTAATCCTTTCTTTCTCTCTCTTTTTAAAGAGTATGGCGCTTTACTTAAAAGTTGGCCCTTTCTTATTTTTATTCAATGATTTTTTTATCTTTTTGATTTTCTCTTTTTTTTTCCTAAATTTGACCTGAGCATGCTTAATCTTTTGTTTTATTTCCTTAATGATGTTTTCCCCATCTTTTCGTGTGTGTGTGTGTGTGTGTGTGTGTGTGTGTATAGACACACACACACACACACACACACACACACACACACACGTCCTAATTACTTAAAAATAATAGATAATCAAAATGACTTGATTGATATAAAGTCAATAATATTCTTTTCAATCATACACACACACACACACATTTTCTTAATTACTTAATAATAATAAATAATCACAATGACTTGACTAATATAAAGTCAATAATATTATTTTCAACCGTAGTTAGGTATTTTTAAGATATCATAAATATAACTAGTTTATGCACTAAAACACTCCAAAGTCATGAGAGTTGGTCAACATATATGTTCACACAAATTTACCTTTCCAAAAACATTAATAGTCATGAGCACATTAGCATGTCATAAACATAATCATACAAGGTTAATTCGACATAAGGATTAAACTACTAACCATGCGTAAACAATTTTAAATGCAACCAATCATCATAACATACTAACATTAACAATTCTACTATGCATCTAGTATGTATTATTTAATGTGGTGTGTGTAAAGTTCTAGTCATTCTTTTGTCATCCCCCAACATCTTTATCTATGTTATCCTCTCC
This sequence comes from Torreya grandis, assembly GCA_037957365.1. Taxonomy (NCBI): domain Eukaryota; kingdom Viridiplantae; phylum Streptophyta; class Pinopsida; order Cupressales; family Taxaceae; genus Torreya; species Torreya grandis. Next base: position 1,871,544 of record JARHVA010001683.1, on the reverse strand, counting down.
AATAATTCTCTCTCTCTGTCATGTTCTGAGAGATGAATCTCTCCTACATCTAACTCATGACAAGCAGGTAGTTAGTCCATAACATCATGTCATATATATCATAAAATGTTGCTAAAATAACAAATCAACATGATCACAATGTAAAGAATATACACTACATCTAACTCATAGAAAATGAAATCATGTAATCAAAGCAACATTCAACTTTCCAATAACAACATATAACTCATAGCTTAGCTAGTAATAATCAAATATAATCACTGACTTTTAATATCCGTGGATAATCTAGTGAGTTTGTTTAGTGAGGAATCGAGATGTAACATTAGTGATAAGAATTTAGGGTATCAATTATGTCAAAATCACCTAGGGCACAAACCTAATCTCATATCTAAACATAAGAGGCCTTTGCACTCAATAAGAATTTATCCCTTATGAACTTGTTGTGAACCAAATAACTTCAAAATACCAACCATCACTTAACGACTTACCATTATGAATATTTTAATTATAAAGGTAAACTAAAAAAGGAAAAAAGTAATTGCAAGGTTTTTAACTTGCCATAGTTAATGGATTAATCTTAAAATTAATGTTAAGTATAAGTATTCGAAGAGAAACATTAGACTTGATAAATTAAAATGAGAGAAGCAATATTGATAAAATATTTATGTTGAGTTGTGGAGCTAAAAGGTTCACCAGATGAGCAAATGCAGAGGTTGCTGGAGTTACACAGTCACCGACATCGGTCAGGTATCGATCGAAAGCTGCCGATGTCGGTTATGGATCGGCCAATGTCGGTCATATACAGACAGACAGGGACTGACGTCGATCACCTATGCGTTCCAGAAGTCTATTTTTGAGGAAGAATAGATTGTTTGCATGATTAGAGTAACTGTTAGTTTTGAGTATGCGTTTCTATTTTTGGCAGGACAGATTTGAACCTTTGATTAAGAGGTGTATCTAACGGTGGAGAATGCATAGCTCATGAATCCTAGTATTATATAATAGGGTTAGATCTTCATAGCTTGTAGACATGAAAAAAGGGTGAGACAATTCAAGGATTGAATTGTGTTTGTAATTGAGAGAGAGAACTCTTGAGGGAAAGAGATCTGTACATCTGAGAGGTGTCGAAGAAAGTGTGATTTCTTCATTGTATTTCCTTCTGAAAGAGTTTAATACAAGTTTTCGATTGTTTCTTATATCTCCTATTCTTTGTTGTTTCTGATTTCTAGTTACTTATTACTTCTAGTTTAATTCCGTGTTTAGTTGCTTATACAAAAGTAATCAATTGTGCTGTAAGATCCTAACAATTTAAGCTAATAAAAAAATGGACAAAAACATGATATTATGTGGTACACACAATTTCCCCTAGGAAAATCCTTTCAAGTAAAAAAAATTGGCACAATAACACATTCTTTATAGTATATTGTATTTTTAAGTTCTTCTTCCCCTACCATATGTGCGATTATATACAGGGACATCAGTAGGTAATGATCAAAGCAATAGTACAATAACATGGGTACAAAAAACATGGGATATATAAAACATGGGTGAAAACCACTTAAATACATGCCAATATGATCTCAAAAATTTAATATAGCCTAGTAGAGTGTAAATCATGGAAAATATACAACACATTTCTAAAAATCTCACTTGGTGAATACTTTCCATAGGAGGCCACACAACCATACCTTTAGAAGCTAAGGGAAGCTATGCCCATTGACTTTCTACACCAAGAAAATTTCTCAGTACTCACAATGTTCATCGATGAATCAATAATGTTCTCACATGTTTCCACCTTCTCTAATAATATCTTCTTTTCCTCCACCAGTTTCCTTACAAAATAATATTGCATGTCAATGTGTTTCATTCTACAACGATACTCAAGGTTCCTTGCCATACAAATTGCATTTTGAGAGTCATAATCTATCCTTATAACCTTTTGAATAAAAACAACAGTATAAATTAACCTTTGAATCCAAATTGCTTCCTTGTTTTCCTGAGTAGCTACTATGTCCTCAACTTCTATGGTGGATATCGTAACACTAGCTTGTCATTTGTTCATCCAACTTAAAACTCCACCAAAAATTTTGAATACATATCAATTGGTAGATCTTAGGCAAATAAAGATTTAAAATCTATTGAGGAGTTGTAAATAATGTCATGGAGGTGTCCAGGTGAGTGGATGAAGTGTCTTGATAGTCTAAGTGTCAATGATAAAGTGTGCAGTATGCTTGTCCTAGTATGCTTGAAGTAGGCTTGGTTGATCTCCAGTTTTGGTATGATTAGGGATGGGTCTGAAGTATTAATCACATGTGAGGGATCCTATCATATGTCAAGCATGATTGGAGAGCTTTTGGAAGTGCATGGTATTCATTCAGTTCATCATTATATTCATCTTGACATAATTAGTTATGTGACAGAAAAATTTGAGTAGGCAGTTTGCTGACATCACCATTGTCATGTATGGATGAGTTAGGGGGAGTTGGTCATATGAGTGTGATCACATTGGTCCCAAGTTGTTATGGTTTTAATTTTAGGTCATAAGGTTGAGCGTAGCTAAAGATGTGTGGGTGCAAAGTTGGTCTCTCAAACATAAGTTCACTAAGTTCATGTACTTAGTCAGTTAGTCCCTACACGCCATGTAGATATAAATGAACTAACAAGTTAATGCATTTAATATAGGTAATTAAAGAGTCAATTAAGGTCAATTTTTTATGGAAATGTTGTCTATAGTGCCAAGAATATACCCTAGAAATTTGGAGTCTTGAATTGGTTTATAGCTCAAGTTATAAAGCTTCAAAGTTGCACTTGCACACTGTGATGGGCCAAAGACCGTCAAGTTAAACTATGTTAATGTCTGAGGTCATCTAGTCAGTAGATATAACAATACATGTTAAATCATAAATCTTGATCTAATAATGCACATAGAAGTCAACATGTCAAAGGTTTCACATGTAGGTGACAAGTGTCACAAGCTCGCTAGTCTGACGTGAGTGGTAGTTCGTACTAATGAAGATCAATGATGTGGGACAAGTCAAAGAGTCAATAAAGCATGCAAGACTACCAAGTGGCTCAAACGTATGGACTATTAGTAAAGTGCTTAAAAATCATGCAAGGGTGCTGAGTGTCGTAATCTTAGAAGTTTTGAGCAAGATCTAATAGTGAGCACTATAAGATAAAGCCTTGGCTGATCTGTAGAGATCGATGGAGTGTGTTTGTCCACAGTTGCTAGGAAACACAAAATGAGGTTAAGGTGCTCAATGTTTAATAGTAAAATGAAGGTAAATTTTGAGCTACTTTCAAAGCACATTGATGGTGCAAGTTGAGTGAGCTGAGCGAAAGTACAAGATGTGTTCTAAGTGACTGAGGTTTAACTATGACCATTTGGATTTAACTATTTGAATTTAATGAAGGAAAGACCAATTGTTGGTTTTTAAGCCATGAATTTTTATCTATGTAGAATTTAATGTTGTAGTAGATAGCAAAGTTGTAGAGGACTTCAAGGTGCATCTAGCAATATTCATTTGAAGGTCTAAATGTTTGTAAGTCAAAGTTATTAAGCTACAAAGTTGAATATGTGTTTGTTCATGCTCTCCAAGTAACCTGATAAGGGTAATAGAGTTGTTCTTGATGGTATTTTGATGTTTCAAGATGAGCTAAATGTCAAAGAGTGTTGTAGACTCCATGAGGACCATCTATGCGGATTATTAAGGTTTGATCAATCATATTTTGTATGATCAAAGGCTTAGAATGTGATTATGTGTTCATTCATGGTGGTTATATGCATAGAATGTTATTTGGGCAAATTGAGCTTTAGCAGAAGGGTGTTGTGATGGTTGTCATCACTTAAAGAGGACCTATAGATTGTGTGGCATGGGTCCATGTATTTGAAAGTGTTCATGTGTTCTTAGTTTGTTTGAAGAAGTGTCAAAAAGGTGAATGGGTCTTCACAAGACCTAAAAGGTGACTTAGGCCTATTTGAAAGAGGGTTGTGCTTAAAGGTGACCCATGTTATATACCTCAAGGGTGAAGGCATGTGTTTTGGATGACAAGGAAGGTTGTGATCATAATAATCACGAAGACTTTATAAAAGGTGAAACCAAATATGATGGTTCCAAGGTTTGTTAAATAGATGTGATAGAGTTGAGAAAAGAGGTGTGTGTGAGAGTTATGGAGTGAAGGAAAGGGTGTGTGCCTAGTAGAATGGGTTGTAGAGCAAAGCATATTGATGACTATGTGTATGACATGTAGGTCATATTTTTGATGTCAAGAACAATGCTCTTATAGCTTTGAATATTAAGAATGAGTGAAGGATAGATGATGTTTGTGTGAACTTGGTGGTTGATTTGAGAGGTAGATTAGAGTTTGAATTATAGAGTATGTAGATTTGAATAGAGTTGATATACATTGTATATCTATCAGATTGGCAGACAATCAGTAATCAGGAGATGTTCATTTCATAGGTGTTGGGAGGGTGCTCAACATCTAGGTCAGAAGGACTTGACCAACAAGTGGTTAGAAGGACTTGATCATCTTGGGGGAAGGTGATCCTTGTGAAATAGGTGTTTCATTAAAGCTGATCAGAAGGACTTGACCAATAGGTGGTCAAAAGGACTTGATTATCCTAAGGGTAGGGGATCCTTATGAAATAGATGTTTCACTAAATTTTGGTTATAAGGACTTGACCCGTCCCATGTTTGTGATCATCTTATAGGACAAGTAGTCCACGTGTTTGCAAGCTTGAGAGTGGGTTTTATTCCCTAAGAAGGTTTCCCACATAGATCTTATGTTGTGTGTGATCTTACATTATCTTCATTATTCATTGTTATAAACATTTTGTGTGCTTCATAAATGGCTGTATTAAATGCTTAAGTATTTGAAGGGTTTGGAAATTGAATTAGATTGTTTGTCACCACTAATTCACCCTCCCCCTCTCTTAGTGATTGTACCTTTAATAATTGGTATCAGATCAGGTCCTTTGGTAAAGGTTTTACAACTTGAAGGAGATCCAAGATATAATATAGGTAGCCATCAAATGCAAGGATGTTTTTCAACTAAGCAAGCACCAATATTCAATAGTTATAATCATGCTTTTTGGAGTGTAAGGATGATGACATACATCATGTCCCTAGGATTTGACACTTGGCAATCTATTGTGGATGGTTATTCTACACCTATTATTCTTCCATCTAATGTTGCAGATAAGATTTTGTTTGAGAATAATTCTAAGGCAATGAATGCTATCACTTATGGTATTTCAGAGATTGAATACACTAAGGTAATCCATTGCATATCTACCAAGGAAATGTGGTGTAAATTGAAGACTATTTGTGAAGGAGATTCAATGGTCAAGTTGGCAAAGTTGTAGACTCATCGAACACAATTTGAGAGTCTTAAGATGAATGAATAAGATTATGTGGCGTCTTTTCTATAGAGAGTTGATGAGATTATGAACATCATCAGAGGTCTTGGAGAGAAGCTTGAAGAAGCTATTGTGATTCAAAAGGTATTAAGGTCTCTCTCTCTTCCCCCAAGTATCTACTGTAGAAGAAATTCATGATCTTACTCAATTGAAGATGGATGAATTGCATGGCATTCTTACTACCTATGAGATGAGAGTTGATGATGATAAACCACCAAAGAAGTAAGCAACATTCAAGACATAAATGAATCCAAAGAAGAATTTTCAAGGTAAGAAACTCAAGGAGCATGACACATATGATATTGATGAAGATGAACTAATTGTTTTGTTTACAAAGAAATTGAAAATAGGGTCAGACAAGTATAAGGGTAAACTACCCTTCAATTGCTTCAATTGTGGAGAGGTAGGACATTTTTTTAATAAGTGCCCTCATAAGCATAAGAAGACTTATGATGAAGAGCATGGTGATGGCCAAGATGAAGACAATAAGACATACAAGTTTGATAAGAGGAAGAAAGGATTTAGAAAGTATGACAACAAGAAAAAGTCTTTCAAGAACAATAAGAGTCTCTACACCAATAAAGATTGCAGCTCATCAAATGAGCGTGAAGCCAGTGCCTTAGAGTATGATCACAAAGATGATGGTCTTGTTGAAGATGAAGCCCTTTTCATGGCTGAGGAAAGAAGTTGCTCATATCAAAAGGAGTCTACTTGGAGTGATTTAGATGATGATAAAGATGAGGTGGACTGTGAGATTTAATTGATAAATGCTTTATAAGAATTGAAGATTGAGAAGAAGGTCAATAAGAAGATGAAATATAAACTTAAAGATTATGAAGATAAATTATGTATCTTTTAGGCAAGAATGAATGAAGACACCTAGGAGCATGAAGATCAGTCAAGCATATCAGTTGTCAATTGAAAATCCTGTCTACAAACCTGAAAGCTAAAAAAGATGAATGTTCAAGGTATGTAATTGAAAATGAGTCATTAAAAGCTGAGTTAGAGAAGACATCTAGTAATATGAAATCATTTATAAGATTTAAAAAGAGCTCAAGTGATTTAGACAATATTTTGGGTGGACAAAAGCATGCAAGTGATAGAACTGGTCTTGGGTACAAAGAAGAACCAAAAAATACAACTCAATACAAAATGAAGACTAATGTAAATCAGATCTTAGAGGTCAATCATCATTCAATGGTTACCGTTACACATGTAACCAATTTGGGCATAAATCTAGAGAATACAAGAGAACTTTTAGAAATCAGTTTGCATGGAACTATGATGGAGGTCATTAGTCAAAAGGTAAGTCTTATTCAAAAGGAGTAGTTTGTTTCAATTGTCAAAATAATGGACATATTGCAAGATTTTGTTCTAATCATGAAAGGCAGGATAAGCTTCTTGAAAAAGGTATAGTGTGCTTCAACTATCAACAAAGAGGTCACACTTCTAGATTCTACAAGAAAATGCCTACAAGATAGAATAGGTTTAATTAGGATCCTATAGTGTAAGAAAAAAGGCAAGTTAACTCATGGAAACCAAAAGTGGTATGTGTGAGTCACGATGAGCCTACAGGTCCAAGTAATCTATTTGTTGTGGTGGAGAATGATACAGAAGTTAGAGAGTGCCAAGAGATCTCATTGTCTACTCATGTTGTGAATGAAGAGACCAAGATCAAGGAGAAGACCAAGGTGTTGGTTGAGGCTAGTTTTGAGGTGTGTTGTTAATACAGTCTTAAAAGAGAAGGATAATGTTTTAGTGGATGAGCAAGTTGTTTCTCTTGAGCCAAAGAAGAAGAAAAACTATCAGTATCAAATGACCAAGGAGGAGAAGGAATATGAGGAGTTGTGGAAAATTCCTAGTTTCACATTGTTCTAAGGAACCATGTGAAGCAGGGTGTTTTTGCCTATACTTCTCATGAGACATCTTTTCTTATGGAGAAGAAAGTATGTGTGCTCAAGGTATATTTAGGGACTTTGGTCTTAAAGTTGGAGTAGTTTGCAAGGTCAAATTAAAGGTTTCTTGATGGCAAAGAAAGATTTGAGAGTTTATAGAGAAAGGTTTGTTGACCTTATTCTAGCATGCTCTAGGTGGTTTTATGGTCTGAAGGTGTGTTGAAGTCAAATTGGAGATTTTTGAGTGCTTTCAATTTTCTTAGTTTTGCCTTAAGGGAAAGTTGGCCTAAAATGGGTTATAGGATGTATGGGTTCCAAAAATTATGGAGGCTTGAATATTTGTCCAAAAATGTGTGATGGTTGTCTCTAGATGTGAAATAAGTTTCAGAGGTAGGTGTTGACTAGAAGGAGGTTAGTTGACACTATTTGTTTTAAGATTATAGAGTTTTGGGCTATGATAAAAAAGTGGCTTGAATATGAATTGAGGTTTGAGGATTATTAATATGTTTAATGGGCCAAATGGGTTTTTAAATCAAGCTTCATAGAGATCTAAAGGTTTATGGTTTTCAAATTATTCATGATTTTGTCAAGATGGAGGCTTAATTGGCTAGTAGATTTGTGAAGGAATTATGTTATAGAGGATGAGATAGGTGATGAAAATTTTTATGCCTAAGAAGGAATATGAGAGTGATCTAGATATGAAGTTTTAGATCCTGAAGGTGTGTCTACTAAAAGTTGTGGTCTCTGTAAGTATCAGGTAGGGCTACAAGGAGACTAGATAGGGCTAGTGTGAAGAAGAGTGCTTTTTAATCAGTTTCTCCAAAATATCATGGTATGAGTGTTTTAATGTGAGTTATCAAGTTGGTCTAGATCATGTTTCATGTTTGGTGAGTGGCATGAAGTTCTGTTGGTGGTCATTGAGGTAGCTTGAGAGAGAAGGTTAGTAAGTCTGTGCGGTGGTTCTTCATGGTGTGTGAAGATCTGAAGATGCTCAAGAGGTGAAATGGGTTAGATATCTTAGAGGGAATCCTTCTCAAAAAATTTTTGGTGAGTTTCATAATATTTTAATGCCTTTTGTGTGTTCTTTCTTCATTGGTTGTAGTGCTTGGTTGGAAAGAGTATTGGCATATAACAAGAGAAAGTTATCAAGGCAAAGAAGAGGTAGGATCAAGGTAGGGGGAGTTTGTAGCATATTTATAAGGTGGTAATCTCCTATTATTGGTCTTTTTAGGTCCTTAGGATTAGTTTGTGCCCACTTTGTCATTGTGTCAAAGGGGGAGAAGGTTCCTATTATGAGAGTGCTTAAAGAGAGAGAAGGAAGGTGAGTTGTATGATGGGTGTTGACATCGATGACAAAGGGGGAGATTGTTGGAGAGTCATCATTGATGTCATAGAGGTGTCCAGGTGAGTGGATGAAGTGTCTTGATAGTCTAAATGTCAATGACAAAGTGTGTAGTGTGTTTATCCTAGTATGCTTAAAGTAGGCTTGGTTGATCTTTAGTTTTGGCATGATTAGGGATGGGTTTAAAGTAATGAACATGTGTGAGGGGTCCTATCAGAAGTGAAGGATGATTGAAGAGATTTTGGAAGTACATGGTATTCATTTGGTTCTTCATTATGTTCATCTTGGTATAGTTGGTTTTGTGATTAAAAAAATCTAAGTAGGCAGTTTGCCAACACCACCATTACCATGTATAGATGAGTTACAAGTTGTTGGTCATACAAGTATGATCACAATAGTCCCAAATTTATTTGGTTTAAATTTTAGGTCATGAGGTTAAGCTTATCTAAAGATATGTGGGTGCAAAGTTGGCCTCTCAGACAGAAGTTCACTAAGTTCCTATACTTAGCCAATCCGTCACTGCACATCATGCAGATATAAATGAACCAACAAGTTTATATATTTAATATAGGTACTCAGAGAGTCAACTAAGGTCAATTTTTTATGGAGATGTTGTCTATAGTGCCAAAAAGGTACCATATAAATTTGGATTTTTGAAGTGATTTCTATCTCAAGTTATAAAGCTTCAAAGTTGCACTTGCAAACTATGATGGGCTAGAGACCGTCAAGTTAAACTACATTGAAGTCTGAGGTCATCTACTCAGTAGATATAATGGTGCACATTAAATCATAGATCTTGATCCAATGGTGCATGTATAAGTCAACATGTCAAAGGTTGCATGCACAGGTGACAAGTGTCACAAGCTCTATAGTCTAGGCAAAGATCAACAGTGAGTCGCGGTTCATACTAACGAAGATCAACGGTGCAGGACAAGTCAAAGAGTCAATAAAGCATATGGGACTCCCAAGTGGATCAATTGCATAAAATTCAATAAAGTGCTTAGAAGGCACACGGGGATGCCAAGTGTCATAATTTTAAGGGTTCTGAGCAAGATCTAATGGTGAGCATTGCAAGATAAAGACCTGGCTAATCTACAAAGATCAACGAAGTGCATTTATCCACAATTGCCATGAAGCACGAGATGAGGTTAAGGTGCTCGATGTTTAACAATAAAGCAAAAGTAAAGTTTAAGATACTTCTAAAGAAGATCAATGGTGCAATTTAAGTGATCCAAGTGAAAAGTATGAGATGTGTTCTAAGTGATCGAGGTTTAACTGTGTCCATTTAGATTTAAATATTTGAATTTAACAAAGGAAAGACCAATGCTCTATTTTTAAGCCATAAATTTTGATTTATGCAGAATTTGATGTTGTAGTAAAAATAAAAGTTGTAGATAACTTCAAGGCACATTTGTAAATATTCATTTGAAGGTCTAAATGTTTGTACAATCAAAGTTATTGAGCTCTAAAGTTGTCTATGTGTCAATCACGCTCTGCAAGTAACCCAAGAAGAGTAATAGAGTTGTTCTTGATGGTATTTTGATGTTTTGAGATGAGCTAACTGTTGGAGAGTGTTGTAGACTCCATGAGGACCATCTATGTGGATTATGAAGGTTTGATCAATTATATTTAGTATGATCAAACGCCCAGAAGGTGATTGTGTGTTCGTTCATGGTCGCTGTGTGTATAGAATGTTGTTTGAGCGAATTGAGATTTAATAAAAGGGTGATGTGATGGTTGTTATCACTTAAGGAGGACCTATATATTGCGTGGCATGGTTCCATGTATTTAAAAGTGTTAATGTGTTCTTAGTTTGCTCAAAGAAGTGTCAAAAAGGTGAATGGGTCTTCATAGGACCTAAAAGGTGACTTAGGCCTCTTTGAAAAAGGGTTGTGATTAAAGGTGACCAATGTTATATGCCTTGAGGGTGAAGGCATGTGTTGTGGTTGACAAGGAAGAAGGTGATCATAATAATCATGAAGACTCTATAAAAGGTGAAACCAAATGTGATGGTTTCAAGGCTTATTGAATAGATGTGAGACTTGAGAGAAGAGGTGTGTGTGAGAGTTATGGAATGAAGGAAAGGGTGTGTGCCCAGTAGAATGGGTTGTAGAGAAAAGCAAGTTGATGATTGTGTGTATGCTCAGTAAGTCATATTTTTGATGTCAAAAATAGTGCTCTTGTAGGTTTGAAGATTTATGAGCGAAAGATAGATGATGTTTGTGTGAGCTTGGTGGTTGATTTGAGAGGCAAATAAAAGTGTGGACTGTGGAGTGTGTAAAGTTGAAGAGACATAATATACATTATATCTCCATTAGATTGGAAGGCAATCAGTGATTAGAAGATGTTCATTTCATAGGTGTTGGGAGGGTGCTCAACATCTAGGTCAGATAGACTTGACCAATAGGTGGTAGAAAAGACTTGATCATCTCATGGGCATGTGCTTCTTGTGAAATAGGTGTTTCACTAAAGCCAGTCAGAAGGGCTTGACCAACAGGTGGTCAGAAGGACTTGATCATCCTAGGGGCAGGTGCTCCTTGTGAAATAGGTGTTTCACTAAATTATGTTCAAAAGGACTTGACCAATCTTATGTTTGTGATCATCTTATTAGACAAGTGGTCCATGTGTTTGTAGGCTTGAGAGCGATTTTTATTTCCTAAGAGGGTTTTCCACATAGATCTTATGTTGTGTGTGTGATATTGCATTATCTTCATTGTTCATTGTTATAAACATATTGTATGCTTCATGAATGGTTGTATTAAATGCTTAAGTGTTTAAAGGGTTTGGAAATTGAATTGGATTGTTTGTCACCACTAATTCACCCCCCCTCTCAGTGATTGTACCTCTAACAAAACCCAGTTTGAATCCATGAAACTACGTAGATTTAATGTTTTTCTTTCACTAGGATTACCTTGATAGTAGATTGCACACTATGACATCCTACACAAATATTTGAAAATCCTCTTCACTGTAGTCCAATGTTCCTTTCCCAGATTTGACATAAATTTTCTCACTACTATTGCATGAGTAATGTTAGGTCTGGTATAGACCCATTTTAATGTACTTCATCTACTTTAATCATACTTTCTTGTTTCCCTGATCCCTTTTAATTTCCATGCCCAAAATATATTTTGCAGCACCAAGATACTTCATATCAAATTAAGACTTAACTTGGCTGATAATTTCATTGTTATTATCAATGAAAAACATGCCATCCACATACAATACTATGATAATAAAATTTTCACCTACTTGTTTAAAATAAACACAAGGATCAACTTTGCTTCTTCTAAGCTGAAGTCCTAACACATACTTGTCAAATTTCTAGTTCCACATTTTATTTTATTGCTTCAATATGCACATAGATGTTTTTAGTGAACACACCAAATCCCCCTCTCCCTTTATCTTAAAACTTTATGGTTGTGTCATGTAGATTTCCTCCTCAAGCTCACCATGTAGAAAATTTATATTTATATTCATTTGTTTTATTTCCAATTCGAAAGTAACAACAATAGCTATAATATATTTAATAAGATGTAATTTAACAATAACAAAAAAAATCCTATCAAAATCAATCCCTTATACTTGAGAGAATTCTTTTGCTACTAGGTGAGCTTTATACTTCTTCGTTCTCCCAACTACATTGTACTTCTTAAACACCCATTTTTTGCGAACATGTTTTTTTCCAAGAGGTAATTTCACCAATATTCATGTTTGATTTTATATAAGGACTCCATTTCTTCATCCATTGCCTTCTTCCAAGACTTAGTTTCTTTTGAAGTGAAATCTTCCTTTACAATATTGGGGTCTTCATTAGTAACAAAACAAATTGATAAAATAAATGTAGAATGAAAATTAAGAGGACCATATGTATCTAGTGTCCTTCTCACCTGATCTAATCTTCTCAAAATTTGAGTTTCTGGTTTTGCATCTTTTGGTTCCTCTTCCTCATCTTCATCTGAATCTTCAACTTGCAACTCCCGCTTTGGTTCATCTTCTACAATTTTTTCGGATTCACATACTTTTTCTCCCTCTTCTTCTTCAAATTGAATATATTTAGGGTCATCTTTTAGTTATCCTTCTTGTTTTAGAACCCTTTTTACCTCTCTAAATATAACATTGTGACTATAAACAATCTTCTTCATTTAAGTGTTCCATAGTTTATATCCCTTCACACCAATACCATAACCAATAAAGATGCTCTTTGTTGATTTGTTGTCCAATTTAGTCACTTTTTCATTATATATATATATATATATATATATATATATATATATATATCATAACAAAAAATTATAAGATGTTTGAGAGAGGGGCTTTTACCAGTCCTTGTTTCTTATGGAGTTTTATTTACTAGGGTTAATATGGGTGATATATTAATCAAATGACAAGCAACTGTGACTGCTTTTGCCCAAAACTTTCTTTATAATCTTGCACCATTGAACATGCTTATCACCTTATGCATCAAAGTCATATTTATTCTTTTTGTAACTCCATTCTATTGTGGTGCATATGGAGTTATTTTTGACTTTATATTCTTCAATTTTTATATAATCGTTCGAAAACATTCCAGCAATATTCTCCGCCATTGTCACTCCTCAAGGCCTTAATCTTTTTCTCTTTCTAGTTTGCAACAAGAGCCTTAAACTCCTTAAATCTATTGAAAACCTCAAATTTAGCCATGATACAATAAACCAAAGTTTTTCCTCAAGGTTTCATTTATAAAAGAAACATAATACATATATTTTCCTGTCGATGGAACCTTCATAGGTCTAAACACATCACTATGCACTAAATTTAAAATCCCTTTTGATTTTATAGTACTATCGAGAAAGTTCACCTAAATTTGCTTATCAAACACACAATACTCACGTAAATCAAAGTCGAATAGGGAGTCAAACATTCTTTCAACCATACCTTTAGATTTTAATGCTCAAAGGCTTTTCTCTCCTATGTGTCCCATCTTTTGATGTCCTAACATTGTTCCCTTTGCAAGAGATGTAAGAGCCCAATCTAAAATATCATTCACCACATGAACCACATAACTATTACATTCATCGCTTACATTGCTTGCCTCAATATTGAACAACATTCCTATATAGACTCCTCTTACAAGAACCATTGCTGCACGAATCATGTTGCAATTATCTTAGTTAAATACTATCTGCACACCCACATCATTGATCTTATTTATAGTTGTTAGGTTTCTAGTCAAAATAGATATGTACATAACACGAGGGAGAGTTTTAATCCTTCCATATTTAAACCTCAACTTGATTTTCCATCAACCTATGATCTTATAGGTTGAGTTGTCTCCTAAGAAGACATCACCTTCGTTGATCTTTTCATATTCACATAACTACTCCCTGTGAGGGGTCATATGAAAATAGGTTGCTGAAGCAATCGTACACTATCACATGCATGCAAGCTTGAGGTTGTCAAGAATTAATTTTTTGAGTATTCACTAGATGGATTTACTTCTACAAACTAGGAATCTGACTTACCCTTTTTAACCTTTATAGATTTGCAGTGTTTTTTAGAATGCCCTGTTTTACCACAATTCCAACATTTTCTCTTATCTTTTGTTGTAGTCTTTGATTTTCTTCTAGATTCAGACTATCCCAACTTGATATTAGTTATTTATTGGGAATGACTTCTCACAAACAATACATCATTTGTTTGATAATGCTCAACATATTTTCCCTTCATTTTTTTTGATAATAAGGCTCTCACCATACCCTCAATTTTTAATGTCGATGCAGTAGTAGTTATTGGCACAAGTAAATTATCCCAAGAGTCAGGTAGAGAACGAAACAAAGCAATACACTTTTCTTCTTCTTCCATTTTAATTTCAACAGAAAGTAATTAACTTACCATAGTATTGAAAGCATTTAGATGTTCAACAACAAGTCACCGTCATTCATTTTCAGCGAATACAACTTCTTTTGGAGAAAAATTTATCTGTTCACTAGAGACTTTGTCCAATACAAAATCTCCACCTTCTTCCATAGTTTTTTAGAAGTTTTCTCCATCGAGACATTCAACAAAACTGAATCAGATAGATACAATTTTATTGAACTCTTTGCCTTCCTATCAATCTTTTCCCAATCTTTTACCTCTATACTACAAGTTGCACTCTTGATACAACAACCCACTAATCTATATCCATAAGAAGATCTTCCATCTTGACCTTCCACATCTCAAAATGTTGACCATTAAAATTTTTAATCTCTATAATTGTGCTTCTCATCATTCTCCTTTACTTGAAAAAAATTCTCACATGTAGAACTCCCACTCAAACAACAATTTATCACAAGTTAAAGAAACCCCAACTCTGCATACAAAGCTAAAACCTAGCTCTGATATCAAATGAAGAGAAACAATACCAAAATGAGAGAAAAAATACTAACAAAATCCTCAAGTTAACAGAAAAATGACATTCATACAAGATTACGTAGTTCATACAATTTCATCTGAGAAAATCGCTTTAGATAATAAACCCAATACACAATCTTTTATTGTATTAACTCAACTATTTATAATAGAATAATGTACTTTCAAATTATATTTTTCCCTTATTGTATGTGCAAGTATATATAGACACATCAATAGGTAATTGTCAAAGCGGTATTACAATACTATGGATACCAAAACTATGGGTTATATAAGACAAGGGCTAAAACCACCAAAATACAAGCCAATATGGTTCCAAATATTTATTACAGTATCGTAAAGTGTAAGTCATAGAAAATATACAACATATTTCCAATAGTATCGAAAGGGTTGTAGCCTAATTAGTGTAGATGATGGTACGATAAGATTGTCATGCTGTACTCTGATGTATAAATTCTAGAAGATACCAAAAAGGATAATGTGTCTCTCATGCCATGCACCAAGATACAAATCCTAAAAGATACTAAAAAGGATAATGCGTTTGTCACACCATGCACTAAAGCACAAAACCCAAAAGATATTAAAAGGGATGACACTGAACTCATAACGTTGGCAGAATGAATAACCTATAACTCAATCATTCACATCAAGTCGAAAAAGATCGATTATTTGTATACCAGTCCCCCCAAAAAAAAGTTTATCCTTAACTAAATTAAAAAATAAAAAATTAAAAAAAAAAACAAAGGAAAAAAAAGGGAAAAAAAACAAACACTTAAAAAAGGAAAGTATAGATTTGCATGTAATACTCGCAAAAAATTAAGTAGTAATACATAAGGGTTTAAGCATACGCATTGTTCAGAGTGAAACCCTAAGATTTGAATCTGAGGATCTGTTGCAAGGGTTTTGAGTTTTTTTTTTCTATTTTTTTTAAAGTTTGAATTGAAATTTTAATGGCGAGGGATAGTTGTCTAAATCGCGTGGCTTATGGTGCTGCAGCCGGAGGTGCAATTGGCGGTGCCCTCGGTAATAAATAATCCATCTTTACTCATTTACACACTTATTTTGAATGTTAATGACCGGCATTTATATCTCTGTTGCTGGGTTCCAAATGCAAAACCCTAACTTACTGATAAAAATCCCTTCTTTAAAACTTTGAATCAAAATGTTAGTTTTTGAAATTTTATTCATTCGCATGTGGATGTGTATTATGTGTGTATATATGTTTTTTTCCTATATCACAGTAGCAGAAAACCTTTAAATTTAGAAACCAATTGTTTTTGGGCTGTATGTGGTAAAATATTGTTATTTTTTAGAGAGTGTGGGTCAATTTTGAACCACTGTCATCTAACCTATGTTACAAGAATCGAGAAACAAGGAAGCTTGTGCGCAACGTGACAAGAAAGTTGCAGATAAGAAAATTGTATTTTTAAATTCATACAAAATTTACACAAAATTTAATATTTTAATTCTAAAATAAAATATTTTATTATTTTAACCTTTAAAATTTAAAATGTTTAAGAACATTAAAATATATTTTTTCTTTAAAACAGTCAGCAAAGGCTGCAATGGTGCAGAGACGTGGATTCCGTCCGTCTATGTTTCAGCCCGGGCAACGGCGCTGAACCGTAGCGTTTTTTGCTACAGCACATCTAACCTCAGTTGACCTTAAATTGAAAATTCAGCACGAAGGAACTTCTACATCATGCTTCGGGAGCTTTGGTTGGAAATAATTCTATTTGTTGTTATTTCATATTAAATACATACTGAAGTTTCTTTGCGCGAATGCATTACACCTTTTCTTAACCTCTCAAATTTAGTTTTTTAGTAACATGGCTTCTACCGGCTACATTTGTGTATTAATTAAAGTGAGGTTCTGGCTGTCTTTTCTAATTTAAATTTTTCATAAGAGTCTGCTGGTTACAAGTGCATTGTGATTGAATTTAATTTTTTTGTGGACAGGTGCTGTATATGGGACTTATGAGGCATTCAGAGAGAAGGTGCCGTCTCTGGCTCTATTCTATACTGTAATTCAATAATTTTAGAAAGAAAAATCAAAATGTTTTTGTTAGAAAACATCTATTTTGCTGCAAGTTTTTAAGAGGCAATGTAGATTGGATTATATTCGAGGTCTTGCCTCCTAGCTGTAACTGAAATGCATTGAAAAGTGCAATTCAGTAGCTTAATGAAATTGCTGGGTTTCTTGCACAGCAATGGACAAAAGCTATTTCCTTTAAGTTCTCATTTTACTTTTAGCACCTCAGGTTTGTCAGATATAACACTTTGTTTTGCTCACATGTGCTTGCACATGCATATGACTCAAGATTTCCTTTTAAGCAAGTTAAGAAGTTACTTCTTTTGACAACTTTTGCTGTATGGGTTGAATATTTTACTGAGAAATATAAGTGTTTTTGATAAACCCAGGGAGATTCATGCCTAATCAGAAATGGGTAAATAAGTTTGTTACATGAATTGTCTGACCACAATCATACATCATATGGATCACGTGCTACATGAAATGTGTAGGAGAGCTGGTGTAATTTTGTTGGTGGCCACCCAATAGAATTACACAGATCACACATGAAAACATTTGAGACAACCATTGTAATGTTTTTTAGCGATGGCATATAGTTGCTTAGTTTTCCTTGTAGATGATAAATCATGTCAACTTTGAGATTTTGCTGGGGATTGTGGAAGGTAAATAACTTATAAGGCATTTCATACTCCAAAATCTTTTGCTAATGGGGAAAGAGGCTAGAGGTTGAAAAGCCCAAAGCAGTGGAATAGATTCATCATACCTCCCCCATGTTGTTTTGGTACTGGTACTGGCATGGGTATGGGTATGTTTTGGAAAGCAGAAACGCCATTTTTCAAAAACCTTGATTAGGAAACGCCATTTTTCCTGCGACACAGTTCCTCTCCCCTACTAACAGATTCTTAGAGGTGCTTGTGTGCTAAGTGCACCCCATGGCTTGTGAGTAGTACCAACATACACGAGGAAGATTGCCAATAGTGTTTAATAACTACTCATTGGGCTCGTCTTGAAGTGACTTAAAATACACGGTCAAATCCAACAAAGATTAAAAATCTAACCAAATAATTGGGTATTATCCCACTTTTACAATGTACTGTTTGCCTATCTGCCACCTTCACACTCATTCTTGTTTTACTTGGTTGCTTCTGTTTAGTAAATTGCAAGCCTTCAACTGCAATAACTAGCAGAATTTCAATTATTTTAAATGTTCAGAATGGAGGTATCCTGCGATGTGACAGTGTATTTGTAAGACCATAAAAATCTGCAGGAAAAATGGGAATAAAAAAAAATCATTGAATGATGATACACCAGAAACTATGTAGAGTTTTCTGTTGGTGTATGATATGCATGTGTTTGGTTAAACTGTGAGAAAGTGGTGCCCTGTTAAGCTGTCCTACAACCTTTTGAACCTGAGCCCGTTGGCTGACCTAGACATGGCTGGTCTGCACCCAAATGAAGCCATTTTGGCACTCAACCAGGAATAAAACATGAAGTGAAGAGGAATAACTATCCCTCACTATTGCACATTTTCCATGTTTTCAGCCTATAAGATTATAGAACTTGTACCCTTCATTAAAAATCACAGTAATTGATAAAAGAATGTGGGAATCTTGTTTTGTAACATATTTTGCATTTTTTCCATTCTTACTAAGATAGATTTGTGGGAAACAAGGAGGAAGATCAACATTGTTTTTTAAAGTGGAGACTGTTTCTCTTTATATGATAGAATAAGGACTAATGCTATGGAGGAGCACATCTGCATTTTTGGATAGAGAATCACCTAGGTCTGTGTAGATACAATTATTCCTTTCCTAGAATTTATTGTAGACTAGACACCTAAAAATAAAATGCTCCTCAATGTCTACTTCCTTGAGGTAACAGATGAAAACATGTCATTGCACGGAATGTGGAAGCCTGTCTTAACCTGTAATTTGTGGGAGCACACTGATAGCTTGCCAAGTGGATTATTCAAACCGTGTGAACATTGATGTTGGAGCTAGTGAGGTCGAATGATGGCGCCATTCACATTTTTTAAGAAATTCAACATACAATTCCAGCTTTGGGTTTGAGAGGCTGTGGAGAAGCCTAAGTTACCTGATTTCTTTGTTAGTATATGTCTTCTTTGACATCCTTATTGATGATCTCCTTTGAGGGAAGAATGTAATGAGGGTCATCCAAGAAGTATTTGAAAGAAAGAAGTTGATACATAGAGATGTTGATAGATTGGAGGGGCAAACTAGTCATGGAGTTAATCTTGTTCCTTAGGAAAGAAATAAGATACACTTCATGACTGATAATGATGTAAGTTTGTCAGTATGTCTTGGGAGGAGGTATAAATGGAAGCTAAGAAGACTTAGTCTTGTTCTTGTTATGTGTAGAAAATTATCTTTAACAAGAGACTTGCCCCTACTGGTGTTGTAAGGGAGTTGACCTAGTGAAATGTCAATGAGGGAGTTGGGCAATAATAGTTTTCTGTAGGTTCATGAACATTTACCATCAAACAAAGAAAATCTATTGGTGACAAGCCAAATGTGGATAATAATAAATCAACTTATGGCCAATGTTTTAAAGTTACTTTCAAGGAGGTAGATATGTTTGTTAGGACATTTACATAGGTAATCTATAGAAGATCTATAAATGGCAAAGTTTGATATTATTGTTTTCATAAGAACTATTACATCATTAAATGCCCTAATAGATTCTTCTTATTCTTTAAAGCTTAAATAAGCTTTTCTCATAGTATGGGACCTAATTGGTTCAATTGACTTTTCTACTTGACATTCACAAACATAAGTAACTAATAATATTGACTAACATATTATCTCTTAACAACAAAGTGGTTGTTTCACCAGGAGATGCATGCCCCAAACTAACTAATAACATTTATTAAATTAAATACAACCTTGGATCACAAGACCCAACAAACCCCTCTTGATCCAGAGGGGACCAAAAGATGCTTGAAGCAACATATCTCTGAAGCCATCCAACAATATCTGTCACAACTTGCCAATTGGCCCCTTGTATATCTGATATTGATCAACCTGTGTCGACACGTCTATTGCAATTGCAACTTGATCTCTTTGTGCCCTATGCCCTATGGCACTCTTTGACATGAAGATGAGCTTCATCTTGGGCATACTCATCACCTCTAATCATCCGTATTTGTACTGCAATATGAGCATCATCATGGGAAAAATCAACCATAGTGATCCTTGTTTCAATGATAATTTCGTACCTCCGTATGGTGCATCTTACTTGATGCCCAACAACTCTAACAGATTTGCAAATGCCACTGGTGCTTACAACCCTTGTCAGCTATACAATCATCGAAGATTGATCGAAAACCAAAACAATAGCTTCCCCCTATCAGATGAGAGGTGAGAAGTCTATGCAGCAAAAAACGACCAGATAGCTGGTCTGCTCCTCATCTCAAAGGCTAAAAAAAACTGAGAAAACTACTAACAAGTAGAAAAAACTCAAACAAAAATTGCCAGTACATCACTTTCCCTATCTTTAAGTTAGCAACATACTCAAGATGAGAGGGTCTCTGACTCAGTTACCCTGATTGATCTTGATGGACCTGTAGCCCACAAAATACTGTTGCGAATTTTGATGGTACCGAAATCAGAAAGGTATGGAATTACATCCATTTTTATCATATAGAAAGTTCCCATTGTCAAACACAACATATAAAAGGGCATCAAATACAATAAAAAATGCACTTGTTTTATATTAAAATGCTTTATTTCTCCCAACAAATTGATTATTCTGATGGACCTAGAATGGGCAAAAACCTATAAAACAAGTGGTTATATACCACCTCTTTGAGAAAAGGAAAAAATGCCAAAAATCTCTTGTGCATTGGCTATAACACTAAAAATTTACAGGATTTTTAAAATTCTCTTTGCACTCTATAGGAATGGACCTCTTGACCTTCTATAAACTCTGAGTCTTAGAAACCAACTCTTTCAACTAATTCTTTTTCATAACTACTTGATACATAAAATGAAAGACTTTATATAATGCCCACTTGTACACCAGTCCTTTGATATTTTGCACTCAAATTGAAAAAACAATTAGCAAGACTTGACCCTTTGACCTATAGTCTATTAATGCCTTCATTGTTCAACAATACCAACTCAGTTATGCATGTATCTTCTATTGAAAATCACCAACACTGAAACATTTAATGTCTTCAAAATAATTCATCCAAAATGAACAAAAAAAAATTATACCCAGCAACCAATCTCATGCATTGTTTTGACCTGTATCAACACATATAATTTAATATTAATGTCATTCATCTGCCTTTGAGCACCTTTTTTCAGAGTTTGAATGAATTCAATACTTTTGCAGATGTAAATGCCTAATGTTTTGCCAGGTCCAACACTTGATAATCACGCTTTCTTTAAACTGGGACTCATGCCTTCTTTGGGAAGAGATATAGTTTAATAATTTTACAGCTATTTGTCACTGCATCTATTTGTCACGCCCCAGCAGCAGAATAATTTTGCTCCTATTTGTCACGCCCCAGCAGCACAATAATTTTGCACCTATTTGTAATGCCTCAGCAGCAGGATAAATCATGCCTATTTGTTATGTCCCAGCAGGATAAATCATGCCTATTTGTCACGTCCCAAAAGCAGGATATTTCATGCCTGATACAAATTTGCAGTTTTTAACTTCCAACACCTCCCTCATTAGACACAGAATTAATGCCCTTGGACTCCAATGCTTTGGATCAGATGTTCACACGCCCATCACAGACTTTATAGACCCATACAGCTTTTATTTTCATGCCTTCATACTTAGCATAAGTATGATTAAAAGAATACAAAAGAAATGTTGAGAATGCCATACACTTTCAGCAAAGTGAGAATACCCTGTAATAACCCCGATATTATAATTCGTGCAAATACACTCACAAGGTAATAACCCAAACTCAACACTCATGAAAATGTACTCAAATCTGATATACTTTCCCAAATCCCACACATGGATTGACATGCATACACATTTATGTTAACTGACAAATTATAGAACATATATGATATGAAATGCAAAACTGATCATGGACGCTAGACCAGTCCGAGAGCAAATACAAAATATAATTGTTACAAGAGATATGAAACCACACACTGAACCAACTACTAAGAATAATTGCAAAACACTCTGGATGTTGAAAGTTAAACAGATCTTTGACATGTAAATGCAAAACTCAAAATCTTGCAAACACACACATGCATTGAACATACTGAATCTGAAACTTCATGAACATCCGATGCAACCTCTGAATGAGATTACCCTCATGAACCAAAGGGTTTTCGTCCTCTGATTCAATAACCAATGGGTTTCCGTCCATTGATCACCAAGAACCCAAGGGGTTTCGTCCTCGAATCCTGTTGTTGAAGCACAAGTGCAACAATCTGTATAAATTGGTTGTAATGGCAAAGATCCCAAATTGATAAAGTCGCATGTCTTAAATAAGATTTGGGCCACAAATCTAACCGTCCCAAATAGAATATTTCCATATTCTATCTCTATCATAGGCAATAGAAAGTTTTCTTTTTATACATTTCTAATTTTACCCACAAAGATTCTCCACTCCTTGATTTGGGGAGACATGAGTTGGAAAAAACAATAGTTTTTATCTTATTCCACTTGCCATAATTCACTTAACTCCTGCTTTTTCCTTCTTTGGTTTCTATTTCCAAACTTTCCCAAATTTGACCCACTTATAAAATGGTAAGTTTCCTTGGAACCCACATCAATATCCTCTTCTAGAAAGCAATGCTCCATTTGGAAAGTTTCCTTAGGAACTCAACATTACTCCACCTAGAAAACCACGCCCCACTTGTGCAATAAAATAATAATATTTAATGGCTCATTTTTCAAAAATATGAATTATGGTGGACCACACAATATTAAATAATTATTACTTAATTATTTAATTAGTTCTTAGGAATTATGAGAATGGAGCAATTTAGCCACCCTTTAGATTTTTCATGACAAATTCTCCTTTCCCATAATTGCTTGTCCTCAAGCTATTGCAAACCATAATGCTCAAGAATCATTGTGCCCAAGTGTTGAATCAAACTGTAGTGCCCATGTAATCTAGCATCTGTCCCTGTCAAGTGAGCCAACTTTTGTCAAAGATTATGGCAAGATATATGTGGCCCAACATTTCCAACACCCTTGTGCCACTCATGTGATTCGATCATCCCTGTGAAAATCTCTTAACCCCATGTGGATAAATGTCAAGTAAAGGTGCATGACTCAAAAAAACATGAATGCAAACCTTCAGAAGATCCCTGATGCGAGGCATGATTTCACATCCTTGATTTGATTTAAGCAATGGAAATTTGATTGTACCAGGCCCTTTACTTTGAATTTTGCCAAGATCCCAAACAAATATCCAGAACTTCCCACCTTGTGTCTACTGCACCACTTTGATAAACATCTGAACTTCCACAACTAGGTTAGCATTCATAACATATTTAACAACCATGATTGTGAATTTATCACAATATTTACCTTGTTTATGCCTAAATATATCTCCTGGATCCCATAATATGATGTGTAGGCTGCTTTGAACAAAAAGATCTATTGCTCCAACCATGGAATCCTTTTATCATTCACCATATTTCCCTTAAGTTCAACTAAGGTCAATTCAGATTCCTTTCTTATTCCTTTGTATGGCATAATGAAATCATGAGCAACAATGATGTTGAACTCAGAATTTCTATCTTGTAAATATTTCAACATACCATCTAGAAACCACATCATTGTGTATTGACAAGTTTGAGCCAAAGGATCTAAATGCACTCTTTTACCCTCCTTAGAATGATGACAAAACTGAAATATATTGGTTCTATCATTCCCATATCTTGATATGAAACTGTGAGAGTGCTTACCAAACACCTTATACATATCGGATTGGATGATGGCCGGTGCATTGCTGAGTCTCAATGGTGTAACCAAAATCTCAAAGCATCTTCATTGAACCCAAAAAATAGTCCCCTGAATATATTCTATTCTCCTCCATGTCTGATGATATCCACACTTCAATTTTTTCCTTGAACAATACTCATCACCATGTAGCTTATCAATCAACTCTTCTTTGTACATGCTGGGATGGTGGTATGGAGTGATCATGATAGTCATAGAGCCTGATTCCACTATCATGATGATTCTTTTATCTAGTGGTAACCTTGGAGGCAAGTCACTAAACACCATACTATGCTTGTTAAGAAATTTACCAATATTATATGTACATTCCTTACAAGGTATCAACAAACCAATTGTTTCCTAAACAACTCGTCCATTGAGAGAAGATCTCAACATTATTGTAACCATTTGTGGTGATCCATGAGAATTTTTTCTAAACATCACATCTTTTATTTCAAATTTAAACTTGAGATCCATGGAATTATGTGAGAAATAACCATTGAAATGAAACCATTGCATCCCATAAATTGTGTTAGTTCTTCACAATCCCACAACAAATGAATCATCACATACCTCATGATATTGGAGCTCACTCACCCAAAATTTCAAACTATTATGAGATGCTTTCACCCTATTTCTTTCATAAGCTAAGCATTGTCTGAAAATGGCCACAACATGCATGATGGCCGAGCTTTCCTTGTTTGATTCTTCCACCTCCCAAGTTTCAAAATTTATGGGATGCCCTTTTGAACTAATACCATTCCAAGTTCTTCTCCTGAAGCATCATATTCTACAACAAAAAGAAGTGAGAAATCTTAAATAACAAGAACTTGACATGAACTTATTACCTCATTTGATCTTCCAAAAGTGGTTGAATAATCTTCTTCCTTGGATTCCAATTTCATAGTGAACTCTCCCATAAAATGCACACCATGCAAGATCCAAGTTTTGTTGATTCCTTCAAGACTCATGATGTAGACCTTTTGTTCACCAAAAAGAATGACTAATTGTATTTCCTTCATGATGCTAAGAATTTGCAGTATCTCCTCCTTCATGAATCTTGCAACTTGCTTGTAGCTTGATACCTAAAGCACCACAACAAACTTAGTCACAAAATTTTGAACATTAAAAAGACACTTGATTTGCTTACCCACATCTAGCATCAAGATTCCCATAGAGACTATCTTGATTTGTTCATCATCCACGATCTTGTTTTCCCACAAATGATCTATAACCCTTGAACATGGATCCTTCATAATGTGGTTAGAGAACACAACAAACTCAAGTGTTTCCTCATGGACTTCCCTTCATTCCAAATGCAAAATGCGGAGAACTCAAGAGTAATACCAATGCCTCTATCTACTTTTACTCTTAAAATTTACTTGGATCCCATTTGAAAACACAATGTGGAATGCAAAACAAAGAGTCCTTATGCCCTATACTGCAAGTTGTGCTTCTCACTCTATCACCCTTTGGTGCATTCTTTCCATGATGAAGAAAATTTTGTAGTGGCACAAGAGGAAACAATAAATGATCATTATGCTCATACCTTAGGCTGTCAATACTGATCTCGTCCACCTTTGATAAGGGAGGAATTATTGAGCTACCGGCAACATCTCTATCCTTGCAATTCATAATATCTCCTTCAAATGCATATCCATTCACCATGATATTCTGTTAACCAATCATTACCTTACCCTTTGAAAGTTTGGAGGTTAGTTACTGTTCATCTTGAATCCTTTGCATCTATCAAGTAGATTTTCTTCTTTGACTACATCACCCATTGGTTGACACATGCAATCGTTAGAAGATAACAAAACCTCTTCTACTACTAGAGAAGGTTTGCCTTTACTCTGTATGTTAAATTTGACCAAAACACTCGGATCCCACACCATTAAGTATGAGACGTCTTGATGTTGAGAGAAAGGATCTCCCTTCCACTTTGTACCCTAACTTTTTTCCGTCTTGTTAGAATACTTCTCATCATGACATAAATTTTATAATGACATCATATGCAACAAATCCTTGCTCCTACCAATCCTTATTTCTCAAGTTGCAATCCAAGAAGCAATCAAAATGTTTACCTTTATTAGCTGATTTGAAAGTCTTTGAGGGATTTCTAGTAGTAGTAGTATCACCCTTCTCACCATCAATAGAATAAGTCTCAATTGGGGCATCCTTCCCAAAATCATGCTCATCAACATGGTTATATGGTAGGCCATTCTCATACAACCTTGGCTCTTCCTTGACTTCTTCAAGACAAACATTATGTGTAAATTTAACTTTAGAAATTAATGAAATGTTTTCACAATCCTTACCTTTGAATTTTTGAAGGTGTTGTTTTCTATGAGTGGCTATCAACTTAGCTCTTTCCATCCATTCATCACACCTTTTTTAGGTCTTCATGACATCCTTTATGCTTTTATGCAATGTGGTTGGTTTATTTTCAACCACATTTTCTGGTTCCATTCTTTCCTTCCTCTGCAAGAAACATTTCTCGTCAAATCTTCTATGGTAGATTCATCCAAGCCTTGCACTCTTTCGTATTCTTGTAAGATTGTTTTCTCCTCCTTGTGTGCACTTAGATGCACAACCTCTTGAGACTCTGGGTCTACTTTTTCTTCTTTCTTCTGCAAGAAACATTTTTCTGCAAAATCTTTTTCTGGAATGATCCCTGCAACAACTAAGTACTCATGAAAGGACATGGTTGCCTTAATGTCTTCAGAAAGACTATGATACTCTTTATATTTACTATCAAACTTAGAAATTATGGAATTTACTATTTCTTCTTTTGTTTCTTTTGGTAAAAACCTGGGTTGTGTAAGCTCAAGAAATTTCAGGAATCCTCCCATGATTCACTCTGCAGGCTGGCAAGATCAAGGCTCTGATACCTCTGTAGTAACCCTAATATTATAATTCATGCAAATGCACTCGCAAGGTAATAACCCAAAATCAACACTTATGCAAATGTTCTCATTTGATATACTTTTCCAAATCCCACACATGCATTGACATGCATACACTTTTATGTTAACTGACAAATTATAGACATATATGATATGAAATGCAAAACTGCTCATGGATGCTAGACCAGTCCGGGAGCAAATACGATATATAACTATTACAAGAGAAATGAAACCACACACTGAACCAACTACTAAGAATAATCACAAAACACTCTGAATGTTGAAAGTTAAACAGATCTTTGACATGTAAATGCAAAACTCAAAATCTTGCAAACCCACACATGCATTGAACATATTGAGTCTGAAACTTCATGAAGCTTTGATGCAACCTCTGAATGAGATCACCCTCATGAACCAAAAGGTTTTTGTCCTCTGATTCAACAACCAATGGGTTTTTGTCGATTGATCACCAAGAACCCAAGGGGTTTCGTCCTCGAATCTTGTTGTTGAAGCACAAGTGCAACGATCTGTATAAATTGGTTGTAATGGCAAAGATCCCAAATTGATAAAGCTGCCTGTCTTAAATAAGATTTGGGCCACAAATCTAAACGTCCCAAATAGAATATTTTCATATTCTATCTCTATCATAGGCAATAGAAAGTTTTCTTTTTATACATTTCTAATTTTACCCACAAAGATTCTCCACTCCTTGATTTGGGGAGACATGAGTTGGAAAAAGCAATAGTTTTCATCTTTTTCCACTTGCCATAATTCATTTAACTCTTGCTTTTTCCTTATTTTGTTTCTATTCTCAAACTTTTCCAAATTTGACCCACTTATAAAATAGCAAGTTTCCTTGGAACCCCCATCAATATTCTCTCCTAGAAAGTAACGCACCATTTGGAAAGTTTCCTTAGAAACTCAACATTAATTCCACCTAGAAAACCACGCCTCACTTGTGCAATAAAATAATAATATTTAATATTTAATGCCCCATTCTTAGAAAATATGAATTACGGTGGACCACACAATATAAAATAATTATTTCTTAATTATTTAATTAGTTCCCCAGAATTATGGGAATGAAGCAATCTGGCCACCCTTTAGATTTTTGGGAAACGGGACATGCCTTACCCAAATAATTTTTTTGAATCCTCTATCTATCATGAGCTTCAGGTAGCCAAAAAAACAGTCATCACTCCCTTCTTTGCATTGAAAACATGTCTTTTCAGGGCATTATGCAATTTGCTCTACATTTGCTCCTAATTTTGTCTTTAAAATTTTCTAAAAATAAAAACATTCAGGCAAAATAAAAAAAATAATGTATATTTCAACAACTTCATCTTTCTTTTTCACGGGTCCATACGGCTTCATCACAAATCCATTGCCATTGGCTTTGATACCATTGTTAGGACATTTACACAAGTAATCTATAAGATCTATAATTGGCAGAGTGCGATATTATTTTCCTCATACAAATTATTACAGCATTAAATGCTTGGATATATTCTTTTCATTCTTTAAAGCTTAAACAAGCTTTTCTCATAGTACTGGTCCCAACGGGCTCAACTAACTTTTCTACCCAACACCCACTAATGTAAGTAGCCAATAATATTGACTAACACATTAACTCTAACAATGAAGGGGGTGTCTCATTAGGAGATGCATGCACCGAACTGACTAATGATATTTATTAAATTAAATACAACCTTGGATCACAAGACCTGACATTGTTTGCCCAATCCCATTGTAACTTATGGAGATTATATGAGGCAGATTGATTTTGATGCCACATCAATCCCGAACAGCATAAGAACGATTCTTTTTCTGAGTTACAGTTGATGTTACTGAAAATGCAAAGGCCAAATCTATATTTGAGCTGCTCTCCCAATGTGCAATTTGTTTTTGTTCCTTGGAGGAATACCTTTCTATAATAATCTTGTAATTTGGACCAAAAAGGAGAGGAGGGGGTAAATTTCAATGCTGTATTTTGACTTTTGAGATGAACCTGCCTTGGAGATTGTCTTTAGGTATACATTGCTTCCATTTGTGCATCCCTAAACTCTTTTTTCGGGGGTAATTAAATTTCTTATGGCTTTTCATTTCTTTACTAAATCATGAAACATGTTTTGATATTTAGGTTGCTTTATGATAAAATCTTTTTGTATCTTATTTTCTGATATAAGCAGACCTTGATTTGTTATTCAAGGTGTTGTATATATTAGGGCCTTGAGGACATCAATATAATTCCTCTTCTTCACTGTTTGTGCGTTAGCTATTGCTTAGGGATCAGCTGGACTGGACATAGAGATGCATTTGATCTGTCATAGAGATGATAAATTTAGTATCAACTTGTAAACCACGAAAGCTGTTTTCTTTCTTAAAATCAGAAACAAATTTGATTTTCTGGTCAGGAATGAAAGGTAGGAGTTTTAGCTATGCAATAAAATATGCTCTCTGACTTTGTGAATCATGTTAAAGGTAGTCAACAGTTCACTATTCACCATTTTCCTTGAAATGTAGGGTGTTGGCATTTGCAGGTGGAATGAATTTTGCCATCATTATGTGATTGGGAGTTGTTTTGTGCCAGTGGTATTTTACCTAAAATTATTAGCCAAATTGTTGGTTCTGTAAGAGTGATAATCATCCATAAATTGACCTATTATGTAAGCGTCTTGTATCTTTGATTTACTGCAGATTCCTGGAGCCATGAAGATAAGGTATGTTGGGCAGACAACTGTTACCAGTGCTGCAATCTTTGCCCTTTTTCTAGGAGCTGGAAGTCTTATACATTGTGGGAAGTCGTATTAAATGGTGAGTTTTGTTTTTAAGCTGTGTAGATTCAAAGATCAATCTGCTGGAACATATGCTTAATGCCAGAGCATGCTGAGATTGTTGTCTAGATCAGGACAAGCTACCAAAGATGCTTATTTGCATTGAATAACCCATAGAGTTGGTAGCACCATAAAAAGGACATATTCCTATCCAGTGAGCTGGGTGAGAGCTCAGTAGTGTAGATGCATTTTATGAGTTTACTGGGGATAGAGCGCATAATGTGATTCTAGCAAAATATGTGTAATCTGAATTTTTTGTTTGTGAATGGTTCTGTTGGTTCTTACCTGTACAAGTATTAGATTACATCTTAGATATCAATAACTGGAAATAGTTAGTCGTTCCCTGGGAACCTAGGATGAATATGAAGATACCTGCCTTAGACATCAGTGAAAGTTGAAAGCAATATTTGCATCTTACCTTAGATATCAACTAAAGGCCAAAGAAAACTTGCATCATTGGAAGCTTATCTGTTCATTTGACCATGGATTATCCGGTTGTTTTGTCTTCAGTGTTCTGATTTCCTAATGGCAACAAATATTATATTCTCAGATATGTTACTAAAAAAGGACACAATCCTTGAATTTCCCTTGCAGTTCTCTAGTACTTTGACACCCATTTCTACAGTTGATTCAGACTAGTTAGAGCCCTTTCCTTGCATTTGTTTACTTGCTAAGAAATTATTCTCAATGTCAACCCAACAACAAGGATGCCTCTCGCATGCAGATGAGCACTAATGAGGAGCCTTAGAGTTAGAAGGCTTTCTTGAAACATTGAATTGTACAAATCTTGCATCATTTGGGTTCTTTCCGTATTTCAGAAACTCAAATATCTTTTGCGCTATTTTAAATTTGTGTATGAAGTAATTTTAAATGATATGTCTATAATTTGAACCTACAAATGCAATCTAAATTTTTCTTACCTCTATGGAGATTTTACATGGCTAGTAACTAACCTCCTATGAGTCGTCTGACTTTACGATCAACAGAAGAAAATGAAGAAGAGTTTGTAGAGCGTATCTAAATCATAGTTCCAGATATTGGCCATTTCTCGTCATTTCTCACCATTTCTCACGATATGACTGCCAATCGAGAAATCATTTTATTTCTTGTGAGACGATAAACCCTGATTTTTCAACGATTTTTGCCGAGTAATATTGGTGATTACTCAGCAAAAATCGCCGAGAAATCATCCATATCTCGGCTAAAAAAAAAAAGATTTTCAATGCATTAAAAGTTAAAACGCTTGGATTTTGTATCAGGTTTTCTGAGTTAATAGTTAATACGCATTTTTCTACGTTTGAACACGCCGCTTAACACAAAGAGTCATAGACTATTAAGTGAAAACGTGCCTTTAAGTTTTAAGTTTTTAATGAAGCTTGCTCATTGCAATTCACACTTTGCATAGTGCCCATTGAGAATCGAGATCCCTTAGTTATGATCAAGATTTAGAAGTTTGGAGCCCTTCAAACTGTCAAAAACTGCATGTGTTATTGTGAATGTTATTTTGCTTAGCACCTTAGCATCATTTGAGGCAAGCCCCAAAATTTGCAAGCTAAATAGTGAATGTGTTGACAATGACACTGTGCATAGTGTGTACTGCATAGTGCGAGTTTGCTATACCCTGTATATACTTATAATATAACCATATACTATATAGTACATACATTATACTTATTGACTGCTTTGCAAAGGGTAAATAGTAAAATACAGACTGCAGTTTTATAGTATTTGACAAGCCGCAATATACAATATGCTCATTGACTGCTTTGTAGAGGGTAAAAACTAAAAACACAGACTGCACTTTTATAGTATTTGCATTGCAATTTTGTCATTTTTTATTAACACTCATTGATAGCTGAGATTGAGAACAATCCACGACTCCATTGAGACCCTGTAGGTTGCAACATACAATAAAGAGTTAGAAACATCGAACCAAGTATTTTTTTTCAATTTTTATTATCTTTTTAATTTTCAATATAAAATTTAAAATTTGAAATTTTCAATCATGATCATTGAAATTTTATTTTTAGATTTTACTTGTACTTCCTTTGATTAGCACTAGCAGTAATATTTAAATTCTAAAAAACTAAAACACATTTATACAGGGTTCAAATTTGTTGTTTAAAAATGATATCGGGATTGACATCCAGTTCAGTGGGTCCTATTCGTAGCAAGCTTAAGTCCGATGACCCAGGTTGGAAGCATTGTGAATGGGTAGAGGGCAATTGTGTAATATGTAACTATTGTAGGATGAAGATGAGTGGAGGTGTTTCTCCTCTGAAAAACCTCTTCGCATGGTTGACACAAAATGATGTGGTAGCGTGCAATCAAGCACCACTCGAGGCTTAAAGAGAGTTTGATGTTTGCATTGCAGTGAATACATAAAAAAATAGAAAAGAAGAGGAAAGCCGATGCACTTACACTCCTAATGAATGGGAGGACAACAAGGTTGAGGTTTATTCTATTGCTACACCTCCACATTGTCAAGGTCGAGGACGAGGATCATCCACTGATGATAGTTCGGCTATTTTTTTGGTTCCTAGAAGTAGCCTTGGGTCATAACTTTTATTGGAAGGTATCGTTTGGAACAAAGCACTGCAAAATGAAGCAAAGATTGTTGCAACAAATTTTTGGTACCACAACATTCCTTTCAATGTTGTAAAAAGTTCATATTGAGAAAATTTGGTCACTGCATTGACCGTTGTAGGGAGTTCAAGGCTCATACTCATGATTTGAGTGGTCATTTGTTGGATGATTTTGTGAGACATACACAAGCCCTTGTAAAAGACAATTATGGTAGAAAAAGGGGTGCACCATTTTATATGGGTGGACGAATGGAAAAAACCGCACATTGATTAACTTTCTAATGGCTTCAAGTGGACAACTGGGCTTCTTGAAATCAATTGATGCCTCCCATCAAGTAAAAATTACAAATATTTTATGTGACATATTGGATGAGGTGGTGACGCAAGTAGGTGTGCAAAACGTTGTTCAAGTTATGACAAACAATGCGGTCGCATATGTAGCAACAGACAAACTTCTTGAAGAGAGACACCCTACACTTTTTTGGACCCTTGTGCGGTTTATTGCATTGATCTTTTGTTCGAGGACACAGGAAAGATTTCATAGGTGAAAAGTGTGTTTGATGAGGCAAAAAATATCACCAAGTTCATTTACAATCACACTTGGGTGTTATAGTTGATGAGAGAGCACACCAATGGAAATGAGCTTGTGCAATCGAGTCACACGATTTGCCACAAACTTATTGTAGAGCATTGCGGCCTCACTAACATCCCTTAAGCAGATGGTGGTAAGTGATTAGTGGGTGGAGTCTCCCTATGCTACGAAGGCTGAAGGGAAAGTCTTGTGAAGACCATTTTTGATGAGGTCTTTGTGAAGCGCATGGAGGAAATCATTCAGGTAACCTTAAAGGCTTAAACTTATTTTTTTATTTTTCATTTACTTGGTATAATTTTTTTTCTTTATTTTCATTTCAAATTTGTGTATTATTTTGTTTTAGGTGTCAGAGCTTTTCGTTCGAGTTCTTCGGTTGGTCGATGGGGAGAGAAACCCAATGGGTTATTTGTATGAGGCTATAGACGTGGCCAAGGAGGCTGTAGCCAAATATTATGGGCAAAATAAAAAAAAAATGAACTCATATGGCGCATAATCGATTGTAGATGGAATAAGACGATCCACCAACATATTCATGCAACGACTCACTACTTGACTCGTAAGTTTTTCTATTCCGATTCATTTAAGGCCAATGAGGAGTTTATGGATGGCCGCAATACATGCATAGAGAGGATGATCTCTGATGATGAGGTTAGAGATGCAATTACTAATGAGCTACAAATTTACAAGAATGCAACGGGGAGACTCTTTTCTTTGGCTCTATGCATTAAAAGAAGAAACACCTTTCAACTAGGTAAAAACAAATTGAGACATTTGTTCTTATATTATAGTAGACTTCTTTCATTTATTCAAGCCTAGTTGACTTACAAAATTATAAATCTCCTTTTTGTAGATGTGTGGTGGAAAGATTATGGTGCAAAAACACCAAATCTTCAAAGGCTAGCCATTTGCATTTTGTGTCAACCATGTAACACTTCTGGGTGTGAACATAATTGAAGCATGTTTGAAGCTGTTCACACAAAGAAACACAAGTTGACGACACGTCGTCTCAATGACCTTGTCTTTGTACGATACAATATTTGTCTTTGCGTGAGAAAAGTGGAAGGGCAAGATAAATATGATGCTATTGACTTGGATGAGATAGATCCACATGCTGACTGGATTGTTGATCATGCAGAGTCAAAGCCCATGTTTACTTCGGAGGAGATTGCAGATTTAGAGAGGGAGGCAAAAGAAACAATAGCATCCGGGGCAACAAAGGCATCAAGAGGGATTGGTGAGGATTCAGATGATACAATTGGCTTTGCTGACGATGTTGGCATTGGAGAGGAGGAATTTTTACCTTCCACTTTCACGAGGCAGCTACATCAAACTTATTCTAGGCACTAGAAATGAAATTTAATATGCATGTTTGATATTTCATGACTCTTTGAGCATTGCAGTTTGTAACTTTGTACTTTGTAGTTTGTAACTTTGTAGTATTGTACTCTTTTTTGTCTCACATTGATAAAAAATATGCTTATGGGCCTATGGCATTCTCTACATTTATTTCTCATGTCATTTAACAATGTTTATTTTATGAATCTATATGTTTTTTAAAGTAGCGATTAAGTTACCGATAAATGCTGAGAAATTCTTGAGATCTGAGATCCGGTTCAAATTTTGCCCTCTCGATAAATCGCCGAGAACGAGATTTTGAACTATGATCTAGATAATATGCCTTCTTACTAATAAAATTCTTGGCCTACTGTAATCTCTATTTTTGGTAGTCAACAAAGATTGTGCTTATAGTATTTCCAAGATAGAAGGGGCAATAATGGAATTGAAAAACACTTATAACTTGACGGCCCAACAAAATAACAGTTACTTCTAAGACAAATGCAAGTGTTTACTGTGTGAGGGTTGTGGTAATAGGCCAAAAATTAGGCAAACAACATTGGAATTCAAAAAGGGCTTAGTTTAGAATTCAACAATAGTAAACAAGAGCATACCACCCATCAGACAGTCAAGGGCACAAATCTTGTGGAGGTCCATTAGCTATTTCAGACATACTCAGGTTCGGAGACCTGGGAAAATAGCCGTACCAACTTGTTCATGCTTGCCACAAATTTCTTCTAGCATCTCATCTGAATTGCAGCATGTGGGCAATTTAGTTCCATCATTTGATGTTTCCAGTCATCATTCCATGGAGACATTGACACAAATTAGTCAATGTACTTGGGAGTCCACTAGCCACATTTTATGAACAGGTTGCTGGGTAAACTGGCTTTGTCTCATGATGCATAGATGCTTGAAGTTAATATTCTTATCTTAAATGTGCTAGCGCTGAGGCCCTGTTTATAGGAAATAAGGGCACCAGGATTGGAAAAGATGTCTGACTCAAGGGCAGCAGCAGGGTGTAAGACTGGGTAGGAAATTTGAATGATGTGTGTTGTACCTTGGCAGGGAAGATTTCCTCATCCTTTTAAAGAAAGATTCTGCATCCCAATTAGGTTGTTCCAAAATGAGAATGCAGAAAGAGAATATCAAATTATTATGCAGTGAATCATTACAAAGAAGCCAGGAAGCAGAGGAAGGTTTCTCTAGAAGACTGGAACTAGAGCTGTAGTCTCTTCCTTCCAACTTTGTTCTCTGATGTTCACATTTTTCTGGGGTAGGTATATAAGGTGAACATCTGCAACTCATCACTAATGATTACCACAAACGTGCATGTATTTAATTATCACTGAAAGATTGTATTACCTTTTGAACGGTGTTTGTCATCCAAAGCCAATATGAAACAATTCAAATTAATTATGCTGATTAAAGAATGGGCAGGGATGGAAAGAACGCAGTCAGCAAGGAGGATGACAAATTCTAGGCTGGTTTGCATAAAAACACCTCCATACCTCTCTCTACGTG
Organism: Torreya grandis; assembly: GCA_037957365.1. Classification (NCBI taxonomy): domain Eukaryota; kingdom Viridiplantae; phylum Streptophyta; class Pinopsida; order Cupressales; family Taxaceae; genus Torreya; species Torreya grandis. The sequence continues at coordinate 1,835,736 of JARHVA010001683.1, read as the reverse complement.
GGAAGAATCACCAATAAAATACTTTCTGAAAGTAGCAAGATTTCTTGAGAATAAGTAAATGATAAAGTAATATTGCAAGCCGGTTTTACAAAATGAAAAAAATGCATCCAACTAGGAGCTAGAGGAAGGCAATAAATCATCACCATATTACTCCTCTTGATGCCCAATCTCAGGAGGAAAGGCTATAGGAATAAAAAATTTAAAATCATTAATTGGAAAATAATGCAGACATTGTTCTTTGACAGGCCAAAAACCATGCACATAGGTGGAAACAGAGTACGATGAGTACTAAATCTAGTGCTCTAAGGTAATACATATGGTCTAATCTTCACAACCATCCAACTTTCGAATTTGTATATTTAATTTTTAGAGAATAGTTCTGTAGCAAAGGCTGTTGATTTGACAATCAATAACATATGGACAAACACTAGCAATGATTGGTGCAATTATGGCAATCCATTCTTAAAATGTTTTCTACCATATGTATTTGGACCAGTCTAACCTACGTAGCTGTTGGAAACAGACTAGCTATATTGACGATTGGAAGATGAATCCTATGATTGTGGATGTAAGAGTTGACTTCCAATGCTAAGGACACATCTTTATTCAAGATCTCTGTGCCAACGAAATACATTTGTAAATGTAGAGTCTTTTATGTATGTCTGAATGGAATGTTATTGCCAGGTGGCATTGCCACATATATTAAGTTTTTAACGCTATACCACCTTTTGGCTGGGATGGTGATATCTATCCCTGTGATTCATAATCGAATTATGTTAGTTTGTAGTTCTATGTTTTTAATGGCAGCTATTTATATGCACTTTGATTTATGAGTTTTTCTGGTATGTCATAACTGTTTTTTGTTTTCAAAATTTCTTAAGGTTGTTGGTCACAATTTTTGTTTGATGAGTTGTAATAGTTTAAATTGAAAATCTGCACAAAGGTACATTTTAAACCTATGTTGCAAGAAACGAGAAACGGAGAAATGCAACGGCAATGGAAACATGATGAGAAACGAGATCCAAATAGGTTTCGTATAAAGAACGGTTTTTTATATAAAATCTAATTTTTATTTTTTATTTTTTGAAATTGTTTTATTGAACCATATTTTAATATTTAATATACAAATTTTGACTCTTTTATTGTTAATATTTTATATCAAAATAGTAATTTTAATTTTTTTAATGTTAATATTTTAATATTTAATATTTAATATCTAATATTTTAATATTAAAAATTGGAACTGTAGAAGGAAAATAAAAATAAAAATGACATATTAAAAAACAAGCGTTGAAATGGCTATTTCTCATCTGTTGCTGTTTCTTTCCGTTTTTATGCGTGACGGCTACCAGCCATTGCATTTCTTGCTACAGTGTTTTAAACATTACTCAATACAACTTCATTCTTGTGAGTTCATGATTTTCATAGTTAAATAGTGTTCCAATATATGATCAGTCAACAACTAGAGGTAGCAGTGGTGGCATGACCCATATTCTGGTAATGCATGACTTTTTTTATTTGTCTTTTTATGATCTACACATCTTATGTTTTAAATCTATCCCAAACATATGTTTAGTGCAATCTATGACTACTTCTAGGATGTTTTCATATCTATCTGAGCGTATTACATTTTTGCAGCAAGAAAAATACATTGAGCACTGCTATCATAACAAAGAAAATGAGGTTTATTTTACTTTCTATATGAGGGAGTGAAGCGTTCTCTTTTGAAAATACCATTTTCGAGCTGGTTCCATTTCCAGTTGGTCTGAAATGAAGTGCTTTGAGGATTATTTGCAACCACTGTCATATTAATGCGAATTCAGTACATTCTTCCTAAATTTTTATTTCATGATAAATAGTCCATTTGGTCTTTTTAACAGAATCTAGTAGCAAATAAATGACTTCATTGTTGTTAGCTTTATTATTAGAAGGTTAACCTTGTGATTGTAGTAGGCAGTTCCCAAATCAGTGGTAGTAATCAACATGGGAAATATGATCCATAGGGATTTAAAAAAACAACTCCTCCTCCTCTTCATTAACCAACTAGAGAGCAACCGAGAATCAGAAGCAAGGCTCAAAATGATTGTTTCTTGTATTGTGACAATTTTTTTGTTATATGTAGGGGGCAGCACAAAACTGCCTGTTTCCTCAGGCTCGGCTGCATAACTGCTGGTTCTCTCAGGGGCGGTTTTGTAACCATCAGTTATGTCCTATAATTAGTGGCGGTTTTGCCCATGGAAAGACTTTGCACTTAAGACTTTAGAGTTTGTTTTGGTATTAGAGTGAGTTAATCTTTGGGTATTGTGGATAGTTTGTGGCTGATTCATATGGCAGTGACAAGATTAGAGGAAGAAGAGTTACTACCTTGTGATCCAAAGATTTCAACAAGGAATTGGAATCAAAAGGTGAAATAAATGGAATAATCTTGAGATTTTTATATCAAAAAGTGAAAGAAATGGTGAAGGGAAGTGAACATAGTCTTGTCAAAAGAGTTGTTGCCTCAGAAACAAGCATGGAAAGTGTGACAAAGTCTCAGGGTATCACTATCAAGCAATAAGAGCTCATGGCTAGGAACCAAGCATCCACGGACATGGTGGTTCATGCTCTAGCCAAGAAGTTTTGGCATAGGAGAAAATGATCCCCATGAAGGTGAGAAAGAAGAATTTATGGATTAAGAGGAGCAGTCTTCAAAAGACAAAGGTAAATCCAAGGTAAAATCATGCGATATATTCTCCTTTCAAAGTTGAAACAAAAATTGAGATTAAAGCTTTCAAAGGGCATGTACATGCTGAATTGCTAGATGAATGGTTGAAGCATATGGAGGTTAAGTTTAGTATGCTTAATGTTAGGGAGGCACAAAAGATTTCTTTTGCAGGTTTCAAACACGCTCTAATTAGGTGTGAAAGTTATCTAGTCTCTTTCGAAAAGAAAAGAAACCAGTTGTAATCAGGTAGGATGAATTCAAGGAAATATTGCATTAAATTTTTTTATCCTATTGGGCATAAAACTGATCGGAAAAACTGAGTGGTAGCATTTCAGGGAAAAATGTTGGTAAAGTGTGCAGGATTACACCATGGAATTTTGTAGACAAGCTATGTTGATGAGCTTGGAAGATGAAAACAACTTGACCAAGTACATGGGAGGCCTCATTCACACATAAGGAAACGAGACATCTCAAGCAAGCTAAAAGACCCTGATGAGGCATGTGTGTAGGCTTACTACATTGAAGAAGGATAAAAACAAGAGGGGGAGAATCTTCAAAGCAAAATCAGTCAACAAATCCAGTCCAAGAAAGACCAAAATCAGCCATACAAAGCCTACACAAAAGTTAAGCGAAAAGATGAGAAATGCTACCCACTTTAGATGTTTGTAAGGATGCAAAGAATCAATGTAGCATTGTTATAAATGGGCATACAGACACAAAATGTTTAAAGTTACATCTGAAATTGCATACCAAGAATCGTACCAAGGAGGTCCCTAAGAAGTCCATGAACAATTGGAGGTGGAGACAGATGACAATTCCGATGTCGACGAGAAGTTGGGTTGCATCACTATCAATGTGGCTAGCAAGGAACAAGAGAAATAGGAAAAGAGCAAGTTATTCCAAATCAAAATCCAAATCAAGACAACAAAAGTAAACACACTTGTTGATACTGGCTCAGTCTAAGCTGTGAAGAGGCCTGGTTTGAAAACTTTTGATCATCATTATCCATATCCATTGTGTTGGGTGAACAGGGATGTAAATATTCAAGTAAGTAAAAGTGTAGATTCAAATTTGGTATTAACCCACAGTATGTTGACAAGGCTTGAGTTTGAAAACTTTCCATCATCCTCATCCATATCCATTGGGTTGGGTGAAGAGGGGTGTAGATATTTAAGAAACTCATACATGTAGGTTCAATTTTGGTATTGATTCACTCTATGGCCATGAGATAGAAACAAATGTGATTCCACTTGATGCATTTGATTTAGCATTTGCAATTCCTTACTTTTACCTTAGGAATGCTGTTTTCTTGAGAAGGGCTAACAAATATAGATGGGTCAAGGATGGTATCAGCTATATCATCAAGGCACATCAAAGCAAGCCCAAGCTTGCCATGATAAGTGCCAACCAAGCAAAAGGGGCCATTCAAGCAACTAAGCAATTTTGTTTACTTTTTTGAAGGATAAACAAGAGGATGGGCTCGAGATTTCTAAATTTGAATGTGCTAACAATGATAGAATATTTGTAGTTGTATTGATTATTTTATTCAAACATGAAGGGATATTTATACAATTCATAGTTTGTTATGATCCTATTTTTTAGGATACATTATTTTAACATACCCTTATCACTATGCACTTATTCCTCAACCAGTTCTATCTATGTGAATGACTCAACCACCACTCTAAAACAACCGAACAAATTAAGTTTAAATAAATAATTATTTAAACCTACATTACTGATACAAATACGGGTATGAGAATCAGATATGTGTGTACGGGGATTTTTTTTGGGGGCCTGGATACGTTTTTGGATATATATAATTATAAACATAAAAAATATAGCTATATAAGCAAAATTAACCACATAATATGCATAGAGGAAACAAAATCAGTTGAATAACCACAAAATTTACGCATAATTCAATGCCAAATATCATAATATTCAATGGTTGAACTTAGATTAGTTTTATAACAAGTACATAGTGGAAATATTATAATGTATGGACCAAAACAAATCAGCATGTCATTATTCAAATTTCACTATATTCATTTTCGTCTTCTGTTGCGATGTCTTTATCAACATGTGGTTCATTAGAATTATAAAGAAATAACATCAAATAATAGTTAAAAAATAAAAAAAACTATTATTAAAATTTAAAACCAAATAAAAAAAAAACATTTAAAAAAACTATTTTAAAGAAATAACACTTGAAAAACTTGTTATCAAAACCTAATTTAAAAAAAAAAAAAAAAAAACTATCATTAAAAGTTAAAACCTAATTAAAAAAATGTAACACTTGAATAATAATTTAATAAATATTAATCTAAACTGTATTATAATTAAACAAAACTATTTCTAAGTTCTAACATTAAACTACATTATGATTACAATATTAAATTATGACGCCACAGGTAGACGCATCACGGTGGATGACAACTTATATTATGAGGCAGAGGGCAGACGTAGCACGGCGGATGGCGGACACACTTGGATAATGGACAACTTGGTTGGATCCGTTGGATGTTTGATTGGATAGGATGTTGCCGAGACCTGACGCGAGGAGGATGTTGCCCAGTGCCCACTGCAATTGCATAAATAACAATGGCAAAGAGTCAAGTGTGAAGTCAAGACCACGTTAGATTGGCGAGTTTAGAGCATGAATGAATCTGTTTTTTTCCATGTTTGACTTTTCCTGCAGCAAAATTGAAAAAAAATAAATAAAAAAATCGCTTTTTAATGCAGATCACGTGGGCCAAACAAGGGGTGGATGTATCCGTGCGTAGCCGCAGGGCAGGGGCGTACCCTGCTCGTTTCCCCCATGTATCCCCTGCCATATCATATTCAAACGCGTTTCGTATCGTACCCAGGGGCCTGCAGGGCTGTATTTGGTAATGTAGATTTAAACTTATCTTCTATAATTGACTTAACAATCCCTAAACAAACTTTAATAAGTCAAATATATTTTAAATATTATACTATGGTGTAATACTAATCCTAATAAACAAGTGGTTGAAAGATTTAGATGAATTGCTGAATTCTTTTCAATGTGTGTTCCAAACTACTAAAGGCTTGCCTTGAAAGAGGGAAGTAGAGTGTTTCAAAATCTTAAAGATTTACCATCAAAGAGGGAAGTAGAGCATAACTCTCAATTGGTGCCTCAATTTATTTTATCTAACATTGGTTTTGATAGGCAATTGCTTTTGGAGAGTAATGAAGTGAAAAATATCTCCAAGAGTTGTTAGAACAAGGGGTCATACCCTCAATTACTTCACCATATGGGTCAACCATTGTGATAGAATAAAAGAAATAAGTCTCCTGGAGAATGTGCATAGACCTAGAGATCTGAACAAGATTACCATAAAAAACACTTCACTCCCTGAAATGATCATTTTTTGGACCAACTTAAGCATGTCAAATTCTTTACAAAGTTGGATCTCAAACATGGCTGCGATCAAGTTCATATGAAAGAGGATACGTGGAAGACAATTTTCAAGACAAAACGGGTTTGTATGAATGGTTGGTTCTTCTATTCGGTTTATGTAATGCACTTGCTACTTTTTTGATATTGATGAATGATGTACTTTTCATAGATACACATGTAGTGTATCTAGATGAGATTTTGGTTTTCAATGCTACATGTGAAGAACATATAACTCAGTTGAAGCAAGTCTTCTAATATGAATAAATGTTAATTTGCAAAACAATTACTTGCCTGTTTGGAACATATTGTTGGAGGAGGAGAACTAAGAGTGGATCCCACAAAGGTTGACTAATTAGCCCATGCCTAGGAGTGCTACAGAGACTAGGAGTTTTGTTGGAGTAGTAACAATACATGAGAAAGTTCATTCCAACTTTCTCTACAATTGCAACACCTCTACATACTATTACGGTAAGTGGTACGGTATGTGGTAAGAGTTTTCATTGGGGTAAGGGCATGATAATGGTTTTGAATCTTTAAAATATAAAATCAAGGATGCACTTGCGCTTGCTTTTCCTAATTTGCAGCGGCCATTCGAGACTGAGATAGATGCGAGTGATACAAGTGAGCTATGGGGGAAGTTTTGTTGCAAGGGTAAGCCAATTTGTTATCATTCCCAGATTTTTTCTTCAGCAGTAAGAATGTATCCTGTTTATGATAAGGAAATGTATGCATTAGTTCAAGCAATAAAAAAATGGAAGTGTTATTTGTTAGGCAAAAAAAATATTGTGCATACTGATAACATACCTCTTAAAATTTTGTAAGCACAGAATAAATTGCAGCAAACAAGATGCTACAAGTGGATGGTTTTTTTTGAACAATTTCATTTGGTGATCAAGTACAAAAAAAAGGAAGAACAAATGTTGTGGCAGATATATTCTCTAAGACACCAATCACAAAACAAGTTTCAACTTGGGCAGTAGTTTTACAAGTTGAGCCTTTCACGAAATAGGGTTATGGAGAAATATATGCACATGATGTAGATTTTAGGAAGACTTTCCAGCAGTTGAAGGCCAAGACAGTTGATGTTGAAGGCAATGGAGAATGCTACCTCAAGGATGGATTACCCTACAAGCTGGACAAACTGTGTGCCAAAAGGGTAAAGATTTATGTTGATGAGGGAACTACATACTTCCAAAGTTTCAGGGCATTTTATTATTGGCATAACCACGACTCATTTGCAAAAGTATGTATATCGGCCTAATATGCAAGAAGTAGCTAGATTCATTAGAGGATGTAATCTGTGTTGCACAAGTGAGTCTAAAGTTATAAAAGCACTGTACATGCCACTACTTCTGTCTGCTGGACCATGAGAAAGCATCTCTATGGGTTTTGTGGGATGTTTTGCCAATGTCTAAGCATGGTCATCACTACTTATATGGTGTTGTAGATAGGTTCAACAAAATGTGTGTTTTGATGCCATGTGATAAGATGATAAAAGGGCATGAAGCAGCTGATTTGTTTTTTCTATTTTTTGGGTGCATTTTGGTTTACCCAAGTCCATTATTTTAGACAAGGATTCCATATTTTTGGGGAGTTTTGGACCACCTTGTGGAACAAGATGGATACTAAACTCCAAAGAAGTACAACTTTCCATCCGCAAACTGATGAACAAGCAAAAGTTATATAAGACTTTGGTATACAATAGTAAGTATTCAAGGACCTGGGATGAGTCTTTGGCATATATCCAACATTCATACAGTAGGGCAGTGCATACATCCACTAGCAAGTCATCTTTTGAAGCATTTGGTTATTTTTCTACTTACCCCCTTGATGTTGCAATGAGACAAAAAAGAGGAGAAGAGCTAGATTTAGAGGTGACAAGGGCAACCAGATTCATCGAGAGGAACAGGGAAATCCATCTCAAGGTGAAAGAACTGTACGAGAAATCTCAAACCAAGTACAAGGCTAGACATGATCATCACCGAAAGGAGCATATTTTCAAAGTAGGAGACACGGTGTTTCAGTTTTTGTGCAAAGAGATGCTTCAAGGACTAGTTAGGAAGCTCAAACCTCTAAGTTATGGGCTATTCGCCATCTTGGATCAGGTTGGAGGGAATGCTTTCAAGCTTGATGTGCTGCCATTCATGCATATGTACTCCATAGTAAATTGCGAGAACTTGTACCTATATGAGCCATCCATGGATGAGGAAGAGCAAGGACAACTGTTACCCTCTATAGAAGACTTTGTCTTGGATGCAAAAGGGGAGTTGGAGGAGGATGTAGTATTGCAGTGGATAGTTAGAGAGACTAGAAGAGGGCCTTAGGAGCCTTGTCAGGTCGACATCAAAGGGAAGACACCAAGGTAGGCAAGATTGTCTACCTCAAGGAGAAGTGGGAGAACTCTTCCCACATCTCCTGAACCACTAAGCTTTTGTGGGACCAAAAGATTCCTAGAAGGGAGGTATGATTGATAGGGATTAGGAAAAACAAATCTCTTCATCAACTAACTATGGAGCAACTGAGAATCAGTCAAAAGCAGAGCTCAAAATGAGTTTATCTTGTATGGTGACGAAAACTTTGTTATATGGAGGGACAATTACGTAATCCCCAGTTCCCTCAAGGGGCGGTTACCCAACCTCCATTTCTTTCAAGGGTGGTGGCGTAACTGCTGGTTCCCTTAGGTGGTTGCGTAACCACCAGTTCCTTAGGGTGGTTTTATAACCACAGGATATGTCTTACAGATAGCAGTGGTTTTACCTGCGGAAAGAGTATTGACAGAGTCTTCGTGTCTCTTCAGTTCTGAGTCATTTGGTAGTCTTTTAGTGTAAGAAAGGACTCTCCCAGAGCATGATAAATGGGAAGCATAAATTCAACCACAAGCATGAGTGCATGAGAGTCGGGTTTAGTATTCCAATTGGTTGTAGGAGGAGGAAGAAAGGTGCAGAGAGTGAGCTGAGTGAGCACAACAGAGTGTTTATTGTAGTTGTTCTATTGTACTCTTTGTAAACTGTCTTTGGCCAAAAGGATGTCAAGGAAGCTTAGCTACTGCCATTTCCAGGTGGTTTTCCCCACAATGGAGTTTTCAGGGTAAAAACGTTTTGTGTCAATTGTCATTCTTGTTTTCTGTTAATGGTTATTTCCATTAATGATTCACTGCTGCAAGTTCTATTTAATGTTTCCAACTACTCACTACACTAATTCAAACACTTAAAAGCATTTAAAATCATCATTTGAGGTTGAAATCAAACAGGACAGTGGTTTGTGATTCTGTGAATTCCAATTTAGCATTTGCATTTAATAGTTTACGAATAAAAATTTTTTAGGACTATAAGAACAATGAAAGAATGTTCCTGCAGTACAGTGTGCAGAAAATGATGACAGTCTACATGAAAATATGCATTTCGGTGCAGGATGTTTCCCTGTTGTTTTATCCTCTTTATTCCCTAGCGTTTGCTTCATATGCTATCATTGGTCATAACTATATGTCAACAGAGATTCCAGCAAGCAGAAAGTTGAGAAAGGCGGTTGCCTTTTAGTATATTGCATTATTGATTTGTATAACATGCTTTTTATAGTCAAAGCACACTTCATGGTAGCTTATTGTTCCAGAGCTTTGACGTATATGTTCATTTCTAGCTTTGTTTCCTTGGATGTAAAATATATCTTTTTAACATATTTTTTAGAGTACAATTTTCCTATGAAATCATTTTGTCTGTGCATTTTTCTGTGCAGCGACAGTTGTTGGCAGCTTTGTGTGATACATAACTGCAACTAAAGATTCAAGGATTCAAAATATAAACGAGAAAGATTTTACTGTATGTTCACCTTTAATTTAAATAAAAGGAATAAAAATATTTTGATGTTAAATGCTGATGCAACTGTTTCAATATTTCGATGGCCGGAATTTGGCTAGATAATGTTGGTTTCCTGAGTGTCTTCTCGAAAAAAGACTAATGTCTCTCATTGTCTTAATTTTTTTCTTTGAGCTGTAATTTGAAGGATATTTTAAGATCAAGATATGATGCTTTTGTCTTTGGTTTTAGTAGTCAAATGTTTTTGTTTAATCATATATGTATTTCTTCGTGTGCGATCTTTGCTGTTTTATCTGGTTTGTTGGCCTAGTGTTTAATTCGAGCAAGTATAATGGAAAAGAAAACTACAAATTACTTGATGAAGCTTATGCAGTATTTAGAAATGTACCTATTAATATAAAATCTATCAAGATCGTGGGTCCTACAAATTGTTTGTAGCTATTTAAGCCAGTACTTAAAAAAAGTACTGTATCTAGTTTTGCATAATATTGAAAGCCTAATAATAAATTTTAAACTCTACTTTTTAACAGTTTTACGCAAGACAAAATGTTTTAGGTGGGATTCCAAAGTGATTATTTCAGAGTTTCTCGAACATTTCATAGATCAGTATTATTTTGGATCCAAGTGAACTTTATAGACATTCTTGCTTTGTAGCCAGTTCTTTGTGCAGCGTATGCAGTCATCAGTGCCAATACATGCAGTTTACTTCTTGAAATCCCTACGAAACATGCATCCAAATTTCATTTTTAAACACCCAGCGAATGTTGTTGAAAGGACATCAAAATCATAGGTTTTTGAAGTCTACATTAATTCATGGAGGTCATGGCCAGATAGAGATAACAAAGTTGAGTGTGGCTATGAGATACAGGTAAGACGGCCATACAGTCTTTCAAACCATCCAGTTTTAAGGGGAATGACAAGAGAGTTTCATTCTAGATGTTGTTCCACTCAATTTCCATGGCAGGCTAGCCTCTTCTTTTAATAAATTTAAGCAATTAATACATCCTAGTTGTATTTAAATAGTTTGTATTAGGGGTTCCAGTAAATAAAATAAGTAGTATGCTGGAACAGGATGTAAGTTCTTGACCATGGCCTAAAATAGGTTGATTATAACGACTTGCAAAGACTGTGGGCAAGGGCAGACTCATGAGGAAGGCCTGGCTCACTAAAAACACCATCTACAAAGTTGTTTAGCAAGGCTACAGGGATCCCGTATGGATTAGGCTGACTCTGTCGTTTCTATTTGGAATTGAGTTGGACTGGTAAATTTTCCTGAAGCCAGTCCATACAAAACTGGGTAAGTTTAGATCACTTTCCCCGAGATATTTTGCATTTTTGTTATGTAAATGGGCCATTTATGTAAGACAGTTGTGGCTACTAAGTTATATATAGAGCAAAGTTCCGCATGCTTACAAAAAAAAGAGTGGGCCAATGTTTTATGCCACTGCCTTAAATTTTGTAATTTTTTCCGACCTTGTAAACACCTGCAGCATCTGTTGATGGCCTCAATTACATTTTGCAGATTTAAATGTAGGAAAGGCTAAATTAATCTATTTGGTACTCGGAAGAAACTTATATAGTTTAAGGGAAATTTCACCTGGAAGTGTAAAACCCAGAAGTTGAGGAAACTTGGCTCTACCTGTTTCTGTAAGTGTTGACACGCAACTACATTATTTATGGTGGAGCTTCGGCTGAAGTATCTTCTTTATAATCTGAGTGGAGATTGATTTTGATTTTGAGCTGGCAAGGCAAATTTATGTTATTAGCACAAAATTTGACCTGGGTACGGCCGTTCAAATAGATATATAAAATATTTAATATATTAAAAAATATAGCTAAATAAGACATCATATGTATAGTTTAAACAAAATAAGTTAATCAACCACAAAACGTATTGATATTTCAATGCCAAATGTTATGGTATTCAGTGGTTGAATTTAGAATGAGTACATAGCATATTTATTACAATGGATAACACAAAAATCAAGACAAATCAGCATATTCATTATCTTCATATTCTTCATATTTGTATTTAATGTTTTCATGGAAAGCATCATCATGTGGTTCATTAGTTGCACAACTATAGCAATACTGCTCCCTAGTGGTGTATGATCAACAAAAGGAAGGAGTTGCAGCTTTAAGCCATTGAAAAAATGAGGGGGAGAGAGCAAATGTGCAATGAGAGCTAAATGTGTTGTTTGCATTTGATAAAATGAATGCGAGATTTGCATTTGGGGTTTCTCTATGCTTTTTTTGGTTTTTGATTTTTTTTAAAGCCCATTTATGACTTTTTTTTTCAAAGTGTAAACAAAATAAGAAAATAATATATATATTTTTTTTCTTTGGTATTGCAAAACAGGGTTGGGTATGCCTAGGATGAACGTAGATGTACCCAAACTTGCAGCTAGTACCCTAGGCGAATTTTGGTAGGTACCGAACTGAGGCTTGGACATCTATTACCAGGGCCACCCTTGGGTATATGCACTGGTAACGTAGTCTATATTTGAAGCCATTTTTACTTTTATCTTGCAACGTGCATACAAGATAGTATTGGAACAAACTAAATAATATGAAGAATTGATTGTACCATTGCTCTTGTTCTGGAGGGCCCCTATCTCTACTCTACTAACCATATGCTTTTCGCGGCCACTCCATCTCATCCATATAGATTCTATTCTATTATATTAAATACGCATTGTGAATCGCTTGACTTTGACCTTGGGGTCAATAATGCATTCAACCTAACCTTGATATCGCTTATTGTATTTGATCGGTTGAGACGAATCAGGGTTTCTATTTGAAGTTTAGTAATCATAAATGGTCAATTTTGAGAGGACAACAATATTCATCTAGAGACTTCCTTTGGCCTTCAATCACAGTGCTAACTTTAATCACCTTAGATGGCAGTGCTTAAATTTTATATACTAGTGGAAGAAAACTTTTTACCTTAGATGGCAATGGTTAATTTTATATACCAGTGGAAAAAAACTTTGTAATTTATGAAGAATAAAATACAACTCGATATAATTGAGGGATGACAATTAGTATAAATGTGGATAGGTAAATATGCAGGGAGGTCGAGGGTCAAATGAACAACCACATACAACAAAAGTCAAAACAACATATTCATGGAAAAACATGACATTCTTCCTTAATATCACAAGATGTATTACATTGCTGTATTACAACTTAAATGCATTCTATCTTGGCTTGGATGGGCCTTCTTTAGTTTCAAAACACTTTACTCTTAAACACACACTTTATTCTTCAACACACACCTTGTCACTTTCTTGATTTATTGACGATTTTAGCATTCACTTGCAAGTTGCATTCACTCACTTTGCAATCCCATCTCTTTCTAGGGTATTTTTAGTCAAACTAATTTCAAAAATCCCCTAGCACTATTTCACGTCAAATATTTATATTCATGGTTCTTCTCTGTGATGAGAGGGAATGATAACGGTTGGGGAAGATGAAACGATTCACCTTCCAATTGTTAAAATATCTTAGGTGCTAATATGAAATGCTTGAAATGATAGCTGCAAATGGATGAGATTAGCTACATGTCTAATCTGACATCTTGACGTGTTTAAGAATCATGATGTGACATTGTATATATATCTTTGCAGCGAGAAATTAGTGTACTATAGTGCTTACAAATTGAATCTTCTGAAGGGCCAATTGGTGAATACAACTTGGCATGACAATCATTGACACATGTCAATCCTCTCACATTAAGAAATTCAATGGTCTTGCTATTCTAATACCATAAAATGATTTTTTTTCCATCAATTTGAAGTGTTACACGATGGATCGTCATTTGTGTCGTGTATACTTGTTACTAGACCATAGAGTTATTAGATTGTTTTACTATAAGTTGGATTAAGATGAATTACTTAATCTAATTAAGATATAACTTTAAAATGTATTTCAAATATTAAGATATAACATTCAAAGATAAATATGATGTAAAATAATGAGATTGATTGTACATATTTGAGTAGTGACATATGATAAATATAGTAAGTACAATAAAAAGAGAGGTCATTGTCTGAGTGTGACTCTATTCTAGAAGTGAACATTAAGATAAAGTAGGCTTGTGGTTTGTTTGGTTTTGGGGTTGATTCTCTGTCGTTGTAAGGTTGGTTTCGTTGAATTTAGGTCAGTATTGCTAGTCAATATTGATTTGTTGTTCAGTATTGATTTGTGTGGAAGTGAGGAACATTGTCTATACGGTCCCTTGCACTTGTCTGTTTGCTTTGTATTCATGATCTTGAACCTTGATGATGCACACAACTCCATAAATTATTATCCTTTGCCTTGAAACTCTAAGTGTACTTGTGAGGGCAAAAACTTGCAAAAAAGGGGAATGTGTAAAGCGCTGACTTGAGCCCAATCACCCCATGTTTGATGATTGCCCGTTGCTTATGTATTCGGTACTTTGAGGAGGGAAATCATGTGGGAAACTCTAGGTGTGCTTGTGAGGGCAAAAACTTGCAAAAATGGGGAAAGTGTAAAGTGTTGACCTGAGCCCAATCACCCCTATGTTTGATGATTGACCGTTGCCTATGTATTCGGTACTCTGAGGTAAATCAAGCGACATGTAGTTCTTCCACCCAGTGTGATTATGCAATTGTGCTCATTCGCTATATGTGTGCATCTAATGATTTGGCTTTGATATTTGATTTTGCTTGCCTTGACTTGGCTTTAGAGTGCTTCAAAGTTAGTTTGTGGCTTGTGACTGATCTTAATGATAGGTTTATATTTTGAAAAAATAGTGCAAATTTGCTCAATGTGCCATAGATTATGGATGTGTTCTAGATAAATGCCAAGTCCATTTGAATGAGATCTTGATTTGTTTACATATGAGTCCAATTAGATAATTTCTCATGCCACTGACACGCTAGGCAAATAGGATAACCTTAAGTAGAGGTTTGATTTTAGAAAATAGTTATTGCGAGAAGTGCGTCAGTATTGATTGGATCAGGTCAGTATTAATTGAGTCTAGTGAAATTGACTTGTGTATAACTAGATTGAATTGAGACTTTGGAGATATCTGTGTAGGATATTTAGTAGGCTAAACCTGATGAGGTTTGTATAGATGTGTAACAACAAAATAAAAGGGTTGACTCATAAAAAAGTGTGAGAATGACAGAATAAGGCTTTTTTTGTGTGTTCGAGTCATGTGCGGTAAGTGTGTCAAGTTTTTCATTGTCATATATTGAAGATTAAATTTTAGTATTTACAAATGTCCCTTTTTATTCTAGTAATGAATTTGCTAGAGTAAAAGGATAAAATGTATGAGTGTGTACAACACACTTTGTCTTTGGTATGAAGCTTCTAATTGTGCAAATCACTCAATAACAAAAACTGCAATGATGTGTAGTAAATGTCTATAGATTTGACTATTTTAATCTGAAATTGAATTTTCAAAATTTTGAAAGAACAAGGGTTAAAGTATACCTGTGTGTTGGTGAAAACCATGTTGCTTTAGCAACTTGTTGGAGATGACGCTTCCTTGTGGAAACATTAGAGAAACTTGTGCTTCATTGCTAAAACACATGGAGAGTTGGGGTGATTGTGCTCCAAAATTGTGTAACTATGCAGGGTCTTGGGTTGGGAAGACAACATACTCCAACTCTCATGAATGTGGGGAGAAGAGCGTAATGTATTACCTTGAATAACTATGCAGGGAAAGAAAGAACCATCAGGCTAGGTTCGCTCAAAGAAAACAAATCAACCATTGTAGATGACTTATAGATTCAATTGTATAGTTTCGTTCAAGTTTGCTCAAGTTCGTTCTGTGTAAATAAAAAATATGGTCAAAAGCAAATGAACAATGTTCATGTCCTCATCATGAACTCATGTTGATTGTATAGTTTCATTTAATGTAGAATATAATGCATGATCGGAAGAGACTGAACGATGTCATGCTCCCATCATGATCACATCTCTGATAAGTGCGAAGTGTAATGACAACCATTTGCTATTCAACTATAAACTATGTTGTGTATGTGCTTGAATCATGTCTCATGAATATGAAAATGTGTATATGTGCATGAACCAATATCATGCCTCTTGAATCTGTACCAATTGATATAGAATGCTATACATCTATATGCAGAATTTGAGAATTTGTATTTCAAATGCATGTATGTAAAAACATGTAATTTTCGTTCCTATAAACAGTGTGCATATGTCCATGCATATGCACCCAAGTGTGCATTAATTTGTGTTTAAGTTTCTGTAAAGTGATTGCATATGCATGACATGTCCTTGTAATATGTATGAATGTCCCTATATATGTCATGTGTTCGAACCATTTGATATCTAAACTATTCTGAATTTTTGAACTTTGTACTTTGATTTTCTGCTCACGAGGGTTTATGTCTCAAAGCCCACTGTAATGCCCTTATTTTGAGACGAGGGATGTATCATATAAGTAACCCATTCCAAAACAAGAGTTAATTGTATCATGTCACATATAAAGATAATATAATGTAATATCATGATTTGAACATATGGAGAATATGCCATCATAGCAATATATATGTTGATCAAGACATGTATGTAATATATGTAATGCATGTCATGTAAGTATTATGTTTAGATAGATGTATCAATGAAACACACAATATAAGTATCTATGAATAAGACTACGTAGTAAAAATGCATAATATAGATTATGGCATCACTCAATGTCAACAAACTCAAGAAGCATGTCAGTGTTACACATAAGGTCGAGGGTCACATATAAGGGACATAAAAATGTCGCAACAAACAAGGCTAAGGGTCACATATAAGGGACATAAAAATGTCGCAAACAAAGGACATCAATGATGTTGCATTAGACAAGGCCAAGAGTTGATGCAAGGGGACATAAAAATGTCACAAACAAGGGACATCAAGGATGTTACATCAAACAAATCCAAAGGCCAAACACAAAGGGACATAAAAATGTTGCAAACAAGGATTATCAAGGATGTCGCATCAAACGAGGCCAATTGTCATACACAATAGACAAACACTAAGCAACCTATCATGTAATAGAGTAACAACAATGGAGCATAGAATAAGGAACTAGTCTAAACCATCCATATGTATCAATGTCACATCGTAGTATAATAACATATCCATGTATCATTGTGTAAGATATGAGTAACTAAAAAGACATGTGTAAGCATTATAGATAGTTCAACATGGTACAAAGGTCATAGAAAATTATAACATGTAATAAGAAAACTTGTGGAACATGATGCCCTCGGTATTGACATGACCACTGGGTAGACTAAAGACCAACATTTATATGTCCATGTGTCACTTATATGTCTTGCATAACATTCATATGCCATGAAATGCATGTGTATCAGATGAATATGCCATTTATCAAACATGTGATAAATAACATATATAAAGAGTATAATCTAACAATCATGTCATGCTGAGGCCTTAATTTTCAATTTTTTGAATATTTTTGTATTTTTTGATTATTAGATTTTTTTTGTATTTTTCGGAATATTTGGGATTTGGAAAAACTAACTAATAATAACATTAATGGAAGGATCATGGGAAGTGTCTGTATCAAATAGTGGAGGGCTCCTCTGTCACGAATGAGAGGCACCAACTGTGGGTGTATCTGAATTTGACAGGAAGTCGTGGTGTACCATATTTGTCATGTTTGCTACTCTTAGAACTCAGTGTATGATAAGTGACTCTAGATGGCTGAGGACTTTGTGTGGTCCATAGTATATAGTAGGAGGGTGTCTCACTACCTATGCTCATTGTGGAACATGTTAAATTCCCTGTAGTGCTAATTGAGTATGTACTGTAGGAGATGGTGGCCTTTGTGGGCCCTGAGTAACTCTATGACATGATCGACGTTGAATAGTAGGCTATTTGGTAGCCCCAACTTTGTTCCTCTGAATTCGTTGTATAGATAGATCATATATGTGTAACAATCGTCTGTGTAATGATCCTTGATAGATGTAACAACCATCTCTTTATAATGATCCTAAACAAGTGTAACAACCATCTCTGTATGATGATCCTGAAAAGGTGTACAACCAATCACAGTGGTGATGGGGGTGGAGGAGATATCACTCACTGTAAAGTATACACATACCATACACATGGAATTGTGATCGCCTTGTTGCAATGTATGTACTTTTGGCATTGGTGCATTGTAGAGGGGACTGCACAAAATCTTTGTAGCTAAGGACTTCCTAACAACATGTTCAAGACCCCATTACTCTATAGAATCAAGAATGGTGTGGCTAATATAGTCGAGCCTACTTGAAGAGGTAATACTATGCATCCCAAGGTATTCTGTTTCTATCCATAGAATCCCTTAATTATGTTTGATGTATCTTGTAAACCTTATTGTATGTACCCAAGGGATTGGAGAAGTGTCATCATGCAAATGTTCTCACTTGAACATTGTCAATAATGATATTGCATATGAGTTGTTCATCGATGCAGGCTCGTGTGAAGAGTACATCAAAATTTGAATCGTCACCATCTTGTTGTCATTGAATGCGATCATGAGTCACTGAGGTGGAGTATCACAAAGTGTACCAATGATAACATCTACTAGATGATCATATGTCGTCGGTGGAGGGTGGACGTTGTATGCATAATGTACCTTTGAAGTGTGCTTTGTTCTTGATGTTCCATCTTTAGGAAAAGGACCACTAAAGAGTTTCAATTTTTGATTTCTATTGTGTTGCAGTCTAGACTCATCTGTAGGAGTGCCCAAATTGGTAATGTTGTCATCTATAAAACCTTGTATCTTAGTTTGAAACCTCTGTTTGTTGAATGCCTTGCAATAATGATAATCACAATATGCATTGCAATTATATTTACTTGGTTTAGATCTGCTTAGATTGAGCTCTTGTGGAGGAAGGATTGTGATAAGGTTGCAGTCGAGTAACTTTTTTACGAGCACATGAGGAGGTGATGGTAATATTGAAAATTACTTCGAAAATGACCGCTAAAGATTTTCAATTTTTGATTTTTATTTTGCTACAGTCGAGATTCCTTTGTAGGAGTGCCCAAAACTTCAAAAAGGAGCACTAAAGATTTTCAATTTTTGATTTTTATTGTGCTATAGTCGAGATTCCTTTGTAGGATTGCCCAAATTGGTAACCTTGTCATTTCTAAGACCCTGTATCTTATGTCTTAGTTTGAAACATTTGTTCGTTGAATGCCTCACAATCTAATGATAATCACAATATGCGTTGCAATTATATTTCCTTGGTCTAGATTTGCTTGGATCGAGCTCTTGTGGAGGAAGGAGTGTGATAAGGTTGCAGTCAAGTAACTTTTTACTAGCACGAGGAGGTGATGTTAATGCTGAAAATTGTTGCTTTGGTGGAGCTATCAATTGTAACTAGTTTGTAGGTTGCGACATTACATTGAATGTAGGATTTGCCTTATTCTTGTTATCATTTGGTTTGACCTTATAATCTGGTTTGCTTTGAAAATTCATTGTTGAAGTAGTCATAGGAGTATACAAACTTTAGTTTGTTCAAAGCTATTAACTTGACTTCTCCGTTTGTCACTATATGGCGTAACTCATAAAATGATTTGAATCTCGAGTATAATTGAATTGTGGTGCAGTGATGGCAAGCTTTACTTTAATAAATATTGTAATTCATTGTCAGCTATAACATTGGTCATCTTGACAAGCATGGTGTTGTAGCGAAGTACATAATCGCTAATTGGTTCATTGGTTGCTTCAACTTAGTAGTTTGTGCATAGGATAACTTCTCATCGATATAGATGGAACAATGTGTTAGGAATTGGCTGGCCAAGGGGTTGAATGCTTTTATAGATTGGAGAGAGATCATAGAAGCATTGCAATACATAGTCCTTTAGACTTCTTGGAAATAATTTTGTCAATAATTTATCATTGTATACATAGTCCAAACATGTTGCATGGAATGATCTAAGGTGTTTTTCAGGGTTAGACTTCGTATAATGGGAGCTTGGGAGCTACAAATCCTATTGGTAAAGGGTAGGCTACTATTTTAGGGGCTAATAGGTTATGGAGCAAAGCATGCAAATCCATGGAATGACTAGCTCTTGTTACACCTTGCTCTAGCTGTATCACCTTAGCATGCAGAGCTATGATCGTCTACTCATGGTAACATGTAGAAACAAAGGTTGGTGATGGAATTTGCGTAGTCATCATGGGGGTGGGGAGGGTAAATGTTGCCTACATAAGAATAGGTATTGAAATCTGTTGGAGTTGGTGCTTTGCCCCTAAACCTTGGGTGGATGCCACATAGGTTATTGAAGGTATTGGCATAAGGATAGTACTAGTGGTAGCGGTTTGAATCCCTGATGTGGAAGCACTAGCTCAAAAGGATCCATTGATAATGGTAAAGCGCAATTGTTGGGGTACTTGAGATGTGGTAAGCTTAGCTTGGTGTGTGGCCTTAATTGTTAGGATCAATTGGACAAATGTACCCACATCTTTAGGCCATTTTTGGAGTCATCGACAAAAATTGGATAAGGCTTTAACTTGGTTAGTGTCTATTCCATTAAGTTCATTGGGATCAAGTTTATCTAGGGCCTCATAATTACCCTGATTATTATGTTCATTTAGATTATCATTTTCTAATAGAGGCATATCAACATAATCATCTGTTTTCACATATGAATAATTGCATTGTCGAAAGAAAAAGAAACATTCATTGTATCCATTTTATTTGAAGTAGAAGGAATCCGATTATGCTCTATACGGGTCTCAATCTAGCACTGCATCTTAGAGGTACAAGGGAACTATTGTTTTTTGATGGCATATGATGAGATCATGCAAGTATGTAGGAGGCTAGGGCCAAAGGCGAAAATATATTTTGTGCATGGAAATGCAGAATTAAATCAATGAAACTCTAGGGCAAAAATTTTGAGAAATATTTTTATGTAAGGAGATCAAAAATAAATTTGAAACCAGAAGACAATTTTTAAACCTTAGAAGGATGAAACCCCAAAGGAAATTTAGGGTTTTGTACTATTCAATATGTGAATGGGTTCACCAACATGTTTTACTCTAATTTGAATTAATATGAGTTAATTTAATTAAAGATAAAATGACGTAATATAATTTAAATACTAATATATGACATTCAAGTATAAAATATGAATATAAAAAAATAAGATTGATTGTACCAATTTGACAAGTGGCATATGTTAAATATAACAAGTACAAATGGATAAATACTTAGCTTTTTTGGGTGAGTGTTTAATTGTGACAATATTCTCGAAGTGAAAATTAGGGTAGAGTAGGCTTATGGTTAGTTTGGTTCTGGAACTAATTTTCTGTTTATGTAGGGTTGGTTTCATCAACACTGGGTTAGTATGCTATGCCTTTAATCTATGATGTGTTTATGGATATGTGTCGCCGACTTATGGCTTACATACCTATTATATTCTTGTCTCATTTCTCTATGTTCTTAGTAAAGTTGGCCTATGGAATAACAATGAGTAAGTAGAGTATATATATGAGGCAATGGTTAGTATTTGATCATCATATTGTGAATTCTGCTTTTATTACATTGTTGTGGAGGTTGTCACCTCGAAGTGGCTCAGCGATATTTATCAAGCATTATGTTTTTTCTATCAATTATTGTTGTGGATTTACATGCTCTGTTTTTTCCTTGTGATATAATATTCTATTGTGTGAATATCTAAGTAATTTCATTACAAGTGGTATCAGAGCTTCGATTTGGGCAAGTTTTCGTGACATCGTTTTTTTGAATCTAGTGTTGTTCTGCTATGGGCAGAACGATTAAAAAAACATAATTACGATTAAGGAATTTTTTTTTTTTCTATTACTACAATATTGTTTGAAGTGATTTAAAAAAAAATAGAAAAAACCGCTAGAAAAAAATTCACCATTGTGCAAATTAGGAGTCATTGGATTTGTCTCAATGAGACGATCACAAATGATATAAATTGCTAATACACTTTTTGGGCTAAATTTTTTTGAGACGATTACAAATGATATAAACTGCTAATACACTTTTTGGGCTAAAAATTTTCACCCTTGTGCACATTAACAATTGTTGGATTCATCTCGGTGAGACGATTGCAATGTATAATTTGTCGATACACTTTTTTTCAATGCTGAAACCCTCCATCCTAGGGTTTGTGCATTACTGGTCACAACACTCGCAGACGCGGGAGAGGGAAAGAAACTCGAAAAACTCATCACAAGGATGACATGGAGTTTGGAACTTCTGATTTGTTTGTTTTTGAGATGGTTCACCAACTTTAATCAGATTTATAAAGCATGGTGTGGAAAGATGATCTCGATGCGGTCAAAGGTGGTGTCATTGGGGTAAGAGGGGACCTGCATGTTTTGAAGGATCAATTGACACTTATAATTGGGAAACTGTCCAATCTTACAGTTCAACCTTCACAAAATAATCCTCCACCACTCCAATTTGGTTCTCCCCATTCAAACAATCACACCTCCAATCTTGATTTGAAGTAGTTGTTGCCAAAAGTGGACTTGCACAAGTTTGATGGTAATGATCCACTCACTTGGATCAATCAAATTGTAAATTGATTTGATCTACATCAGACTCCATGTGTGCAAAAGGTAGTCATGGTCCCTTTGTATTTGGAACTCGAGGAGTTCATTTGATATAGATGGTTGCGTCCAAAAGAAAAAGAAGGGCCTTCAGGGTTCTTGGTATGTATTTTATGCGGAGTTGTAGCTCCACTATTGTAACAATATCTAAGAAAACTACTTCAGTTAGCTCACCAATTTGCATCAAACAAGAATTGTGAAGGATTATATTTATCAATCCCAGAGTCTCTCCTTACATGTCGATGACATCACTGAGACAAATTTCACTGACCTATTCTTGGGTGGTCTCAAAGATAGCATCCAAATGGAGATTCACATATTTAGTCCCAGTTCAGTATCTGAGGCCATAACAATGGTACACATGACAAAAAAAAAGATCTGGTTAAACGAAGACCTTTCGCTAATGTTCGGGAACATAATTTCCTAACCCCATCATTTTATCAACTTGTTGATTTTGGTTCAGGGCTGCTTAATAAAAGCATCGAACATGATGAAACAAAACATGACACTTATATCATATTATATAGAATATTAAACCTGCTACAATAGAGGCTAATAAATAGCCATACAATAGGAGAAACAACCTCCTATAAAGGAGGAACAAACCACTCGGATTACATAACAACCATAGGGGAATATATTTCGCATATTATAACCATACCACGTGAATACTATCCTCAACATTCATCCCCCTAGTGTGAACGTGGGGAGAATGTATCTCTATACTGTAACTAACTCATACTCATGATCCCTCATGAAGGTTTTCAATGTGGTAATCCTAGAACCACGACAACAGATGGTTTTCAATGTGGTAAACCATCAACCACGACTACAAATGGTTTTCGATGTGGTTAACCACCAACCCCAAAATCATGAGGTTACAGTGTTTATTTTATCCTCATCACAAACATGCTATAAGAGCAAATACAAGGATAGAAGTTCACGTTTTACACTCTTTGAACAAACATGTATCATTTGTTCTTATTTTGAAAATACATACAACTGAAATCAAACACACAACATAGAAAATATCACAACACACAAATGTGCCACTAAAGCGGAAGTGGCCTCTTCGCTAATGGCTTGTGAGATGCTTGAATCGCTTCCATCCTCCCATGTCTCTGTCCTCCAATGATGCTGCTTAGTACACAAAATCCTCAAAATTGTACCCACTGTCTTCAGCGATTAATTGATTATCTTCCTCAGATTCTTCTTCGATGATTACATTAGTTTCATTAAGCTTTCCTTTGAGCAAATTATTAGCTCGAATTTTACAATCTAAGGCTGTATGTCCATTTTTCTTATAGTAGAAACATTCAAGTTCACCTTTACAAAAAAATTCTTATAGTTCTTTTCTTTTTCAGGTACAATGTTTCTTCTTCCACATCTTCTGTACTTCTTTTCTCTTCTGTTGAGAGTGCAGAAATCATATCTTCTAGGGACTGTGAAGGCATTTGTCCAAGAGTAAATACAACATTGTTATATTTGGTAGACAAACTATTCAACAGAATTGCCTTAGCATCTTCATCATCAATTGGGGACTTGATTTCTGCTAACTGCCTCATGAGAGATCTAAGTTCATTTATGTGACTTGTCATTGTGCTTTCTTCATTGATTTTCAATTTGAATAAGCATAATTTTAAAGAAAACTTAGCATTAACAGCTTTGGCACCAAACAATTTATTCAAATTTTCTCAAATTTCAGTACATGATTTTTCTAAATCCACATAATGCAGTTTTAAATCAAAAAGTGCGAGACCGATGATGGCTTTGGCCTTATCATCTCTACTACTCCTTTCTAACAATTTGTTTGCATATGTGGGCTGTGTTTCTTTTCCACTAATTGTTCCCCACAAATTGTTATTCATCAACTGCATTTGAATTTTTACCTTCCATGTGTGAAAATTAAGACCATTAAATTTCTCTAGTGGGATCTTTATGCCCAGGACGTCGGTTACCCTGAACACAATCGTTGTTGCCAAATGTAGGAAAAATGCAGTTAATCTCGAGTATGGATGTCGAGCTACAACGCTGACACCATGGGAACGCTGTAAGAGTGTGAGAGTGCTGTTATTGTACAACAAGATATATTTGGCCATTTGAATCCTTTGATTGGTACACATGGTCTCCTTGCTATTTGTTCATAGATGACACATGAGTACAATAGCTAGACACCACATACAGTTTATACTAACCCGAGCAGGTATGAATTGTAAAATGTGGGTCGGATCTGAGAAATACAGAAGGATTGAATGTTATAGATCTTTAGGTTTGATGAATATAATCTACAGGTGTATGGAAATACATCATAGTTTGATAGACCATAGACTCACGCTCTGGGCAAATTGCATAAAACGAGCAATTGGGAAGGCACGATGCTAGATGTCAACACACCATTTTTCCCTCACACCATAATGAAATCAAATGTAGACTATGGTGTGCCCGTGACTAAATGAATTATCCTTTCATCATAGGGTTTGATGTCTCAACACTGATATCAGATGTTGATTTCGGTTCAGGGCTGCATAATAAAAGAGCCGAACAAGATGAAACAAAACACAACACATATCATATTATTCATAATATTAAACCTGCTACAACAGAGGCTAATAAATAGCCATACAATAGAAGAGACAACCTCCTATAAAGGAGGAATAAACCATCTGGATTAGATAACAACCATACGGGAATATATTTCTCATATCATAAGCATACCACGCGAATAATATCCTCAACACAACCTACAAAATGAACCCCTTAACAAATTGGAGAGAAGTGTGCAAAAGGGTTAAGTTTTCAGTGTGATAACAAATGAAGCAAATGACATAGATGTGATGAAAAGTTGTTTTACATTGAAGGTGCCTATGAGGACAAAGAAGATTATGAGGCCTCGGGTGCAGGTCTGGAAAAACCCGATGATTAATCTAAAGATTTTTAACCTACTATTTTTTGTCATGTAGTTTCAGGTATCAATACTCCTAAACTTTTAAGGTGGTGGGTTAACTCAAGAAACAAAATGTGACTGTGTTGATTGACTCTGGGATTACACATAATTTCATCAACAGTAAGTTGGCTACTCATTTGAACTATTTCATTTACCCAGCGCAAGAATTTCATGTCATGATTACATATGGTGGTACAATCAACAATTTTAACAAATGTCATAGTATTAAGATTATTGAGAGACTCCCTGTTAGATTCTCTTATGTTTGCTATTTTCATGGGTGGGGTTATTGTTTTGGGAGTGTAATGGCTCACCACTATAGGCACAATTGAGATGAATTTTTAGGAACTGTTTATGTGCTTTCATTCAGAAGGTAGGGTGTTTGAAATGCATGGTTTAGGGGTTAAATCTCTACAATTGGTTAGTTCTCACTAGATGATGAAGATGCTCAGAAAAGACGTTGAAGAATTTGTTGTACAATTGTTTTCCATAGAAGTCCAACCAACCAAGGAGTCTACATGCCTGGATATATAATTGGAACTGGATGATCATTATATTATTTTTGGTGCCATGTCAAAACGACTTCTACCAAACATAACATGATCATTTGACCCTACTATAGGTATCCCTATGCCTAGAAGAGTGAAATTAAAAAAATGCTACAGGGAATGCTGGAGACAAGACTTATCAGACATAGCCAAAGAGAATATTCCTTTTCGATGGGCATGGTGAATAAGAAGGATGGCATTTGAAGGATTTGCCCAAATTACAGAGAACTCAACAAGTACACCATCAAAGATAAATTTCTTATTCTAGTAATCGAGAATTTGCTAAATAAATTGCATGGTGCTATTTATTTTACCAAATTAGGTCTTCACTCTAGGTATCATCGTATTCAAATATGTGAAAATGTCATATCTAAAACAAATTTTCAAACTCATGAAGGCCATTATGAGTTTATGATCATGGGTCTTACAAATGCACCATCTACATTTCAAAGTTTGATGAATTCTATTTTTAAGTCACTTTTGAGAAAGTTTGTGTTCGTGTTTTTTCATGACATCCTCATTTACAACAAATGAGAAGACCATTTGAAGCATATGAAACATAAACTTTTGGTTTTTGAACATCAAATCTATGCCAAACCTTCCAAATGTGCTTTTGGCATCAAAGAGGTGGAGTTCTTGGGTCTTATTGTTTCACATGAAGGCATGAAAGTTGATCCTAAAAATATCTAAGTGATGATAGAGTGGCAAGTGCCCAAGACCCTCAAGAACCTTCGAAGATTTCTGTGGCTAATAGGTTACTATCGTAGGTTTCTCAAAAATTATGCCAACATAACGTCACTGACATCTTTATTGAAGAAAGACTCCTTCCAGTGGACTAAAACAACTACAAAAATGTTCAAACAACTGAAAATGGCTATGCACCACTTTAGTTTTAAGTACCCTTGATTTTTCTAAAATTTTTGTTGTTGAATGTGATGCATTGGGATACGACATGGGGGTTGTACTCATGCAAGAAGGCATGCCACTTGCATTTGAGAGTCGTCAACTTAATGAAAAAAAGGGTCAAGACAATTTATGAGAAAGAGATGGCTATTTTACTTGCAATCAAGCAATAAAAACTTTATCTAATGGGTCGACACTTTCAGGTAAAGATCAATAATAATAGCATCAAATATATTGTAGAACAACGATTATCATCATGAGAATAACAAAAATGGGTGACTAAAATGTTAGGATATGATTTTGAATAGTATATAAGAAAGATAAAGAGAATGTGGTGGTAGATGTAGTATCCAGGCATGATGAATCAATTGTGGCATTGTTATGTGCAATGACCATTTGGTAGGCAGATTGTCTAGAGGAAGGCAGATCAAAATGGAAGAATGACATGAAACCCAAGATTTGATTCAGAATCTTCAACTTAGCTTGGTTTTGGAGGGGCTGAAAATTTGCATGGAAAGGGAACGCATTATGGTATAAAGATCGATTATATATCTATAAGCATTCTCTCAAACATAAAATCTTTCAGGGCCTTCATGCATATCCGATTGGAGGTTCTTTAAGATTTTTAAAAACATATCATATAATCAAGCAAGATTTATTTTGGGAAGCACTAAAGGGGGTTGTCTAGAAATATGTGGTTGAATGCATAGTGTGTCAATAGAACAAAGGTGAAACCATTAAGACCCCAAGGCTTTTGCAACTTTTATCCATCCTTGGCTAGAGGTGGGAAGAGGTTTCCATGGATTTTAGTGTCGGGTTACCGTGGTCTGAAGGTAAAAATGTAATCATGGTAATTGTGGATTGACTCACCAAGCATATTCATTTTTGTTCCTTATCACAACCATTTGTCACCAATACAGTAGCTTTTGCTTTTCTCAATACAGTGCAAAAATTGCATAGTACTCCAAAGATCATTGTAAGTGATCGAGGCTCATATTTACAAGTAATTTTTGGATTGAATTATTTGCATGTTTGGGCATCCATTTGGCTCATAACTCGTCTTATCATCCTCAATTTGATGGACAAACAAAGGTAGCCAAATTTTTTCTAGAAGGGTATATTCGTTGTTTTGTTTTCGACAAATAGGACAAATGGGTTCATTGACTGCCACTTGCTTAATGGTGGTTTAACAATTCTTTTCACACTTCTTCCAAAATGTCTCCCTTTGTGGAATTGTATGAGTATCACCTCCCATCCATCACTTTAGCGTTGAAGGTGCATACCAAGGTTCAAGATGTTTAGGAACACATTCACCATCAATAAGAGGTACTCACTAGTTTGTGAGAGAATTTAGCAATGACACATAATAGAATGAAGAAGCAAGTGGATCAACACCGTAGTGAGCGACATTTCGATATAGGTGATTGGGTCTTTATGCATTTGTAGCCATATAAGCAGATGGCTTTGAAGCAACAGAAAAATGATAACAAGTTGTCCCTTAAGTATTATGACTCTAAATTGGTATTGTGGCCTAAAAGTTAGAATTTCCCCTATCCACTCACAGACATTTAATATTCCATTTCTCTTGCCTGAATAAGGTAATTGGACACAGTTTATACTCAAATTGAGTTACTTGAATTGGAATTGTTAAGCACAAGCTTATACTGAGAGGGGGGGGGGGGTGAATCAGTATAAGATATATATTTTTTGCTTTCGACTATTAATCTTAAATCCAAAACCTCAAATTACTCCGAAATTAATATATTCAAAGCAATCAAAGAATACAATGCAAAACCACATAATGCAAATAAACACATATTTGTGTGGAAACCCTTTTGGGAGAAAACCACAGAGAAATTCTTTTAATATAATTTTCAAATATTCGTAGGCACCAACCTACAGGAGACACTAATCCCCAAATACAATTTGCGGGCACCAATCCCTTCCACCAAGCACCAACTCAGCTTTAATTCGTGAGCACTAACTCAGAGGGGCACCAACCCCTTACAAAATTCTTCTTACCACTATAGATTTGTTGTTAACTCAACGAATGATGGAACCCTTCTTTTCTCTCTTTCTTCTTTCAATGATTTTTAATGCATTTTCGGCTCTTCTCCCATACTTCTCTTACACTTGAATGATATAAAATATATTTAAAGTGCTTGTTCTTCTTTGTTTTCATCCACTCATCTATCCTTTTATAGCCTTTGCTACCTTTTCCCAAGAGGGGCGTCCATTCCAAGAGACACCTCTTCACCAAAAGATGTGATCGTTGACATTTTCGTCAACAATTCCGTTCACTTTCGGCAACAATTTCATTCACTTCCAACAACACTTCCGTTCACTTCCGACAATAATTCCATTTGAAATTTTCATTCATATCCGTTACAAGTCCTTTGACATCAATGACAATTATTCCAACAATCTCCCCCTTTGTCATTGATGGAAACCTTCCAAAAAGATCTTTTTTACAACTCCCCATATTATTTTCTGCAACTCCCCCTTGCTGTAACTCCCCGTACTGTGATTCTCCCTCTTTGACATCAATGGCAAAGGGTCATTCAAGGAGCTAAAAAAAAATTTTAGCTCCCCCTTAATCAATGTTTCTCTTGATTTTTAATGAGTAGAAGCAAAAGATATTACTCCCAACTTTTGTTGTAGGTACTCAAATGTTTCCTTTGGAAGTGGCTTAGTGAAGATATCTGCCCTCTGTTCGGATGTGGAAACATATTTCAATTTTACTTGTTGTTCTGCCACCTGTTCTCTGAAGAAATGATATTGTATAGGGATATGCTTAGTTCTAGAATGCATAACTGGATTTTTTGAAATACTTATCGCACTAGTATTATCGCAGAATATGGAGATTGGATGATCATACTCTACTTTGATATCTTTCAAGGTTTGTTTCATCCATAGATCTTGTGTACAACATAGCACTGCCGCTATGTACTTTGCTTCTACTGTGGATAGAGATATATAATTCTGCTTCTTACTCAACCATGATACTAGGCTATCTCCAAGAAAGAATGCTCCTCCACTTGTACGTTTTATATCATCTACACAACTTGCCCAATCTGAATCTGTGTACGCTACCAATGTGAAGTCTTTACCTCTTGGGTACCACAACCCATAATCCAAGGTTCTCTTTAAATATTTGAATATGCGTTTCACGGCTTGCACGTGTTTCTTTTGGAACTGCTTGAAATCGTGCAACCATACCTACTGCTTGCATGATATCTGGCCTAAATGCCGTTACATATAGTAAACTCCCAATCATTGATATGTAAAGAGTTTGATCAGTATTCAAAAATTCATCATCTTTGCTCAACTTCGTACCTGTAGCCATAGGTGTGCTAACAGGGGCACACTCTTCCATATGGAATTTCTTCAACATCTCATTCACATACTTGCTTTGGGATATGAATATTCCTTTCTTGGATTGAGAGATTTGTAAACCAAGGAAAAATGACAACTCACCTAACATGGACATCTCAAATTCTTTTTGCATATCTTCGACAAATCTTTTAGACATTTCCTCATTGTCTCCTCCAAAGATTATATCATCTACATACACCACAACAATTAACTGGGGATCTCCTTCAGTTTGATGTAAAGATGACTATCAACGTATCCTCTCTTGAATCCTTGGTATTGTAGGTATTTATCAAGCCTAGCATACCATGCTCTAGGAGCTTGTTTCAATCCGTACAAAGCCTTCTTCAACTTACACATATAATCCTTATTTTCTGATAAAAGGAATCCTTCTGGCTGTTCTATGTAAACTTCCTCTTCTAGATTGCCATTTTAAAATGCTCATTTAACATCCATTTGATAGACTTTGAGATTTTTGAATACTGAAAATGCAAGAAATATTCGAATTGCTTTTAATCTAGCAATAGGAGCAAAAGTCTCTTCAAAATCTACACCTTCTACTTGAGCATACCCTTTACATACCAACCTTGCTTTGTTTCAAGTGACTTGGCCATTTTCATTCAATTTGTTTCGAAAAACCCACTTAGTGCCAATCACATTCTGATCCATTGGCCTGGGTACAAGTTCCCAAGTCTCATTCTTCTCAATTTGATCTAGCTCTTCTTCTATTGCTTTTACCCAATGTTTATCATGACTAGCTTCAGAAAAATTCTTAGGCTCTACCTTGGATAACAAAGAGAAATTTATATGCTCAGGTATACTTACAATTCTTCTTTTGGTTTACGCCCCAGCATCAATGTTGCCAATGATTTGACTTTCAACATGATTCTTCTGAACAAAGCGAGATGGTGCTTTGGTGTCCTGCCTTTCAAATTCACTCAATTTTTTTACATTTTCTTCCTCCCCTTTTTCTACAAGATTGGGTATTTCTTGAGGCTCTTTTGAAGGTTCTTTTGCCTTTTGATTCATGATCTCATCTATTCTAACACTAGCACTTTCTACGATAGTTTGTAGCCTTTTGTTATAATATCTATAGGCTTTGCTTTTGATGGAGTAACCAAGAAAAATTCCTTCATCAGCTCTTGAGTCAAATTTGCCCAAGTTTTATTCATCCCTGTTGATAAAACATTTACTTCTAAACACTTTGAAATGTTTGACCGAAGCTGGTCTTCTTTTTCATAATTCATAAGGAGTTTTGTCATTATTAACTCTGATTTGCCCTTTATTCAAGATATATATTGCTGTATTAACTGTATTTCTCCAAAATCTATCTGATAGCTTAGATTCATTCAACATAGTTCTAGCCATCTCTTGAACGGTTCGATTTTTTTTTCCACCACTCCATTTTGTTGTGGAGTCCTTGCAGCTGAGTATTGTCTCTTAATTCTATGATCTTCGCAAAACTCAATGAATTCATTTGAAATAAACTCACCTTCTCGATCTGACCTTAGGCATTTTATTTTCAACTCTTTTTCATTGTCTACTAATGCCTTGAAAGCTTTAAAGTTTTCAAATGCTTCTGATTTTTTTAAAAAAGGCTACCCACATCATTCTAGTATAATCATCAATGAGCAACATAAATTATCTCTTACCTTGCATGCTTTCAGTTCTGGTAGGACCACAAGGATCCATATGAATCAGCTCTAGTGGTTTGGTGGTCGAATATTCCTTCGTTCTGAACCTTGTTCTAGTTTGCTTCCCGTGTTGGCATTGCTTGCATAGAGTGCTTGAAGGTTTCTTTATCTTGGGCATATCTCGCACAGCCTTTTTGTTGCTGATTTTCACAAGATTATCAAAATTTATGTATCCTAACCTTCTATGCCATAGCCAACTCTCTTCAACTTGACTCAGACAACATTTCTCTCCTCTCATATCTTCAAGCATGTATAGGTTGTTTGTGGTTCTATGAGCATCTGCAACTAATTCTCCTGTATCTGCCTTCTTTATTTCACATCTTTCAACATAAAACTTAAGTGTGTGTTTTTGATCACACATTTGGCTTACACTCAAGAGATTATGTTTTAATCCTTCAACATATAAAACATTCTCCGTTTTTGTTTTACCATTATCAAGACTCAGCGTACTTTTTTCAGCAATTTTTGCTGTAGCATTATCACCAAATTTCACTGTACCTTCGCTCACTTTCTTCAATGAGATAAACTTGCTTTTATATTTGGTCATATGTCTTGAAGATCAGCTATCAATGTACAAATAAAGCTTCCTTTATATTTGCCCAATCTTTTCTTTAGCTTTCGAATGAATAGAGCTTCATTTTCATCTTCTTCACTACTTGAATTTTCACTTGATTCTGGTTCTTTGATCTTCTCTTTCTTTGAGACCTTGAATGATGCTTTCTTCTTCGACTGTCTCTTAGATTCGGTTCTCATTTCGTATGCCGTAAGAATTCTATGGAGTTCGTCCATTTTCATCGTGTCTAAATCCTTCATTTCTTCAATGGCAGAGACCTTCGCATCAAATCTCAAAGGTAGGGATCACAGGATTTTCTGAATGATTACATATTCTTCAATTTTCTCTCCGAGTCCTCGAATGACATTAACAACTCATCGACACGAAGATACCCAACAATGTTTTCATCATTCTTCATTTTTAAACTTTCAAATTGCCTCCGGTGGGTTTGGAGTTTTGCTTTTCTCACCTTACTATCACCTTCATAAATAGTGTCGAGTTTATCCCAAATCTCTTTTGCAAATTTACAATGCATAACCTTAACAAACTCATTTTCTGAAACCCTGCATAAGATTGCATTCATAGCTTTCGCATGGTTCTCACTGGCCTTTTTTTCGGTGGCATCCATTGGTGCAATTTGTGGTGTTGTGTATACTATTACCACTGCTTGCCAAATATCGAAACCTAGGGCCATCAAGCAAGTCTTCATCCTTATGCTCCAAAATGAGTAATTCGTTCGATCGAACAAAGGAGCTTTGTTAGTGGAGAAACCATCCAACACTTGAGACCCTGCCATATGTGCTTTCCAAGATCTACCTTACTTGTAGTTGTGCTAACATCGAAGGAACCGACTCTGAGACCAATTGTTAAGCACAAACTTATATTGAGAGGGGAAGTGAATCAGTATAAGATATTTTTTTTGGTATTCGACTATTAATCTTAAATTCAAAACCTCAAATTACTTCGTAATTAATATATTCAAAACAATCAAAAAATACAATGCAAAACCACACAATGCAAATAGACATAGATTTGCGTGGAAACTCTTTTGGGAGAAAACCACAGAGAAATTATTTTAATATAATTTTCAAATATATTTCAAGTGCTTGTTCTTCTTTGTTTTCATTCACTCATCTATCCTTTTATAGCCTTTGCTACCTCTTCCCAAGAGGGGCGTCCATTCCAAGAGACACCTCTTCACCAAAAGATGTGACCATTGACATTTCCGTCGACATTTCCGTTAACATTTCCGTCGACATTTCCGTTCACTTTTGACAACAATTTCGTTCACTTCCAGCAACACTTCCATTCACTTCCAGCAATAATTCCGTTTGACATTTTCATTCATATCCGTTACAATTCTTTTTACATTATTGACAATTATTCCGACAAGATGAAGAAGGCCAAGTCATTCTAGAACCTGAAGAGATTCTTCACACATGCACTAAAAAACTTCAGACCAACGCGATTACAGAGTGTTTGATCAAATGGAAGAATCTACATTCTAAAGATGCAACATGGTAGGATGAAGTGTTCCTACAGAAACATCCTAATTTGATTCAACGTTGTTCTAAAAGGGAGGGGCATGCTACACTTTTAACTTATGGCGTGTCTGGGGATATGTGTGGGCTAGTTGTGGCTTACATACCTCTTATATTATCTTATCTCATTTTTGTATGTACTTAGTAAGGCCGATCTATGTAATAACCATGGTTAAATAAAGTATATATAAGTAGTAGTTAGTATTTGATCATCACATTACAAATTCTCTTCTTATTGCATTATTGCGGAGGTTGCCCCCTTGAAGTGTCTCAACTATATTTATCAAGCATTTTGCTCTTTTGTCAATTATTATTGTGGATCTACATATTCTGTTTTTATTTCTGTGACAATATTCTATTGTGCGAACATCTAAGTAATTTCATTACATAGTATCACCAGTAGATATTGACTTACTAATCAATACTGACATATGCGTAAGTGTGAAACAACAGGTGTATGGTCACTTGGGCTTATCTCTGTTTGTTATGTATTTGTGATCCCAAACCCTGTTGATGTGCACAACTTTAGAAATTAGTCTCATTTGCCTTAAAACCTTAGGTGTAATTGTGAGGGATAAAAACCTACAAAAATAGGGAAAGTGTAATGTGCTGAACTAGCCCCATCACCCTTGTTTGATATTGACCACTGCCTACGTATCTGATACTTTGAAAAAGAAAATCAAGCCACACATAGTTCTCCCACTTAGTGTGATTGTGTAATTGTGCTCTGCTATATATATGCAACAAATGATTCAACTTTGATACTTGATAATGCTTGCTTTAACTTCGTTTTAGAGTGCTTCAAATTTGGCTTGTGATTGCTCTTAGTGATAGATTTACAATTTGGGAAGAACATGGTAGATTTGCTCAATGTGCAACAATCTATAAATGTGTTCCCGATAAATGCCAAATCCCTTTTGAATGAGACCTTGATTTGTTTATATGAGTTTAATTGGGTAATTTCATGTGCCACTAACATACTAGGAAAATGGATTGACCATAAGGAGAAGTTTGATTTTAGAAAATAGTCATTACTGGGAGCGGGTCGGTACCGAGTAGAGCAATTCAATATAGACTGGAGATACTAATTGAATATGGAGGAACCAACCTGAATACAAGCAGACTGAACTGTAAGTTTGGATATGTTTGTGCATGATATTTAGTAGGTTTGAAGCACACAATGAGTTTCCTATGAGTGTGTAACAACAGAACGAAAGGTTTGACTCATAAGATAACATGCAAGTGTGAGAGAATGACAGATAATGACATTGTTTGTGTGCTCAAGTCATATGTCATAAACGTGTGTCAAGTTTGTCATTGTCAAGTACTAAAGATTACTTTAGTATCTACAATGTTGTTGATGGAGTGATACATTTAAATGGTTTTCTCTTGCATCTATGAAACTGGACAATTTTCTTGAATAGAGATATCATTGGAGTGATGTATTGAAATGGTACACTTTATGCATCTACAAAACTACACAATTTTCCTCAATAGAAATGCCACTAGAGTGATGCCTTTAAATGGTATACTTTGGCATTTTCCATACCAATTTTTTTACATAGATATGTTTCCATGAGTGATACCTAAAAATGTTTTACTTTGGCAACTTATATACCACTTTTAAACATCTTATATAAGGGGTCGCCTATGAGATGGATTGGACTCCACCATTGAATCCTACTAAAAAATAAATGAAAAAAGAATTGCACCTGATTTGGAGTCTATATGAAAAAGTTACAATATTGACAAGCTATCAGAGTTGCAATATCACATTGTCTACTTCAACTAGACATTCCATGGTAAATACCTCCCAAATGTGAAATTTGGTGGTAGTTTTGGGTTCCTCATGAAAAATTATAAGATTAAAAAAAATGACAATTGATTTGGACTTCGTATGAAGAAGTTATGGTCTCAGAAATTTATTGTTGTTGCAATAACACACTTTTGCTTCAATGAGGCGTTTCATGGTCGATAGCTCATCCAATCTTATATCTGTTGGCATATTTGGTTTCTATATACACATAATATTTTCAAACTTTATCAATTGTTGACACTCTCTATCTGGTAAGAACCTGCCAAGTTTCAATTTCTCTGAGTACACTCCCTAAAGGGTGCACCAAGAAAGGTGTGGGCAGACCATTGGTGCTTCGCAGGATTGTTGTTCCTTTTTGCCACTTACTATCCACACACTTGTCTCTTAAAAACCATTCCCTTAAGCTTTGCCTCCTATTTTTCACCCTCCTCTAGTCATTTATCACATTCATTAGCCCTTCCCCTAACTTAAACCCTTTTTTGGCAATTTACATGACTATGTTGGCCACATCGACCCTGCATTGTTATTTACAAAACTTACTTGGAACTAGGTTGGCCATGGCCGACATAGTTCATAAACCTAGTTAGTTTTTGTCAATTACAATACTTGGACAACTAGGTCGACCCTGTCAGCCTAAACTTTCAAAAGGGTTTAGGGTTCGATCTGCCTATATAAACACATTCATTTCGCTATTTTTAAGAGAAGAGAAAAAGAAGTAAGATATATTGCGCATCTGATTATTCGCCATTCTACTTGAAGAGCAAGCTTATGGTTTCATACTTTTTTTTTGGAGATACAGAGCTTGCCTTGTGGAGAAGTCTTTTGGATGCATTGATGGGTTGTGTAGCCTAGAGCTGATTTATTCTTGTCATCCTTACATACCACAACAACCTATTGCGAAGCACTTTGGCCAAGGGAGAGATTGAGGCTCAGTGGGTTTGTTTTTAAAGGTAAGTATTCCTAACTTTGTTCCTCCTTTGTAAGAATAGATAGATATGTATTTACACTTCTCTTCCATGCATTAGGATTCTGTATACATTGACGTGAATATATGTCTTCTATGCATGTTTACTTTTATTGTTTATTACCCCCACTTTATACCACAAGCTTTGGTGAGCACTAGATTAGATTTTTGATTTACTTGTTATTTGTTTAGTGAATATGAAAACATAGGTCCTAATTAGGGTTATTGCGTAGTTTTACTTGATTGGAGGCTTTGGAACCCTCCTTAGTGATATTATTGTGGTAAGAGATCCCTTAGCTAGGTCTTGCGGATCCATATTGGTTATGACCCCGATTATCTAATATATCCCCAATCGGAACTGTAAGTAGGATTTATCTTCTCCGAGCTAGGATTGATTTATAGATTTGTTGCATTTCCCATTGCATACAGTTTTCTATTGAAAAATTACACATTTTAAAAAAAAATGACATTTGATTCAAAATCTATATGAAGTTATGGTCTTTGCAAGATATAGTTGTTTCGATAGCACAATGCTTAAAGGGTTATTGCGTAGTTTTGCTTGATTGGAGGCTTTGGAACCGTTCTTAGTGATATTATTGTGGTAAGAGATCCCTTAGCTAGGTCTTGCAGATCCATATTGGTTATGACCCCGATTATCTAATATATCCCCAATCGGAATTGTAAGTAGGATTTATCTTCTCCGAGCTAGGATTGATTTATAGGTTTGCTGCATTTCCCATTGCATAAAGTTTTCTATTGAAAAGTTACACATTTTCAAAAAAAAAGACATTTGATTCAAAATCTATATGAAGTTATGGTCTTTGCAAGATATAGTTGTTTCGATAGCACAATGCTTAATTTAATCAAGTGTCCCCTAGGAAATAGCTCCTCCAATTTAGAAATTGATGCCATATTTGGATTCTTCATGAAACATTATACAATTTCAAAATACATCACACTCAATTATGAGCTTGCACGACAAAGTTATGGACCTCTACAAGTTTCATGTCTTTGAAAAAAAAAAATGACTTCAAAGGCATTTGAAGATTAAGTTGGTCCTCAAAAAATATAACAAAATGTTCATGAAAAAGTTGTTACCTTGGTGAAAACTCAAAATTATCTCGAACACAAAGGATCATGTTCCACGGGATGCTACTGCATCAGACTACCTAGGTTGGAATTTAGTGAGCATAGTGGTAAAAAATAGGTGTGAGTGGTAAAACCACCCATTTGACCCAAATAATAAGGCCATGATGTGCCCTTCAACAAGAGCAGGTACCTCTAAAGCTTTTCATTCACTTTCTTTCTTATTTTCCAGCTAATTGGTAGATTGTAAAATGTCCACGTCCTCATCCCATTGCCTAAATTCCATTCTTTTTTGTTGCACATTATTGGGGCATAGTTTGTCTTCCTCCACATAACTCTAATTATCCTCTTCTTTCTCCATGCCCATGTGGGTTTCTTGACACCTATATCCATCCACCTCCACACAGTTCCTTTCTTACTCTTGTTTTGTGTATTCTTTTCCAACTCTACTACTGGACTATTAAACCAACCACCTCCAACAAGCTTCCACTTGCTTCTCCTCATCATCTCCATTTTCTAACCTTGCTTGTGAACTGACCACCTCCATTTAAATTAAACAATTGATTTATTTTTACGTTGTTCTTTGAGCTCATAGTTTATTTCGACACATGATAGACAAAACATTGTCCATTATCTATCTCATTTTCTTCATTTAACTTCTCTTGAGCCTCTAAGGCTCTAACCTTCTCGATCAAATAACGTTTGGATGATATTAGTATCAGCTCAAAATCTCTCTCTTATTCTTTTTTCATCAACCTGATGCATCCACAGTTTTGTGCAATCTTGCATCACAAAAAATGAGGTGCATTCTTCTTTCTATTGTTTGCTTTGCTTTGTCTTAGTCTTGGTGTGTTTGATTTATGGTTCTTTGCTTCTTTTCGTTTGGTTTTTGGTGTGTTGGATCTTGTAATGGCACCAAATTTGCATAAGTCGACACTATGTTCACACTGGACCATTGAACAAAAGTTCTCTTCACTTGTGATCCATTTGGAATGCACTATTGTTCTGTGTTGGAGTTCGATGAAAACTTGGGTGCTATAAAACCACATCATAGGTTCTACTTTGTTTATTTGTTCCAAACAAATTCACACTCTGTGATAACTGCATTGAAAATAATATCCGAGATGGATCTCAAAATTTAGCGAGAGGTTTGACAAAGAAAAAACATTGGTGTAGAGATAGA
Organism: Torreya grandis; assembly: GCA_037957365.1. Taxonomy (NCBI): domain Eukaryota; kingdom Viridiplantae; phylum Streptophyta; class Pinopsida; order Cupressales; family Taxaceae; genus Torreya; species Torreya grandis. The sequence goes on along the minus strand of JARHVA010001683.1, from coordinate 1,796,594 downwards.
TGGGCTTGAATAGAACAAAGTTTTTTTTTAGGAAGACTTTTGGTTTCTGATTGTGCTCATTTGGTATTTGAATTCCATCAAACTATTGATGGATTGATAGAAGTAGAACTTGTAGGGTCTTTGATTGGAACCACAAAGAGGAGAATTGGTCATTGCTATATAAATACAATAACTTGGAATGGTATTCAAGTAAGTGACTTGTGGCACATGGACACATTCCCTAAAAAATTGGATATTATTTTATGCGAAGTTGCATCTCATTTCAATGGATTTGAGTACAATAAACAAATGTTTGAAACTGAATTGGAGAATTACAAGGTATTTTGAACGATTGGATCCTTGTATAGCTGACAATGTTCATGTGATGCATGAATCTTTATTGAATTAGAAGAGGAATCTTGTGTTTAAGCTACATTGTTAACAACATCCCAGAACCCAACTAGGTTTTGACAAGTTTAAATTGATTCTTCAAAGGCCTCATTGAATGTGATGAGCGAGAAAGACACAACTCGACAAGGTCCAACTAACATTCAAAGCCTTTTGAAAAACCCGATAGAGTCTTGCTTGTGGAAAAACATTCCTAGGAAGCCCGATTACATCTTGTTATGAAAACCAACTCCAAGGTCTATGAATGGACTAAAATGTTCATTTGTTATTTTATTTGACAGTCCAAAGCCCGATTAGAATTCCTGTACAATAAAAACATGAGATTGGATATTTATTGAACCGTTTTGGTGAATGAAGAGTCTGGGATAGAAGGTGAAATCACTGAGGAAGGAGAAGGGACATCATGAGAAGATCATAGGTCTTTCCTTCCCATCTACAAAATTGAAATGACTCTCATTTCAAGGGGTGGTTGTCTTGATGCTGGAAATACAGAATATGATCAGTTTGTATTGTTTTATTCATTCTCGACATGTAGGTGACTGTATAGACTGTCAATGTGAATGCATAAGTTCTATATGAACTGTAGGTGTTTGTATAGTTTCCTCCCATGTGTATTTGAGTCAATAAGACAAATTACAACAATGTCAACATTTGAATTTTGCAGTGTATTTATGAAATTTTGATCTCTATAGATTGAGCATCAATTGTGTAATGAAATGCCCATGTGACCATTTGATTGGTTGAACCCTTGCAACATGGGAATTAGAGGCAAAACATAACTAGTCTTCTCCTTTTCATGTTTGCACATCCTCTCTTCAGTTCCACACTGACTGCTACCACCTCTTTGGCATCAAATGCATGTCATGTTCCAAAACAATTTCACTGTTTTTGTTCGTACTCTTTTTAACCCTTTGACTCATAGGAGTCTTATTCTCCACAACTCCCTCAGAAACCTCATTATGTGCATTCACTTGCATTTCCTTCACCTTCATGTTCATGCCCTCCAAAGGACATTATTCTTTCACAATCACTCTGCCATTTTCAAACACATCATCATAATGCTCATAACACTCTCACGTGAATATAAAATTATATGAAACGACCATGTCACCCTTTGTAAGGACACACTCAACCTTTTCTTGGTCATCTTCAACAACATTTAAACTCTTTTTTGATGTTGTTACACTTACACATGAATTAATAAAAACAACATTTTGGGAATCAATAGTTCCCATAGGCACCTTAATAAATGGCGCATCCTCTTCAAGCATAATCTTCTCAGTCTTCACGACTGATTTATTTTTCCCCGCTACCTCCTTTCTTCTAATTGTGTTTTGGACAACAATCTTCCCACTCTCCATTATCAATTGTATTTTCACAAGCCTCTAAGGCCTCTTTTTTCATCTCATTCACCTCATCCTCTTGAGTCAACATGACCCCATCTTGTTCATTTGTCAAACTTGCCTCTGTTAGTTTTTCTCCAACTCTTCTATCTCAACCGCCTCTTTTTCCTTCTTGTAATTGTGAGGACATCCTACCATCAATATCTCCTCATGTTTCTTCAACTCCTCTTGCTTCTTAATCATCTATGTTGTTGCATTTTGCTTCCTTGGTAGTTCTCTTCTCTGTTGCTATTACTGCATCTTGTTTCTTCTCCATCTCAACTTATTTTATTATCATGGAATGATGATTGCATTCTTACTTTTTTTTTATTACCTTTTATCTAAGACAAGTTGTTGTCTTGTTATTTCTCTTGTTTGCTTGAATACATTTATTTTTTTCTTTTCTACCCATCACTTCTTTCACAACCTCTCTCAACATTTCCTTTTGTAATAAGTCTCCTATCACAAAAATATCCATAGGATTGGAGTCCTCTAATGTGTCTCCTTTTTTAAGCATATCCACAATTTCCTCCACATCCTCCTCCTTCACAAGGAATCCATCTTCCATAGGTTTCTTATAGCCTCTTCCACTCCCCAAGAGTTGTTCAAAACATCTTTCACTATGTTTGATTCTCAAAATAGTCCTCTGTTGTTCACATGGAAACTCCATTCTCTCATTACCTTTCATGGCAATTATTTTATCATCAACTCTCAACCTCAAAGCATGAAGATTTCTAAGTCATCTTGATTGATCTCTTGGGTGAACTATTTGACCTATCGTTTTGGACACCATTTGGTTCCAAATTTTTATGATCTTCTATTCTTTCTCGTCTTCTTTGATTTGAGGCCCATGGGGAGACTTGGTGGACAACCTACTTAAACAATTTTAAGAAGTTTTGAACATAAGAAAATTATAAATGACATAGGATATGAAGATGCAATGCATTAAATAACAAGGAAATCAAAGAAGATGATGACAACCAATGTAAAACTATAATAACAAAGTTTTATTATGCTTAGTTCCATACAATATCTGAAATATTAGATGTGGTGTCTATGTGCTCCATAACTTCATTCCTATTTATGTAACTAACTACAAAGAATGGTAGTCTGCATTAATATATAATGGAGGGAGATGAAGCATTGGTTGAACCGTTACAAGAGTTGGTAACAATCGCTTTGTAATTGATGAATTTTATGACATCATTCACTGTCATTATTGATGCGCTGTTGTGAAGAACTTTCTATATAGATTTACTAACTACGAAAAATAATTGACCAATCAAATAAACTTCATAAAATAACTCAAAATAACCTTTAGATCGTAGGTCACTTTGAGGGGGCAACCTCCTTTGAGCAAGCTCAATATAATAATATTCGTGGATGCCTTCATTGAGCTTCAATACTTAAATACTAAATTTATTCTAGCAACTACTACTTCCCATGTATGTGGGATAATTCAAATATGCTAAAGGGAAGACTTACAAACCACATGCATTAATAACGACTAATACACTAATAATGCAAAGAGAAGGGTAGGACACATGTTCCTAACATCCCCTCCCCTTTAGAAAAAACTTTGTCCTCAAAGCTTCAGATGTGGGAATCATTATTGAATTTGGAATAGTGGTTCCCATGTGGCATCTTCTGGTTGCATGTCATGCCATATGTATTAATAATGACTAATACACTAATAATGCAAAGAGAAGGGTAGAGACACATGTTCCTAACATCCCCTCCCCCTTAGAAAAAACTTTATCCTCAAAGCTTCAGATGTGGGAATCATTATTGATTTGGAATAGTGGTTCCCATGTGGCATCCTCTGGTTGCATGTCATGCCATATGCATTAATAATGACTAATACACTAATAATGCAAAGAGAAGGGTAGGACACATGTTCTTAACATCCCCTCCCCCTTAAAAAAAATTGTCCTCAAAGCTTCAGATGTGGGAATCATTATTGAATTTGGAATAATGGTTCCCATGTGGCATCTTCTGGTTGCATGTCATGCCACTGGATTAAGACTTACGTGATTAAGAGTGAAGTTGATGGGTGCGCCTGTACAGGTATGCTTCCGATTCAGGGAGGATGGAGCCTTCATTGTCAAGTTTAGGTGAAACTGTCTGCACTCTGATGGTAGTTCCAAAAACTTTTCTTCAAACATGAAACATGAAAGACTGGGTGAATTCAGGAGGAAGGTGGAAGCTCTAACTTGTAAGAAACATACCCAATCTGTTGGATAACCTTATATGGCCCATAAAACTTTGAGACAAACTTATGATGCCATTTTAGTTTCAAGGATGATTGCTTATATGGTTGGAGACAAAGAAAAACCATATCATTGGGTTGAAAGGTGCACTCGGAGTAGTGCTGATCTGCTTGTTGCTTCATTCGGTTTTGTGTTAGATGGAGATTGCCCGGCAAGGTGCTAAGAATCTAATCCCGATGGTAGAGACTAGTTTTGACCACCTGAATTGAGGAACTGCCGGTGGTGTACGGGAGAAGTGTTGGGGGCGCTTGACCATAAATTGCTTCATATGGAGTCATTTTAGTAGAAGTGTGGTATGAGGTATTGCACCACCATTCTGTGAGGGGGGAACCTTTCCCACCGGTGCTATTGTTCTGACGCAAAGCAATGAAGGAATGTTTCCAAGCACTTGTTGACAATTTCTATTTGGCCATTTGTTTGGGGATGATACCTGAAGCTCATCTTCAGTTGTGTGCTTGTGCATCGAAATAACTCCATCCAAAAATGGCTAGTGAAAGTTGCATCACTTTCAGACATAATTGAAGAAGGGATGCCATGAAAATGGAAGATCCACTCTAATAAAACTTGTGCGATCGTGGAGGCTGTATAATGGTGGCTGAGGGCACAAAAATGATTATATTTGGATATGCGATTTACCATGATTAGGGTTACTATTTTTCCTATAGATTTAGGGAGCCCCTCATTGAAATCCGTAGAAATATCAGTCCATAGCCTATTAGGAATGGGAAAGGGCTCGAGCAAACCTGGAATCATTGTGGTTTCACATTTGTTGCATTGGCATGTATCACATTCAACCACCATCTATTTAATTGCCCCTTTCATCCCCTTCAAGAAGAAATTTTGACATGTTAGCTCATATGTTTTGAGAAGTCTTGAGTTCCTTGTTGATGGAGAAGCATGAATTTCATAGAATACAACCTGATGAAGGTCTATCCTATTGGGAAGCACCAAATGACCCTTGTAATGTAGAGAAGCACCATCCCATGAATAATGTGGTATTGCAGAGGGGTTAATGGTCAATTGTTGAATGAGGTGGTGTAAGGAGGGATCATGTGCATACCTTGGTGTACAAAGTCTAACCAGTTCGGAATGGGCATGGAGATGGCAAAAAGGGAAGTCTAGTCCTTGAATGTGCGTGAGAGAGCATCTTCCATGACATTATCTTTACCCTCTTGTAAGTGATCTCATAATCATAGCCCATGAGTTTGCTGACTCATTTCTGTTGTGCTGGGAATGAGACCCATTATTTTAGGAAATATTAAATTTTTTTGTTGAAAATATTGTCATTGATGTCAAAGGTCTAGTATTATTGGTGATAAAGGCCCCATTGCATTTAATGTTATTTGTAATAAATATATATTAGCTAATATGAGTTAATATTTGTTTAATATTAACAAATATGTTTTTGGTTGCATATGAGACAAAAGAAGGGCCCATGGAGAAGTCGAAGAGCCACGGGGTAAAGACAAAAGAAGGATGGGACGTATTTTCTTATGAAGAGTCATTTTGGGGAATACCAAGAGTCACCAAGTGAAGACAAAAGAGGAAGGACGAATTTCTCATGAAGGGACACTTAAAGGAATACGAAAAGTCACCAAAGATAAGGACAAAAGTGGGAAGGACGTTTTTTGTCATGAAGGGTCACCACATGACTTTTCAAAGGCTTGAATATGAAGGGTCATCCAAGATTTGCGCCATTCTCCATGAAAATTGAAGGGTCACAAAGGGGGAAGGCCAAAGGTCATTTGGAAAGCTATAAATAAAGGCTTGAGTAGCCATTTGTAATATGAGTGTGAGAGGTTGATTTGATATTGTAATATCTAGCTTAGAAGAGCAATTGTGAGAGATGAATATGATTTGTATTTGTTATATCTAGATTAGAAGAGCAAAAGTGAGAGAAAGGAAGGAGATGTATTGATCTATTATTTGTTGAGATAACAACATTGAGAGATAGGTGTGTGGTATACACAAAAGGGTTGGTGCCCCTGTGGGTTGGTGCTCTTGTGGGTTGGTGCTCAAGAATAGGTGCTGGGTTGGTGCTCGGCAAAGGGGTTTGAAGCTCATGTGTGTTGGTGCTCACGAATTGTAGCTGAGGCTTGTACTTGGCAAAGGGGTAGGGTGCCTCTGTAGGTTTGTTCTCACGAATATATTTGAGATTGATTCTCTATGGTTTTTTCCACATTGGGTTTTCACGTTATATCTGGTGTCTCTATCTTGTGTGATGTTTATTGTTTGAGTTTTATTGCATATCTTGAATGTTTGATTAAGTGGAATTTGGTTAAAGGAAAGATTTATAAGATATATAATATATTGATTCACCCCCCGCCCCTCCCCCCTCAGTATATTTCGTGCTTAACAATTGGTATCAGAGCAGGTTCCTTCAGAAAGGGTTTAACAGCGTGAAGGTGGATCAAGGAAAAGCACAAGATGGCCAAGCAACGAAAGAAAGAGAATCAAGAGTTGAAATCTATGGTTGAGGCTCTTAAGGAAAAGGTGTGTATCTTGGATTTTAAGTTGGCTATAGAAGTAAAAGAAAATAAGATATTTATTCAGGATCTTAATAATCAATTAGAGGTTGCAACTTCAATTTTAACATCAAAAGAAGAAGAGTGTAATCAGTTGAAGGATGAGTTAGATTCTTTAAAGGATAATCATGAGAAGTTTATAATCAAGGTTGAGAAAGATCATGAAATATCAGTCCAAGGAAAGAAAGATGCAGGTTTTGCAGGCAAATCAAAGAAGCCAATCAGGCAGCCCAATGCTTTTAAGTTTTCAAATTCTTTTCATGGCCGTTGTTTTGTTTGTCATCATGTTGGTCATATTGCTAGATTATGCCAAAATAAAGTAAAGAGATATTCAAAGTATGTCAAAGGTTACAGAGCCCCTAAAAGATATGAGAAGAGTCAAATTAAAGTTTGGAGACCTAAATTAGTAAAGGTTGATCAGGTTGAGTTCAAGAATGAAAATGAATTACTTGCTATAGTAGATAAAGAATCGGATAAGAAGGATTGTGCAGAATCTCTTGTTATATTTGAGCATGAGCTTTGTCAAGATAAGATAGTTGCAAAAGTTGAGAAAAAAAAACATCATAAATGAGAAGGTTAGTAAGTCAAAAAGGTTAGACATGCTTAAACGGATTCTAAAAAAAAAACACAAAAAGATTAAGGAAGAAACAGAAGAGATGTGGGAATCTCCTGAGATTTATTTCTAGAACCCTATTGTGTGGGGTGTCTCTTCTAGGCTTCAAGGAGGCACTTTTTAAAAATTGAAGCAAGGTGGATGCTATTGGGTCTTGGTTATGTTGCATGATAAGATGGTGAGCTAGCAAATTAATTTATATCTTTTGAGGGAATATATTTTTGAAGAAATTTTGCATCAATATTATGGTTTGAGGCTATTAGAATGATTCTTGCATATGCATTATTTCAAATGATTATGGTCATAAGAAATTAGAATGTTGAAAAAGAGCTAACAGTTTTAGAAAGAAGGAAAAGAATACTCATGCAGATTCAATCAAGAAGGATCAAAGTTTCAAAGCTTCATTCATCAGGAAGAAGGTTCAGTCGTGTTCATGGTAGAAGAAACAACCTAAAGATTCTATGTTGGTGCAAACAACTTTGCATGTGAGAGATAAAGATCATCCATGGTTCGTTGATAGCGGAGGTTCGAGGCATATGATAGGTGATAAGAGTAAAGAAGATCAATGGTGGTACAGTGAGATTCAAAGATAAAATCACTGCCAGGATAGCCGGAAAAGGTACTTTAATTTGGATAATGGTAGAACCAAGACTAAGAATGTTTTATAAGCATAATTTATTGAGTATAAGGCAAATATGTGATCAAGGATACACCTTAAAAGTTTCATGCAGAAGGTTGTTAGATTAGAAGAAAAGATTCAAATGAGTTGATTGCAGATGCTCAAAAGACAGGGAACAATGTATATGTATTGTCAGATATTTTCTCAACGGCACGATCAAATGATACATTCAAAGATCGGCGAGAAGAGTTGGGAGTAATTTCTATTACTTCCTGCCATTGATGTTCAACATCAAGTGAGGGGGAGCTAAGTGTTAGCTCCAGGTAAGCCATTTGCCATTGATGTCAAAGGAGGAGAATAATAGGTACAGGTGCAGAAAATAGGTACAAGAAATAGGTACGAGTTGCTACAGTAAGGAGTTACTGTATGTTTTCAGATGACAGGATGTGCAGGTGACAGGATGTGGCACTTTCAAGACTGAGGTTACCATCAATGACAAAGGGGGAGATTGTTGGAAATATTGTCATTGATGTCAAAGGTCTATTATTATTGGTGATAAAGGCCCCATTGCATTTAATGTTGTTTGTAATAAATATATCTTGGCTAATATGAGTTAATATTTATTTAATATTAACGAATATATTTTTGATTGCATATGAGACAAAATAAGGGCCCATGGAGAAGTTGAAGAGCCACGGGGTAAAGACAAAAGAAGGATGGGACGCATTTTCCCATGAAGAGTCATCTTGGGGAATACCAAGAGTCACCAAGTGAAGACAAAAAAGGAAGGGCAAATTTCTCATGAAAGGACAGTTAAAGGAATACGAAGTCACCAAAGATAAGGACAAAAGTGGGAAGGACGTTTTTGGTCATGAAGGGTCACCACATGACTTTTCAACGGCTTGAATATGAAGGGTCATCCAAGATTGGTGCCATTTTCCATGAGGATTGAAGGGTCACAAAGGGGAAAGGCCAAAGGTCATTTGAAAAGCTATAAATAAAGGCTTGAGTAGCCATTTATAATATGAGTGTGAGAGGTTGATTTGATATTGTAATATCTAGCTTAGAAGAGCAATTGTGAGAGATGAATATGATTTGTATTTATTATATCTAGCTTAGAAGAGCAAAGGTGAGAGAGAGGAAGGAGATGTTGTATTGATCTATCATTTGTTGAGATAACAACATTGAGAGATAGGTGTGTGGTATACACAAAAGGGTTGGTGCTCACGAATAGGTGCTGGGTTGGTGCTCGGCAAAGGGGTTTGAAGCTCCTGTGGGTTGGTGTTCATGAATTGTAGCTGAGGTTTGTACTTGGCAAAGGGGTATGGTGCTCATGTGGGTTTGTTCTCATGAATATATTTGAGATTTATTCTCCGTGGTTTTTTCTACATTGGGTTTCCACGTTATATCTGGTGTCTCTCTCTATCTTGTGTGATGTTTATTGTTTGAGTTTTATTGCATATCTTGAATGTTTGATTAAGTGGAATTTGGTTAAAGGAAATATTTATAAGATATATAATATATTGATTCACCCCCCCTCTCAGTATATTCTGTGCTTAACAACTTTGGTGATTAGTTTTGATGCAAAATTGACTGCTAAGTAAGTATGGCTGCCATTTTTATATTGCATGCATAATTGCCATCATTTCATTTTCGTATGTAGACAAAGCCAAATTTCATCCAGAAAGGGTTTTGCTAGTGAAAGGAATGGGACAACCTTCTCGGAGAAGAAAAACTCTTTGATCACTTGCACATGCATCACTTTCGATGGTGAAAGTTTTCGTGAAGTCTGACATGGCCAAAACTGGTGTGCTACACATACCTTGTTTAAGTGCCATGAATACCTGGTTATATACGACATCCCATGTGAATGCATCATTCTTCAATAAGGAAGTCAAGGGAGCCACAATATTTCCATAATCCTTGACGAACTTGCAGTAGTATCTTGTAAGGCCTAGAAAGCCACAAAGGCTCTTGACGGTTGTTGGCTGAGGTCAATATTGCATAGCACCGATTTTTTCTATTTCCACACAGACCTTAGCGGTTGAAACAATGTGCCCTAGATATTCAACTTCCTCTTAATCGAAGGAACACTTGCTCTGTTTAGCACATAATTGATTATCTACTAGTTGTTGTAATGCCCTATCAAGATGCTAGAGATGTTTGGCCCATGTGCAGGTGTAGATCAAAATATCATCAAAGAAAACCAAAGTAAATTGATGGAGGAAAGGCTAAAAGATTCTATTCATTAAAACCTGAAATGTTGAAGGGGCATTTGTAAGTGCAAATGGCATGACCAAGAATTCATAGTGACCTTCATGAGTGTGGAAGGTTGTCTTTGGAATGTCATTAACATGCACATGGATCTGATGATAGCTAGAACAAAGATCCAATTTGGAATTTTTTTTGCCCCCATGGAGCTCATCAAGAAGCTCATCGATGATCAGAATTAGCAATTTATCTTTGATAGTGAGATGGTTAAGGACACAAAATTTAATGCAGAGGGGACACAACCGATGCTTTTTGTAGACAAAAAACATTGGGGAGGAGCATGGGCTAGTGCTGGGGTGAATAACTCCCGACTTGAGGATTTCTAGCTGTTCAATCTTAGTCTTTTACAGATGGGGATAACAGTATGGCCAAATGTTAGGTGGGATGTTTCTTGGAAGGAGTGGGATACAATGATCTTCAGGGTGTGAAGGGGGAACCTATTGGATCTATAAAAATGGTTGCATGCTTATCGAGGATGACTTGCAAATCAACAAGGTAGTTAGTAACAACGAGGAGTTGGAGTTGGATGAAGTGCAACTGGGCAATGACCCCATGCGAGCCTTTCTTCAGAAGCTTTTCTATGAAATGGAAATGAATGATGTTTGTAGATCTGTGCAATAATCCTTATAAGGTGTGATTCTAGCCACTATATGTGAATTTCATCCAAAGCTCAGAGATGTCCCACAGAATAGGTCCCAATGTGTGAAGCCACTGTGCCCCTAAGACCACATAACATCCCCCTAAAGGCAAGGCAAACGTATCTAAGTGAAGAGTGTAATTCCCTATTGTGATACATACATTCCAACACTTCCCTTTACATGACAATGTTTTCCCATTAACAATCATGACTTCAAAGCTAGAACAAGGATGTATAAAGCAATCCGTGTGCTTAGCATTGCAGGGATTGATGAAATTGTGCATGTTGCTAGATTTAATGAAGATTGTGAGAAGGATAGTTTTAAAGAAACCCATAACCTTCATGGTTTGAGGGGTGGTAACACCTACGAGTGCATGTAAAGAGATCTCATATTGGGTCTCCTGAGCCATTGAGTCATGAAAGGGGCTTTGTTCTGCTTGTGCATCCTGGAATTCCTGGATATCAGGGTTGCTGTCCTGCTCTAGCGATGATTTCACATCTAGCAAGTAGATATTTTATGTGATGCACTGTGACCCTTAACCCATTTGTCATCACAATTATAACAAAATCCTTTCTCCTTACGAGCCCACATCTTTACCTCAATAAGGCGCTTGATTGGTGTGGTTGTGGTTGGTCACTGGTTTGCCGTGTTCTTTATAGGTGGAAAAGTGGGAAGTTGACGTTGCACTATGAGTTTATCTTCTACTAACTTAGCCAAACCCAAGTCATCCATCATGTTATTGAGATTAAACATTTTCACCTCTAACTGGATTGGCTCTTTGAGGCTACTAATAAAACAACTCTTGAAAAAGTCATCTGATAACCCTTCAGTGTGATTAGCCAATTCCTCAAATTTTATCTGATAATCATGAACGATACCTATCTGACGGAGTTTGGTGAGAGCTCCTATAAAGTCCTTGAATGCCAAAGGACCAAATCTGCCCAAAAGTAAGGATACAAATGTTTTTAAATCGGGTTCATCATTCGACTTGAGATACCAATGGTACCATTGAAGTGCTTCTTATTCCAAGTGAAATGAAACAATTGAGACTTTGTTGTTAGAATAAGTATTGTGAAGGTTGAAGAATTGATCAGCTCGATATATCTATCCATTGGGATCTGTACCATTAAACTGTGGAAAGTCTAGCTTGGGCCTACGTGATGTGTGGTGAGGAGAAACTATTCTCTGAAGAAGAATTATTTTGCAACTTGTTGAGTAAAAAGTTATTTTGTTGATTCAATCCATGTATCTTTTCGGTTAACTCAGTGACCTAGGCTTTCGATGTGGTGAGTTCTTCCTCCATGATTTTTGTGCCTGCATGGGTGACTACCATAACTAGTGCTTTTTTTTGGCAAGGGATAGAAAAATAAGTTTTAAGACACAATCATTAAAGAAATGTAATACCCGTCCTAGCTGTAGTGATTGGTGCGAGCTAAATTGTCCAGGTGATGTTGATGACCCCTGTTTGAGCTTTGTGGTAAGTGTTCATATGTGTTTTTACCTCTTTTTAAAGGTTGTCATTGAATTAATTTCAATTGTGCCTTCGTGGTACAATGAATCGAGATCTAGTTATCAATTGGTGGATATAAAAAGTTGTCTTTTTAAATGAATCCAGGTAGAACATAGAAGATTCTGGTGTAAGCAGAGAATAAAATGAAACTATAAGTGAAAGTCGTTATGTATCAAAGTAACATTTATATATTGAAAATAATTAGGTATATTATGTCATAACATACTCTTTAAGTTTAAGAACCAACAAGAGTTACCGATAAATTTAGGCTTTTTTTTTTAAATAGTCACATATTATGGTACAAGTAGATTTAATCTTAGGATTAGTTCATGTATCTGGTGTTGTATATAAATGAAAATATTTAATATGATTGTTAATAATAATATTTATATATTAGATGTAACAAAAAATGACTTGACATGTATCAAATTCCCTGATCTAAACCTTGGACTTTGCTCATGATTTAAGAATTTAAAATCAAATTACTCTCCAAAAAAAATTTATGATTATCGCCTTAACCGTCCTTCTCTCCTCCTATGCCATTCTTAAGTAGTTAAAGTTTCTTGTCATAATTAATATGGTAATTGCAAAATTGTAAGCAACACACATTCTTCCCTTATAAAAGGTGACATGATGTTGGAGACGGAGAAAGGGGGGATGAAAGTTGAAGTCGAAGAAGGAAATTGGTTGAAGAAAGAAAGAGTAACAAAGTGGTGCACAACAGAGGCATGCTCAACAGAAGGATGTCTGGAGCAGGCAAGTTATTTATGTCCTTAATTTTCCATTATAAATATGAAAATGAAAGTATTTAAACCAACGAAACCTCACAACATTGAGATGAACAACTATTTTATTTTAGTACTTAAAAAATAATTTGTTTTCATAGTTTGAAGTTGCAGTTTCTCCATTATACCTCCTATTGTGAGACTCATGTGAGCACCTGGGGTATATATCTGTGAATGCATAGACCCACCTTTGTTGGTGTTATTTTTGGTTTTGTTGATTATTAGTTCGACAGAAGCATGGAAATAGTGAGATGAGTTGACTCTCTGTTGCAATGGAAAATTCTACTCTAAATAATTCTAAGTCGTGGCTTAAGAGTAAAATGGTGTATTACTCTAAATATCTATTTCTAATCCCAGTCTATTCCATAATAATAATAATAATAATAATAATAATAATAATAATAATAATAATAATATCGATTGAATGTATTGAGGAGTTTTAAACAAGTCATTAGACTCTTAATTTTGAGTAATAAGACCATGTATGTCGCCCTTATCCTGTCGCATCTTTCTTGTTGTCTCTAGCACCAACTTCCTTTGCTGGGTGAGTGTTGTGATTAGAAACTTATGGAATATGCTTAATTTGTAATACTCCATTTTTGAAATCAGTTATATGATGGATATAATGTAGAAATTCATAGTAATGATTAGGCTTCTAGCTAAGACTAAATCCTTCTTTATTGTAGGTAGTATTCATTAAGTTTCAATCCTTATATAATTAATGATAAATTGATCTTTATTATTGACCATGTTGGCTATAATAACTATCTTGAGGGATCAATTAATTTAGACAATTTTCATCATACAATTCTGTTATATATATTCCACTTTATTAAAAGTCGGGTAAACTTTTTAACGTGACCGGCGCCGCTGGCTAGACACGACTAATACCGGTACCACGGCGCCGGTGGGGGGACTTGAACACTGATGGACAGAGCCGCAATGGAAGTACCCGACCAACCGACTACACCCGCCGACCCTAATTCTGTTATATATATACTTAATGTGTTATACATCAGTTATATGAGCTAATTAACACAATTTTCATTACACAAATATTATAATAATAATTAATCCACATTGAAGCATGGTTCAATTAATATGATTTTTATTGCAGTTCATTCAACGAAAATCCAGGGCTTACAACATGGTTTAAGGCCTTTTTAATCACACATCATTAAGTAATCTGCTGTTGGAAATATTGTCATTGATGTCAAATGTCTAACATTATTGGTGATAAAGGCCCCATTGCATTTGATGATGTTTTTAATATTCATATCTTGGCTAATGTGTGTTAATATTTATTTAATATTAATGAATATATTTTTGGTTGCATATGAGTCAAAAGAGGGCCCATGGAGAAGTGAAAGAGTCATGGGGTAATAGATGAAAGAGGAATGTGATGCATTTTCTCATGAAAAGTCATCATGAGGAATTCCAAGAGTCACTATGTGAAGACAAAAGAGGCTATGGCAAATTTTTTCATGAAGGGACACTTTGAGGAATACGAAAAGTCACTAAGATAAAGACAAAAGAGGAAATGACGCTTTTGCTTATGAAGGGTCATCATATGACTTTTCAAATGTAAGGATACGAAAGGTCATGCAAGTTTGGTGCCATTTTCCATGAGGATTGAAGGGTCACAAAGGGTGAATGCCAAATGTCATTTGGAAAGCCATAAATAAATGCTTGAGAAACCATTTGTAATATACAAGAGAGTGCATGGTTTATATTTGTTTTCGAAGAGAAAAAAATAAGAGATATTGTAGAGTTCTATCATTTATTGAGTAAATAACATTGAGAGATAGTTGTGTTTTATACACAAGAGGGGTTGGTGCTCCTACAAGTTGGTGTTTGCGAACTTTTTAATTTGAGTTGGTGCTCATTCATATACTTGAGATTGTTCTCTGTAGTTGTTCTCACTGTGAGTTTCTACGTAAACATATGGTGTCTCTCTCTGGCTTGTGTGGTGCATATTATTGTTTCAGTTTTATTGCTTATCTTGAATGTGTGGTTAAGTGATTAAAAAAAGAATTTAATTAAGGAATAAGATATATAGTATACTGATTCACCCCCCCTCTTAGTATATTTCATGCTTAACAATTGGTATTGGAGCAGGTTCTTTTTGAAAAAAAATTACAACTTGAAAGTAGATCGAGAAAGCACGATGACTGGATAATATAGAGATTTTTCTACAACTAAGGTACCTTTGTTTGATGGGTCAAATTATGCCTTTTGGAGCACAAGGATGAGGACTTACTTGATGACCCTTGGATTCGACATTGGCAAGCAGTGTTGGAGGAAAACAAAGAGCCACAAACACTTGTAACTACTCTGATAGAAAAGAAGACAAGTCAAAATAATACTAAAGCTTTAAATGCTATTTTATGTGTTTATATGAATCAAAATTTGTTAAAGTTATGCAATGTAAATCTGCTCATGAGACTTGGGTAAAACTTGAGAATATTTACAAAGGTGATTAGAAGGTTCAGTGGGCTAAGTTTCAAACTTTTAGAAGACAGTTTGAGATTTTGAAGATGGAAGATGAAGAAAATATAGCAAGTTATCTTTTACGAGTTGATCAAATAGTAAATCGTATTCAAGGTCTTGGAGAAAAGTTAGAAGAGTCAACAGTGGTACAAAAAGTTTTGAGATTTCTACGAATAAGATATGAAGCAAAGGTTTCAGCAATCGAGGAGATGAAGGATCTTGCCAAGCTAAAGATGAATGAACTACATGGTATTTTTACGGCATATGAGATGCAGATCGAACAACAAAAACCCTCAAAAAGGGAAGCTGCTTTTAAGACATTGAAGAAAGACAAGGCCAAGATTCAAGAATCAAGTGACAGCTCCAGTGATGATGATGACAACAGAGCTCTTTTCATTCGTAAACCAAAAAGAGGCATAGGTAAATATCAAGAAAAATTGCCATTTAAATGTTTTAAATGTGGTAAGATTGGTCATTTTACAAATAGATGCTCAAATAAGAATAATGATGACAATGAAGAAGGAAAGTCTAAATACAAGAAAAACTTCAAAAGCAAATACAAGAAGAAATTCAAGAAGAAGAGTTTATATTCTAAAGATCTTAGCTCAATCGAAGATAGTGGAGTCAGTGACTTAGATGAAGAAGAGAATCTATTCATTACCATACATGAATATGCCTCTGCAAGTAAAAGTACAGATGATCAAGAAGAAAAATACGATGAAAGTGAGAATGAAGCTAAGGTAAATCTGGAAGGAGAACTCATTTATGCCTTAGAAGATTTAGAAGCTATTAACAAGAATAAAAAATTGAAACACCAGATTGAGAAAAATGAAAAGGAGTCAAAGGAAATAATTGATGATCAACAAACACACTTTGAAAAAGCTAAAAGGAATGAAAAAGATCTATCAGCATAATTTCAAAAAGTAAAGAATGTGAAAGGTATGTTATTGAAACTACCTCTTTAAAAGAAGATATTGAGAAAGCAGTCAATAATAAAGTAGATAGTGATTTAAAATTTGAGGATAACACTAACATGTTGAATAAGATAATAGAAAGCCAGGGAATATCAGATGAGACATGTATCGGATTTGAAAAGAAAAAGAGTTATATTGAAGCTCTTACAAAAGAGGAAATAAAAAGGGAAGAAGTGAAAAATATAGAGGACATCTCAAACAAAGAAGGTTGGAAGGAACAAAGTTACAAAATACAATCAAGATATATATACACAAATAAGTTCTATTTTCATGGTTATTGTTTTTATTGTAATGGATATGGTCATAAGAAAATAGAATGTCAAAAAATAGCTAACAATTTTAGAAACAAGGAGAATGAAACTCATGCAGAGTTTAACAGAAGCTACAACTCTTTTGTTCCTCTATCAGGTTTGGATGAAGAGGGCATAATATGTTACAAGTGCAACAACTTCAAACACAACTCGATACTGTAGAAGTGTGTTTGAGTCAGTCAAAGACCAAAGTTTCAAAGATCTATTCATCAAGAAGAAAGTTCAGACAAGTTCATGGCAGAAGAAACACTCTGAAAGATGTATGTTGGTATAGACAACTTTGCATGCAAGAAATGAAGAAAAGCCATGGTTCATTGACAATGGATGTTTGAGGCACATGACATAAGACAAAAACAAGTTCATAACCTTGAAGAAGATCAATGGTGGCACAATGAAATTTAGAGATAATACTACTACTAGAATTATTGAAAAAGGTACACTAAGTTTGGATAATGGTAGAACTAAAACTAAAAATATTTTGTATGTAGGTCTTAAGCATAATATTTTGAGTGTAAGTCAAATGTGTGATCATGGGCACATACTAAAATTTTATTCAAAATTTGTGAAATTAGGAGAAAATTCAGATGTGTTGATTGCAGATGTTAAGAGAACATGCAATAATTTGTATATGTTATTAAACATCAAAGGTCAAAGATGTTGTTTGAGTCAGATTGAAGAAAGTTGGTTATGGCACAGGAGAATGGGACATAAAGATTGACAATCTTATCAACATCAACAAAAAGCAAGTAGTCAAAAATTTTCAAAAGATTACAAAGCCATCTGACACGCTTTGTGAACCTTGTCAGCTTGGCAAGCAAGCTAGAAGGCGGTTCAAAACAAAAGAGTTCTTGACCACTCAGATATTAGAGCTTGTTCACACTGATCTATGTGGACCTATGAGAACTCAAGTACTCAAGGTGAAAAATATTTCATATTGCTTATTGATAATTTTTCATGTATGACTTGGGTAATGTTTTTAAAGAAAAAATCAGAAGCTTTTAGACATTTCAAAGTATTCAAAGCAATAGTTGAGAATGAAACCAATTTAAAGATTAAGTATCTAAGATCAGATCGATGAAAAGAAGTCATGTTAGAGCAATTTATTGAGTTTTGTGAAGACCAAGGAATAAAGAGACAATATTCAACAATCATAACTCTACAACAAAATGGAGTAGTTGAACAGAGAAACAGAACAGTTCAGGGAATGATGAGGATAATGCTAAATGAATCCAAGATACCAGATAAATATTGAAGAGAGGCAGTTGCTACAACAGTGCATATTCAAAATGAAGCATTATTGAGAGTCAATAGTGATAAGACTCCTTATGAGCTATGAAAAACCAACCAACAACAATTGATTATTTTAGAGTTTTTGGTAGCAGATGCTTCATAAAGAGAACCAACGAAAAAATTGAGAAGTTTGAATCTAGAGCAGATGAAGGTATATTTTTTGGTTATTCTTGTAAAAGTATAGCTTATAAATGTTATAACAAAAGAACCAAGAAAATGATTGAAAGTGCAAGTGTCAGGATAAAAGAAAATGGAACACAAAGAATCAGTGATCCAATATGTTGTCTCAAAAAATGTCACTCATATTTAGGACAACATTTGAACTATTTTGGTTCAACAGACCAAAATCCTCTCTTCCCTTTTCAAAAATTTGTTATGAGCATTCAAATTCTCCATTTTTCAAGCTTTTTCAAAAATCTACGGACTCTGCAGGCTTAAATCTACGGACTCTGCAGGCTTGAATCTACAAACTCTGCAGATATGTTTTTGTAGACTCAACATGCTAAAAATTAGCAGGCTCAACAGGTTCAATGGCTTTAACAAGTAAATTCTCTCAAAGGAGCAAGTTTCTAGCACTTACGCATTTTCAGGATTGGTTCAATGCTTTGGTTCAACCAAAAGGGTTCATCGGCAAGCTTCTAAGCAAGGATTGAACCATTGAATTGTTGAACCTTGAACCAAAAAGGTTTAAAGGTTCAATGGGTTCAAGGTTCAACGTCGTCGGCAAGCTTCAAAGAGTCAAGCGCTTTGTCAAAGTTCATCAAGTTCAACTGCTTCACAGTTCCACGGCTTCAAACACTTAGCGGAAAACAAAGGCTTGAACCATTGAATCATTGAACCTTGAACCATTTTGGTTCAACAGTTCAACAGGTTCAACGACCGAATGGTTCAACGCGTTTGGTTCAAGAGATCAAAAGGACTTAGCCAAATAAAGAGATTGAACCATTGAACCAAAGTTGGTTCAATCGATCGGTTTAATCAATAGGTTCAAGGGGCTACCCCAAAGCCAAAGGAACAAGTGCCCTTGCGAAGGGCAGTGAGCAAAAGCGAACAAAGTTGGAATTCGTTCGAAAAAATGACTAAGGCTAGAAGAGAAGAATCCTTCAGACTTTTTTCCCGAGGAAATGACTAAGTGAAGGAACTATTGGAATTAATTCGGGAAGATTTTCATTGGAAAAAGAGCTAAGGAAATGAACCTTTCCTTCAGACTTTTTGTCCGAAGGAAAAGCCCGGCGGAAAAAGCTCGAAAGCCAAAGCCCGACGAAAAAAGATAAAGCCAAGGAAGATTTCCTTCGGACATTTTGTCTGAAGGAAATAAAGGATGAAGTTCGTCGAAAAACAAAAGCCCACCGAAGGAAGTAAAGCTGAAAGGCCGCCTGAAGGATCCCGAAGGGTAGGTACCCTTGCGGGGGGCTCTCGATGCTCAGAAAAGGACTTTTTCCAAAGACCCAAAGGGACACCTTCCCTTCGGGGTGTTCCAAAAGCTTCAAAAAGACTTAGACGAAAAAGAGCCTTCAAAGAACAAGGATTGAACCGTTGAACCTTGAACCAATTGGTTCAACGGGTTCAAGGGTCCAAATGGTTCAACTGTTCAAGAACTCAAAGGGAATGAGAAGGATAAAGGAAACAATGGGACAAAGAATGAACCAATGAACCAATTGAACCTTGAAGCAAAAGAGTTCAAAGTTCAATGGTTCAAGGGTTCAGATGTTCAAAGACAGCCTCAAGCAAAGAAAGAAGCAGCAAACGGAGGATTCCAAATGCAGGTTCAAAGAAGCGATTGAACAGGGAAGTGATGAACCGATAAAGATCGCCTGAATCGTTGCGCCAATGAACCGATGAACTTTTCACAAGTTCAAAGGTTCATGGTTCAAGATGGTTCAAACAAAGTAGCAACTAGTGATAGCCCCGTGGACGTCAATTTAAATATAAAGAAATATCCGTTAATATTTGAATATGGCACATAATTTGAAAAATAAACCATGCGACCAATTGAAAAGAGAGCCTGAGAGCCCAAATTGCTACAGGGAAAAGGAGAACAATGCAAAAGAATCAGAAATATCTTCAAGGGACTTATTTTCAGTAGGTGAAACAGTGGATCAAGTGGTCATCTGAGCACACCAAATCAAGGACGCGGCCTAGTTTTCTTCCATTAAGTAATGACAAATTGGACAGCTGCGCAGACATAAAAAAAAAGACTAGACAACTCATGGTAAGGAGGAGACATATAAGATGGATGGGCACGCCATAGTTAAGGCAATACACTGTTCCTAGCATGGCTCTCCAGACAGAACTGAAGGCGCATTGAAGGCATTGACTGCGGCGTGGGTTGTCCCATGGAAAAGAGCGCCAAGCCTTTCTTGGTTGCTATACATTGTAATTTATCTCATTAAGGGAGGACACTTTTCATTTTACAGAAGCAAAACTCTATCCAAATTGGAAGGCGAATACTGAGACTTTGAGCTCAGATTGTTCATATTATTTTATTTGAATGAGAAAGCAAGACACTTGCAGACTTTGTGTTGTTATATCTTGTGCTATTTTAGGGAATGGTTCTTATGTCTGTTTTCTAGGAGCATTCTTGTTTATGTAATCTAACAAGCAGAACTTGTGGAAGTAATCAGGAAGGTGTCGTGAAACCAACTGTGAGGAAGACTTTGTGCTTTCACAATTGTTTTCAGTGTGTATTTTCATTTTCTGTTTCTATGTGAAGGATCTTAGGACGACTTTGTGCCCCCATTATCTTTTATTTTTCACTCTTTGGGCAGCTGAGGTGTAGACTTTGTGTTACAGTTCATTCTGCTGGTTACTATGCTTTTGTTACCTAGTTCTTTGTAACTAACTGAAAGAACTTTTGTGCCTTGCTGCAAGATCGCTTCTGAAAGAAGATAAGTGCCTTTAGTATTGTCACCAAGATTTTCTCCTTTGTCTGTGAACATCATCTCTAAAAAAAGAGAGATGGATAGTGTATCCCACCCTTGAGTGTTATTTTCTGCTTATATCTATAGTATATAGCTCCTGCATATTCATAGAGAACCTTCGTTTGCTGAGAGGAGAGATTTTTTCACCTTTGATGTAGTAAACCTACACATTGGGCCGACTCATCTCCCTTGCTGTGGTTGATAAGACCTATTTTGCTCACCAGTTAGTTGGTTGACAAAATATTCACCCAACACAGTAGACATTTCTAAAATAATTGAATAGAAATATTTTGGAGAATCAAATGAAGATGAGAAGGATAAAAAAGACATCAAAACTTCATTCAAATAAGTTCAAGGAAATCATAATGAAAGTGACATCATCAGGGACAAATGAAAAATTCGCACCAAAAAAATGATGGTAAGTGAATCTGAGCAGGTTTGTTTCTCTTTTTTATCCAAAATTCAACGTAAAACTTTTTCAGAAGCTAGACATGATAAGCATTGGATTAAGGCTATGGATGGAGAATTAAATCAGATAGAAAAGAATGATACTTAAAAATTAGTGTCTAGACCAAAAGATCACAATGTGATAGGAACAAAATGGGTTTATAAAAATAAGTTGAATGAAAATGGAGAAGTGACTAGGAATAAAACAAGATTAATATGTAAAAGATATGCTCAGATTAAGGGAATAGATTTTGAAGAAACATTTGCACTAGTAGTAAGACTAGAGGCTATTAGAATATTTCTTGCATATGTAGTGTTTAAATTTTTTAAAATGTTTTAGATGGATGTCAAATATGCCTTCTTAAATGAAAATATAGAAGAAAAGGTCTACATTGAGTAGCCTGAGGAATTTATTCTCTCAAATATTAGTAGCCATGTATGCAGATTGAAGAAAACATTGTATGGATTGAAACAAGCTCCTAGAGCTTGGTATGCAAGATTTGATAAGTACCTGTAGGATCAAGGTTTCAAGAGAGGATTTGCTGACAGTAATATTTACATCAAAATAGGTGAGCATCAATTGATTGTTGTGGTATATGTTGTTGATATCATTTTTGGAAGAAACATTGAAAAGATAATATAATTTTTTGATAATATACAAAAAAAATTTGAGATGTCAATGCTTGGAGAATTATCATTTTTTTAGGGTTACTAATATTTCAGTCAGATAAAAAGAATTTTTATATCTCAAAGTAAATATGTCAAAAAAATGTTGAAGAAATTTGGTTTTGAGGATTATGCACCAGTTGGCACACCAATGTGTATAAGAAATAAGGTGAGCAAGGATGAATATTCACTTGTTGCAGATCAATCTTTGTATAGATCTATGATTAGTAGTCTTTTATATTTGACAACATCGAGGTTAGATATCATGCATGTAGTAGGTATGGTTGCAAGATATCAGTCATCTCCAATAGATAGTCATGTTCAATTGGTGAAGAGAATATTCAAATATATCAAATGGATATTGGATTATGAATTGTGGTATCTCATAAATAGAGATTTCACTTTGGTTGCTTATACATATTTAGATTAGGCAGGGTGCTTGAATGATAGAAAGAGTACAAGTAGATGAGCTTTCTTCCTTGGTGATAGCTTAGTATCATGGCTAAGCAAGAAGTAAAATTTAGTATCACTTTTTACAGTTGAAGCAAAATATATTGCAACGGTATTGTGTTGTACTTAAGTGCTTTGAATGAAGCAAACTTTGGAAGATATCAAGATAAAATATGATGAATTTAGTTTTATTTTTTGCGATAACACAAGTGCTATTTATATTTTGAAGAATCCAGTGATGCATTTAAGAACAAAACATATTCTTATTAGATATGACTTCTTGAGAGAGAAGCTTGTAGATCAACATGTTAAGATGGAGTATATCAGAACTACAAAGTAGATTGCAGATATTTTCACAAAGACACTAGCAAAAGACATTTGAGTATCTGTGGGAGAAGTTGGGAGTAATTTATTTTACTTCCTGCCCTTGAGGTTCAACATCAGTTGAGGGGGAGCTAAGTGTTAGCTCCAGGTAGGCCCTTTGCCATTGATGTCAAAGAGGGAGAATAATAGGTATAAGTACAGATATAGGTGCAAAAATAGGTATAAAAAATAGGTACATGTTGCTATAGTAAGGAGGAGTTATTATATTATTTTCAGATGACAGTATGTGCAGATTTCAGGGTGTGGCAGTTTCAGTTTGAAGTTCTCATCAATGACAAAGGGAGAGATTGTTGAAAATATTGTCATTGATGTCAAAAGTCTATCATTATTGATGATAAAGGCCCCATTGCATTTAATGGTGTTTTTAATATTCATATCTTGGCTAATGTGTGTTAATATTTATTTAATATTAATGAATATATTTTTGGTTGCATATAAGTCAAAAGAGGGTCCATGGAGAAGTCAAAGAGTTAAGGGGTAAAAGACGAAAGAAGAATGAGACACATTTACTCATGAAGAGTCATCTTGAGAAATTCCAAGAATCACCATGTGAAGACAAAAGAGGGTATGACACATTTTTCTATGAGAGGACACTTTGAAGAATACGAAAAGTCACCAAGATAAAGACAAAAGAGGAAATGATGCTTTTGCTTATGAAGGGTCACCATATGACTTTACAAATGCAAGGATACGAAGGGTCATGCAAATTTGGTGCCATTTTTCATGAGGATTGAAGGATCACAAAGGGTGAATGCCAATGGGCATTTGAAAAGCTATAAATAAAGTCTTGAAAAACCATTTGTAATATGCAAGAGAGTGCATGGTTTGTATTTATTTTTGAAGAGAGAAAAGCATGAGATATTGTAGAGTTCTATCATTTGTTGAGTAAACAACATTTAGAGATAGTTGTGTTTTATATACAAGAGGGGTTGGTGCTCATGTGGGTTAGTGCTCACAAATCTTTGCAAGAGGTTGGTGCTCCTGTGGGTTGGTGCTCACAAATAGTTGCTATGTTGGTGCTTAGCAAAGGGGTTGGTGCTTCTACAAGTTGGTACTTGCGGACTTTGTAATTTGAGTTGGTGCTCTTTCATATAATTGAGATTGTTCTCCGTGGTTTTTTCCACTTTGGGTTTTCATGTAAAAATCTGGTCTCTCTCTCTCTCTCTCTCTCTCTCTCTCTCTCTCTCTCTTGTGTGGTGCATATTATTGTTTCAGTTTTATTACATATTTTGAATGTGTGGTTAAGTGGTTAAAGAAAAGGAATTTGATTAAAAAATAAGATATATAATACACTGATTCACCACTGCACCCGCGCCCCCGGCGCCCCCCCCCCCCCTTCCCCCCCGCGCTCTCAGTATATTTTGTGCTTAATATCATTGAAGCCAATAGTAAGTAAATTGGTCTCTTAGAGTCAAGAAAATAAATAAATAAAAATAAAGAAATGCTTCTCCTTATTCTTCCCACTCCACATAAGGATTGATGGAAGCTCTGAAAATGGAGACCATTAGAAGCATATGGATAAGAGATACAACTATGTCTGTAACTCCCTTGTCTACTTTACTTTATTCAACGGAGACTACTCTATATAACTAGGTTGTTGAATTATGATGCCTTGTGTTTGGCAGTATTTTATGGCTATTTTGGGTTATGTAGTCAGTAAAAAAACTATGTAGAATGCAAAATAATTGCATAGTAGAGTGAGAAGGGAGTAGGGATTCTCGATGAGATGGGACATTTGTAGCATGCTTCTTTTATTTAAAGTTGAGTGTAATAATAAATAATACCTTTGAAATTATTTTGTGCTAGCAGAGAAGGCATTTAACTCCATGAATTGTGTTGGTTGGTTATCTCCATGGTGCAAGGATAGTGCATAAACCTAAGTGACAACTGTAGTTTTCATTGATAAGTAATGTCTTGTTAATTTAGTGAATAGAGGTTGGAGTTCTCTTCATAAAGAGTGGAATATTCATCATATTTATTTTATGCCATTGCGACTTGTTAATCAAGATCCATAGTAGGAGAGATTAACATTTGTTTTATTTTATGCCTTATAATCTAGCCGTTTTAGGAGTGTAAAATAATATACTTCATTAAGGATGATACATCCTTGTAAGTAGGGTATTAGCTATTGTCGTATAAATATAAACTAAATATTTAAGTATGAGTTTATGTATATTTAATTCCTTATACTTTAAGTTATATTTTATATTTATACATTTCAGGATGTTTGAAGGTGGTTTCAGATCTCTAAGAGTTTTAATGTAAAATCTAAGTTTTCGAGTATCCGAACATATTTCAGACTTTGTTAGATTTTAGAGTTTTGGGATTTCAAAACGTAACCACATTTCAAGGTCCAAGCAATTTAGAGGTTTTATTATAGGTTTGAATGTGTAGTTGTCATGAAATAACGAATGAATGAAAAGTATACATCCTCTTGGGGTTTGATCTTTTATAGAATAAACATGAATATTATGATTCAAACTTGTAGTCAATCCTAACTCTATATTCACTTGCATGTAAACAGTAAAAGAAAAGTTAAGTGCTTGTTTATGTCATATATAATTTGGTTATTGCTTAGAATGACGTATTGGAATATGATGGAGGCAATATAATACTTGTGGTATCCTAATGGAATTAATACACTACCTAGGGATTTCCTAATGTTCAATTGAGGTGATTAAAATGTGGGGAAAATATTCTAAGAATATTCATCATAACACTAAAGGATATTCTAGTTATGTTTAATCTCTAATATTATAGCACCTTATCTCATGAGAAGGATGTAAGGTTCTTTGGGGTGAAATCAATGCAATTGTGGTCTAGTGACTAGTCATGTGTGAAAGGAAACTCTTCTTTTGTTTAGGCTTTGCAAACCTTGTTTTTATGTCCTTGCTATAATAATCAATGGGGATTGTTTAGGTAAGATGGGTATTTGTTTAATCTGCTCGCATATTAGGATACATAAATTTATGTCTATGAATATATGAAAAGCCCCAACTTGATTTCATCACTATTAGGAACGTTAGTTAAAATTTAAGCTTAAATTGTGATGTTGATCTATTTTGAATAACCTTTTTGAGATAATAAATTGTAGAGGATTGAAGTTTTGTATTCTACTTTATGGTGGACCGTTTTTAAAAGACAAAGTCTTTCTATACTTAATAATTTATCATCCTTATGGTTAGGGGCAAGAATGTAGACCAAAACTTTATGAGTATGGTACTCTTGTGAACCCATGTCCTTTTGTTGGATAAGATTAATTCAATTAGGAAAGCCATAAATCACTATATGATGATGTGGAAAAGGATACTTGAGATGCTTTACTAAGTTCAACGGTGAACTACAACAACCCTGATTCTATGTGTGATGTGAACACCACAGATATGTAAACATCTCGGAGAGTGGGCACGAGCCTAGTGTACTAACCCTTAGAACACCCCTTGGTGTGGGTGTTATATACTAACTAGAGAATTTTATTTGAGAACATGCTAGGAAACTAACCCTTATGATGCCCTCATAATGTGGGCAGCTAACAACTAATGTTAGTGAGTTCTTGGAACACATGCTAAACATTCAATCTTTGGTATGCTTGCTTACTCGTAGGTGGTAAGGAGGTTTTTTTCGTGTATGTATTTATTATCAGTTTCAGTCATGTGGTTTTATTAGTTGGTCATTTGATGTGGGATAATGACCCTCATTGATTATTGATGAATGGGTTATTTTATGTTGACATGACCTTAGTGTCACTTATTTGAAATTTGTTCAGGAGACAAAATTTCTATAAACAACGTAATTTAGAGATTATAGAGTCATTGCCCACTTTGATATAATAGAATATAAGTTTCTAGTCACCCCTAATTCTTCTTGTGATGCTACTGGAAAGTGCTTGGGTAAGCACTTGCACCTTGTGATGTCTTAGATAGTTATTGACGACCTTAAGTTATGTCATTCGTTAAAATAGATGACGAGAACTTTAGAAGCTCGCCAGAGTGACATATTAGTTCCCTTGTTGGCTTAGATCCCCAACTCTTATTCAGTAATGATGTCTCGTGGAGGAAGTCACCACAAGTGTATGGAGAACTACATTAGACCTTGATTGCACATAGTGGATGTGTAGGCTGCCCAAGTTGAGGTGAGGGCATCAAGTCTAGGTTCTTAGGCTAGGTTAGGGGTGTTTGTTGTCTTCTTTTGTATTTCGTTCATACATTTTTGATTGGATATATATATGTTTAATATTAATTTAAGTTTGAATTTGATCATCGTGCGGTTGTTGACAACCCTTTTACTTTAAATTTAGTTATTTTATTTATTTTACGTGTCTTGATAGTGGGGTTGTATAGGTTTAGATGACTCTTCTTTTGTGATATTTGAAGTGAGAACTTTGTGTTAAAGTGTTGTTGTTTAGCTTGCTTCATTTACCTTGAGTGTGTTCATTAGATTATGTGTAAATAATCTTATGATCCTTTAAATTAATAAATTACAATTATTCACTTTTAATTAATTAAGGTGAATTGACTCTCTTCACTAATCTAATATGACTAATTGATTCTAGTATTACCTTGATCTAAACATGATACACTTATATTCTACCCTTGAAGAGGCTTCATGATGGAAATAAAGTATATTAAACAAATCACGTAATAATTATATGTCACACTTCAATTGTGCATCACCGAGTCATAACATATAAATATTAAGCAATAATAGTGAATAAATAAACATCATTGAAATAAGAAAAAAAAAATTATGTGAGTTTTGGGACAATTTTTGGGCATGACATTTTGGTATCAGAGCACAGTCAAACACTAGGGCTATGGAGTGTTGGTGTTTTGCTACATATATTCTGCAACTGTTACTCACATGTGTACAAGTGAAATATCATAGTGTGAGTGGACGTAGTTTCAGGTATGGACTACATTAGGAATCATTGAATTCTAATTGTAGGATTTAATCAATTAGTGGATGGGAGCATCTTGCTAGAGAGAACCTAATTGTTATTTGCTTGCTATTGTGGTGGAGTATCTATCCATTGTGGACCATTGGACCTTGAAGTGGAAAAAATGATAAACTTTTCTAGTTGATTGTATTGCTCTTGTGTCTCGTTAATGGATGTTTATGTTGATCAGTCTGCTATTCTTGGTATAAAATAACTATATGTGGAGAAAAATTATATATATTTATGTTTGTGCATGGTAAATACTTTAATCTATTCTCCTTATACTTCTTATAATTATGTATTAGTTCATTGAGTGAATATGAACCTAAGAACTAAATGTGTATATAGTTAACAATATAATAAAATTGATTGTTTTCAAATCAAATTATCAACAATTGTAGTTCATAGTGAGTGTGATTTACTTAGCATTTCATTGTTCATCTTGGTTGAGCGTAAGCCATGAGGTTATAAAGAGGCCTTGTTCTATTATGTTGTAGATATGGAATTTAGTTAATTCTAGTGTGTTAATAACCTTGTGCATGTTGTTTGTTATATAACCAAATGGTACCTAGTATGGTTTGGATCTCTGATGTTTAGAAAAAGAGTGTTGTAAGTTCTAACCTTGAGTTAAGTAGTTTGAACCTTATGTGTAACTGCAAGTGACTCGAGAGTAAGGGTGCCATTAGGGTCTTAATCAATTACTTTTGTGTCCCCCTCTTATTTATGAAGAATGAATATACCTTCCTATCTGTGAGAGAATTAGTTAGTTGTTTAGTTCTCTTTTGATATGACCGCTTGTGTTGAGATCACAATTCACGTGGGTGATCGTTTTAGAATGGCATAATAGTTGTAAGTGCAACTTTGATTTTTATAATATATATGATTACTTTGGACACGATACTTGAGATTGAACAGTGATATATCCTTGTGAACTAATTGTGATAGTGCAACTACCGAGATCTTTACATCGGTGATATTATATGAGAGTTATCAACACATTAATTTTCATTAGATCAAAACAACCAATATTGAACATAGTGTTTTTCTGAAAAAACATTTGAGTTAAGTACAACAATAAAAAATGACATATTATTTGATGATAGACTAGTGTATCAGTTGATAAAGAGACTTTGAGTTAGTTGATAGATTTCTTGGGGTACTTTTGGCATTGGGTGCCAGTCATGTGATTAACACTTGGTATATTTCTATACAGTTACATCAACACTTATTATCGGGAGGCATAGGAAGGATTATTGTTGTTCTTGTTTCTCCTGCATCTGAGAGGTATTCAAGTCTTACTTATTACCTCTGGGAGGTAATTATGTTTCTCTTTTAGGAGGTATATGGAGGATGATGTGATGTTTTCTCCTACCTTAGGCAGCTAGTTGAGCTATTTTTGTTTTCTCACCTCTGGAAGGTGATTGATTTTTATTGATTCCTTCTTCCCTTGGTGGATTTTACAGCCACATAGTTCGAGTAATGTGATGTTTTTGATTTTACTTTGCAAACCAACACTAGTCTTTGAACTTGAATTTGCATTTAATTATCTTTTTGGAGTTTTGAACATTTATTATTATTTTTAATTGAATTAAAAGTAAATGAATTTATTTTGATTGCAATTGAATTGAATTTTTTTATTTTGATGACTTGATAATTGTGACTTGAACTTGTTTTGTCTATTGGCACCAAATTATTTTAAATTTGATTATGACTTTTTAATTTATTTTTTTGGTTTCATTGGCTTATTGACTCTTAAATTGATTATTTTGACATTTGATATTTAAAAATTATTATGATATTTTGGTTTTTAACGAATATTGGTTCATGTGTTTTCTATATATATACTGTACTGTGCGTAGTGTGCACTGTGTGGGGGAGGAGAAGTAGCTCTTAAAAGCTATTGGGTTGATATGAGAACCTATGTGAGATAGGTTCATGACACCATCCTTCCCAAACACCATAAGTGGTGTTGATTATTCTTTATATAAACATTATTAAGGCCATTTATTTGGGAGGTTTAAGGAGGTTGGGAAGTCTAATGAAAGAATAAGGAGGTTTTGGGAGGTCTAAGTAGTTTTGGGAGGTCTAAGAAGGTTTGGTGCGATGTTGTTGATGATGCAATTGATGGAGATTATTATTCTTTTCACACTGGAGTGTTCTTGATATTAATCCAGCATTATATGATTTCTTATATGACTTGGTAGTCATTTTCATTTTTGCTTGTTGCATAGTGGATATGATATTATCTAATGGTAGATCAATAATTATACTCTTATTAGTGATCTTGACAGTTCATAATATCAGATGGTATTGTATATGATGTATGAAAATTCTTCAGAGTTATGATATTTTGTTCAGAAGTAACAACATGGCATTATGTTTTAGTGAACAATTGATGTTATTGCTTGGCATTGCTGTAGTATAAATTTATGTGTTTCTACCATGATTTGGTACTTGTTATTCACCTTGTGTGTTCTCCATGGAATGACACATAGCCTAATCATTATGTCATCACAGCAAAATAATATATTTATTGCACATTTTATATATCAATGTTTTACAATGATAGAATATCTTGGGTTTCAATTGGTTGTGAAAAATTTGGATGACAATATGGTAATAGGACAATTTGACATTGTGGGATATGCCTTAAGGAGACCAATGTTAACTATTAACTTAAAAACCTTATTAATTATAATAAAATCAATTTCATAATAAAAATAAAAGATGTTGATAAGTCTTAAATGTTAAAGAGAAATCTTTAAGAATAATTTTACCAGCATAAGGACATTAATAATCTATAATCAAATCTGTAAAAATTAAAAACATAAGTGATAATCGTTGTATTTATGTTAGCTCACGTTGCACTATTTGTACCCTGGTATGCCTTTATAGGTGTGTGGTTTTTCGATATTGTTGTGCTTTGTTTGGCACATTGAGGATAATGCTTTTATAAGAGGGGATGAATGTAATACCCATCCTAGCTGTAGTGATTGGTGCGAGCTAAATTATCAAGGTGATGTTGATGACACTTGTTTGAGCTTTGTGGCAAGTATTCATATGTATTTTTACGTCATTTTAAATGTCATCATTAACTTCATTTCAATTGTGCCTTTGTGGTACAGTGAATTGGGAACTAGTTATTGTTAAGCATGGTCATTGATGTTAGGTTGTCATTTATGTCAAAGAGAGCATGAGATACTAGTGCATGAATAACAAAGAAGTGTGTGATAGCTTGGAGAGTATATGCCATATGTGCAAATCAGTAAGGACAAAGAAAAGGTTGTGAGGCATCCATAGATGTTTTGGTGAAGTTCTGGTGTGTCATTTGATCATTTGTAAAGAGAAACAGGCATCTTATGGCTTAAGAGAAGCCAAACCATCACTGCACGTCATGCAGATATGAATGAACCAACAAATTTGTGCATTTAGTGTAGGTACTGAGAAAGTCAATAGTGAGGTTTTCATGGAGATGTTCTCTATAGTACCAAGAAGATAACTTGAAGATTTGGACTTTTGAAGTGTCGACTAGCTCAAGTTATAAACCTTCAAAGTTGCTCTTATAAACTGTGATGTCCTAGAGACCATCAAATTTTACTTCATTGAAATCTGGGGTCAATAGTCAAGATATATCTAAGGATGAGCGTTCATCATCTAGATTGTGATCCAATGGTGCACATGAAGTTAACATGTCAAAGGTTCTGGAGATTGCACGTGCTAGTGACATTTGTCTCAATCATGATGATTTGACAGAAGATCAATGACATGTAGGTGTTCATGTAGATGGAGATCGACGGTACGATTCGGGTCAAATAATCAATGCTCAGAAGGCATGTGAGGGTACCAAGTTTCTTAATCGTAGAAGCACAAATCAATGATCAACAATGAGCACTAAAGATTTAAAGTCAGGAGGATCGCAAGGAGATCGATGGAGTGCGTTGAGCAAGTTGCTAGGGGACATGAGATTAAGACACTTGTCTGCAATGTTTGCATTACATAGTGACTGTTGACATTTGAATTAACATAGGGAAAAACCTATCTGTAGTGTTTGAGCTATATCTTTTGATCCAGGACAAATTTCATGGTGATGTAAAAGACAAAGTTGAAGAGGACTTCAAGGCGCATCCATAGATTTTGGTTAGAGGGTTTGACTATCTATACAATCAAAGTTATTGAGCTAAAAATTCGATTGAAGGTTTGACAATGTTTTGCACATGCCCTGAGAAGGATAATTGAGTTGTTCTTGATAGTATTTTAATATTTTTAGATGAACTAACTATTGGAGAGTGTTGTAGACTCCATTAATACTATTTGAATGGATTTTTTAGGTTTGACCAATCCATATTTAGTATGAATAAAGGCTTAAAATTTGACTGTGTTTATTGAATGCATTGATAGTTTGAGTGACCATCTTGCAAAGGTAAGTTGAAGGTGTTTTGAGCAGAGTTAAAGAAGAAAATGAGTGAAGATATTTTATAAGTCTCTAAGGATTATGAAAAGACATTGGTTGCCATAGTTTGCCCCTGATCAGATATGGAGAGTCAAAATAATATAACTTTATTTTGACTGTGTGTGACCAGTTTGAGTGGTCATTTTGCGAGAGTTGTTTTAAGTGCTTAGAGATTATGTTGAAGTGTCTAAAGCACATGGAGGTGTTTCAGAGGTCTTGAAGGGTTGACCCATGTGATTTAATCATATGGATATGTGAAATATTTGAGTAGTTGCTTCAGAAGTTTGAGACTATATTTTTTGTGTATGAAGACCTGAGGAGCGAGGGACCTAATTGATAGGTTCAAGTGTTGAGTTGTTGTTCTAGGTGGCATGGATCCATATGAGATTGAGAAATGAGATATTGAAAATAGGTTTGATGTGTTCGAAGCATTGGTAAAGGATGAAGGTGGTCCAAGTAGTCTCACATGTAACGTGTGACTGTGAAGACCTAATTGTTTTAGGTCTCACCAAGACCTAATGGTGGTTTGGGGTGAATGAGGTAATGACCAAACTATGAAGAGTCTGGTTCTCACATGTAATGTGTGTATGGACGTATGTTAAGTGTGGTTAAAATATGTAAAGCATCTTAGCCGACCAAGATGGGTTAAAGGAAGAGAGTGGTATAAGTACATGGTATAAATACACTAATGTGTTAGTTGTGAAAGTGTGAATTCAAACAAAGGAGAGAACCTTTGAAAGAAAAGGTACAAATAGTTGATGACCAATATAGAGTGAAGAGTATCAGTGATGCTTGTTTGATCAAGTTGATGTAGGAGGACACACAAGCCATTGGACCTAATGAGCATAGAAGAGGCAGTTTTAGCGAGTTAGTCTTAGAGGCAACTTGAGAGAGATTGGAGGTGAAGAGTGTAGACAAAGGTGATCATCATTAATTTAAGAGCAACAACAGGTGTTTAAGATGATCTATTCAATGTATCTGAGTGGGTACTTAGTTGCCTATGAGGTTGGTTCCTCCTTGCAAAATAAAGCTTATAAAAGGCCTAGTTGTTATGGGTGTTCAACTAGACAGAGACAATAGCTCCTTGTGGAATTGGTGTCTCACTAAACTAAGGGATGGGTGTTCCTTGATCAGCTGGTACTGGTCTAAATGTTGGATCGATTTATTATAGGATCGTAGTCCATCTTGTAGGGTGCAATGGGTTTTATCCCTCAACAGGTTTTCCCACATATGTCGTGTGTTTTGTGCTTGATCTTGTTTTATCTTCCATGTTCATTATTATGAATGATGTGTATGCTTCATGATTGTATGTGTTGAATGGTTAAGGGTTTAAAGTGTTTGTAATTGGATTGAATATCTAGCATCACTGATTCACCCACTCTCAATGATTGCACCTCTAACAATTATGAATTGGTGGATATAAAAGTTGTCTTTTTTAAGGAATCGAGGTAGAACATAGAGGATGCTGGTCTAAGAAGAGAATAAAATAAAAATATAAGCGAAAGTATTTATGTATCAAATTAACATGTATATATTGAAAATAATTTAGTCTATTAGGTCATAACATAATACTCTTAAAGTTTAAGAACCAATAAGGGTTAATGTAAATTTAGGATTTTTACAGCGAGATGAGTTGACTCTTTGTTACAACGAAAATTTTTCCCTTGAATAATCCTCAACCCTGGCTTAAGAATAAAATGGTGTATTACTCTAAATATCTATTTCTAATACCATTCCATTCCACGTAAATAATAATAATAATAATAATAATAATAATAATAATAATAATAATAATAATAATAATAGATTGAATGTATCTAGATGTTTCAAAAAAGTCATTAAACTCTTAATTCTGAGTAATAAGACCACATATATTGTCTTTGTCCTATCACATCATTCTTGTTGTGTCTAGCACCAACTTCCTTTGTTGGCTGAGTGTTGTGGTTAGAAACTTATGGAATATTCTAAATCCGTAATACTCCAATTTTGAAATCAGTTAATGGTGGAAATAATGTAGAAATTCATAGTAATGATTTGGCTTCCATCTAAGACTAAATCCTTCTTTACTGTAGTTAGTATCCATTAAATTTCAATGCTTATATAATTAATGATAAATTGATCTTTATTATTGACCATGTTGGCTGTAATAACTATCTTGAGGGATCAAGTAATTTAGACAATTTTCATTACACAATTTTGTTATATAAATGCATAATGTGTCGTACATCAGTTAGATAAGCTAATTAAGATAATTTTCATTACATAAATATTATAATAATATTTAATACACATTGAAGCATGGTTCAATTAATTTGATTTTTATTGTAGTTCATTCATAAAAAATCCAGGGCTTACAACATGGTTTAAGGCCTTGTTTTTAATCACACATCATTAAGTAATCCGCATTGAAGCCAATATTAAGTAAATTGGTCTCTTAGATCAGGGATATAAATAAATAAAAATTAAGAAATGCTTCTCTTTATTCTTCCCATTGCACATAAGGATTGATGGAAGCTCTGAAAATGTAGACTATTAGAAGCATATGGATAAGAAGTGTAACTATGTTTGTAACTCCCTTGCCTGCTCTGTTTTATTCAACATAGACTACTCTATTTAAGCAGTATGTCCTTGACTTATGATGCCTTGTGTTTGGTAGTAGTTTATGGCTATTTTGGGCTATGTAGTAGGTAAAACAACTGTGTAAAATGCAGAATAATTGCGTAGTAGAGTGAGAAGGGAGTAGGGATGCTCAATGAGATGGGACAAATATAACATGCTTCTTTTATTTAAAATTGAGTGTTATAATAAACAATAACTTTAATTTTTTTTTGGTTGGCATAGAAGGCATTTAACTCCATGAATCACGTTGATTGGTTATCTACATGGCACAAGGATAGTGCATAAACCTAAGCGACAACTATAATTTTTCATTGATGAGTAGTATGTCTTGTTTGTTTAGTGAATAGAGGTTGAAGTTCTCTTCATAAAGAGTGGAATATTTGTGATATTTATTTTATGCCATTGCAACTTGTTAATCAAGATCCATAGTAGGAGAGATCAACATTTGTTTTATTTTGTGCCTTATAATCTAGCGATTTTAGGAGTGTAAACTAATATACCTCATTAAATATAATACATCCTTGTAAGTGGGGTATTAGTTATTGCTGTATAAATATAAACTAAACATTTATACCTCATATTTATTGCTATTTCAGGATGTTTGAGGGTGGTTTCAGATCTCTAAAAGTTTTAATGTAAAATCTAAGTTTTGGAGTATCCTAACATATTTCAGAGTCAGATATTAAAGTTTCGAGATTTCAAAAGTTAACCACATTTCAGGGTCCAAGCAATCTAGAGGTTTTATTCTGGGTTTGAATGTGTAGTTGTAATGAAATAATGGATGAATGAAAAATACATATCCTCTTGGGGTTTGATCTTTTATAGACTAAACATGAATATTATGATTCAACCCTGTACTCAATCCTAACTCTATATTCACTTGCATGTAAACAATGAAAGGAAATTTAAATGTTTGTTTGTGTTATATATAATTTGGTTATTGCTTAGAATGACCTATTGGAATATGATGGAGGCAATATAATACTTGTGGTATGCTAATGAAATTAATACACTACTTGGGGATTTCCTAATGTTCAATCAAAGCGATTAAAATGTTAATTCATGTGGGAAAATCTGCTAAGAATATTTATCATAACACTAAAGGATATTCTAGTTATGTTTAGTCTCTAATATTATAACACCTTATCTCATGAGAAGGATGTAAGGTTCTTTGGGTTGAAAGGAATGCAGTTGTGGTCTAGTGACTAGTCATGCATGAAAGGAAATTCTTCTTTTGTTTAGGCTTTGCAAACCTTATTTTTATGTCCTTGCTATGAGAATCAATGGGGATTGTTTGGGTAAGATGTGTGTTTATTTAATCTGATCCCATATTAGGATACATAAATTTATGTCTATGATTGTATGAAAAGCCCCAACTTGATTTCATCACTATTAGGAACATTAGTTAAAATTTAAGCTTAAATTGTGATGTTGATATATTGTTAATAACCTTTTTGAGGTAATAAATTATAGAATATTGTAGTAGTTTGTATTCTACTCTATGGTGGATGTTTTATTATTAGGATACATAAATTTATGTCTATGAATTATGAAAAGCCCCAACTTGATTTCATCACTAATAGGAACATTAGTTAAAATTTAATCTTAAATTGTGATGTTGATATATTGTTAATAACCTTTTTGAGGTAATAAATTATAGAAGATTGTAGTAGTTTTATATTCTACTCTATGGTGGATGTTTATTTTTTTTGGTAATCCAGTGTTTATATCTTAAATAATAAAGCCCTGAAATAATAGGAAAAATCTAGCTTTTATAGGGAAAAATATAAATTTTAATAGGTAATTATGTAAGAGAAATAGAAATAAACTTATTAGGTTTTGCACTAATACAAAGGACTCTGAAACTAGATTTTAACGAACATAATTGAGACACTGTCAGGAATCTGAATCTAGGTTTCATTTTTTGATTGGATAGGAGCATCAAAAACATGACATCTTGGTGTTTGGCACTATAGTCCTTCCTGACGCTATTGTCCTGAGGATCTAATCTTTTTGGGTTTTGTTTGCTTGATCAACATGAGCCTGTGCACCAAATTTTAGGGGTTGAAAGTCACCAAAAATTGTTGTAGGTCTGTTTCAATCTTCAATACCTGTATTCATCTACACATGCAAACAAAAAATATATCAAAAGCAAAAGGGAAAACAATTGGGCTAGGGAAAGAATGATCGCACAATCAAAAACCGCTATTGTTCTGATTGTTGCCTACATTAACCATCAAATTATGGTCTCAGATCTGATGTAGTTCTCCCTTAGGGAACATGCATAATCAACATGCATGATAGATGCAAAAATGAATTTCGCCTAGGCCCTTATTTGATCAAGCATGCAAGTCTATGTGTGATGTAGAGAAGCTGAACTATACTATTCACTGATTTTTATTGTCTAATGTGTCAAAGTAGTAAGTACTAGATATAAAATGCCTTGTGTAGTCCTTTATATAAGAGACTCATTATTTTGAATTTGGAAACTTTATTCACATTTAACTGACATTAAAAAACTTAGGAACGAAGCAAAGAAAATGGATAAGACTCATCTTGTGAGAGAAACAAACTATTGAAATCAAATTTGCACTTGGATAATAGTGCCAAAAACTAGACACCCTAGGTTTCAGTGTTGTAGTCCTATTTGGATGTTGTTATCCAAAGGCTCTGGGACCTGGGGGGATGGAATAAGCTTGAAAAGAGTGACCTAGGTTAGTAAGGGTTAAGTTTGGAAGGTTATGAATGACTGGGAATAGTTAAAGAGATGTCTAGGATATGAAATAAGATCAAGACAAATCAGACAAAAAAACATGGGTATATGCGAATAAGACTCATATTCTCTAGTCAAAGTCTCATATGAAAGGACTGTGAAAAGACATGATATGTGTGGTTGCTTGACCAAATTAGGGTGTATACATTTGCCTTCCTTTTAATTTAGTGATGCAATGAAATGAAGTACTAGAGTAAAAGAAAACAAAAAGATGTGTACCTGAACTTACCTATATTGAGATAAGTGTATTGAAAAAAAAGATCCAATTTCCTGGCCAGGGAAGTGGATGGAGAACCGAATAGTGCTTGGAGAAAGAAGGAATCCTTATAATAGATGCCTCTTGTACTAACTCTGAATAGTGCTTGGAGAAAGAAGAAATCCCTGTAATAGATGCCCCCTGTACTGAATTTGAATAAGAAATGAGAAATGCTCAAAGGGACAAAACTAATGTATGAACTCTGTCCCACAACTCATGAAATCTGGAATGTGTGTATAGAATCTGTATGATGTGGAGTAAGATCTGTCATGCCCCCACTCTGAATAATATGAATTGGAAATGAGAAGTGCTCAAAGGTCCAAAACCAATGTCTATCCTCTGTCCCACACAAACTCTTAATTCTGAGTAATGCTATAGACCAACCGCTGTAGACGATCATATGGTCCAACCTGGTGACAACCTAGGTATGCCTGGGTGTAATCTAAAAAATTTGGTAAAATGTGTAAGAATAAAATGGTCTATCTTTCTGTTCTAATCTGTATAATCCTAGATGCTGAAGAACATGATCATTTGTGTTATGCCCCCAAATCTGGTATGTGAGTGATGCATCTATATAGTCTATAAATCTATATAACCACATATGCCATGATCTCTCGTGTCATGTCCCATGTGAAAAATTGGAGATCAAAACAATGTGCTCTGCACTATGCCTATAATCTGCTATCTAGTCGTGTAACTATGTCATACTGTATTAAGCTGTATAAGATGTATGGTAATGTACATGCCCCCAAATTTAGTATTTGAGTCTGTATTGAAGTCACTGTGAGTCCATATAATCTGAACCACTATATCTAAATAGTCTATGTATCTGTAAACTGATGGTATATCCCTCAGGATGTCTAAGTGATGATGAGTGACCCATACAAATTGAATCATTGTATAATCTTGAACAATCTGAGCTGAGTGATGCTAAGTGACCCATATAGTCTAAACCATTGTATAATCTTGACCAATCTATACTGAGTAATGCTAATAATCTGGATTTTGGAGGTGTAAAAACTATGCTGAGTGACCCATTGTAGTTTGAATCATTATATAATCTCGATCAATCTGTATTGAGTAATGCTAATAATCTAACTACCGAAGGTGTGAAAACTAAGGTGTATTTACTTATAGGGATACTAGGTAATTTTTAGAGATAGTAGCAATGATGCCCCCCCTTTGGGGAGAGGGATGAGATTTGTGATAGAGGAGGTTGGGCCAAAAGTGATGACTAGTGGCATATGAATAGTAATTCGATTGACATGTAGTGAATAGATCGAAAGTATTTTGTTTGATTGGTGAGAATTGAATTGCTGAGATTGAAATGTGTCCCTGATTGGTTAGGACCAATCTTGTGTGCAGGTATAGTAGAGATTATAAATGTTCGTGTTGTGGCAGGCAAATGAGGTGGTAGTAGACTAAATGGATTGAAAAGTTGATCGATTTGGCTGGGTTGTTTGAATGAGTTTTTGATTGGTAGGTACGAATTTGTATGTCAGGGTATGAAAGAGGTATAAGGATGTGTGTATGCCATAGTATTAAAATGACGTAGTGAGAGAGTAAGGGTTGTGTGATGTTGAAGGTATCATTGTCATGATTTCGCTGAATCAATTGGTTTTTAAAATAGATCCACGAGGTTCTAGTTATGGGTAATATGGTGTTTTGCTTTTAAATAAAAAAAGTTGGTTGATATAGGAATT
The DNA here is from genome assembly GCA_037957365.1 of Torreya grandis. Taxonomy (NCBI): domain Eukaryota; kingdom Viridiplantae; phylum Streptophyta; class Pinopsida; order Cupressales; family Taxaceae; genus Torreya; species Torreya grandis. Next base: position 1,756,924 of record JARHVA010001683.1, on the reverse strand, counting down.
TTGAGTGACTTTGGGTTCATTTGTGCATTGACTAGTTTGAGATATTGGATCTCTGGAGTGAGAAAATGTCTAGGAGATGAGCACTTTCTGTGACCCATTTTAAGCAGTTGGCAACCTTGATTTAGGTTGACGGAGAGATTAGCTTAGTGAGTAAGCTTAATAGTTGATTCTTACCTGTTTAGAATCCTATTTTGGATATTTTTGATCTATTTTAAGTAGTCTAGAAAAGGTTTTACTAGATCTAGTGCTCTTGTCTTAGAGTTAGCACTGTTGTCTAGGATGTAGCACTGCTTTCCAAGTTCCAATGCTGTTATTCAGTGCTAGTGTCCTACAACGTTGTTGTCCAATGTGGATGGTTTTTCTAATTTCTGAGTTGCTCCTACTTTTGTACTTAGCTATTTTCCCTGGCATGGTTGTCTAACATATAGTCTATTTTATGGTGTTTTTAGGGTGAGATGTGGATGAGAGAGTTTCACAGAGGCTAGGTGATGAAGACGTTGAGAATGTTGCCCTTGTCGACTGATGAGAGAGCCGTGATAGATAGAATAGGATTGTGTCATGTATGTCACCTAGGTACGGTGTAGTGGCATAAGTATTTGATGATCGCCTTATGTGAGAGGTGGAATGCAAACACTTGTACATTCTATCTTCCTATAGGGGAGATCACTATGACCCTAGAGGATGTGTATCAGATTATGCATTTTTCAATTAGTGGGTGATAGATGACATTATAGGATGATATGGGTGCTGATGCCATTGATCGTGTATCCTTATATTTTGCTAGTATGCCTTCAGGGGCACATCAAAGATGTAGTGATAACAATATATTACTGTCAATTATTATGTAGTCAAGTGTTCTGCACTTGCTAAAGTGGTTAGCCGTATTATTGGCTTAATTTGTTGAGTGGATGGTAGTAGAGTTTTTATTGCTTATAGGATGCATAGGGTGGTTCATAGTGTCGAGATGTATGGTACTGTGTTCTCATGGGGTAGGACTATGCTTACCTATTTATACAAATATTTATATAGATTTACGTTGGAGGCATTCAACGATGGTGTGGGTGTGGCTACTTTATTACATTGTTGGGCTTATGAGCACATAGTAGTTGTGCGATTGAGTGGATTGTCGAGGGAGAGTTGGGTACCTCCATAGTGATTTGGTGAGTGATGGATGAGTGATTTGGCTATCTGATCTCTTGGTATAGATCACTATAAGAGGATGTTAGATAGATTGGTGGCTTGAGATATCATATGGAGGCCCTATAGAGGATTCCCTGGATGGCCTGAGGATGGAGAATAATTGTGGTACATGAGGGTCAGTTGTTGGTTACATGATCATTGGGCTAGAGTATATGAGCACTTTTAGTATGAACGCATGACTAGGCAATTTGGAGTTCGACAGGATGTCCCTCATACGACATGGGTATGGTTGAGGAGTGCATGGGCACCAACGAGAGTAGGGGTTCATGTGAGACCTATTGAGGCTGAGTTGACATCGTTACCCTTGGATGCATGAGATGCGGCTATAGATATTCATAATGTAGATGATGTGGGATGTACTGAGTCATATACCACATGGTGGGTTGGGCATTGATGGGCTCCATTATATCCTGTTGATGAAGTGGATGTTCTTGCATATGAAGATCTTGAGCCAATCTAGATGATGGGAGGTAATCAATGATTTTATTTGAATTGTACCTAGGTTTGTGTTGTATTGGTTTGAATTTGAAAGTATATATCTAATGTAGTGTTGTACTTCTTATATGTGCAGATGGGGTGGGAGGTGCACAGGATGATTCACTTGTTGGGGTGGGGGGGGGATGATGAGTTACGGGAGACCATCATTGAGTCGACACTTTGAGAGCTCACGTGACATGTTCCTAATGACGCAGTGGAGGAGGGTTTGATAGAGTGACGGTTACAACTAGCATTTATGCTTATTTGTTTGATAGGGATGCTATAGCTACAACTACATATGTTAGGGCAACATGAGAGAGAGATGAGCTTAGAGCTGAGTTGGATAGGCATAGGATGCCTCCCCCTGATTTTGGCATGGTGAACATGAAGATTGTGGATGACTATATGGATCTTCAATGATGATATGCAGACTTGCATGAGGAACATGGTCGATTGTTGGAGTGGGATGGTCGGTGCAAGAGGCACTCAAGAGCTCAAAGAGGTGCAGGGTCATCGAGTGCTAGACATGATTATGGGAGTAGCAATGGAGGAGAGAGTGAGACTGATAGTGAGGGATTGATGCCCATTTATGATTGATTGTACCTTGACATGATGTATATGTTTTGAAAACTTCATGATTATAAATATATATATATATATATATATATATATATATATATATATATATACACACACACACACACACTTGTTTTATGTTGATGATTGTTTATTGCGTTATTGGATTTGAACTGTGCTGGTATATTGGTATATTCATTGCAAATGTTTGAAAATGGTTGATTTGGCATTGATGTTTGGATTGTATATGTTTGGTACTTATTTTATTTAAATGCTTTGTTGATGAGTTGAAGTGTGATGTTAGGTTTTGATTTGTAAGCAAAAATTTGATGGATTTTGTAATTTGTAAATTATTTGGATAAACTGAGCTAGTTTTAACATTTGAAAATTGTTTGGATAAGTTGATTGGGTTTAATAATGGTAAAATAAGATTTGGCAAGACTTGGATTTTGATAGGCTAGTTTGAGATTGGCAAATTGTAAGAATGAGTTGAGTGGGTTTAATATTGATAAAGCATTTGGATAGGTTGAGTTGATAATATCTAGATTTTAATAGGCTAATATTTAGATAGGATAGTTGTTGGGAATTAGAAATGTTAGTTATGAGTAGGGGGATGTAAGATAGCACTATGTGCGTATTACTTCTGCAAGAGTGGCTTAAGAATAGAAAGGGTAGTTAGACCTTTGGCTCCATCATTACCCTGCTAAGTGAAGCTTACGAACTAAAACCAATATGACTATACATTATATTATTCTATGTTGTATCACTATCTGAACCCTATCAATCCACTGAACAAGTATCCATACTACTCATGTTGTGTAGGAATGTGCTATGTATCTAATACTATTTGCTGAGTGCTAATTGTTGATGTGTGTGAAGATTCTAAAAAAATTAACTTTACTGGTCATGCAGCTAAAATTGGATGCTGTGGAAGAGGCTCATCTTTTCACACTCATAGTGGATTTATACGTGAAATAACACTCTGTGGCCTCTACTGTGATGTATTTGATTGAGCAATAGATCAAGATAGAACTATGAAATGTGATGGGGGTTCATCTAATCTTAACCGTAGTGGGTTGCTACATGAGATAGGACCCTGAAAATCTATCTGTAGTGAATATTTTATCATGAGTGGTACTCTACTGTTGTGCCTGTGACTCTGTTGGATATGCCTATGGAACTGCATTATGTATCCCTCAAATTACGATGTTATATGTATACTGTTGTTGCTGGAATGGTTTTCAAATCTTCTGAGGCAGTGGAATAGGAGATCTCCTATGAGATTCTATCTTAAAACCTATATCGTACTCATGATGAGTGATCGATGATCTCTATAAAGGAATGTCCTAGGATGACTTAGTCGTGGAAGAATAAGGTCTAGGGTTCCATAATGAAGATATTTGTGCTCCTTGTGTGAATGCTATGATACCATTATCAACACATCTAGTAATGCAATCTTTGAGTCAAAAATAGTTATTATCTCTATGTCCATAGATACGATGATAGTGACAAAAAGGCCGATGTGGATGTCTATGTAAGAGACATGGATCTTGTCGATGAGTAGAAGGTAATGTGATTAACCTCTTATCTAGTAGTGCTAATAATATGGGAGATGAACTATCCCGCTCTGAATCAAACTATAGTGGTGCCTTGCTATTTTTATAGTGCAGACTGCAGGGTGTGCTCTAGACGTTGGTTCTTTACTCTTGACTGATTGCTTTTCTGGTTGTGGTCTCCTATCTTCTCTAGGACATGGTGGATGTTGAGTGCTAGGAGCTATATCTAAAGATGCTGCTGCAAAATCTAGAGTGATCCGATTAAATGAATCTGCCTCAATCAATCTTAATTTTTTTCAGAGATAAAACTATATAACATAAGTGTTTGAAAGAAGACTCTATCTAATATGGTAGATGCTCAAGTAGAGCTTGACGAAGCCCCTTAATAAAGATACGCTGAATCTCTAGATTTGTTGGTTTATAAAACAATCTTAACATGTGAGCCTTGAATCTTAAGATATACTCACTAGCTGGCTCTGAAGAATTCTGATGTAGTGTGACGAGTTTCTCATATGTAACACAAGGGCCCATGTTTATGATGTAATATCTGAGAAATGCCTCCTCTAAGTCATCATATGTGTGCAATGAACCAACATGGAGTAGATGAAATAACAAATTATGTGCTTCCCCCACTAATGTTTGCTGGAATAACTTAAGTAAAATCAATGGGCTTGCATGAAATGGCAGAGCCTTTCGAAAGCCCTGAAGGTGTACAAATGGATCTCTAGTTCCATCAAAGTGAGGTAATGATGGTATTTGGAAATGATTAGGCAATGAAGATTTTATGAATGTTTTTAGATCAAGGTTACCATGTAGATCATTGGCATCCATCTAAGACTTGTAAGCTTTATTTTTCAAGGCAAGGAGATGTACTTGTTGTAATTCACCAACTACATGCATCAAAGGGATGATCTCATGGGATGGTACATTAGTTTCTTGAAGTGATTCATTTAATTGTTGCATTTGATTGTTAATTTTAGCCATGGGAAAGCTACATTTTGCAATTGGATCATAAAGAGGGGGTGTGCTCACTTGAACCTTGGGAGTAATATTAGCTTGGACTTTACTAGAGGGATGTGGGCTACCATTCTCTTCAGGTGAAGGGTGAGAATTGGGTCCTACCGTAGTGAGGGGTGGCTTGGGGGATTCATTGGTATCTTTTTTTTAGTGTGTCACATTCTAATTGAGTAGAAGATGTGCTATTAGAATTAACATGTGCATTATTTGAAATAGAACCATTCATAGAAGTAGAAACAACATTTGGAAGTGCATTATGTTTGAGAGGAGTGAAAGAAGAGTTAGAAACATGAGATGCATATTCTTCTTCACTATGTGCATAATTATCATCATAATTATCATATATGTAATATTATTCAAAATCACTCTCATTTTTATAGTCATTGGCATGCTCACTATCATATTTATTATCACTTCCATCATTGTTAGGGAGAGGTGTAATAGAAGGATTGAGTTCTTTTTGAATATGCAATAAATTATAATTTGACATTGGAATATCATGTGCATTTATGTTATCCATTGATGAAAGAAATGCATTATTTTCATGTACAATATGAGAAGTAAGAGAAGGAGATTTTCCATTTGAACATTATTTTGATAAAGTAGAGTTAAGAATATGAGATGTATCATTTGAACTATGCATTGGTAATTTGATTCTATTGCGTTTATATTGTTGTAATTTGAACATAGCAGTAGCAAAAGAGAGAGAGATTTAGGTCACATGGAAGTAAATTATCACCTATTAGAGGTTCATTTGGAAGTGCATGACTAATTTGCTCATTTTGTGCATTGTGCATATGAGAATGAGGCGAGAAGTATTTTTCCCATTTATCAAAAGTATTTTCTTTAGAAGAAGTGATGAAAGAGATAGGTTTGAGAGGAGAAGATGCATCTACTTTTTTTTTACTATCACTTTCATATGCATGATAATATTCCTCATTGAAACAAGAGTAATTATCTTCATTGTAAATAAAATCATTTTCCACATTTTTAGCTAATGTGTAATTTTGCAAATTTGTCCATTCATTATCATAATTATGTGAAAAATTAAGAAATTTGTCTATGGGATGAGAGGGAAGAAGTGCTTTAGTGGCCATTTTATTTCTTTCACCACAAAGAATATAAAAAAATACTATTAAGCAAATAAATGCAATAATAAATACTAACATGAAAATTTTGAAAATACTTGTGACTATCTAAACAATTTGCAAAAAAATTGAAATTAATTTCTAAAAATTACAATAGGAAAAATATAATAAAAAAATTGTAATTGGATTCTATTATTTTATTATTTACTGGTAGTTTATTAAGTTTATTTATTTTGAATAGGAAAAATGCACCAAAAAAAATACAAAAATCAAAATTTTGGAAAATAATTTTTTGCATAAAATAATGAAGGAAGAACCGTAAGTGTAGCCAGGATTTTAAATTTGTTCGGAGTAAGTTGGGTTCACCAATTATTTTATTTTATTTAGTAATCTAGTGTTTATATCCTAGATAATAAAGGTCTGGAATAATAAAAAAAATCTAGCTTTAATAGCACAGAATATAGATTTTAATAGGTAATATGTATGAGAAATAGAAATAATTATTTTTAGTTTTAGACTGAAACAAAGAACTTTGAGGCTAGATTTTAAAGAGCAACACTGAAACACTATTAGGATTTTGAATTTGAGTTCCATTTTTTGATTGGACAGGAGTGTCAGAAATAGGACACCCTGGTGTGCGTTGCTATAGTCCTTGATTCTGTTGTCCTACGGATCTAAACTTTTTGGGTTTTGTTTGCTTGGTCAATATGATTCTGTGTACCAAATTTTGGGGGTTGAAAGTCACCAGAGCTCGTTGTAGGTATATTTCAATCTTTAATACATGTATTCATCTAAACACATGCACACAAAAAATACATCAAAAGCAAAAAGGGGAAAAACTGAGTTAGGAGAAGAATGATCGCACAATCAAGAACCCCTACTTTTTTGATTGTTGCTTACATTAACCCTCAAGTTAGGGTTTTAGATTGAATGTAGTTCTCCCTTAGAGAACATGCATAATTAATGTGCATGATAGTTGCAAGAATGAATTTTTCCTAGGCCCTTCTTTGATCAAGCATGTAAGTCTATGTGTGATGTAGAGAAGCTGAGTTATACTATTGATTGATTTTTATTATGTTTAATGTGCCAAAGTAGTAAGTACAAGATATAGAATGCCTTATGTAGTCCTTTATATAAGAGACTCATTATTTAAAATTTGGGAGCTTTATTCACATTTGGTCGACATTAGAAAACTTAGGCACGAAGCAAAGAAAAGGGGTAAGACTCATTTTGTGAGAGAAACTAATCGTTGGAATCAAATTTACACTTGGACAACATCACCAAAAACTAGACACCCTAGGTTTCAACGTTGTAGTCTTATTTGGGCACTGTTGTCCAGAGGGTCTGAGACCTGGGGGATGAAATAAGCTTGGAAAGAGTGACTTGGGTCAGTAAAGGTTAAGTCTGGAAGGTTATGAATGACTAGAAATGGTCAAAGAGGTATCTAGGCTATGAAACAAGACCAAGAGAAATTAGACAAAAAGACATGGCTAGATGTGAATAAGACTCATATTCTCTAGTTGAAATCTACTGTGAAAAGACATGATATGTGTGGTTGCTTGACCCATTTAGGGTGTATAAAGTTGTCCATCTTAATATACAGAGTCTTTCTATACTTAATAATGTATCATCCTTATGGTTAAGGGTAAGAATGATTTGTAGACTAAATCTTTATGAGTATGGTACTCTTGTGAACCCATGTCCTTTTGTTGATAAGATTGATTAAATTAGATAGGCCATAAATCACTATATGATGATGTGGAAAAAGACACTTGAGATGCTTTACTAAGTTCAACGGTGAACTAAAACAACCCTAATTCTATGTGTGATGTGAACACTATAGATATGTAGGCAGTTTGGGGAGTGGGCATGGGCCTAATGTACTAACCCTTAAAACACCCCTTTGTGTGGGTGTTATCAACTAACTTGAGAATGTTCTTGGAGAACATGCTAGGAAACTTACCCTTAGGATGCCCTCTTAATGTGGGCAACTGACAACTAATGTTAGTTAGTTCTTAGAGCATGTGCTTAACATTTAATCTTTGGTGTGCTTGCTTACTTGTGTGTGGTAAGGAAGTTTTCTCTATGTATGTATTTATTATTAGTTTTAGCCATGCCATTTTGTTATTTAGTCATTCGTTGTGGGATAATGACACTCGCTCATTATTAGTGAATGAGTTATTTTATGTTGTCATGACCTTGGTGTGACTTTTTTGAAATTTGTTCAGAAGATAGTTTCTATAAACAACGTAATTCAGAGATTTTAGTGCCATTGATCAGTTTTATATAATAGAATATAAGTTTCTAGTCACCCCTAATTCTTCTTTTGATGCTATGGGAAAGTGCTTGGGTAAACACTTGCACCTTGAGATGTCGTAGATAGTGATTGATGACCTTAAGTTGTGTCATTCATTAAAATATATGACTAGAGATTTAAAAGCTTATGTGAGTGAGATACTAGTTACCTTATTATCTTAGATCACCAACTCTTGTTCGGTAATGATGTCTCATAGAGAATGCCATCACAAGTGTATTGAGAACTATGCCAGATATTGATTCCACATAGTGGATATGTAGGTTACCCATGTTGAGGTGAGGGCATCAGGGCTAAGTTCTTAGGCTAGGTTAGGGGTGTTTGTTGTCTTCCTTTGTGTTGGGTTCATACATCTTTGATTGGATATATATATGTTTAATATTAATTAAGTTTGAATTTGATCATCATGCAATTATTGACAACCCTTTTACTTTAAATTTATTTGTTTTCCTTATTTTACATGCCTTGATAGTGGAGTTGTATAGGGTTAGACGACTATTATTTTTTGATCTTTAAAGTGAGAACTCTATGTTAAAGTTTTGTTATTTAGCTTGCTTCATTGCCCTTGAGTGTGTTCATTAGATTATGTGTAAATAATTTGATGATCCTTTAAAATAATAAATTATAATTAATCACTTTTAATTAAGGTGACTGCACTTTATTCATTAATCATAATATCACTAATTAATTCTAGTATCACCTTAATCTTAACTTCATACACTTATATTCTACCCTTGAAAAGGCTTCATGATGGAAATAATGTATATTAAAAAAAATATGTAATAATTGTGTATTTCACACTTCAATTGTGCATTCACTGAATCATAACAGATAAATATTAAGCAATTATAGGGAATAAATTAACATCATTGAAATAAGAAAAATAATTATGTGAGTTTTGGGAAAAATATTTTGGGTGTGACATTTTTAAAAATTAAGTCTCAATTAGAAGGGGTAAATGTAGTTTTACTAGTTTTTGGGCATTTCCTAGTTAGAATTAGCAAAGGAAAAGGGCAATTTTGAAACTGGACGGGAAAAACTACATTTTTTTCCAAGAGGGACAAAGGAGAAAAAAAGAGAAGGGATCATTGTGGAAAAGTTTCGAAGCAAGAGGACAAAAACTAAAGAAGTTATGACAAAACCCCAAAAAATCAAAACGTAAGATTTTTAGCTAATAGAAGTGGAATTTGGATATGGACCTTCAAGGAAGAAAACGTGCAGAATGGAATTTTAGGTGTTCCATAAATTTTTTTGAGTAAAAAAAACTATAGAGGGAGAGATATGATGAAAAACTGATTTTCAATTTGTTGCTTAAATCAAATGTCTATTGGCAAGTGTGCATTTACCAACTGTTCTAAGTTGTAATCACTCCGTTGATATTTTTGAAACTGTAATGTTAGATATGGGCTCCAAGTCTGTTCTACTATCTAAGGGTTTTAAGGAGTCTCTCTAGCCACCAATGCTATTTGAATGAGTACCACTCTCTAGAAAATTTATGACCATGGATTTATCCCTGAATGACAACTCTTGGTTTATCTCAAGCGTGGAAACTAGTCAATTTGTATGGAGCCATTACCATTTTGTTGACAAGTCCTCTCAATGGGATAACTACTTTGAGGTTCTTGTGGTACTCTTCACAATATGTTTTAGAGCTAGATGTCCAAGTGCTTCCCAAAATTATGTGGAGGGGTGTGTACCCTTATTTGAACCTATAATGAAGATGTAAAAAATAGAGGCAATGAAAAATATTTTTGTAACTGGAACAACTCCTGGAAAGCCACTGTAGAAAAACAAACTCTCAAAAATCTACTTGCAGGTTGAGAAAAGTGCTCTAATACTAGATGTGAGAAACCTTTTACACATATTTATGAACTACAAAAAAAATTGAACAATCAAATAAACTTAAAAATATAATTCAAAATAACCTTTAGATCACATAACACTTTGAGGGGGTAACCTCCTTTAATCAAACTCAATACAGTAATATTTGTGGATGTCTTCATTGGGTCTCAACACTTAAATGCTAAATATTTTATACCAACTATTACTTGCCATGTATGTGAGATAATTTAAATCTACTAAAGGGATGACTTACAAAGCATATGCATCCATATCGACTAATATACTAATAATGCAAAGAGATGGGTAGGACACAGGTTTTTAATCACTGTGGTCTATAATACTAACATTGTAGACGCTGTGTGGTAGCACAGAAGTGGAGTTAGATCTTCGGATTAGTTTGTAGGTGTGGAACCTAATGCTGAAGCTATTGACATTAGCATGAGGTTATATATTCAACAATGGTAAACTATGGTAAGATCCAGTGACATAGATCATCCTCGATCAATGGTCCCTCCTTGAAGAGAAATAATCCCCATTACATGTAGTTATGGGAAAATATGTGGAAACAAATTGAATACCTATAATTTTTTAAAATAATTTCCTAGGAAGGCATTTGCCCTACTTTGATGATTTAGAAGAGAGAGATATTATATCGACATGTCCATTTGAATTGAGCATTGATGACTTGATCGGATTATGTTAGAATACTACAATCTTGGTTGATCGTTATTTGTTGAAGAGTCTTTAGTATCCAAGGTATCCAAAAGAGGTGGAAAGTAATGGCACAAGAGTTTTGAATTGAAGACTAGATACAACCCAAGATAAGAATGTAGATTAAGATCAAAATCATTATCTCCTACTTCCTTGATGATAGCATGGGGCCCATATGGCAGTGGATGAAGTTTTCAATAAGGTCCTACCAATCTTTCCTTTTGTAGCTGTAGCCAAAGTTGATCACCAACCTAAAAAGTGTGTGGTGTTTGATGCTTATATTTCACAATAGCCTCCTATAAAGTGATTTACATTTTTTGAATGTGATGAATATGCTCAATGAATTAAACAGGTTTGTCAACTTCATTTTGACCTAAAGGAGTTTATAATATTGAGGGTGGAATATGATAAGCTACATTAATGGGTACTAGATGTAGAAATCAAAAATACACACACCATGATTCTGAATATCGTAATTCCCTTGGACTGCCTTAGGACCCCTTTGGGACCAATCTGACCCTTTGAACCCTAACTGAACTTAACCCAAGTTAGTTTGATTAAACTAGCTTAACCCAACCTTTTACCTTTTTCTACCCTTTACCCTCGACCATCGACGATCGGGATGACTATCGATGGTCACTTTGACCATCGATGGTTAGAGTCCACTTATTCAACCACCAATATGCATGCCACCCACCTTTTATTTTTAAATATAACTTGTCTCAATCCACATGTGAGCCATTGCATGAGTGAGTTAAAATTAGGAAGCCTAGTTAACATGTCATTACAACTTTCTTGCCTTGCCTATAAGAAGAGAGAAGCAAGGAGGTGAAATCATTTGTAATTGTTAGTAAGATCTTGTACATCTAGAGTTCTTTTATTTTATAGGTTAATCTCCATCAACAATCCAATGATCCAACTATCACGTCAAAGAGCCAACTTACTATCATCACTTTGCCAAAGAATTGAGTATAGATACTCTGTTGAAATCATGTGAGACTCCACCAATGAGTCAACCACCTCAAGCATTCACCTGATCAACCTTATGCAAGGTAAGTATTTATTTTTTGATATTCAATTACTCTATTTTCCTTTTACACTTAGCGCAACACCAACCCATCTCTCAAAAATCCATCTTTTGATCCCGTTAATCAGCCATTCACCAACTTAGATCTGTATCAAGTAACTGCTAATGGTTGCCTTAACCACTAATGATCTGTCTAACCATCGATGGTCACCCTGACCATCGATAATCACCTTAATGGCCAGTGGTCAGTCTAATAATTGACAATCACTGTGGTAGCAAATTCCAGTAATCTATTCCCACCTACCTACCCCTAATCAAATCTATTTTTTTGTGTCTATACCTATTCACAGACCTCTACTTGATTTTCTAAAGTAGACCCCAATCACCTAACACTAGTATTAATTAGATTATCACCTTTTTAAAATTATTTCTAGCCTATTTTTTTAGCATGTATCTCTTGCATTCAATTTTAGTGCCTTTTGATTATTGATGCAAGTACTTTCTATTCTGTTTATAATGTGTGGATTGACAACCCTTGAGAATGCTCTTGCTTCTAAGATCTAGCTATCGCTAGGCAATCTACTCAACTATCTATCGAACAAATAATTTTTTTTTAGTGCTTTATTATTTGCAGGTCATCCTTCCAAGCCAAAGAGGAGCTCTTCATAATTTTCTGATTTCACATGTGCATAATCAATCAAATTTTTCAAGTATACATGTACTTAGTTTCTTCTTCTCCCTTATCAAAATATAAGCAAAAATTCATTGAAATATTTTGACACACCTAGTGGGACCCTTGTGTCTTTACTTGGATTCTATTTTACTTGCATCTTTTCTCTATTTTATGCTCATTAACAAAATTAAAAGTTTCTTTTGGACTTAAAATTAAGTGCATACATCGACTGCTTGTAAGTTTAGCTCACATAGTGCAAATTAGTCTATCGTAGCTTCACTCTTTGTTGCACATGCTAAACCAAAGCACTTTCATCAATTAAACAGCAAACAAACTTGAGACAAGACCTGAATAAGATTTTATCACCTACCAGTAACCTTACCCTTTCTTAACAATCCCACTTGGAGGTCATTACCAAGGAGAGAACTAACTCAGCTCTTTGGTTGAGTATAAACTCTAAAAATTAGTATATCTTAGATAAGCACTTGGCACTCTTATTGCTGCAGTATGTGAAGTGAGGGGGTAGGCTCTAATTCCAAGCCACATATTAATTTTTAATACATATTCCTTTTAAGTACCTAAACATCCTGAAACCAACTATAGATTGCTTGTATATTACCTGATCTATGAGTCACCTTCTATCACACATTCTCATATCTTAAGGCATAAGCCAAAAGTGAGATTAAAATTAACCACTGGATTTCAACATACTCTATTGTGTGTTGGATTTTCTTGATCATCTTCTTGCTTTCTCTCTTTTTGAGTTGTAAGATTCTCTGTGTTTTCTTCATTCCCTACTTGTATGGTTCTTACTCATCAACAACGAAGAGACTTAGCGAGTCAGGACTTATCCATAGACTATCTAGTCTCCTTTACCTCTTCATCCATGGAGTATATCTCAGATACTGAGAGTTCTCCTCATCATTTCGATGGTTCTAGTGTGCCTTGGGTAGTTTTCCAAGACAACCCAAACTTTACTACCTTTTTGGATAATAACCTTGTAGCCTTGCAGCATTATTCTAACACATTATCTCATCATACACCCATTTCAGTACCACCTATCGATCCACCTTATGGCATGCCATTAGGATTTTTAGGCAGCTCTTCTCTTGCCATTGTAACCACCCAACCATTAACTACTAAGGCATCAACTTCAACTAGCAACCCATCTGACACAATCATGTAGAACCAACCAACTCAACCTTATAACACCCAAATACCTCCTAGTCTAACTAACAATTCTTCTAACATAGTCACCACCCAACCTCTACCTACCCATACTCAAATTACTATTGGATTACCCACTACCACCATCACTACCATTCCTCTGGTTACCTCCACTCCATGTCAAAACATAGTGGCACCCAAACCTTCTACCTTACCATATGTTGCTACCACAGTTACCACTTATCCTTTACCTATGACCCAACCACATGTGCCTACTCAATAATACATACCCTCTACCCAACCACCTGTGACCGCATATTCATATGTGGCTTTGACTAAACCACCCATGACCACTTACCTATATGTGGAAACTTCTCAACCTCCAACAAATTACCAATATGCCACTGAACCCCAACCATAGTATGCACCTTACAACCCTTTAAGTGTACCACTCCAAACAAACCTAACAAAGATGCTCATGGACAAGATGACAACTCTGGAATCATCCATTTTGGGGCTCACAATCTCCTATCCTATGACCAGATTTGTAACAAGCCCATCCACCCATGTTTGCCTATTAGGCCATATCCTCCTCAATGGGAACTTACCAATTTATCCATGTTTTAGAGTAAATAAGATCCCTAGTACCAGCTTAGGGCATTCAGACATTCAAGTTATTTGATTGCCTATGATGATGCATTTTTTCTCCACACTTTTTCTATGTCTTTCTAAGGACTGACATTAGATTGGTATAATGCTTTAACCAAACATTCCATCTTCTCCTTCACCCAACTGGTTCAAACTTTCTTGGACCACTTTTTGATAAATATCTCTAAGAAGGTTTCCATCACTGACCTCTACTCTATCCGATAGTTTGATGATGAATCTACTGCCAATTTTGTAGCTTATTGGCAGAGCCTAATCAACTAACTCTCCTTTTCCCTACCTCAACCTGAATTAGTAGAGCTCTTTGCTTGGGCATCTACCAAGCATATCTCTTTCACATTGCATGTTCAACGTTTCTAAACTTTTGATGAAGGTTTCACTATGGCACATTAATTGGAGAACAAAGCCATTGACAAAGGAAAACTAAAATTAAAAAACAAGAACTCTACCTATAAAACTAATGAGGCTTCTTCTTTCAAACTGAGCAACCAAACCAATACTAGGACCAAAAGCAAAAAAACTATGAACACGATTGTCCTTAAAGCCACTTATTTGTCATCTACTAACCAACCAAATTCCTCTGGTTCCTGAAATCAGAACATAAGAAACCAAAATTAGAACACCCAAAAGCAATTTACTCCACTCAAAAAATCCTATACTTCAATCTTGGAGAAGCTATTGAAATAAATATCATAGAGCTTACTCCTATTAAACCACCTCAACAATTTGATTCTTCGCATCCTGCACCTAGTTGGTATAATGAGAATGATCTATGTGCTTTCCACCAAGTAATAGGGAATGTCTTTAGTAGGTACAACACCTTCAAGAGCATTGTTTAATCTCTCATTGACAAGGGCAAGCTTGCGTTAGATAATCCCAACGCACCTCAAAACCAAGCCCTTGACATCTTTAGGCAGCCTTTTCCTAACCATTTGCCTATTAAGAACAAGAGCAACATGGTTAAATGTTCTCATGATGCCGATACTAGTAACATGATTCTTGACACACTAGTTGTTAAAGAACCTACAAACCAACGTATCTATCCCTCACCCTCTCCACTTATTGATGTAGCAGAGTTACCATCTCCTCTTTTAGAAACCCAAACTGAGGAAACCCCCCTTCATCCTCCTCCACTTATCAAGGTAGTGGAGACATCAACCCTTCCTTGACTGACATGCCAGATTAAGCACCCATTTTACCTTTTCCATCAACCATCAAGCAACCTACTACCCCTTTAGAGAGCATCTCCAAAGAGGAAGCCCCCATGTCTGTAGCTCGAACATAGGAGTTACCCACTCAAACCTTTCATCTTTTGATTGAGGAAAATAATGAGGTTACCACCCCTCTTTCTCAACCCATAGGCTTATCTATCACCACTATCGAGGAAACAAAACAAAGCTTCAAACCATTCTCTAGGTTAGTGCAAAAATTGGAATTCGCTTCTAACCCTGACATGGATCGAGCCACCTTCTGGTAGTAATTAGTGATACCTTATATCACCAAGCAGGAACCTCTAGCCACACCTTTAGCAAACCAACCCACCACTTCCATTATCCACACTTCTATCTTACCAACCAAACCAATAACAAATTTTACCAATCCGACTATTCCTAAGCCATCCAAAGCATCTAAACCCCAAGCAACCAAATCACCTTCTCAAACCAAACTGACCAAACTGATTAAGAACCTTGGCACCTTCTCTACACAGAGTCTTAACCACCCATCTATGAAGGTAGAGCTTACCTCATCAAAACCAACAGCCAAGTGCCAACCCAAATAATCCAAGGGAGTAGAAGTACCAAAAGGCCAAAGAACCAAACTCCTACCTCCCTCCACATTGCCATATATCTTGGGGCCTCATCCCTCCACTCTAAGTAGGAAGCCAGTTGTACCAACTAAATCTCAACCACTGCTATTGGTTACACCAACATACTTGCTTTTTGACACACCTATTTTCACCAAATTAATGATGACCAAACTACCTATTCTAAGACCTATTCCCTTGATCATATCAACCCTTGACCTATCAAAACCACCAACCAAACACTCTACCTTACCTAAACCTTTCATCACCAAACTAGCTCCCAAAAGGACTCCCACCTTACCAACATAGACCAAAACCCCTAAAGCCTCTCCACCTTTAGTTGAATCCTACCATGCCATCTTTTAAAGGTTATTGCAAGATTTTTTCTTGACCCTACCTCCTATTAGGGCATTCAACCCTCTTGGTTCAAAATCCACTTGGTATAGCGACCACCACGTGTGCTCCTATCACAGGACACCAGGACATGACACAGAGAACTACAAAGCTCTCGAAACCATTATACACTAGATCTATGATGAGGATGATCTATTAACAGATGAAGCTCCCATGAGACCTATACCAATCCAGCCAACAACAACACCCAACCCCTACCTACTCCTCCACTCTCACCTCAGAGTGACAAAGAGCTTGTTTGATCTCTTATCCCAATTTCTCCCTTTATCCATACAATTCATGTGATCTCAAAAGTACAACATAAGGATAAGGGGAAGGCCAAATTGTCCATTCCATGGACATACCCATCTTCTACCCCCCAAATAAACCCTACCTAAACACCTTCACCTTCACCTTCACCTTTACCCAAGGTATCTATCTTAGGTGCCTCCTAATCCAACCCACCTGAGTCCATTAGGAGAGAGGTGCTCAAACAACTTCACCAGACCTTAATTAAAATGAACTTATATGAGTTGATCACTACTTCACCTCACCATCACCAAGCCATGATAGAGGCATTGTAATCGATAGAGGTCTAACTTGAAGACCCGTAACCTCTGGCAGCATTTATCGACACCCTCCAAATTTTCAACCTTGTCAGTTTCAAGGATTCAAAAATACCTTCTATCCATCCAAACGACCCAGATCCCCCTCTCTTTATTACTGCTTACATTAACCAAACCTGCATTGAACGAGTCATGATTGATGGGGGAGCTAGCATTAACATTATCTCCTCCCATGCCTATAACCAAATTAACCTTCTAGACAATGTCATGTCTGAAACTTTAACCATCCTTCGATCCTTTAACAACACCATGACCGCCTTTCACTAGGGGAATATCGCCTTTTATCCCTTGACACCTTCCCTACTCCTCATGAGTATGGGCAAATTATTAACCAAT
The DNA here is from genome assembly GCA_037957365.1 of Torreya grandis. Taxonomy (NCBI): domain Eukaryota; kingdom Viridiplantae; phylum Streptophyta; class Pinopsida; order Cupressales; family Taxaceae; genus Torreya; species Torreya grandis. The sequence goes on along the minus strand of JARHVA010001683.1, from coordinate 1,739,451 downwards.
TGAGATATGACCCTAATGTCAAAACCATTATTCCTTTTGGACCTCCCCATTGTCAAACCCATTTCATCTATGGGGGAATTAGTAAACCCATTGATGCTTCCACCACCTCTCCACCTTGTCCATTTACCACCAGTTTATCCTACCTAGATAAACTAAACTTTGCCAAGACATACCTCCATAGGTGTGCTTGGAAAGGATTTGATCTTAGACGATATGAACATGGCCCACATGAGTTGATTTCCATTGAAACTAGGAAGCCTCATGAGAAACATGGCCTCAGTTTCATCCTACCCACCATGAAGCTAACCAAACCACCTACCATCACCATTACCGAGGAAGACACCCCTTCCTCACCAATGCCTCCTCAGCCTACATGTGAAGATGATATCATCACACCTAATTTTTTTTTGTCAACATGATCAAACTAGGACCCATAAATTTTTAGGAGGGGGCAACCATAACCATCTCTTTGATCCATCCTGAGATGATAGGGGATGACTCTCCTACTATTAACATTGTTTAGTGCTAGGATGATGATTCTATTCTCACCTTCCTTGGTGCCCTAGATTCCTCCATCCATAAATCCCTTCCTCCCAAGATTTTGATCATGTTGGATGAATCCACCATGGATATTAACTTGGGTACTTTGGAGAGTCCCCACATTATCAAAATTGGCCAATCGTTGAATACTGAGAAACTTCAGGATTTCCCCTCTTTCCTCCAAGATCGTAACATATCATTCACTTGTTCTTATAGAAACATGCCTAGAATTGACCTTATTATTGATACAAGCCCATCAAGAAGAGACTTCAGTGCATGCACCCTCACATAGCCTGCCTTGTCAAAGAAGAGCTTCAGTGCCTCCTCTCTATCAATTTCATTCAACCCATTGACTATGCCCAATGGGTCTCAAATTTTTTACCTATCACAAAAGCCATAGGGGGACTATGCATTTGTGTGGAATTTCATGACCTCAACCTTGCTTATCCTAAAGACAAGTTTTCTCTACCAAGCATTGACCAGTTAGTTGATCTTACGGCTGGCAATGAGATGTTATCTCTCATGAATGGATTCTCAGGTTACAAATGAGATCTTATTTTTTCTCAAAGATCAACACAAAATCATATTTACCACCCCATGGGACCTTTTACTATAGAGTCATGCCTTTTAGATTAAAGAATGCTGGTGCAACCTACCAATATGCCATGACTTATATATTCTATGACCTTATCCATAATATTATAGAGGACTATATGGATGACCTCAGAAAATCCAAACTCTGAAAAGATCATTTAGCCGTTCTCAAGATCATTTTTGAGCGGATTATCCATTACTATATCTGCCTAAACCCCAAAAAGTGCATTTTTGGGGTCTTATCAGGAAAGCTCATTGGTTTTATTGTCTCCCTTCACAGAATCAAAGTTGATCCCACCAAGATCAAATCAATCCTTGACATGCTCCCTTCAACCAATCTTAAGCAACTTTTAGTTTGCAGGGGAAGCTCCAATCCATTCGTCACTTTATCTCTTAGCTTTTAGACTGATGCCAACCCTTCCACCCCCTTCTAAATAAGGATGTCTCTTTTAAGTGGAATAGTGACTACCAAAAGGCCTTTGATTCACTCAAAAAAGTACCTTTTATTTCCACCTATCCTCACCCTTCCCAAGGGTGACCAACCTTTCTACCTATATATATTTGCTATTGACCACTCCCTAGGGGCAATGTTTGCTCATCGAGATGAACAAAATAGAGAGCAATCTGTTTACTACATTAGTCACACATTTGTAGAGTATGAGACTTGTTATACCCATACTAAGAAGATTTTCTTAGCTTTATTATTCGTGGCCACCAAACTTCACCACTACCTACTTAACCACAAAACCTATGTCATAAAAAATACCGACCCACTCAAATACATGCATTCCAAACCATACCAAAACCAAAGTATGGCCAAGTGGTTCATGCTTTTAGTATATTTTGACATTGAGTTCCTCCAGTGAAAGTCATTTAAGGGGAAAGTCATTGTCGACCAATTGGTTGAGGTACCATTAGCAGACAATCAACCTCCTTTTGAGTTTCTTGATGAGTCCATCGTGACCCTCTCTCAGGCAGACTTCACCTATCAAGTCACCACGTTCTTTGATGGATTAAAATATCAACATGGTGGGAGAGCGGGTATCATCCTTATCCCCTTTGATGGTGAACCTCTTCCTTTGTCTTTCAAACTTGATTTTGAATGTACCAACAATATGGCTGAGTATGAAACCCTAGAGATAGGCCTCCAAACTACCTTAGCCCTAGGAGTCAAAATAATAAGTATCTTTGGTGACTCCTAACTTATGGTCAATCAAATCAACAGCTCTTACTAGTGTAAGAATGATGTTTTGCAACAGTACAAGCAACTAGTTGATGACTTCTTAACATCATTTGAACACTATTGCATTCAATCAACCCTATGATCTACTAATAAGTTTTTCAACACCATGGCTTCCCTTGCCCCTCAGATACCATCTGCACCTTCCAACTCTAAGATGTCTATAATTATCCATAGATTCACCTAACCTTATTATGTCAAACAAGATTCTCCCACCATTTTTAATGTGGAGGAGACCCAAATTGACCTTTGGTATCAACAAATATTCAACTAGCTCAACCTTGCCATAGTTCCTTATGGTTTGTCTAGGAATGCTTGAAGATCATTTATCCATAATACCTCATGTTATACCATAATAGGGGTATCCTTTATAAACGTGGCTTTGATGGTTTTCTCTTTCGTTACTTACGTAGTTAAGAAGCCTCTCACTCTATCAATAAAATGTATGACAATGTGGAGGATACTTTAGTGACCTTGCTGTAGCTAAGTGCATCCTTTGCCTCAGCTATTACTGGCCTACCCTTAACCAAGACTACTATGATTATGTACAAAAGTGTGTTAAGTGTCAATAACACACCAATTTGCATCACACACCTAGCTATAGTCTTTGAGTTTCCTCTAATTTTTAGCCCTTCTCGTAATGGGGTCTAGATCTCATTGGTGAAATTAACCCCCATTCCTCGCAGTGACACCATTCTTTCATCACTGCAATCAAATATTTCACCAAATGTGTGGAAGCTATCCCCTTAGTCTTGATCAAAATGAAAAATATTATTGACTTTATCAACCAGCAAATCATTTGCCATTTTGGTGTTACTCATAAGATTATCACTGACAATGGTAAATCCTTTGAAAACAAGCAAGTCCAAGGTCTATGTGATACATTCAACATTAAGTTAAGATTTTCCTCTCCTTATTGACCTCAACCAAATGGATAGGCTGAGGCCTCTAACAAAACTCTTAATAACATTATAACTAAGATGGTCAATGCATCTGGTAGGGATTGACATTTGCACATTCCCTTCACCTTATGGGCATATTGTACTAGCATTAGAACCCCCATAGGTGCTACACCGTTTTCTCTTATGTTTGGAGCAAATTTCGTCTTGCCTCTCAAAGTCTAAATCCCATCTCTTTGCATATCTTTGCAAGATCTCATTACTGAGGATGATTATCATCAACACTGTTAGCTCAGCTCGAGTTACTTTATGAGCGTCATTTAACAACCCTTATCCATCTCCATGTCTATCAAGAGTGCATCAAGCATGCCTATAACAAACACCTTAAAGTGCATGAATTCAACATTGGAGACCTCATCCTAAAGGAAAACCAACATGTCATTAATATGGAGAAAAGCATGCGAGGCAAGTTTGATTTCAATTGACTTGGACCTTTATTATAACCCACAAGTATGGATCAAGTGCTTACCAGTTATCTTCTCTCGAAGGCCACCCAGAACCTGAGCCCCTCAATACTTCTCATCTATGTCCATTTTTTTGTTAAGAAGGATCAAGTTCACCTTTTCTTTAACTTAAGCTCATCCCTTGCTATCCACCCTCATTCATCTCTCCATTTTAGAGGAAACTAATTAAAATCAAATCATGTGATTATCCGTCACTGTCATGGCGTAATCTTGAGTAATGGGTACAATGGATCTACACATGGCATGATTCTCATGGTACTTTCCACTCCTTTCACAAAATGAATTCCCATGATTGATGTCACCTGAACCCCTTCACACCTAATCAACCTTCTTGTGCTTTTAGTTTTGAATTCATAAAGGTGAACCCTTAAGCCTATATAATCAAGTCTATGTCAAGAAAAATCAAAAAGCAAAAATTCCTATCATTCACAATCATGGGTCATTCTTAAAATTCACAGACTGCTCCCTTGAAGGACAACTATTGAAAACTTTATTTGTAATTACCAAAATATAAGGTGGACTATTCCATTGAAGGACAACAATCAAGAAGCATTAAAAAAATTAAATAAACTTGGACCACTCCCTTGAAGGATGGCTGAGTAAATCATTTTCTCAAGGGCATAACAATTGCTTAGAAGCTTCTCGCATCGATCAACTTCTCATATACTAAAACAAAGCAAAGACCCATGATCAAAATCCTAACAAAAGAAAACTAATTTTGAAAGCCGTAATTGACTTTCAAGTAACAAACTAAAGTGCAAGCCACAATCAAATTTACAAGTAGACTTCCCGCATCAATTAGTCTACATAGTTTGACATAGACTTGTTTATCCTGGCTCTTTGAACACTAATAGAAGAGGCATGCTAGTCTCACAAGAAGGTTCTATTTCCATCCATTCCCCCTTTATACACTATAAGCAAGAGATTTTATAGCTTACTTAACATTATGTGGTCAAGACACCCTTTTAACTAACTAATGAATGCTAATGCGAAGTATTCCAAGGGCTTATGTTCATTAATCCAATCTAACTTCGGTTTTTGTTTTAGTCTTTGTCAATGAAGAAGCATTGGGCCCTCTTATTAACCGGTCATGACTAGTTGATATTTTTATTAAGACGTATGTTTCTTGATTACATTTTTTGTTTTCCCATCTAGTGTTGTTAATTAAACTACCTCATGAATTTTATCTTAAAATAAATTAACAACAAGCATAACCATAACCATAATCATAACCATAACAAGTATGATAACATTATAACATCCATGAGAAATAAAACAACCAACCATTTTCCATCACATGTGTAAATCTAAATAATGAAGCATATATACATTAAAATTTAACATAGCTATCATCCATAATTACTATCTCATGCCTAGCTAGGTAAATCTACATCAACATCTAACACCCACAACATAAGCATAATCCATAAGTAATATATCATGACATCATAAGAATTAACCATACATGCAACCCATGGGCATAAGCAATAAACAAAGATTGTACACACACACACACGCGCACACACACACACACACACACGCGCACACACACACACACACACACACACACATCTCATGAGTCTAAATAACATAATAATGTGTAAAAGTAGATAGACATGTCTCTCTCTCTCAAAATGTACATCTCACTACATCAACTTACAAGTCAAAATCAAAATGATATACAATAATATATAAAATGTATGAGCTATGTCATGCCGCTAGGGCTCCATTGTCTCCTGGAACACTGCCAAATCTTGGTGCCTGCCTCCTTGTCATACCTGTCGATCCCCTAGGTGTACCTATCTACCCACTTATAGATGTTGCCCATTGCCTTAGAGTTACCAACCTGGCACCACCTGCCATGTTGGCTCTATACACACCCCATGTCAAAACTATGGCCTCATAATACCATAGCTCCTCCACTGTAGCCAAGTATCATGCCATGGGGATGGTTTTAGGTGGCCCTATCTATGCTACAGATGATCCTACTCTCTACGTCATAGAGTCCCTCTCCTATGTAACCAAGGTGAGCAAAGATTGTGCCTGGTCCCTGTCACCTATGAGAGTAGCAACCTGACCTTATAGGGTAACAATCTAGCCCTGTAAGGTGACCACCTATCTTTGTAGTGCTGTAACCTATACTTGTGTAGTGACTAGCGCCACTCCTACCTATCCATTGGGGTCAACCCCTTGTGCCATTACTCTTTGGCTCCCTCTCCCAGTTGGGTCCACATTTATGGGCCCTCTACCTCCATCATCCCTACCAATATCTATCACTGCATATAATGCCTAGTACCATGCCATGTACCCATCTACAAACTCAATGTCATCTATTTGTGCCGTAACTGATAACTCTTCATGGTATAACAAAGTTGACATAAAATGTAGCTTTGGTAATAAAATCTGTAAGTCCTCTCCCCTGTACTTGGGGAATGGACCTAGAATGCCATGTATCACCATGTCAAACTATCTATGTACCCTATTGAAAGGTATGAGATCTATCTCCCCATCTTGCTTGTCGAATATCCATTTGTAGCTCTATAGGGAGAGTGTTAGCCTCTTGTAGCTAGGGCATACTAAAAACTGGACATAAGGTCTTCAGGGGTTGTCACCAATCACTAGTGCACCCAGTGCATCCCTGAACCAATCAACATCATGGGCTCCTTCCCCCACACCTAACATGGTAAATTTACCCATCCACCACATAAAACCAACTGAGAACTTAATTTGTATGTACCCTACCCATGATAATCTGATTGGTCTCAGTACCTAAATGTGCTCATAATCCCAGCAATGTAAAACTAGACTGACACTGATACCATATATTTTATGAGCCCTAAACCCCCATAGCTCCCTACATATCTGTACCAGGAGAATAGGCACCTAACCAAATATAGTCTACCCAAATAATAGATCCATTAGCACCCCCAATAGTAAATATGGGAACCTCTCACTACTCAATTCAGGAAGAACAAAGCAGGAGACAACTATCATAGGCATCATTATGAGTCTCCTCTCACCTAGAGCCCTCTCATACAACATGTTGTCACTGAACCTACCCACATACCATTGCACACAATCATTGTCATCTCCATACAAAAGCTCCATGAGCTCCTCCTGCTCCTCTCAATCTATGTGGTAGATCGGATTACCTCAGAGCAAAAATTGTGTTATCTTATGTACATCTTCCAGTAAGATAGTCAGATCACTGGTTGGCAATAAGAAGGTGTTCATAGTAGAATCCCATCTCTCAATAAGTGTTACAACCATGGAGGCATCCCAAGGCACATACTGATAATGCCTCATCCCCCCAACCCAACCTCCTCTATGTGGGCCCAGTCATCTAGAGCCATCCCCTATTAGATCTCTATGAAGATGCATGACACTCAATCGTGCATCTATATCTGTTCCCTAGCCTACAACCTTTCACTAGCACACAACTTAGTCACCCAAACCTTTGTCTACCAACACCTACCCTACCTTACCCTTTAGCTTTACACAGGCAACCTATCTCTACCCTATCTATACACTCTAACCTCCTTGCCAAATGTATGCCTTGTAAACACCATCTTGTTTACCTTAGCCTTTTAATAGTTAAATTTTTCCCTAGTCAACTTTTGATAGTCATGGTGTTTGCTGACAGTCAAATATCTTTTTTCTTAGGGATGTCGACCATCAGCGGTTAGACTTAACCATCGATGGTCACTATGGTTGTTCCATAGGTGGAACACCCCAAATCCTATATACTCTAAAACAACCCAAACGATAAACAATACATTCTACTTTGTTACCCTAAGGTATGTACACACCCCATTTCACCTACCCACCCAATCAATTTTCCCATTTACCTGTAAATTTACCTAAAACCCCCCAAAAACTAATTAGGGCATAACCTCCCAATCTCACTACCCTTAGCCCCAATGCAATTGCTACACCAAGCCAGCCTATCAAATTTTAAGACATCCCCTACCTTTTTTTGTGACCGCCATCATGGAGTCAACCATAGTCCTCCCTGTGCCCTCATTGGTCCCCTCAGTCCACTCTCCAACTCAACAATCTCAACTACTAGCAAGCAACCACCATCAACACTCACTTTCACTGCAATACAACAATCATCAGAGCTCCAAGTCAATAAAAGCCAATGTAGTAATGAGTTAAAAATTATTTAACTTTCACTTTTACCCTACAGACTTTTAGGGTTTCTACCCTAATTATCGACAGTCACCCTTGGAGACCCTGACCATTGACGGTCAGGTGGCCCCCACTTTTTTTTGTTGCTCTTACCTTGAGCAAACTATCTTTACACAAAATCAAATCAACTCACCCACCCATGAAGACTACCTTTTCCACCCATTCCGACCACCTCATCATCTTGCCATTGGTCCATTTCAGCCCAACTAGTATGCATTTTATGACAACTTTTGCGTAATCCCTTTGATAATAGCTACAACATTGCCATGTTGATCACTTTTTGAACTTGCACCACCTCATGCTTAACAGACCCACTTGTGTCTTTTCAAGAGCACTTCCTACCTCAGATACCCATGACACTTGACCAATTTGTATTTTCACCAGGAGCACTTCTTGCCTTAGATACCCACTAAAACCTAGACATCACTTAGAATACTTATGAGTGTACCCAACCACCATTCCTAAATGTGATCATGTAGTCTACTTATCTCTTGTTCTTCTAGCACTAACACTTATTTTTGTCAACTATGGCAACTTAGTCAATACGTGATCTTGGCTATTATACCTTTTTGTCACTCTTGCTTGTTTGTGCTTTAGTACCCAACCTATCACCCACTTTTATGACATCCAATTTTATTATCACCATCACCCACCTTATCAAACTCACACCCAATTTTGTTTTACCTTGTCGACTCCCAATTTGAGGGGAACACCTCCTCCAATATTTGAGGCAATCAAATCTTTGAGTAGCAATCCATTTTTATTTTGTAGTTTGTTGATTCAAAGCCACATAACAAAAAGGGAAAAAATGTAGACACTAGAAATCCGCACACCATGATTCCAAATATCATAATTCCCCTAGACCACCTTAGGACCCCTTTAGGACCAATCTGACCTTTCAAACCCTAACCAAACTTAACCCAAGTCAGTTTGATTAAACTGGATTAATTCAACCTTTTACCTCTTTCTACCCTTCACCCTCACCCCCCGATGGTTAGGATGATCACTAATAGTCACCTTGACCATCAACGGTTAGGGTATACCTCCTCAACCACCAACATGCAATCCACCACCTTGATTTTCTAAATATAACTCATCTCAATCCATGTGCAAGCCATTGCATGAGGTAGTTAGAATTAGGAAGCCTAGTTAACGTCTTGTTACAACTCTCTTGCCTTGCCTAAAAGAAGAGAGGAGTAGGGAGGTAAAATCATCAACAATTTTTATCAAGATTTGTGCATCCAGAGTTCTTTTATTTTGCAAGTCAATCACAATTAGTAATCTAGCGATCTAGCCATCACGTCAGAGATCCAACTTGCCACCGTTTCTCTGCCAAAGCATCAAGTACCGTTACTTTGTCAAAATCATGTGAGACTCCACCAATGAGTCAACCAACTCAAGCATTCACTTGATCAATCTTCTACAAGATAAGTATTTGTTTTTTGATATTTAATTACTCTATTTACCTTTAACACTAATCCCAACACCAACCCATCACTCAAAAATGCATCTTGTCATCTTGTCAATCAACAATTCATCAACCCAGATCTACACCCAATAACTATCGATGTTTACCTTAACCACCGATGGTCTATCCAACCATTGATGATCACCCTAACTATCAATGGTCACTGTGGTAGTAAATTCTAGCAAGCTAATCCCACCTACCTACCCCTAATCAACTCTAATTTTATGTGTCCCTACTTGTTCATAGACCTCTACTTGATTTTATGAAGTAGACCCTAATCATGTAGCACTAGTATTAATTATCTTATCACCATTTTTAATCATTTATAGCCTATTTCTTTAGCAATTATCTCGTGTGTTTAATTTTAGTACCTTTTGATTATTGATGCAATTACTTTCTATTTTGTTTATAAACTTAATTGTTTAAAACATGTAGATTGACATCCCCCGAAAAAATTCTTGCTTGCAAGATCTAGATATCGCTAGGTAATCCATTCAACTATCTATCTAATAAATAAATTTGATTTACTGATTTCTTATCTATAGGTCATCCTCCCAAGTCAAAGAGGAGCTCTTGACAATCTTTTAATTTTAACCATATCCGTACTTAGTTTTTTCTTCTCCCTTCCCAAAATATATGTAGAAATTCACTGAAACATCAGAGGTTAGAAACCCAAGCATACCTTGAAAGGGATATGCACGGTAGGGCTGTGTATAGTTTTATTATTGCCATGTTGAGTGGAAGGTAGACTTTCATCCCAAGTGTATTGCTTATTTGAATTATACACTATAAGAAGATGCACAATCATCTTATTCATCACTTCTATCTATCTAGGTAGTAGATTTGTTCAACTTTGTGTCTATCATAGAACAAAGCCCTTTCTAGAAATTGCTTAAAAAATTTATATCAATATTAAATAGAATGGTTTTTAGGATTAGAGCTGAAATTATTTTCTTACAAGTTATGAGAATTACCATATTTGAGAATCTATCAACTACTACATAAACACAATCCTTACCATTCTTGGTAGTAGGGTAGTTTAAGATAAATTCCATAGAAATGGATTCTGATAGTCTCACTGAAATTGATAGAGAATTGTACAAACCTTGTTTTCTGTTAACCAACTTAGCAATTACACATGCGATATAAGATTTGATGTATATGAATATTTCAAACCTGAGGTGTGGTCAAGAAAAGTACTTATGCAACACCAAAAGAGTCTTTCAACTCCAAAGTTTCATCAAAATTTTCCAAAATGAGCCTTCCATATTAGTTTATATCTTTTTGCCTCATGCGGAACACACAAATGCCCAAGGTGATATAGGAGTCCATCCTACAAGTATAAATTTAGAATTGAATTTACATAATTTTTTTGATAGATATTTGAAAAATCCATGTCATATGGATACAATTTTGACCACATTTTGAATTCATGTTGACATGCGTCAATTATATAAAGGAGAGCTTGAATTGATAGATAGCTCAAATAATATGAAACTCGATTAACACTTCCATTTTAATGCTTGATGTTCAAATGGAAATGGTGGAGATGAGAATACCATTTTTGATCCTGCTCTTACTAAAAATTATTTTGAGTCTAAAATAACTAAAACAACTTATGCTCTATATGGATCATAGTTTCCTTGCCCACGATATAATGTTTACAATGCTTACTTGCCTGAACAATAACATGAAGCTCACGATCATAGGATGGGTAGTTTATTAATGGTGTGGTGAGCATTTCGCTATGGTAAGTAACCTAGTGACCATGTTGAATGAGGAACGATCCAAGTGAAAATCTAGAGATGCTTATCTCAAGCTCAAATGGTTGCTTAAGATTTTTTAATACAAGTGCTTATGTAGAATATTGTCTGCATTTATATTCCTAGAATGTTTTTTATTTTAAATATTCCAAAATGAATTTTGATTTAGTGTCACCTTTGGTAACTTCATTTAGAGTCCAAGTTACACGAGAAAAACCAAGTACAAATCTAATGTGAAAATATTCTAATCCCAATAAACTATGAAGATCTATGAGATTATTTGGTTGTGGCCATTCTTGGATGACTTAAATCTTGATTGGGCCCATATGCACTCCTTGTGTGCCTATTATCTATCCAAAATACAATATCTCTTGCATAGAAAATGATATTTTTTCCATATTTGCATATTAATTGTGTTTTTCCAAAGTGTAAAACATTTGATCTAAATGGTGCAGATGTTTATCTCATGTTTTGCTAAATATTAATATGTCATCAAGGTAGACAATAACAAATGAAGTACTTAATGGGAAAATAATGTCATTCATCATCCAGATGAATGTAGCTGTAGTGTTTGTCAAGCTGAAGGGCATGACTAACCATTAAAATAAACCTTCTTTGTCCTTGAAGGTTATCTTATATACATATGTAGGTTTAAAAAGAATATGATGATACCTAGGCTTTATATCAATTTTGGTGAAGTAATTTTCACCACAGAGCTGATCAAATCAATAGTGTGCTTCACCACACAATATGTAGGCACTTTCTTTGGTGATTGAAAGATATCCTTATATTCTTTCAACTTGAAGTTCAACTTTGAGTTCTCTATTGCTATTATTTAAGGAACTACAATATGGATTGGTATTATAAGGATGTTCTTATGTTTATATATCATTATCAAAAGCACAAACTTCTTACTAGGCATGATTAAATTCTTACACTACTTGGCGCGAATGAGTGATAGCTTAAGAACTACTTATGGTATGTGGTATCTTTTATCAACAACATCTATGACAACATTTTTTGGACTTTCCTCATAGATTGGATGTTGATGGTAAAGACATGGTTGACGAAGTAAAACATCACATACCTCTAATGGAGTGAGGTGGCAACATATTGTATCTTGAAAATTCTTGATGTTATACACCAATTGACATTGTTGAGTGATGCATTTATCAAATCCTACATTGAACCATTCAATAGAGTATGGTTGTAGTTGAGGCATTAGTGGAAAGTTCAATCTAAAAATTGCTTAAGGATAAATTATCAACATGATGTGTATTGGATGATCATTGACCCACATTTGAGAATGAAACAATTTTTATATTTATATTCTTTTAGGAGTATTAAAGATGTTTACAGTACCCCCAATGGCACTAAACTTAGATTCTATGATATGTTTACCTTTCTCTAATCATGTAGTATTTATACCTACTACCTCAAGTTATGCAAGTAGAGTATTCCTAATGTGGCACCCCTCATTTAAAAGACTGTTAGAGTTATGAACTAAACACCACTTGCCAACCTTGGATTACTTGTTTTAGTCAATTTATGATAGCTACTTCTGTGGAGGGTTCTCGAAGCTATTCCCTACTTGAAAGATTTATATTACTACTTGGTCTAAGATTTATAATTTTATTTCTTAGTCTTAGTTTTGGCCATTGCTTCAAACTTGCGAGAAAATATTTAAGCTTCTCTAATTGAAAATATCTATAATAAATCCATATTTGACTAAATATGTGGTCCCAAGCATGACCTATACTTAAAAACAAGGTTTTGTTCTAAATTCTAAATCTAAAGTTTGGACACAAAAGTATGAAAGGAATATGTGTATTTTTGCATAGATTGTTCTTTTCCTTGGCATAACTGAGAGAATTTGATGTACTGGTCATCATCATTGTAAAAAAGATAACAGGTTTCTTTAAACCATTCCATGTGTCTATAGATGTTTCTAAGTTAACTTCATCTTAATGATTTTCATGTGCAATGCAATAGTTTTCCCACCATTTACTTACTGATAAATAAAATTTCAGAGTCACAAATGTATGATTCTCTCATTCATAGAATTTATTAACCATGTAATATGAACAAATTAGGTTAATCTAGTTATCTAATTCAACTACATCTATTTTTCCTTCAAATATAAGGATGTCTAGATTCACTTGTACTTTATATGGCATTTGACCACCAAATAATTGATGAGAATAAGAGGTGTTGGAGGGAGTATGTTTCTTGAGAAGTAGTGATAAATGATCAATGATACTTGCTTGTTCATGTAAATGAAATTATTTCAAATCTTCTTGTTGTATTTGAAATGTATCCTCTACCATCTTTTGGAACATTTCTAAAGTTGGCACTGTCAAATATTTGTCTCCCATTTAAGGATGTGAAGTAAGGTACAATGAAGGGTCACAGGTCTCCGACCCTAACATATGAGTGGGAATAAAAATAAAGACAAAGTTTAGATACACCTTGATATCACTTAAAAATGATATGAAGTTTGTATGCTCTGAAATAACTGATACGAGACTAGGAAGAGACTCGATGGACTACCTAATTAAAGAGATTTAAGAGGGTTATGAACATAATCAAATTATGAATGATAAAATATATGAAGGTGTAATGCATTAAATGAAAAGAAAAGCAAATCAGAGTATGCCAACCAATGTAGAACTATAATAGTAAATTTTTATTATAATAAGTTCTGTAAAATATTTGAGAGCTCAAATGTCTGGTGTCTATGTGCTCCTTAAATTTATTATTTTTTACATAACTAACTAAAAATAATGGAAGTGTACATTAATATACATTAGAGGGATATGAAACATCAATTGAACTATTATAATAGTTGGTAACAACCAGTTCATAGCTGATGATTATTATGATATCACTGATTGCTATTATTAAGGAGGTGTGGCCTACAATACTTACACTACAAGGGATGTATTGTAGCACAAAAAAGGAGTTGGGTCTTACGGATTGACATGTAGGTGTAGAACCCAATGTTGATAATGTTAACATTAAAGTAATGCTAGATATGCAAAAATGGTAAATTATGATCAGATCTAGTGACCTAGATCCTCTTGGCTTATTCTTTGTTGGAGATCTTTTGAGCACACAAATATGAAACTCATAACCTTTAACCTCTTGGGTTTTCAATCTTCTTCCCTCTAAAATAAGCTTCCAACTCCAATGTCCACCTCATTATCTCTTTAGGGCTTTCTCTACCCAAACACAAAGGGGTATTGGTACTAGGGTCTCCTCCTTTCACCATGATCTCTACTAATCTCTTTTCTTTTTTAAGCTATTTTCCTCTTGGATCTATAAGTTTTTTTTAGTAACTGTCTTCTTTTTTCTTGATATCCTCTTTTTTCAAGGCATCCAATGTAACCACCATACCTAATAACATTTTTTCTACTTCTAAAATTTGTGACTCTTGGTCACTCATATTATGTCTCCTATCTCTTCTCTAAGCCATTATTCTCTTCAACCCTTTAATCAATTCACACTTTGACCTACCGCTGTAATATTATTATTACAATCCTATATGGGAAATCTTCTTCTCTAGAAAACTCTTGGCATTATTGTGCTAACACAATATCATAGGACTCACCTTAAACCTTCAATTCTTTACCTACCTGATGCATGAACATCTAAGTTTACAAGTAATCCCACACCAAACAAAAACACTTAATATGGATAGTAAAATAGTTTGTAATTGTGTAGTAGCCTTGATTGCCTACAAGTCATTTGTATTATTTTGTGTTGTATTTGTGTGCATTTGTCCGTAAAACATTTTTGGTACACAATCTCGTCGTCACTTTATATTTTGTGCATGCCTATTTGGGAGGTTTTTTACAGTTCCATGCAAGTTCATAAAATTAGTGTAAAGAAGAATGCAAGTCTTGAAACACCAGTAACTATGCACAACTTTATCTTATGCATCCTGTGATGTTTTATTCATGGGCATTGGCTAGTGTAGTGTGATGAAGATAATCTTGTGAAACCCACAAATGGAAACTTTAGTTCAAGATTTTGGTTTGTGATTTGTCACAACTTGATAATTGTGAGTTGTGGTCTTTGTGAAATTTATTTTTGAATCACAAGTTCTTGAAAAGTAATGTAATCATTGGGAAAAGAAGATGCATAAGTTTCTTACTGTTTCATTTAATGCCTTGAATCACAAAAGGTTATTGTAAACTCATTTAATTTTACTATGTGATGTGTTATGGGTACGGTGTGTTATGAGTCCTTGGAACTATATTTTTTATTAAATGCTTGTAGTGGGTTGTTAGGTTGGTAGTGATGTATTAATATAAGTAGGTGGGTATTGTGCCTATATAAACATGCCCCTATGCTTATGGAGTGGTAAGGGAGATCTAGCATCGAGTTGGGAATTTTTAGGAGAGATGAACGATAGATAAAAATTGTGAATACCATGAGCTAGCAAGTATAATTGATAAGTTTGAGGTTTTCACACGTCTCATTCGATGTTGCATGTTATTTCAGTGTGTGTGTGCACAATTTGTATTTCTATCTTTGGAATAAAATAAAGAACATTATCATTGTTGTTTTATTAAGTTTTCACATGCATAGGATTACGAGTCATTGATTGTTGTGTTATTTTATGCATTGCATGCTCTAAGGTGGTCCCTAATTAGATTCCCTAACTACAGCTACATACTTTCGTGTCAAAATAAGGTTATCCTTGTAGATTGAGAACATGAGAAAAAAAATTGTTTTCCACATTTGTGAGTGTGGGTAGAAAGTAGTGAAGGCATATTTCAATAAAAAGAGTTGGGTAGACTATGGGGTGGTTCTTTGATTTCAAGGAAATGGAACACATAGGAGGTTTTGTTACCAAATCACCAAGAATTACATACTTGGTTAAATTAATTAGAGGAATTCAATCCCATTTAAAGGCTATGGAGACTTCACAACTTAAAGGAATTTTTATAGATTATGAAAGTGATGATAGAGTCACAAAAGGAGCACATAAACTTCATGACAAAGAATAGTTAGTCTATGAGCTAGAATATATATCCCTATGCAAAATCAAAAGGGTAAGTAATAAGTTAAATTTAGACACTTTTATCTATTTAGGGAGTTTAGTAATGAATAACTCATTGATTGGATCACTAAGTTATAGAATTATTTTGAGTATGAGGGTATATAAGATTCCAAGAAAATAAGATTCAATTGCACGAAGTTGAAGGGTCATGCATCCTTGTAGTGGGAGCATGTGCTGATGAAAATAGTTCGTATAAGTAAAAAAGGGGATCAAGACTTGGGATATTATGGGTGCAAATTTGAAGACAACATCTATACCTTTTGACTCTTAGTTGAGTTTTTTGAGAAGTTGCAAAAATCTACGACAAAATGAGATGAGTGTGAAATATTACACTGAATAATTTTATAGACTCACTCTAGGAGTGGGTCATATTGAATATGAAATTGAGAATATATTAAGATACATGAATGGATTGCACATTTATATTCAAGATACATTTGGAATGATTCACATGCATTAAATTGAAGAAGCTTATCAGTGTGTGTTGAAGGCAGAAGAGAATTTATCCCATAAAAACAAGGTGAAATGTGAGGAAAATGATAGTTTTTGCTTGTGCAAGGAAAATTAGGCAATGAAAAAAGTTACTTTGTGCAATAAGGATAATTTAACATTTCTTGCTTCAATGATACCATGAGAAAAAGTATAGGATATCCCACTAGAGGTAGAGGATCCTATAAATGAGGTAGAGGAAGAGGATTCATGAGTACATGTTTCATAAGTGGAGAAATTTGGCATAAAGTGTTTAGTGATCACAAGTGGAAAACTATGGAAATATAAGAAATGATGCATCACACAAGTAAATGAGGAAAGTGTTACGTCAATAAATCAAGGAAAATATCTAGAATGCGGATAAACTCTCGTGATGAAGAGGGTGTTGTTGAAACTAGAAAAGGAAGAGAATGGTCCCATGAACATGAAGAATCTATTCGTAACCATGTTCAAATCTAGAGGTAAATACTATGAGGTAATTATTGATAATGGTACATATTATCTTGTTTCATAATACATGGTTTAAAATCTTGGTTTGAAGAGGATTGCACATCCAAATTGCTATAAGGTATCTTGGTTGTTTAAGGGATATCATATTTTGGCGAATGAGCAATGTTTTGTAATTTTATAGATTGATGCACAAAAGGTTTAAGTCATGTGCAAAATAGTGCCCATGGCCATATGCCATGTGTTACTAGGAAGACCTTGTAAGTTTGATGTGAAGGCACAATATGATGGTGGTGCACACCTACACATCGGTGAAGGATGGAAGGAAGTAAAATTTAAATCCTTTGAGGGATAAGGCTTAAGGAGTGGATAGAGGTCCAATAGTCTTATGGTTTTGAAAAATCAATTCCTCAAAGAGGTGAAGAAGGAGAGTGCATGATATGCATTCATACCAAAGCCTATGCAAGTTGTAAGTTTAGGTGCATAAGAAAAAATCATGCACTAAGTGAGGGAGATGTTGTGACAATTTGAAAATATTGTTTATAATAATCTACCATATGAGTTGTCAGTCATGAGGATTATAATTCATCCAATGGATCTAATTCTAGGATCTAGTCTACCAAACAAAGTGGCATATAGATTGACAACTAATGAGAATGAAGAGGTGTAAAATCAAGTAAATGATCTATTAGATAAAGGGTTGATAAGATAAAATTTGAGCCCATGTGCATTTCCAACAATGTTAACACCAAAAAAGGGAGGTGAATGGAAAATGTGTATTGATTTCAGTTGCATCAACAAGATTAATATTATGTACAAATTTCCATTTTCACACATGCATGATTTGATGGATTATTTGGGTGGAGTGAAATAATTTTAGAATATTTATTTGAAGAGTGGATATCACTAAATCCACATTAGGGAAGGTGATGAATGGAAGACTTCATTCAAAACACAAAAACAATGACATGAATGGCTATTCATGTAGTTTGGGTTGAATAATGCACCAAATACATTTAATGAGACTCATGAAGTGCTAAAACCATTTCTTGGTAAGTTTATCATAGTATATTTTGATGACATTATGATTTTTTGGTGAGACAAAGGAATAAGTTTATGGCATTTTAGACAAATGTTACATCAATTGTGAGATGAAAAGCTAATTAATTGAAAAAAATGTAGCTTCATCAAAGAAGAGCTATTGTGCTTGGATTTTGTGATTTTTAGATAAGTTTTGAAAATGGATCCAGAGAATATGCACATTGTCATTGAATGGTTGTCACCGAGGAGTACATTTTAATCACAAAGCTTTCATGGATCAACAAGTTTCTATAGGAAGTTCATTCACAACTTCTATGGAACATGTGCATCTATCATAAAAGCAATGCAAGTTGATAGTAAAGAGTTTGTCTGGAGTGCATACATTGAACAAAGCTCTCAACAATCAAAGAAAAAATGACTAAGCACCCAGTGTTGGTGTTGCCTAATTTTAACAAGGTATTTTAGGTTTTTTTGGGATGTGAGTAGTGAAGCAGTAGGATTTGTGATGAGTGATTAAGGTATGCTCATCGCTTACTTCAATGAAAAACTAAATGACACGAAGAAATTTTTTTCAATCTATGATCAATAATTATCTGCCATAGTGCAATCACTCAAAAAGTGGAGGCAATACTTGTTGCCAAAGGAATTTATGTTGTACACATAAAAGTGGAGGCAATACTTTTTGCCAAATGAATTTGTCTTATACACATATCATCAATCTAAAATTAGTCAACAATTAAGGTAAGATTAACTAGCGTCTTATGGAGTGGGTTGAGTTTATGTAGAGTTACTTATTTGTTGTGAAGCATAGGAGTGGTAAGTGAAATAGAGCTTCATATACACTGAGTAAGAGGATTCTCTTATTGAAGGAGATGCAAGTAGAAGTCACATGATTTGATTATATGGAGGAGTTATATATAGAAGTTAAAGATTTCAAGGATGCAGGGAAAACATGTGCATATCTAGGGAGCAGGGTTAGAAAACCATGGTTAAACTAATTTTTGTAAGAAGGATTGTTGTTTAGAGGAGCTCAGTTGTGCATATCTAAATGTTTAATGCTTAAATATATAATAAATGAGAAGCATTTTGTTATGAAAAAACATATCTATAGCTAGTCAAGAATTAATTTTGACGTAGGATGGGTGCATATGTGTGTAAGTATGTACAAGAGTGTAGAGTTTACTAGTTATAAAAATGGAGAATTCAAAAAAAGGCTTCTATAAAACATTGTCTATTCCAAAGATACCATGCAAAAATATTAGCATGGATTTTATTTTAAGATCACCTAGACCATAGAGAGGACATGATTCCATATCTGTAATTGTGGATAGAGTCACTAAGAAGGCTCTTTTATTTTCATTCCATACAACTAATGATGTGACACCTATTTATAACTTATTTTTTAGGGAAGTTGTAAGGTTGTATGAATTATCGCTTAACATAGAATCAAACAAATATGTGAAGTTTGTTGGAAATTACTAGAGGAAACTATGGAATAAGATGAATACTGAGCTACAATTTAGTTCAACATATCATTATTAGATAGATGGGCAGTCGAAGGTACTCAAAAAAGTCTTGGTAACTTGTTGTGATGTTTGATTGGAGGTAAGCTTGCAACATGGAGTTCAATTTTAGCACAAGCTGATTTCTCTTATAACAACTTAATTAATAGGAACATTAGAAGGAAACCATTTCAAATTGTTTATGGGAGTAGTCCAACAGGAGTTGCATCATTGCAAGACATTAAAGATGAAATAATGTGTGCTAAAGTATAAGACTTTGTTGAATATATGAGTGCCTTACATCAACAAGTGCACAAGCAGTTGGAAAGAAGCACTACATAGTATAAGAATAAAATAGAATTGAAGAGAAGAGAAGGAGAGTTTCAAGTAAGAGACTTAGTCTTAACAAACTTTAGAAGAGAGAAATTCCTGAAAGGAACATATCATAAATAAAAATGAAATAAAATTGGACTATTCAAAGTGTTGCAAAAGTTTGCATCCAACCCATATAATATTAAGTTCCATAAAGGGGTAAACATTTCACCCATTTTAAATTTGGTAGATTTATATCCTTATCATCAAGGAAAATGTCATGTATACATCATAAGTGCATAATATGAAAAAGTTAACTAGAGAACATAGATGCTTGAGAAAGACCATGAAGAGGTGTATAAAGGTTATTGACATAAGAGCTAATAAGATAACACACAAAAAGGAGTATACAAAGTATTTTGTAAAGTGGAAAGGAGAATAAATTGAAGATGCAACTTATATGTGTGCAACATAAGTTACTAATTACATAATAACTCTCAATGAGATCATGAAAGGTGTAGGACTAGGAGCTCATGTTTATTTATTATCCATGATGTATGATGTAGGAGCATCTAGGTTCACTAGTAATCCTTCATCAAATAAAAACACTTAGTGCAGATAATAAAATAACATGCAGTTGTGTGCAAGCCTTGATTGAATGTAAGTTTTTTGTATAGATTTTATGCACGTGTTATTTATTATTCACAACCAAGTTTTAAGTCACTTTTAGAGTTTTCACAAGTCTATTTGGGAGGCTCTGTATAGTTCCATGCAAGTTTAGAAAATGTACGCAAAGAAGAATGGAAGTGATGCAGAGCCTATGCCTGCAACCTTCATAAATCATCACTTGGATCTTATTATTTAACTTTGACATCTTATATTAAACTTTGATCTCTGATTACTTCCTTGTCTCTGCATGTAACTGCGTGCCTCTTGAAATGATCTTGATCACTCTCTTGATTGACCAGGCTCTTAAGCCTCCTTGTGAACATATAGTCCTCCTTTCTATTAAAACTTATCATTCATCATCTTGTTCATCTACCTATGCACTATCTCACCTCTTTATTATACACCTACATCATCTCATAAACAACTTGTAAGAGTCCACCCTCTATTATTTCCTCAAGCTTGCACATTCTTGAGATGGGTTCATATGTCTAATGTAAGTTTCCCATGCTATTATCCACACTAAGACTTAGATTAACATCCTTATTTGAGGTATGTTTTAACCCCCCTTATATAATCGAACAAATTACTCAAGCTCAAAACAAGATCTTTCTACCAATCCTCTCTTTTTTCTTTGAAGATTAACTCTGTATAGCCCTATTTTTAGACAAATCTAGCAGGTATAGATAAACTATAAATCCACCATTCAAACCAAGAACCATTTAAGATACCCTTTATCCTTTTATATCTTCATAAGAAATTTCAAGATTCAACTCGCAATATAGATCACTTAACTAAATACTCCTTTTTAGTAATTAGGTCTCCTAGGCCTAATTTGTATACATAGTCATGAAGATAGTAATTTTCTATACTTTACTAACTGAAGACCTCATGAATCTTAAAGAGTATACTAAAAAAAATATATGACATCTTTAATAAATTTGAAGGGTTTTAACAAAAGTTATTTGAGTTTTTTTTCAAAACCCTAGGTTTGATTTAGACAGACCTGTACAAGGCCGAGAGGCTATAAAAGGGACTAATTTGATTTACAAGACACTTTAATATATTTCAATACCTTTTTAAAGTTTTTAATTCCTCATTTCAACTTCTCCAACCATCATTTCTCCTTGTTCAATCCTGAAAAGTTTGTAATTTACCCTTTTATAGAATTTTGGGTGTATGTATGTACTGCATATGATGAAGACTAAAGATTTACTTTCCTACCTTGGCAATGCCTCCAAGCTTTCATTGCATTATTAATAGGTCCTAACCTCTTGAAGACAACCTATATGACATCATTCAAAGCTTAATAATCCTCTTGACACTTTGTTCAATTTTTGGACTGTGTAAACTCAGATTTGGTCTCTTTGGGACTGTGGGTGCAATCATGGAGGTCTTTGACAGATTTTTGAACCTAAAGTGACTATGAGAATCCAAATGGACCAAAAACAAAATATAAGAATTCACTACTCTATCCCAACACCTCAAACCACCGAATGAATTCATAAGGACTCTTGACGATCTTCCCTTCTTGGTTGTGATAGATTAGAGTATGCAATCTTGACTCTTGTGACTGCAGCCTATAGATTAGAGTAAGAACTCAATATTTTCAATGAAGAAAAATAACCTAAGAATGATTATATACCAGATAACATTTAGGAATATTTGAAACACAATGTAAAATCTCTCCCTTTATTCATTCATGTCATCACAAATCAAAACATGTACATAAATTATGAGGAAGTTAGAGTTCTTGTCAAATTCTATCTTTTCTTGTGCTGTTTTATATCTCTCCTCTGTTTCCTCGTACCTCTACTATCCTCCTCCCCTTTTACATAACCCTCTCCCTCTTACATGCAAATCTAACTTCTTATATTCTCAAACATGTAAACAACTTCTTTTTCTTGGCCACCTCCATGTAGGTGGTAGTTACACTTTTTATTTTCTTGGCATACATTACTTTTGATCATAACTTGTAAATTTAAAGACCCCCAATACCATTCCTAGAACCTTCTAGGACCTTAAAAACATTTTAAAAACATTACATTTCATGAAAATCACTCAATTCACTCCTAAACTCACTTACATAATTCAAATATTCAAATTGCCCATTTTTGGTGGGAAAATGTCAAAGGGCTATTAACACATTTTAACACTCTTCACTTGACTCAAACATCACCCAGGGGATCCTATGAGACCCATCATATCGATTCATCACGTAACACTCACATTTGACCAAATTTACATAACTTTCATGACGCTCTTGCATTAGGAAGTCTTGTGATGCTAGTAAATATGCACACCTTTGTCTTAAGAAGGTTGCGATGTTTTGTTCAGGAGCATTGGCACATATAAGTATGATGGAGAGAATATTGTGTAACCCACTCATGGAAGTTTTTATGGAGGATTTTTATTTATGATTTGTTACTTGTGAGTTGTGGTCTCTATTCAGTTTCTCTGTGGAGTGCAAGTTCTTGTGATGTAAAGTGACCATTGGGAAAAGGAGTTATGTAAGTTACTATTTAATTATTGAGTCACATAAGGTTGTTATAAACTCATTTAATGTCACTCTCTGAAGTGTTATGGGTATGGCAGTTATGATTCCTTGGGACTTTATCTTATATTAATTGTTTGTAGTGGGTTGTTGGCTTGGTAGTGATACATTATTGCAAGTAGGTGGGTCTTGTTCCTATATAAACATGCCCATATGCTTGTGGAGTGTTAAGGGAGAGATA
Organism: Torreya grandis; assembly: GCA_037957365.1. NCBI lineage: Eukaryota > Viridiplantae > Streptophyta > Pinopsida > Cupressales > Taxaceae > Torreya > Torreya grandis. The sequence continues at coordinate 1,715,972 of JARHVA010001683.1, read as the reverse complement.
GTAGGAAGTTGAGTATTTCTAAGAGAGTTGAGAGATAAATAGCTAAAAATTGTAAAGACTTTGAGTTAGCAAGTAGAGATGACTAGATATGATTGTTGTAACATCTCATTTGAGATCACATGTTGCTTGTGTGTGTGCACGCGTGTGTGTGCGGGTGCACGCGTGTGTGTGCATGTGCACGTGCACGTGTGCGTGTGCAAGTTATATTTCCATCTTTGAAATCAAATAAATAACATTGTTATTATTGTTTCATTTTATTTACATTCATCTTACACATGTGTAGGATTGCGAGTTAGTCATTATTGTGTTATTTTGTGGGTTGTGTGGTCTATGACCATCCTCAATCATGTCCCCTATCCATGATTGCATCAGTACATATGAAATATGGAGCAAAATTATTTGCATTGTCATAACACATTTTAACCAACACTCTCGTATTAGAAAATGCTCATTCAATATCTCAATGTCAGTCTTTGACTTTCTTGCTCTCGACCCACATTTTACCAATAAATAACAAGTTTCTATTCTTTCTTCGCTCTCTACCCACTTACAATAGTCTATAAAATTTTAAAACTTCAACTATGTAATACTCATAACCTACTCTTATTTTTCTCTCCCTCTGTAGGATTCTAACCTGTAATACACCAGTCAACTGTCTCACAATGAAATACTCACTACGTGAAACTCACAACCTATTAAAGCTATAAATGACTCTAACATGCGTTAAAAATTTAACTCAACTTTGATAAACTCACCAATGTAGGATTTGATCTGCTATGATAACTAATGATGCATGAGGATGAAGGGTCAAATTAAGAATCATCAACCCTTATTGATCAAAGTGCAAGATAAAATTTTACACAATGAATTCATGTAAAAATATGACATTCATTCCTAGCATCATAAAATACATTTCATCACACTCTTACAACTTAAACACATTTTATCTTAGCTTGCATCAATATTTTTTAGTTTCAAAATACTCTACTCTCAAATACATTCAATCAATTTATTCTTCAACACACACCCAATCATAGTATTGACTTATGCACTCTATTGAAATTCACTTTTAAGTTGTACCCACTCATCACCTTGGAATCCCATCTCTTTGCTAGATTAGTCTTACCTAAACCAAGTCCAAAAACCCCTAGCACTAATTCGAATTGAATATTTATGTTCATGGCTCTAGTATGTTATTAGAGGGAATAATAAAAGTTGGGGAAGATGAAATGACTCACATTCCTACTATTACAATATCTCAGACACTAAGATGAATACCTCTAATAACAATTACAAATGGATGAAATGCGCTGCATGTTTAATCATACAACTTGACACATGTCTAAGAATCATCATGTGACATGGTGTATATATATATATATATATATCCTTGCAACTAGAAATCAACTTATCAAAGTGATTATGAACTAACTCTTCTGAAGGGCCAATTGGTGAATATAACTTGGCATGATAATCATTGACACATGTTAATGCTCTCATACTTGAGAATTCAACATGATCTCTCCACCATGATGCCATAAGAGGATCATTTTGTCACCCATCTTGTGTTACAATATGGACCATTATTTGTGCTTAGATATACTTATTGCTAGATGATAAAGTTATCACATGGTGTAATTGGAATGATAAATTTAAATGGTCTTCTTTCACATCTACAAATCCATAAAATTTTATTGCATATATATGTATATATCATCATCATCATCAGAGCGATGCCTTTAAATAGTATACTTTGCTTCTACAAAACCACTCAATTTTTATCAATAAATATTTTGTCAGAGTGATTCCTTGAAATGGTATAATTTGTCATCTTGCATACCATAATTTTCTACAAAGAGGTGTCCCCACAATGATACCTCAAAATGGTATACTTAGGAAACTTTAATACCATTTAAAACATCTTCTAGAAGGTGTCACTTATTCTAGACACTATTTTATAATTATATAACACCTCATTCTTGTACACTTGTCAAAATCTTGGTTATTCCTCTTAGTTCTAGACCTTTCCAGCTTCTGCAACTCTCGCATCTACTCTATCTTGTGCCCCTTGACCTATATCTTAGACTAACTAGTCTTATGTTGATGACATAGATATTCTCTCTTGCCTAGAATGATTAAAATGTACTCATCTTACACCTATGTAAGTTTTGAGCCTATGTTTTTTTCATTTTTCCTTGAACACTAATGTCCAGGATAGATATTAGCATGAATGTTAGTGTCTTGACCTCACATGAGTGTCCAGTGCCCTAAAGTCATTCAATTTTAGAATGAAACATATTCTAATGGTCAACCTAAGTGCTTTAATGCAAGTTATTACTCTAAAGGGATTGATATAAATACAATATCAACACTCATTCATTCCTAACCTACAATACCTAACAACATGAGAACAATACCAATTATTCTTACAAAAGAGCACTCAATTGAATAAAGCTTCTTTATTTTCATACCAATTATGGGTAAAATACATTTATAAGTTTGAAGTACTAAATGAGCAACCTAAGAACCTGATTTTTTAAGTTACAAGTTATGTCATTGTTGGACTTACTTTTCACATATTTTATGATTCACACACAAGTGAACACGTAGGGGAGAATTACATGATTCTGAGATCCTCTTCTGGAGTATTAGATATGCAGGAGTTACCCATCCATAGTAGAGTAGTTGGGGTCAACTCAGCATGTGTGTCCACTAGCTTATTTTACGTAAGGTCACTATGAATATGGAGAACTGGCATTTTGCCATTTCATAAGGAGTGACAATCAATGACTTAGATTTAAATGCACCAAAGCAAAGGTGAAGACCAACCCAAAATCATCTAGGTGGTCACATCCTTTTTCAATAAATATTCTGTACATGACACTTACATTAAACCCCGATAATAACATTGATGCAATTGTCCCAGGCTGACGTTATTATTTGGAACTCCAGAAGCATCAGATCCATAATTTGATAGCTATTCTAGAACTATCTTCCAGCCTTATTTCTACTTGTTTCAGATCCAACACTATGTCAGTTTTATAATCAACTAAGTATATTACTTCCATGTCATTTCCATACATAGCTTAGTGGCACTTTTCATATTTAGACTATCTCAATTTCATGAATTCAACATATGCCTATATTTGGGTTTAGCATCCAATTAGTTTGCTATAGATTTGATTATCACCCTTATGCCATTTCGTTTCTATATACTCCTTTAATCAAATCTAGGGATAATAATAAGATCACCTAGATCATTTTAGGGTTAAAAATTTGATGAATCCAAAGGTGGTGGGTTAGAACTAATGATAATGCCCATGCCAAACACCACTATCCCCATATAATATCTAATGTCTATGATGAACACTATTGGCGATATTCAAAATCAAGTTTTTATACTTCAAATACAAATAGATTTCCATAATGATAATGCACATGTAACGTCACTCAATAATCAACCTCTTGTAAAATGTATACTTGAATATCCTTATCCACTAGGTTTTGAGCTACCACATTTACCTATCTTTGCAACACATAAAGACTCATTTGAGCGCATCATATGTTATGTACATTCCTTTGGTCAATGGGCAAATGATGACAAAATTTTGCTAAAGATATTCCACATTAGTATTTTAGATGAGGCTCATAATTGGTTTTACAGTTTACCAAAGGGTTCCTTAACTACTTTTTTATTATTGAAAGATGAATTCTTCATGACTTTTAATATACACAAGGTGCCAAAACTTACATTAGAACTTTTGAAAAATTTAAAATAATGTGATGATGAATCCCTTCAAGTCTATACTATTCGATTCAAAAGTACATCATACAAACTAGTATTTAGACCCTTTGATTTGGAGTCATAATTTATCTTTAGTAGAGGCCTTATTTCCGTATTAAAGGAAAGAGCATTGCATAAATAATATGTGTAATTTACGCATCAATATCATGATGTGCATAGATATGCTTCGTTCATCATTTCTCATTCAAGTAAACTTAACATATCTCCATCAAAATACAAAAGTTTTATCCCTAAAAAAAAGGAGATAAATTACCTTAGGGACATTATGAACAAAAATGCAATATTCCTAATCTCTATATGACACATTTTCAAATATTACTTACCAAGGGGCCAATCCAAGGTTCATGTCCTACACAATAATCCCAAGGTAAAAAACACAAAAAGAATTCACACCAACAAGGTTTAACAAGTATCTTATTCATGGGTGGTGCTTATTTTTGGCATATCTATACTGATCTTACATGAGCAAAAACTACTTATAATGTAAGATGTTTACAACAAATGGGCTTTGATCTATCACACTTACAAAACAAAGGAAGTTGGAAAAACTCTTTGGGAAACATAATAATACTAATCGCCTGTGGTCCTAATGTAATTCAAACACATATTTGGGTTTTACCTACCACATCTCCATATGCACTTATACTAGGAACTCTTTGGCTATTGCAAACGGAAGCAAAAACTAATGAAAATCAACAAGGAATTTCCTTTTCCCATGAAGACAAATTAATATATATTCTAAATGATAATACTATTTCTTATACTACACAAGCAAAATGTGAAGATGAACATGCTATGCACCTTTACAACCTATCAAATTATGAAAAATATCCAACATAATGCTGTAAGGCTCATAATGGGGAGATACCTGTGACCATCCATTGGATGGCATTATAAGATGATCTTTCCTCTTCAAAAATTCTAAAAATATCTAAAAAATTAAAAATATTCAAAAATACAAAAAGATTTTTGGCACCTACATGTTCTACTGGCTCTTTGGCATCTATGTGTTATTTCCATGTTGATGGATGGCATATTTAGTTACTTCTACATACACATGTGTCACACTTATATATGATCCTGATACATGCATACACATATACATGATCTATTCCTATTTTAGATGTTTGGCCTTCCCTCTACTCATGTCATGTAGACATTAGGGGCATCCACTTCTTTGATCTTCATACACATAGGTTATATGGTTTGATGATCACATTTCATTATCATGTTTAAGCTTACATATGTACTTACACATGCATTTATCCATGATTATATCTTACATAAGATACTTGATATGCTACACACTTGACATTTTTTCCTAACACATTTGATCCATGGGCTACTATGACATGTTAATGTTGGTTGCTTATGCTTTACTTTATACACTTACTTGAGTGTCTTGCCTTGCTATTGTCTTACTTTTTTGAGCATTTGAATATGCTCATTTTCTTTTGGCTCCCATGCCTATTTATGATTTCATTGATATTTGTATATGTAATTATTTGTTGTATGGACATTTGAATATGTCATCCTTACCTTCATGGATATTTGACTAAGTCAGGTCTCTTTAATTGTGTGATATTTGAATTTGTCCCTTGTTTATAGTCTCCTTGGACCATTGCCTTTTAACTTGCTTTTGAGTGATCTTGTGTGTGTGATTGTTTACTTGTTGAGCTTGTACTATAAATATCTAGATGTTGCCATAATATTTATCATGCATCTTAGGCCTTCAGGTAATCACATTGGTTTTATTATCTTCAATGATATATCTACCTAGAAATATTATTTAAATATGTTACATTGTTTCATTCACAAATTATGCAATTATATTATCCTTTTGAGGTGAGGTAAATACTAGTTCATATCATTCCCTTACCTCAAATGGGGGATATTAGTGGGTTCATGCCATAGAGGCATGTTCTCTATATTTGGCATAGTTTTAGATTCAATGGGGGCATGCTTTGGAAGTATGTTCTTAACACTCAATAAGTATATAGTAATCATATTAGTTTTTAGATTTAGTGGGGGCATGTAATATAGGCATGGCTTTCACATAATCAAAATTATCAGATTCAATAGAGGCATGCTTTAAAATCATTATCTCTACACCTATTCAACATTCAACATCTCCATATTATAGTGGGGACATGTTTTGAAAACATGTTCTCCACATTGATATGTATATTAGTTTTAAAATTTATCCATATATAGTGGAGGCATGCTTTGAAAGCATGTTATTCAAATTTACATAATTTTTCAAATTGGCCAAAACACATAGTTATATGATTCAAATTCATAGTTGTGGCATAATTATATACATTGGTAATATTGTGATGTAGGAACATCAAGCCAAGAAACACCATTTTTGTGTTTTTTAAATGTGGAGGTCAAAAGTTGGTCAAAGTGAGTATAAAGGTGTTTGAGGGACCTTATTAGGTCCAATTTTGTCTTATGAGTCCATCTAGAGTCATTATAATGAGTTCTATAGGCTATAGGAGTTTTCCCTCCAAAATCCAAGAATTTGAAAATTCAAATATTACAATTGAGTCTAAGAAGGTCATTTTTTATGGTTGAAGTGTTGGGATGAACAAAGTTGGTATAGGAGGTCCATTCAAGTTTTAAATAAGGTATTTTAATGTATCTCATGTGAAATGTTTGAATCAATCCATTTACCAATGCAAAGTCACCCTTGTACGTAGTAGTTATGCAGGGAAGTTAGATGTAACCAACTCACAAAAACCAACATAGAATTTGGTGAGAAAAAAACATTGTAGAAGATAGATAGTTTGAGAGAGAATAGAGTAGAGAGAAGAGACCTCCAAGAGAGGAGTAGGATGGTTAGAGAATGTATAAAGGTTCAAAATAAAAAGGAAACCCTCATGAAGATGGATCAAGTCCATGAATGGATTGTATTATAGAAATGTTTTCTCAATGAATAAAAATAAGTAGAACTAAGATTTGTTTTACCTTCGAATGGTATGGATTGTTCTTATATATATATGTACATTGTTTAGTGAGCTTTCAAGGAAATAAACATGTGCTTGGATTCTATGTACATTTGCAGGCTTGAAGGACTGCAGGCTATAGTTGCGGAGAGAAAAAAATTAGAGAAGAATGACAACTTTCTGTAAATAGGATTGACATTCAATAATCTATAGGTTTTGGAGGAAATATAATAAACTGGAAGACATTACAAAAGATATGCATTATCAGTCACCTTGACAAAGAAAACCCCGTGCATATAGAATTGGTGTCCCCTATTTTAAATAATGTTGATAGGTTGAAGCCTTTCATGGAAGGATTATAGATAGTATCAAAAGTTATTAATGTTCTTATATGGTGAGAAAGCTCTGATAATAGTATATAATAAGGATAAGACTTAGGAAAATCAAATAGCTTATGAAACTCTCTTTAACAATTGGTTTCCTATTTTGGAGATACAGTCCTTACAAAGGATTGTTAAAGCTTAGGAAGGAGTATTGAATTCTTATGAGCAAATGGATGTTAATCAAGGGAGTTATAATACACACTACTATAAAATATTTATGGACAAGTGGTATGTTTCGAATATCTACAGGTCTAGTGACACAGACCCTTGTTGCATGAGTATTATCTTTTTTGCACAATCAATGAACAAAGAGAAGCCTTATTGCCAATGAAAAGTGGACTATTTTTATGATAGGTAAATATATGATAGAGATATTTGGAAGATTGGAAGCAATGATTTATAATAGGAGGTGCACTTAATGCAAAGTATTGTGCCATAAACCCTGTTCTTGTAGCATGCATGTTTGATGGATTAAGTACTTGAGTCAAGAAAAGAAAGGAATCTTAAATAAATCTGGAAGTGTTTTAAAATGTTGTGGTATGTTTTAGAAATATTTTTAAGTTAGTTGTATTGGTAATTCTTGGTCATATTGTTCTTTTATTGTTTATGGAGGTACATACCTGCAGAAGGTCCTTTTGCCTGGTTAGTTGAGGGTATTTGAAATTAGAAAAATATAATAGTGGAGTGAGAAAGGGATTATGGAGAATTTTAAGTGTGAAAGGATGGTCCTATAGACCTAATAAATATCCTCAAATCTTGTAAGGTAAATTGGAAATAAATACAATGTATTAAAGAGACTATTCTACCTGGCACAATGACTTATTCTGCTCAAAAAACCTATGTCTGAGTTGTTAAAAGCATCGAAAGGTGGGAGGATGAGTGATAACCTATTGGATAAGATATAAGGAATATATGAAAACCTGTCAAAGGTGATTGGGTTCTTCTAAACCTTTAAAAACTTGAGTTATGCAATTTAGTAGGCTCTTAGCCTATGTCGAGAGCAAGAAAACCATCGATACAGGTTAGGGTGATATAGGGAGCTAAAACCATAAAAAAAATCTAAAACTTTGTAATCCTACTCTCTTAGACATGTTGAAGGTTGTGGAAGTGGTTTGGGACTGAAATAGTATGGTCTATATGGACTATGAGGACTGTGTCATGAAGAGATGGCTAAATAGGCCTAAACGAGGGGTATTTTACAAAAGAAGTGCTAGTTGGGTTAAGAGATAAGTCATGGAACTTGGCACACATATAAAATGGGTTAATAAAAGTCTATTAAAGTGATTATTTCTTGGAAATAGTTCTTAGATTGAATGAACCAAGTGAAAACCTCAAGAAAGGGCTACAAGCCTCTTAAGGATGAAGAGAGCTTGGTAAGAGAAAATGATTGGTAAACTAGGTTTGAGGAATTGAAACGTATTGGAACAAGTGTGAAATGACAATATAAGGTCATTAATGCATTAAAATTGAATCCTAAACATCTACAACAAGAGTTGGCTAATGAGAACCAGAAGACTAGTTATCAATGTTAGTTAGTGAAAGCACCAAGTGCATATTACCAGTTGGGTTGAGAATCAAATAATGATGCTGTTGGAGACTTCTCTCCATAACTCTGCATCATTTAGTATCAAATCAAGGCAAAGTATTCTTGGGTAAAAATTGTGTTTTTATTTCTTTATAATTTATTGATTTGAGTTGAATGCATAATGCCATGAGATATGCATGATAGATGACCTGACAGGGTATTGGTAGAAAAAGGATGTAGGTCTGATCCATTGAGGTCAACATAGAGAAGAATAATATTGATAGAGAGAAGAGAGAAAACCCCAAAGTCCTTTGAGAAGGACAAGAAACTAGTCAAGAGAAGACTAGAAAAGATAGAGGGAAAAGAGAGCATTGAAGCTTGAAAAGAGAAGAAAGGGAAGATAAAAGAATCCAAAAGAGAGTCAAGGAGGTTAAAAAGAGATCCCAATAGAGGACTAAATGAATATAAAAGGCCCAAAAGAGGTCTAAGAGGCAATGTTGATAGATTTGCTAAGAGGAAGGTCTAAATAGGCCTATAAAAGAAAGAAGAATGGAGGACATGAATATAGAAAAAGAAATAGTGGACATAATAAGAATATTGGGGTAAGGTATAGAGAAAATAGAGCTCATGGTGAAGCTCATGAGAGAACAAAAAAAACAAATAGAGTCACTTGTGAGTAGAATAAAGCACAAGAAATGTGTCTTGAAGAATGAGAAAGAGAGAGAGAAGGCAACCCAAAGAGGCATGAGAAAGAAGATGTTGCCAAGTGAAAAAAAAAAGAGAGATAGAAAAGAGAGTTCCCATTGAAAGGAACAAGAAGGGGAAAGAAGTTCCAAGAAGCACACATGGGGATGGAGACAAGAAGAGAAGATGTAAGATGTCTATGCCAAAAATATTCAACGAGACTATATGGTCTTTAGTTTTATATGCTAACATTGATTTTAAGTTTGTGTTTGTAGGTATGAAGACAAAGTTGATGAAGGCCAAGCACGAGGCCTCAAAATTTATGAAGAATGGGTCAAGAATGAAACTCATCAAATGACAAGAAGATGATAAAGCGAAAGAAGCTCTTGAAGAATCCAAAGTGAAGGAGATTGAAGGTATACTACATGCTGAAGATGAAGAGAAAAAAAAATATTATGATGCATTGCTATGCATAAAAACCAAAACCAAGGAGATGGTGCACGAAGAAGACAAGAAGGTCACCCAAGAAGACATGAAGGTCATCCAAGAAGACATGAATGAAGATAAGTGATTGCAGTAGTTGTATATGGAGGTAAATGAATGTTTGAACATGGATTTGATTTCATTTATGAAGAAGAAAATTATGATATGCAGGTTGAGGAAAATAAGGACAAATTACAACCCTAAAAAAGAGGAGAAAAAAGGCATGGGTATGTATGGATTAAATTAATTAAATAAGTAGGTGATGAGAAGAAAGAGGAGAACCTCAAAAAAGAGGTCAAACAAGGAAAAATTAAGAGTGGAAAACAAGCATGAGCATGGAAGACAAGAACAAAAGGCAAAGTATATGAAGTTGGCATGGTAGAGAACAAAGGATTGAAGTATGAAAGAGATGAGAAGATAAACAAGTGGCAGTCCAAGAAGGTAAAAGACAACAAATGGGTGATAAATATCAAAACAAGAGTACAAAAAGATAATAAATCAAGTGCACTCTAAGCAAACATGAAGATTGAAGAAGATGCAAGCCCATAAAGCAAATGAGAGAGATGGTACAAGCAAACCAAACCAATGAGATGAAGGTAAAACCATGTGTGCAAGAAAATAAATGCATAAATAAAGATAAGTGTATGTATTTTCAAGATTTGTTTTCAAATAGCATATATGACGATGCATATGAAGTTGACTCCAATAGTGAAGATATTTTGTATATGGAAACCATTGCCTTGATGAATGTGTATCAAGACAAATTGAAGAAGAAGAACCTCAAAGAGTGCTTAAAAAGCATGGTATGTAGCCAAAATAAGTTGATATGACTCTCATAAATGAGGCAGTCTAAGGATAAGATAAACAAGAGGTTGCCCAAGACAAAGAAGAGCAATGTACACCAAGGTTTGATGAAGATGTGGAAGAGATGGATGCACTAAAATTGCAAGAAGAGTTGGAGATGATAGAAGACATGTTCAGTCCACCTAAGGTGCTTAAATAAGATAAATTACAACAATAGGAAGTCAAGGAAAATATAGGTGAGGAGAAACAAGAAGAAGCACAAAGAGTTGTGCACATAAAGATGCAAACAAGCAAGCAAGTAAGCAAGAAAACAGAGGATAAACAAGAAAATAAGGTAAATTATTCATTTGGGAAAGCTAATGCGAAGTTTAAAATTTGTAAACATGCATATAGGAGGCAAATGATTGGTCTAATAACAATGTACTATGGTGAGGATGAAAAAAATAAGAAGTTGCTCTTGCATAGTGAGCAAGATCATAGAAAAAGGCATCAAGATGTGAAGAAGTTGGAAGAAGAGGAAGTAAAAGGAAGTATAAATGAAAAAAATATAAATATTAAGATGCATTGGAGGCCATTATAGCCTAAGGAAGGAGATGATAGCATGAACAAGGAGCATAAATCATAAAACAAGCAAGTCACAAGTGAGATTGATGAGAAAACAAGCCATGAAGCAAGCACAAGGAAGGAAAATACCCACAAGTTTATTACAGCTGAGTATGAAAAGATTCAAGATGGCATAAAATAGGTGGAAAATGCAAAAAATAAGAGTCTACGACAGTTGGAAGAATTCATAGAGATGGAAGATGCATGGACACGAAAGCTAGACAAAGCCAAGAAAAAGATAAGAAGGAGATTGCCAAGGAAAAAGGCACTAGATAAGATGAGAAACATTCAAGTAAGTATTAAGGAATCTCAAAGAATAAATTGGAAGGTGAGAAATAAATTTGGAGGCTCAAATTTTCTCCCTCCTGGGGAATATGATGTAGGAACATCAAGCCAATAAACACCATTTTTATGTTTTATCAATGCTGAGGTCAAAAGTTTGTCAAAGTAAGTATCAAAGTGTTTGAGGGACCTTATTAAGTCCACTTGTGTCTTATGAGTCCATCTAGAGTCATTATAATGAGTTCTATATGCTATAGGAATTTTACCTCCAAAATTCAAGAATTTAAAAATTCAAATATTGTAATTGAGTTTAAGAAGGTCGTTTTGTATGGTTGAAGTGTTGGGATGAACAAAGTTGATATAGGAGGTCCATTCAAGTTGTAAAGAAGGGATTTTAATTTATCTCATGTGAAATGTTTAAATCAATCCATTTACCAATGTAAAGTCACCCTTGTATGTAGAAGTAGTTATGGAGGGAAGTTAGATGTAACCAACTCATAAAAACCAACGCAAAAGTTGGTGAGAAAAAAAACATTGTAGAAGATAGATGGAATAAGAGAGAACAAGCTAGAGAGAAGATACCTCCAAGAGAGGAGTAGGATGGTCAGAGAATGAAGAAAGGTTCAAAACAAAAAGGAAACCCTCATGAAGGTGGATCAAGTCCATGAATGGACTGTATTATAGTGAATGTTGTCTCAAGGAATAGAGATAAGTAGAGCTTTGTTTTGTTTTCCCTTCTAATGGTATGGATTGTTATTTTATATATATGTACATTGTTTAGTGAGCTTTCAAGGAAATATACATGTGCTTGGATTTTGTGTACATCTGTAGGCTATAGTCAGGGAGAGGAGAAAAGTAGACAAAAATGATAAATTTATGCAAATAGGATTGACATTCAATCATCTACAGGTTTGGGAGGAAATTTAATAAATTGGAGGACATTACAAAAGATATCTATGATTAGTTACCTTAACAAAGAAAACCCTGTGTATGCAGAATTGGTGTGCCCTATTTTAAACAATATTGATTGGTACAAGCCTTTCATAGAAGGATTGGAGATAGTATCAAAAGTTATTAATGCTCTTGGATGTGAGAAAGGTCTGATAATAGTATACAAGAAGGAGAGGACTAATGAAAATCTAATAGATTATGAAACTTTATTTAACAATTGGTTTCCTATTTTGGAGATATAGTCCTTGCAAAGGATTATTGAAGCTTAGGAAAGAGTATTGAATTCTTATGAGTGAATGGAGGTTAATTAGGGTAGTTATAATACACACTATTATAAAGGATTTATGAACATGTGGTATGTTTCGAATATCTACAGGTCTAGTAGCACAGATCCCTGTTGCATGAGTATTATCTTTCTTGCACAGTCAATGAACAAAGAGAAGCCTCACTATCAATGAAAATTGAACTATTGCTATGATAGGTAAATTTATGATAGAGAGAGTTGGAATATTTGAGGCAATAAGTTTCAATAGGAGGTACCCTTAGTGCAAAGTATTGTGCCATAAACCTTGTTCCTGTAGCATGCATGTTTGATGGATTGAGTACTCAAGTCAAGAAAAGAAAGGAATATTAAATAAATTTGAAAGTGTTTCAAAACATTATGGTACATGTCTTGAAATATTGTGAAGTCAGTTGTATTTTCAATTCCCTGACACATTGTTCTTTTGTTGTTTATGGAGCTACATACCTACAAAAGGTCCTTTTGCCTAGTCAGTTGAGGGTATTTTGAATTAGAAAAATCTAATAGTGAAGTGAGAAAGGGATTATGAAGCATTTGAAGAATGAGAGGATGGTCCTACATAACTAACAAAGATCCTTGAATCTTTTAAAGTAAATTGGAAATAAATACAATGTATTAAAGAGACTATTCTGCCTGACACAGTGATTTATTTTGCTAAAAAAACCTATGTTTGAGTTGTTAGAAACATGCAAAGGTGGGAGGATGAGTTATAACCTATTGGAAAATATATAAGGCATAGATACAGACATATCAAAGGTGATAGGGGATTTGAAACCTTGAAAAAGTTGAGTTATGTAATTTAGTAGGCTCTCGGCTTGTGTAGAGAGCAAGAAAACCCTAGATTAAGGTTAGGGTGATATAGGGAGCTACAACCATCAAAAAAATCTAAAACTTTGTAATCCTGATCTCCTCAACATGTTAAAGGTGATGGAAGTGGTTTGGGACTGAAATAGTATAGTCTATATGGACTATGAGGATTGTGTTATGAAGAGAGGGCTAAATAGGCCTAAAAGAGGGGTATTTTATGAAGGAAGTGCTAGTTGGGGTGAGAGATAAGTCATGGAATTCGGCACACATATAAAGGAGGATTAAATTTTTTTATTAAAGTGATTATTTCTTAGAAAGAGTGCTTAAAGTGAATGAACCAAGTGAAAAAACTGAAGAAAGGGCTACAAGCCTCCTAAGGATGAAGAGAGCTTGGTAGGAGGAAATGATTAGTGAATTGGGGTTGAGGTCTTGAAAGGTATTGGAAAAAGTGTGAAATGACAATATAAGGTCATCCATGCATTAAATTTGAATCTTAAACATCTACAACAAGAGTTGGCTAATGAGAACTAGAGGACTATTTACCAATGCTAACTAGTGAAAGCACCAAGTGCATGCTACCAGTTGGGTTGAGAATCAAATAATGATGCTATTGGAGACTTTTCCCCATGACTCTACATCATATTTTTATATAAAATTTTAGTACAAGACATATCTAAGGTACATATGCTATTTATCATGTGCTTAATATTGTAAAATCCAAATTAATTTTAGATTTAAAAGCTCTTTTATAGACTGTTACCACATCACATACTTTTTCATATTGACAACCTACAAAATTTTATAGACTTTATTAATCCAATCCATTAAGTATTTGGTTTGATTTTTAGCATGGTTGAGGTGATAAAATCACTCAATCTTGACAAGTTTTAGGTTGGACTTGATTGTATCTTATAAAATTATCAAGTTATAAGTATCATTGGGTTGCACGATTGAGCTAATCACAAATGTCAGATGGAAACTAACCTTTTATCCAAGTTTTTCTAATATTTCTCTCTATCTCCTTGAATATATGCACTTCACATATTTATCTATATTTGTCCCAATCTTATTTTTATATCCTTACAATGATTCATCATTTTCAAATCAACTTGCCAAAAGATAAAGCAGTTACATCAACACACATGTGTACTTTTAAACTTTGTTCTTTCAATTTCAATCAATTTCAATACTTTTAAATTCTAGATTATATGCACTGATTATACACTATAACATGCTCTTGATTGTGTTCAGTCACCAACAAAGCACTGAAGTTGGGCACACACAAAGATAAGGTGTGCATACACATACTATGTATGTATTCCTTTTATTTAAACTAAATATTTCATTACTAGATTAAAAGGGAGAAATGTAGACACTATGTTATGATTATATAACATCTCATTCTTATATATTTGACAAAATCAGACCTTGGTTGGTCCTATCAGCTTTAGACATTTTCTACTTCTGCAAATCTTGCATCTGATCTATCTTATGCCCCTTGGCCTATCACTTAGTATGACCAATCTTATGCCCCTTCGCCTGCCACTTAGTATGACTAGTCTTATGCCCCTTGGCCTATCTTATCTCTTGCCCATAATGCTTAAAATATACTCATCTTCTAGCTTAAACTATTTTGAGCTTGTACCCATTTTCTTACTCCTTGTGCATTAACATTCAGGACAAACACTAACGTCAATGTTAGTTACATAACCTGATGCAAGTGTCTAATACCCTAAAGTCATTTAATTTGTAAATGAAACATATCTTAATGGTCGGCCTAAGTGTTTTAATGTGAGTTATTAATTCAAAGGGATTGATATAAATACAAGATCAACCCTCGTTCATTCATAACCTACAAGACCTAACAACATGAGAACAATACCAAGTATTCTTACTAAAGAGAATTCAAAGAACATTCAATTGAAAAAAGTTTCTCTAATTACATATCAATCATATGTACAACACATCTACATATATGAAGTACTAAAAAAACAACCCAAGAGCCTGATTTACCAAGTTACAAGCTAGGCCACTATTGTACTTATTTTCTACATATTGTATGATTCACACACAAACCAACATATAGGGAAGAACTACATGAATATGATGCCCTCTTTTACAATATTATCTATGTAGGCAACACCCATTGATAATGAGGTCATTGGGGTTAACTCCACATTGTGTGCCCACTAACCTATTTCCCCTAAGGTCACTTTGAAGATGAAGAACTAGGGTTTTACCATTTCATAAAGAGAGACAGTCCATAACCTAGATCTAAATCCATTAGAGCAAAGGTGAAGACAAACCCAAAAGCATCTAGATGGTCACATCTCTTTTCAACTTGTATTATATACAAGACACTTGCATCGAACCTAAATAGCAAAGTCGATGTAACTGTCCCAGACTAATGTTAGTGTCCAGATCTCTAGAAGTATCAAATACATAATCTAATGACTATTCTAGAATTGTCTTCCAACCTTTTTTCTACCTATTTTATATCCAACATTGTGTTAGTATCAAAATCAGATAAGTATATTACTTCCTTGTCATTTCCATACATGGTTTAGTTATACTTTTTATATTTAGACTATCTTAATTTTATGAATTCAACATATATCTATATCTGAGTTTAGCATCTGATTTTCCTACTATAGATCTGATTATCACCCTCGTGTTATTTTTTTAATATATACCCCTTTAATCAAATCTAGGGCTAACAATATGATCACCTAGATCATTTTAGGGTTAAACACTTAGAATGTGTCTTCTAAAATGGATTGGACTCCACCATTGAATATGTCATGGAAAAATAAATGAAGTAAACAAAAAATGCACTTGATTTGGAGTCTAGATGAAGTTATGGTATAGGTAAGATATCATTGGTATGATACCACACTGTTTACTTTAACCAAATGTTGCCTACATGATATGTCACCCAATATGAAATTTGATGGTTGTTTTTGATTTCTCATGAAAATTTATATGATTAAAAAAGGAAAATAACTAGCATTTAGTTCAGAGTTTGCATGAAGAAGTTATGGTCTTTACAAGATATCACCACTAAGATAGCGCATTGTTTACTTCAACTAGATGTCTCGTGAGCGATATCTCCTCCAATCTAAAATCTGATTTGATATTTGGATTCCTCATGAAAAAAGATATTAAAAGATGACACTCAATTACAAATTAAGATGACAAAGTTATGGCCTTTACAAGTCTCATGTCTTTATGATCTCATAAACATCTCAATATGATTTCAAACCTGATCCTTCTCTAAAATACCAACATAATATCTATATAAAAAGTATCACCTCCACAAGAACTCAAAATTAGTTAGAATATACATGGTTGTGTTGCTTCCATGGGATGCCCCTACAATTAATCAAAATTTGTTTACAATTACACCCAATCCTCATTTGGATGTGAATTGAATTAATTTAACCACTTCAAAATAATCAACAATTTTGGGCTTAAGTTATGTAATTGATTTTTTTGTTGACATAAAATTACACTATTTTATTAAAATTGATATTCTCCGATTTCATTTTAACCCTAATAATAATAATAATAATAATAATAATAATAATAATAATAAAATTTACATATTAAACATTTACTAATTCAATCAAATGTTTTAAGTTATTCAGACTTATTCTAAGTTAAGATTCATTATTACTTGTTTGATAACAAACATTGGGTCCATTACAAATTTTTTATTGCAATAATAAGTTTTTCACACCAAAATTTAGACAGAAATAAGGAATCTCTTAATCATTATTATTCCTAAACATTTTCATTTTTAAATTTTTCTAGATTCTTAACATTATTTTATTGAAACAATATATTAAATCCATATTTAAATAAATTTGTGTTTCTTTTCAATTCTTTTTTAAAGTATATATATTATATATTTAAAGTATAATTAGGAATTTTTGAGGTGGTCTTATATATTATAAATTATCTTGTAAACTTGAAGCAATACACTTGACTTCATGGACATTAAAAAGGCCTTTCTTTTCATTTCCTTTTTTTTTTTTTTTGTCTCACATACCATTTACTTACTATCCTAATTATATTAATAGTTTTAGTATTGTTTTTTTATTAGTATCAATAAAAGATTTGAAGGAACATTTATTTCCTATATATTCAATTTAGATATAATATTGAGGAATATAAATGAGTGATTACATGAGCTAAAAATAATAATTTGATGTGAAAATAATACGAAAGAGGCAACATATTTTTTAATATCAAAATAGATAAAAATTATATAATTTAGTTTGTTTTTTACTATGCTTTTTATTTGAGGTGCTTTCATACCATTTGCATTTTTTAATCAATCATGTACTAATTTTTATCTAATGAAATCTATAACATACTTTCAATAATTTTTTTAGATTGATATTTGCTTTTGATCAAAGCTATAAATCGATTTTGGGGCACAAACTAGGGGCCCGATCCTCAAGAACTATTAAACTAATATAAACGGATACCACTTGATCACTTGAAACCATTGAGTAAACTCAAACAACCATATCTAACCTATAAATGCCCTATGAAATTTGAACTATGGTGGGACTGGGCATAACTATCTCACTTTACAAACTCTTCTACATCTCATTGGCTGTTTTCAATAATTTTATTTTATATAAAATTTCTATATTATCCATAAAATAATAAAAATTGATTTTATAAAAAAATAAAAGCTTTTATTTAAAAAAAATAAAATAAAAAATATCATAAAAATTAAATCTATAAAATAATATTTATATATAAAAAACCTTACAATGAATATTTTTTATTGTGATAAAAAATTTCCACACTTTTTATCTACCTCTGATGAATTATATTAAATAACGTGTAATTCATATCACAACAATTTTAACTAAATAAATAATCAAATCAAATCTAATTGCAATACAAATATATTATAAAATTGTTTTAATTTTCAAGTGAGGGTTATGAGTAGAATACTTAATTGTCTCAAATTTGTAGAATTTATGAAGTTAAAATTAGGTGGAAACAAGTCCAAGAAATGTGGTGAAAAAATTCCAAAAACTATACTATAAACTAAAAACTTGGAAATTTAGACCAAGCGAGAGTGTTACGATCCTACTTTTTGCTCTGTGCATAGATTAGGGTTAGGTTATGCTCTTGGTAATTGTAGAATTATTTTGAATGAATTTGATGACTCTAATCCTAAGCCCTTGAGATCTAAAAACCTTGCTCAAATTCTCAGATTTTAATGTGTATCTCCTAAAAATCCTTCTCTTTTTTTGAAACCCTAATAAATCAAAAAAACTTTACAAGACATTTAAAAACAAGTAGTTAATTATGGTCCCTACCTGAGTCAAACTCCCAACCTTAGAAAAATTAGAAACCAATCTTCAATCTAATTCAACAAGTAATTGTGTGATGAAAACCCTAATCCTTATGTATTGTCACTACATGAAATTTTTTTAATGATGCAAATATGAAGACTCCAAATGGAAATCTACATTTCAAATCAAATGTTAAACTTCTTGTTATCATTCTTGATCTTATCTTGGAACTCTTGATTTAATTCACTTTATCAATTCTTGATCCTTATCCAAATGTATTAATACCCTTGTGCATCTAAGAGAATCTCAAAATAAAATTAGGACCCTATTGATATGTAAGATGACACAAAAAGGTGGGAAAGCGAACAAAACAAAGCACAATTCCTTAAGGAACAAGAGGAAAAGGACAAAAACAACCATAAAAAATAAATACCAAGAAAATGTTGGAACAAACATCCATGATTTTGTGTTTGAATTTGTTTTACCAAAATTTAAATTAATGTGGTAATCAACCTTAAGTCTGATAAAATGATTAGAATATAATGAATGCTAAAAATATACATTTGAAAAACAAATTGAAATACATTAACTAAATTAAAAAATGTATAAATGATTAAAATAAGACTAATTATGAATTTAAAAGAAAACTTATCTATTTCTTTCTACAAATTGATTGTGTTGATCAATATAAGATTGAAATAGGAAATCAAGAACATACTATGCGAAAACCCAAAAATTGAAACCAAAAGAGGAGGAAGGTCAGGACCATCCAATTGGGGGCATTACCATCTGCCACTTCTAACATGAACTATATGGTTTTGACCCTTTGCAAAAAATAGATAATTTAGGTCACAAACATGTGTGACAACTGGAATTAGGTCTGTATGTGCATATTTGACCTTCAGGAATGTGTGGAAGACTTACAAATAGTTTTTCCAAGGTAGAAAACCTAATAGAGCTTGCAATAATTAAAAACCTATAAATAAAAAAATGTAAGAGTGTATTTGGACTAAGTTGACCCACATCACCCCTATGATGATGGAATGCTACCTATATATCTAATACTCTGAAGAGGGAATTGAATCCCACATAGTTATTCTAATTAGAGTGCTTTGTGTAATCTTGATCCTTTCACTATATGAAGACATCTATAAATGAATCAAATAATTGATCATGCTTTGTTTTGATCTCAGTAAAAAAATATTTTTAACTTGGCTGAGGACTATTTGAAATTATTAAAATCTAAATTAGGAATAATAGGGAAGCTTTGTTCAATGTGCAATAATATAAATATGCATCTATATTGAAATTTTCAAGTGGAATAATGAGTGACTTGAATGTTCTTTTACAACAATTTAAAATGAAGCTTAGACACCTAAAACATGAAAGACAAAGTAAGGGAGGGTTCAATTTTAAAATATTAATGTTAGAAGATAAGGTTTAGAACGTCCCATAGGGGTTAGGGCCATTTGCCACTCTTGGACCAACCTGGAGGGTTTTGACCTTTAAGAAAATGTGCCACTTTTGGGTCTAGGTCCTTCCAAATAAATGCTTAGGGATATTCTTAACCATCAGAACATTTATGTAGGTGACATATGACAAATTAGAAAATAAAATTACTTCACATGTTTAGGATAGACCAAGGTGTCAAAATAGGTTCTAATTAAGTTTATAAGTTAATTAACATACCAAAAAAATGATATAATCAAGTATTCGTGACTAAATTTAGGTGTTTATAATTTATCCTCTTTAATCCAAAAATGAAACTATTATATTAAAAGAGAGATATACTTTAGTGTGTAAGAAGTACTTTGTCTTTGAGCTAGTACACCAATCATGCAACTATAATTTGTAAAACCATGCAAAACACATGAATTAATTACTTTATTATTTTGAAAATTAAAATACAAAAATGAATTAAAAGTTTTTAAAATTTCTTGAACTTTAAATTTTTCAAATTTCTTGAACTTCATTTTTTTAAAAAATTGCTTGAATTTTGAAAATTTGAAATTGAAATGAAAGTATGGGAGCAAAACACTTGTATATGTGAACTAGAATTGATTTTGTGACTTTACTTGGAGATGATGCTTCCTTCAAATATTAGAGAGATTAATTCCTTAGTTGAACCAATAGATAAATTTGAGGGTAATCAAACCCCAAATTGAATTTGCACTTGTATGAAAATAAAACCCATTAAGGGATGCATAAGCCTCAATTTAACTCCATTGATTTTTATAACCCCAAAACATAAAATCAGTTGAAATCCAAAATGAATTTATAGACTCAATGCTAGAGAGAATTGAACTTCTAAGTTAGGCATTATGTTCTTAAACTAAATCAACCATTTTAATGGCTTGTAGATTCAATTGCAACTTTGTTCCTGAATGTATAATCATAAGTGAATGGAATACATTCATCCTCCTACCATATTCATAATTTAGTAAATGGTAATGAAAATTTGAAAAAATAACATAATGTCTATGAACTTGTGTTATTCCCTTGTTGACAAATGTAAAATATGAAACTGTATGTATATGTCAATTATGAATTATGTTTGAAATTTTTGATATGAACCTATATCATATACTCAAAATTATGTGAATTTGTACTTTAATCTTAAAATGTTAGTGCATATGCATGACACATGCATCCATAATTTGTCAATGACTGAATTTTGAACCATTTTGCAACTTTTAAAAATGTACCATGTACCAAACCTAATTTTTGATCTTGAAAAGACTTATCTTATATATGAATGCCTTCCTTTTGAGATGAAAGAATTGAACATGGAAGTCATTCATCTCAAAAAAAGTTAACTACAACATACATAGTAGAATGTAATCATTGAATAATATAGCATATCACTATTAGTATAGTAAGATGTGTGTTACTTGAATCATTTATGTAAAATAAGAGGTAATTTCTATAGCACACATATATTAATGAAGCTCATAAAATATAATATATAGCTAGTATGTTATGGATTAGATTAGTGCATGATATAAATCATGGAACTCATCAAACTTAACAAAATAAACAAACACACAAACACAATAAGAAAAAGATATACAAATAAGGTGGAAGATCGCATACAAGGGATGTGTTTAAATGTTGTATGATAAAATAGTTGTATTTTAGGCCATACATAATGACATATACAAGGGATGTTCAATTTTTGCACACAACATAGGGACAAGGTCCAAGAGCAAATAAACATATTCAAATGTTACACATACATAAACAAGATATAATGGAGATGTTTAACAATTTCACATAAGGGCCAAGAGCTAAACACAATAGATAAACAATATGTAATGTACTATGCACAATTAAATGACATCAATGGAATATAGAAATAGAAATGTAGTCTAAACCTTACATATGCAATATGGTTATATCATATAAAATACCATATCTATGTACATAATTTTAAATAGAGATGTTAGCAAAGATATTTGTAAATATTATATATCTCAACACTATATGAGTCATATAATAATAACATCAACAAATACTATCACTTGTGGATAAGATGCCTTGAGTTTAACAAGGCTATTGAGTAGAGACAAGTCCACTACCTTGATATTTTTAAAGTTTGTATGTCCTACATAAAACTTATGAATACTAATGAATACATGTAATATAAAAGAACATGATATCTATTATTCATGAGATAAATAATATATGACAATGATGTAAACTAGATGTCTAATCATGTGTTGAACATTGTCATTAATTAAAGAGGAGGTTGTTGAGCATTATCATTAATTATTGAGTTGTTAGAATAAATGTTGTCATTGATGTCAATCTATTGTCATTAATGTCAATATAATATCATTGATATTAATCTAATGTCATTGATGTTAAAGGTTATTGTGAGATGCATGGTCATGTAAGCTTTGAGGTATGTGTATGAATGAGTTCTGTTGCTAGCATAGTAAGTGTTATTATTATATGAAAGCAGTAACGTGATAGTACTGTTTGAAGAATATTTTGATATCAATTTCAGAAATATCATTAAGATTAGCATAAGTACATGTCAGTATGTCAAGTGTCTAGTATATTTAAAAGCTTTGTCTAGACCTTGTGATAAGGTATATGCAGGTAGTATGATGAAATGAGTGAGCTCCAAAGAAGAAAATGTATGATTTGAAGATCTATGTAAGCAGTTCTAAAGATGATTTGAATGAACTATGAAGATGAGAATTCTCTAAATAATGCTTGACAGTGTTTGAGCATGAGATAGGTCATTTGAATTTGTACATGATGTGTTAAGGGCTTTGCAAATGATTAAAAGGTCAGCTCTAAATATCTGTGTATACAACTCCAAAAATGTTCCAAGTGAGCTATGAAGATCCCAATCGAGCTCTAAAGATTTTTAAACAACTTCAAAGATGCTCTGAGTGAGCCAAAAAGATGATATGTTAAAGCTCTAAATAAGAGTTAGTGTATAAGGTGAATTAAGCATACATAAGAGACATTAAAACACTTAGGAAAGTTTTAAGGTGAAGTCTATAGGGATAAGTACTTCAGTGCAAGTTTGCAGCTAGACTAGTTCTAAATCTTGCTTGGCCTAATGAGGCACCATGAGCTGTTGATAAGATATATGAAGAATGTTTGATAATAGTTAAGCATGATAGGAGATTACATGACATATATATGAAGTGTTAAAAGTTTGAATAGTGATTAAAAGGTCAGCTTCAAGACCTAATGTGACTTGCAGGTCAAAGGCTTAAAAAATAAAAGAGTAGATTGTTCCTAGATGGGTTATCAAGATTAGTTTTCATGACATGGGTAAGTAAAAATTGACAGAGGTGAGTCAAGTTGTTTTAAGTATGTGTATAAATATTCAGGTCATGGTTTACAAGAAAAGCTTGAAAAAGTGTTTCAAGGTTTCTCGAGTGCACATAATGAAGAGTTATCTATTTGAAATTGTTTTTCAATTATTTTTTGGCATGTGAAACATCTATATGAAAATATAAGTTATTCATGGTATATGAAGAAGGGTTCTAGATTAAAGTTCTAGGCATTGATTTCTGAAAAAAGGAGCTAAGTTTTATGAATAATTGTTAAGACTGAAAGATGGTCTAAACTCTCATAGAACCCTAATAATGACCTGATGTTAAATATATTATTCTAAAAAGATAATAATGATTTGATATGGCCAATTAAGTGATTGGAGGTTATAATCAACCTCTTAGACACTTTTAAGTGTGATTGGTTTCTCAAGAGAGTGAGTAGACCCTACAGGCAAGTGTTTCTCTTTCAAATACTTACTGTAGAAGACAAATTTGACCAAGTCAAAGTTGCTAAGTAGATAAAGTTAAAAGTGTGAGACTTATGAATATTTATTTATAGGTCCTAGATATCATATGTGCAAAGTTGGTGATCCAAGTTGGCTAGTCGCTAATAGACCTAGTGATGTAAACGCTAAGAAAATCAGGTAGAAATGAGAAGATGATTTCTGATGTGTTTTTATATAAGAGTGATGGATTAATATGAATAATTATGTTTTTTAGGACTTGAATAATCTATCCATGATTTTCATAAGATTGGAAGTTAGTGTAAGAGGTTGGAACATTGAAGCCAAAATGCATTATCTCACTGAGTAGAGGTTGTGAGAGAGAAGATCAACATATTGGTTTGTAAGACTAATAAATTACATAAGAGATTATTATGTGCTATATGAAGGTTGTTCTGAATATGGTATAAGATCTTGTTCATGCATTAAAATCCCTTGAAATAGTTCAATCAGGTGTCAGAAGTGCATGTTTTCTTGACTTTGTTTTGGAGTTGGTAGTTCTAAGTGAACATCTTGTAAGGAAGACCTTGACGCTATATACCCTAAGTTGAAGCATCTGATGAAGTTTGAGATGACCTTGAGGTCATGAGGTTTCTGAATATATATATTTTTTCCATGATTTTTTGGAAAAATTGAGTATCTACCTCAGTTTATGATAATTTTTCTGTATATACACATGCCTTTTATGAACAATGTTTTGAGAAAGGGTTCAAGTGGTGGTTAGACCTAAAAAGTGTTATGGATATAAATTTAAGTTGGTAAGATCTATTTGAGTGGCATATAATGTGTTCCTACCATGTGAGATGTTTTGATATGCTTTAAGAAAGATTAAAGGGCAACATGTTGTTAAGAAGACCTATTAGGTCTCCTTAAAGCCTAAAAGAGGAGTAAGGGCTAATTGAGATATGAACGACTTAATGTATTGATTGATTTACATTTGAGACATGTTATTTTAATATGATAAGACCTATTTCATGTTCTACCTAAGAAGATAAGATTGTGTGGCCAACTAAGAATGATATGATCAAGTGACTTGAATAAAAGCAAGATAGTTTAAATCTATTTGGTAGTGTTAAGAGTGTATGAAGAACAAAAAAATGATATAGATCATTGGTGAGAAAAATAAGGTCATGTGGACTATCAAATAAGTGTCATGAATATCTAACTTATGTTTTGTATATGAGGATCAAGGTTAGAAGACCTCAAGAAGCCATGAAGAGGGCTAGTTGAGTGAAGAGGGCTAGAAGCCAGTTTGATATGAATAGAAGTGAGCAATGAGATAAATAAGAAGATCATCATATGTTGTGTGGAAAATAAAGTATTTTGCATATAAACAAGTGTTTTGGGTGGATGAGTTGGGGCTGAGTCATCTAGGTGGTTGATACCTCTTTACAAGTGGGTGCTTGCTAAAATCTAATTGAGTTGGTACGGAGCTAGTTGGGGTTTGTGCTCTATGTGAAGTGGGTGTTTCACTAAATATTTATGATTGTCTTATAAGACTATAGTACATTTTATTTATTAGTGGGTTTTATTTCTTTTGAACATTTACCAGACATATGTTATGTTCATGCTCTTATGAGATAAGTGTTAAGAGTGTAAGAAGAACAAAAAAATGATATAGATCATTGGTGAGCAGAAGGAGGTCATGTGAACCAATAGATAAGTGTCATGAATTTATAAAATATGTTTTGTATATGAGGATCAATGTTAGAAGACCTCATCAATTGATGAAGAGGGCTAGTTGAGCAAAGAGGGCTAGAAGCCAGTTTGATAGGAATAGAAGTGAGCGAAGAGCTCAAGAAGAAGATCATCATCTATTGTGTGAGAAATACATTATTTTAAATATGATCAAGTGTTTTGGGTGGCTGAGTTGGTGCTGAGTCATCTAGGTGGTTGGTACCTCTTCGCAAGTAGGTGTTTGTTAAATTCTAGCCGAGTTGGTACTAAGCTAGCTGGGGTTGGTGCTCCATGTGAAGTGGGTGCTTCACTAAAGATTGATGATTGTCTTATAAGACTGTAGTCCATTTTATTTATTAGTGGGTTTTATTTTCCTTGAGGATTTCTCACATATATGCTATGCTCATGCT
Organism: Torreya grandis; assembly: GCA_037957365.1. NCBI lineage: Eukaryota > Viridiplantae > Streptophyta > Pinopsida > Cupressales > Taxaceae > Torreya > Torreya grandis. The sequence continues at coordinate 1,689,686 of JARHVA010001683.1, read as the reverse complement.
CTTATGATTTGGTGTTTATGCTTTCTAAGATATACATGCTTGTTAGAATGGTTCATATATGTTTTAGTGGAATTGAATGAAAAGTTTTGAAGATTGATTCACCCCCTCTTAATCATTGTGCTTCCAACATCATGCTCAGGCCTTGATTTACAAGTTTTAGAATATTTTGAATGTTTTTTATATTTTTTAAATATTTTTTTTACTTTTTTAAATTTAAAAACTGGATACAATATAAACTAGTGCTAACAAAGGTTCAAAAGTAAAATAAGGGACAAGAATTTGAACAATCCATGATGTGAGTCGACGTAAGGTGTGCATTATAAATGTTGGAATCGACATGTATGGGCAATATGTCCTCATTGTAAGTAAGTTGTGACTTTGAAAAATCTATAGAAAATTGAAAAATGTATATAGAGGATTGATTATACATCCTTTTTTCATCAAATTTAAATTGATTGAATTTTTTAGCATATATAACAATGTAACGTATAAGGAGAAATATATTGCATGAATAAGCACTGATTTGCTTACTAAAAATGATTTAAAAAGCTAAAAATTAGAAGTAATAAGGTTCTATGTTTAGTTTTTGAGTGAAAATTTGTGAAGGATGGGAATATTCAACTGGGGTTAGGAATGTCAAGTGTTCCTAACCTTTATTGAATGGTTCTAACCTTGAAAGAAACTGAAAATTTATCAATGAAAACTATGATAATAGATAAACATGCTAGAAGATGGAAAAATTGATCACTGTTTTATACTATTCAGATCTAAATAGTGAAAATAAGAGCCAAAATATCAACAAGTCAACAAGATCCAATAACTTAGAATAATTGATCTAACTATCAAATTTACAAACAAAAACAAAAAATGATACAATAGTAAGAAGCTATATAAATCAATTTTTTATTTTTTTGAATTTTTTTTGGTCAACGAAATAAATCATCCTCATTAGGATTGAAGGTATTATAATTGTGTAAATACATGACATATTTATCTTCTCCTTTGATAACTTGATCATTGTGACCATCATGTGGTATGTGAATTATTATTCCTTCATGTGAAAATATGATGCATTGTTAGTATGTATTTATTATGATTTATATTTTGTATAACCATGAATGTCCTAATGTAAATGGTAACCAAAATAAATGAGGCATAAATCATACCTCTGTGATCACAAATTTTGGTCCATAATTAATTAGGTATATCCAAGGGGTTTTTCAAAATCTACACTATGGTGTATGTCATTAATAGTATATGCAATTTATGGTAATCCGCTTACACTACACACTTCCATTTTTAGTAGTATTAATGTGATTATGATTGAAATAAAACTACTTTAATATATAATGTGATGGTAAAATCTTATTGTTGAGGTTTATTTTTTCCTATTATAGCTCTAGGTAATGATTTTTGAATCCTTGTAGTAAGAGTTTTTTGTTGATTCTATATTGATTTGATAATGCTATCATTCTTATACATTTAAATTTTTTCTTATAATGACTTAAAATGTTCTTGTCTTGTTATTCTACAATAGGAAAAAATGATTTACATTCTGTATGCAAAAGACTTGTTGTTCAGTGTCTAGTAGTAGGTAATTTGATAAGCTTATGATCCACTAACATTTGCAAAATTATTGCATACATACCTTGATGTGACTTGATTTGTAAGAATTGTGAAACATGTGTGTTTGATATTTCCACACTGTTTACTAAGTTTCTCATAAGTGTTATATCAGAGCTACTATTGCAAAAAGGTTCAAATTATCTTCTTTAGGCATACCTTAGATTTACTTGCCTTTTGATTCTGATTGATTTATATTAATTTGCTTTGAATCATCATGGTAAAAACCTGAAGCAATAGGTGTAAAAAAATTATAAGATAAATAATCATCTAAATATTGAAACTTAATTAACACATTTGATCATCTAACATATTAACCATGTTATCTTCATCATCATTGCTATCAAAATAATTAGAAATATGACCATCTTATGCTTCTGACTTAACTGATAAAGGGAGAAAATGAATATACTATTGTTGATTATCATTTTCTTGATGTTACTTTTGTATATATTATTTTTCCACTTGTATCTTTATTTTTTCCTTTTGTACTTTATCATTTTCAAATTTTTATGTTTGTAATTTTTGACTTTCTAAATATTATTTATGCAATCTTGTTTTTTCTTCTTGCAATCTTTGAAGTTCCTTTTTCACCTTTGACATGTTATATTTTAAATTGCTTAATTTATTTTTATGTTTGATATATTTACTTTTGATGCATGTTTAACATTTATTGATCCACTTGGTTGTTGTTAGTACTTGACTCTTCAATTTTATATGTGAATTTTTCGTCCCAAGGAATGTGTTGGAAATGAGGAATGATAGTTGGATTACCCAATTGTGATTGAAATGTCTAGATTTTAAAATATTAAAAAGGTGTATCATCCACATAAAACTCATAAGAATATCCTTCATGTATGAATTTTAGACTCTTATGCAAAGTAGATGGTACTAATAGCATCATGTGTACCTTTGGTCTCCCTAATGTTAAATTATAATTCAATTTAGGCATAACATGAAATAGATAAACAATGTTTTTGGTCCCAATGTTACATATAAATAAATCATTTCAAGTAATTGCCTTGAATAATCATCAAATCCTTTGATATTTTTATCAATGTATTGGAGACTATGAATGATAACACCTAATTATTGTAAGAAATAACAAATGCAAATGTTTAATCCTGATCCAACATCAACCAATACATACTTGATTCATTTGTTTTGCATTGTAACTTGAATAAATAGTGGGATATTTTATATGATTACATCTTGTGTTGGTAATTATTCATCTTCAAAGGAAATAATATTTTTAGTATAGTTAAAGGTACCCATTATGGAAATAAAATAAACAAGTTTTATATCACTAGGAATAGTATTAACCCTTAAAGTAACATATAAAATATCCTTATAAATTGTTGAGATCTTAAGTAACTCTAAAATTGAAAAATTTTATGGTTATTTTTTAGTCAATCTATGATATCATACTCTTTAGATTGATTTGTCTATCTTGGATGAGGGGGAGGAGGTTGAGGAGGAACATATTGACTACCTCCATGATGTGGTGGTATACCTCGTTGATGATTAACAACATGGACCATAAAATCTAATAGAAGTCAAGGGTGAATAATGGGAGTGGGATAATAACTATCATAACTTTGAGGTATATAAGGAGGAGTAATGAAAGGAGTCGTACATGCCCTTTTTGGTCCAGTGGTAATTGCAAAAAACTATGATTGAATGTTGAAGAAATTAAATAATACTTGAGATTGTGAATTAGGTTTTATAATTTCTTATATATACAATTGCTCATGTTCCCATGTCATATTTGACTTGATTTATTTTTGCATTAATGGTGTTTGTGTCTTAACATGTGATTTAATTATTTTTAATCAACTTGAAGTAAAGAATGTTAATCAAATATAGATATAGATTATTGAAAAAGTAAAGTAATATAAACTAAAATGTGAAATCCTAAAAAAAAAGTTTTTTTTCTATGTATAGAGATTAGTAAACTCTTATGAAATCTAAGGTCAAAAGAAGATACTTTTAGTGTCAAATATCAAATTCAACATTAAAATAAAAAATATTTTTAATATCACCTATTATGTTTGAGGTAAAAAATAAGTTCTTTAAGTGTCATATTTCGATCCAAAGTCAAATTTTATTTATTTTAGTGTTAGATATTTAAGATTGTGTCTAAAACGTAGAACAATTTTTTTTTAAATAATGAAAGTGCATGACTAACTTGAGTTCACCAATAAAGGTGCATAACAATATTGAGTTCACCAATGTTTTTTTTAATCAAAATTTGAATTAATGTGATAATTAACTATAATTCTAATAAAATGATTAGAATATAACAAAAGATTAAAAATATACTTCTGATAAACATATTAATATTATTTTTTGAATTTAAAAAGTACAAATGATTTTAATAATATTAACTATTAATTGAAAATACAAACTGTATCTCTAAGAATTTGAATGCAACCCCTAGTGTTTGTTAGGGTGCTAAAGCAAACCACTAAGAGACTACAAGGCTCAGGGGTTTTATGGGCTATAAGAGGTCTATAGTGGCTATCCAGCTTGTTGACTTGCACCAATCTATAGAGAAACTTACAAACTAAGTTGGGGATAGCCTAAATAGGCACACAAAGTGTGTCAATTACTCTAAGGGGTCTAACCATAGTGAGGCAAGTAGCTAAGACTAGACTATGGATTGTATAGACAAAGTGAGAACAATAATACTAAATGAAGAGAGATAGCCAACGAAAATTAAATATAGAAATGAATGCACTTTGAGGCCAAATGAAAGATATATTAAGTAATAAAAATGTTTCCAAGGAAGGGTTCAAGAGCATGCCTATTTTATATTTGAGCTATCATTCCAATTCAATACTATTGTTTTCTAACAATGCAATGTTCTAGTTTAGAGAGAGAGAGAGAGAGAGAGAGAGAGAGAGAGAGAGAGAGAGAGAGAGAGAGAGAGAGAGAGAGAGAGAGAGAGAGAGAGAGAGTTTAAACAAGTTTTCTAAGTTGTTTTGATCATTTATATCTCTACTATGTAATGAGAAAATATTCCAAAAAGAGCAATAGTAGGCAAAAAAGGAATATTTATATAAATGATAGTATTCTTTAAACATATACAAATGTAATAAACTTTGGAAACTACTCTAAGTAATATACAAAAATAACTATTTCACTAAAACAGTTCAAACCCTAACATATACATTACATAAAGAATGGAGTTTCACTTTAAGTACCCTCATATCAAGATCAAAGATGAAGTGAAGATGGTATACCAACTAGGAATCCAAAATAGGAAGCAATGTAGGAGGAAGACCAAGCTATATGCAAGTTGAAGTCCAAACCAAAAGCCAAGAGAAAAATAGGAAGTGAAATGAGAACTTGCAATGGAGTAAGAGCTCTAAACAAGTGCATAAATCAGGTATGATGCCAAATTTAGGAGATTGTGATCAATCCATAAGGAATCATGAATAACTGAGAGTAATAATGGAGTCTCCAAGCAAGAGTGTAGTGAAATATGGGATTCTTTATCCCCAATCAAGCTCAAATTTGTTAAGAATGAACCAAGAGAGATTCAAAAAGGTATGAGAGTTAAGAGATGGAAGAAGAATCAAGAGAAGATGTAAATTTAAAGAGAGAGAAGCTCAAATGAATGAGAAAAAGGCATATATCCCCATGCAAATATGCTAAATGACCTAAAATTAGCCATTTTTTGGCCATTTGACTTCATTTTGGGGATTTTTGACACCAACTACACAGACCATGGCTTAAGCCATCGATTTTGTAAAGCAAACATGCAACCTAGGCTATGGGTTTCCTTCACACAAGTTATAGCCTAGGTCAAACTTGGTCCTAGGTTGGTCAATAAGCTCGTAGGAGGCCTTGAGAGGTCTCCAAAAAGGCATGTCTTGTGTAAAAGACCCAATATGAATTAGGTATATAAAGAGGGTAGGAAAATGATGTGGGAGAGGTCTAAGTAGGTGGTGAATGTCTTATATTAGGATGCATAGGGTTGATATTCTTCATGTGAGCCAATGTATAATCACAGAGAGGAGTAGGGTCATATAAAGTACAATTACATATGCCCCTGAGGTACAAGTAGTTGGTGTTTGAATGAACAAGGAGTGATATGCAGTATTTGGAAGTCACACCAAAGCAAAGAAAGAAATAACTATAAAGATAAAATTAAACATTACTTGCACTTACCAGATAAGGATGGCGATGGAAGAAGTTGATAACATGATCCATGGGTGAGAGTACAAATGCTATGTAATCCAAAATCTAATTCTAGCTCTAGCACCAACTCTAGATCCAAATCCTATAAAGAAGGGACATACGTGACATCAAATCATATCATACTATCTAGAATGACATTCACTAGGGTGTTAGGCCTAGTGTTCTCCCTGTGAGGGATGTGGGTGAAATGGACATCCTTGAAGAAAGAGATCAAATCACACACCACCTCAAATAAAGGGAGCAAATCAGAGCTAAGGATAGCCCAAATAATGATGAGTTAAGACATGATTAAGAGTGAGTCAGAGAATAACTACACATGGCATCTGCCTAACTCATAAGCATCAGTCAAGGTGCCAATGATTGTGTGATACTTAGTGGCATTATTCATTTTGATGGTAAGGAAGAAACTAGTCACAATAAGTTCATGGCCCCACTAATCATCCATAACCTAAGCCACAAATATTGGTCTTGGGTTACCTTGATTTCCACCATCAGTTTGAATCACCACTAAGAGGTACACCATAATAAGGGTCAAGGATGCAAGGTAAGCAATTGTAGATAGATGTTCTCAAAGTGAAACATGGTAAGTGAGTTGCATGAGGAAAATAAATAATGAAATCAAGTGATAATAATAACGGTCTACCAACATTGACCATGGAAAGAGGTAACAAGGGAAAGTGGGGAGAAGTTTAGAGAAGATGAAGACCAGTCAACCGACTAGAGCAAGTATTGAACCTCCATAACCAGATGATAACCCTACCTGTAACCATGAAAATCATGAGACAAAGGGAATTAGAATGGATTGACTATGAAAAATTAGAGAAACAAATAATTAAAAGAAGTACAATGAGTAACATCTATCCCTAGGTACCCACGAGATGGGACATGGACCTAGGAGGTCAATGGGGACTCAAAATTGGTCTTGGGAACTAGAATAGGGCCATATCAGGCCCAGGGAAGTCTCAAATTAAAAACATAGGCTGTCAATTTGCTTAGAACTTGCCAAAACATTTAATATGGAAGTTTCATGGTCTAAAATTCAAAAAATGGGTGAAAAACCCAAAAAGGGCCCACAAGGTACATCTGACAAGGAGTGCACATGTTTGATAGGCCAAAGGACCTAAGGGTACAAGAGATTGGAATGGTCCCAAACCACATCCGAGGAGGCCTCAAAGAGAGAAATGGACCTTGCCATTGTGTTCAGAATGGGCTAAAACCTTTAAGATGAAGGTTTCGTGGGTCCCAAAGCAAAAATGGAGCCAAACATAGGCCTAAAAAGGGCCAAAAAGAAAGTTGTTGGTCTACCCAAGTTGTGACTTTGCCCAAAAAACCATATCTTGGCCTAGTAAAGGCTATAAATAGGCCTAAAGAGCTTGAAAAGGGCCCAAAACCTACCTAAAATAGAAGGGAAAGGGGGGAACAAGAAGAGCATGTTTGTGAGCTTGTCAAAATATGTTATTCTTGTTCCAAGACATGTATGACTGATCTAGGGTCACGTTGCTCTCTCATAAAAATATGAGGAGGAATCAAAGTGCAAGAGGCAAGAAAGATATCTCATTCAATAGAGATACCGTCATTGTTTAGGGGTCAACTATGAGAGAGTGTCTCAATGTCGACTATAATAAAAGGCAAGGAGGGGTGCTAAGAGGCCCTTGATAAATGAAGACAGTTAGGGAAGGTTAAAGCAAGTCATAGGCAACCACAACCACTAACCCAAATCACCTATAAGTACTATAGAAAAGGCGATAGGGGGTTGGTAGAGGGATATCTACTAGAAAGTAGTAGCTTGACTAATAAAAAGAAGTAAAAGACTCTATTTCTATCCCAAGGTGCATCCAAGGAGGAGTGTACAAGCCAAATGATAAAAGAGACCTGCAAGGGTCTTATGATGGATGCCACAAAAGGGATAATCCACTAAATGGGGGCTTGAGAGGGTGTTCTATTAAACTATGAGGCTCACCAAGGCACCACAAGCTAAGGCTTGGGCCTGCCCCTGAGGGCAGGCTACCATCTCACCCTAATTAGAGGCCTGCCCTTGATACAGGCCACTGCTTGGCCTAAGAAGAGGCCAAACAAGAGGGAGAAGGTAAGGAGAGGGATATGAAGCATCCATATCCCTAGGTTCACTAGTCATGACCTAAAGCTTAAGAGTTCCATGGGTAGAGTCATTATTTGTGAACGAGACCTTTGAAACCGAACAAGTGAGAGGATGTCAATGTATATGGGATTCTCTATCTCCAATCAAGCTCAAGAGTGCCAAGAATGTACCAAGAGAGATTCATGAAGGCATGAGAGTCAAGAGAGAGAAGAATAATCAAGAGAGGATGTAAATGAGAAAAGAGAGAGAGGCTCAAATAAATGATAAAATGGCATATATCCCAACCCAAATCTACAAAGTGACCTAAAACTAGCTATTTTTAGCCATTTGACTTCATTTTGGGGATTTTTGACATGTTCTACCCAGGCCACGGCTTTTGTGAGGAAAATGTTTGGCCTAAGCCATGGGTTTCCTTCACACAAGCTATGGCCTGGGTCAAACTTAGTCCTAGGATGGTCAATAGGTTCTTGGGAGGCCTCAAGAGGTCTCTAAAAAGGCTTGTCTTGTGTGTTAAAGGCCCAATATGAATTAGGGATCTAAGAGGGTAGGAATATGATGCAAGAGAGGTCCAAGTAGGTGGTATATGTCTCAGAGTAGGATGCCTAGGGTCAATAGTTTGCATGTGAGCCGATATATAATCAAAGGGAGGAGTAGGGTTATGAGAAGTACAATTACACAAACTTGGTTTTTTTGTCTGCAAATTGATTATGTTGCTTGAAATAGAAAAATATGATTAAATTATGTAGAAACCCAAAAATTGAAATAGGAAGATGAGGAAGGTCAAGACCATCCAAATAGGGGAAAGATTGTCTACCACTTTTCACCTAAATTGGATGGTTTTGATACTTTAAAAAAATTAGAAAATTTAGGGCATAACCATGTGTGATGTTAAAATCAAGTGTATATGATTAAATTTGATATTTGGGAATGTGCAAAAGACTTATAAATATTTTTTTCATAGTGGCAACCTTAATAGGACTTGCACTTATTGAAAATCTATAAATAGAAAAAGGTGGAGAGTATTTCGGCCTAGCTAATCTCAATCACTCCCACAATAGCTGAACACTACCTATGTATCTAATACTTTGAATAGGGAATTCATGTGCACATAGTTCTCCCACTTAGAGTACTTTTTAAAATATTTTCTATTTTACTATATGAAGCATCTATAGATAGCTTGAATGATTGATCATGCTTTTCTTTAGGCTGAGTAAAATAGACATGTGGTTTGGTTGAGGACTGTTTGAAATACTTATAATTAGAATTGGGAAGAATAGATAAGTTTTGATCAATGTGAAATAATGTAAATGTGCCTTTATATTTAAATTTATAAATAGAATAATGGGTGACTTGAATGTTATTTTATAACAATCCAAAATTAAAAATCACATGTTTGAAAGCCTAAAAAAAGGGAAAAAAGTAAAAGAGGGTTCAATTTTAAAATATGACCATTAAAAGTCAAAGGTTATAAATGTCCTATAGGGGTCAAGATCGTTTGCCACACCTAGCTCAAATTGGATGATTTTGACCGTTAAGGAAACATGTAACTTTTTGGGTATGGGTCCATCTAAACAAATGCTTAGGGGTATTTATAACTATTAGAATGCTTTTTTAGGTTACAAATGACTAATTAGAAAAGGAAAAGGTCTTCATATGTGATTATGATAGGCCAAGGTGTTAAAACACATCTAAATTAATTACATAAGTTAATTAAAATAGAAAAGGGCCAAATTTAACATAATCAAGTACTCGTGACCAAATTTAGGTGTTTACATAGGTATGAAAACATGTGTTCCTACAAACATAAATAAAACATATGCAAGTAAATCAACACACACACACACACACACACACACACACACACACACACACACACACACACACACACACACATATATATATAATCAAGGAACTACCAAAATCATGGTAAAATGAAAATAATGAATTAATACACTTGGTTATGTGGGAACTATAAAGCCATATTTATGAAATCCATATCTAAAATTTTGTGTTGTATCATCTCATTAAGGTGATCGTGTGAATTATGTTGTGTAATACTGTGATTTCTTCCAAATGTGGAACTAGAAAAAATATGCTCTATAACTGTCTAATATTGTTATGCATCATCATGTGATTGAAGATTGAATAAGTGGATCATATACCCTTTCTTGAGGTGTGGGATGAACATGTGAATCACATATCTAAAAAGAGAGGGATTACATATTTGATAGGAAAAATAAAAGATTTGATGTACACCATAATAAAATATCATTGAGAAAAAATCATATATGTATAAATGACCTTGGTATAATCATAAAAAAATAACATCATGAAAACATATATGCAATAAAGGACTTCAATTTATGTGTTTCTATGTCTAAGTCATATAAATAAGATATGATCGTGAAAGTGGGTATGTAATTAGGGAATTTAACCTAGGTGTGTCTAGTTATAAGTCGTAAAAGTAAGCTTTCATCAGGAAGGTACATATATAATAGGTACCCTGAGTTGTGTGTTTGAGTCAAAGTAATGCATGTAAGATAGGTCATGTGATTTGTGTTTAAGCCAAAGCATTGAAGGAAAAGGTGGAAATAGGTTGCCCTTATATGGGAAATATATAAGTAATGTAAGTAAAATAGTAAGAGGTTTCTTGGGAAAGATATAATCAATGAAACACTAGTGTCCCTTGAATTAGTAGATTTAATCAATGTAGGGGCACAAACAAGGGTCCTTTTCAAAAGTAGATGCATGATATGTATCGTTAAAACATAAGTAAAGACGCAAAACATCCACATGATATGAATCATGCATTATATCAAACTTTGAGACAAGAGTCAACACGATAATAAAATAAAACTCTTATGAAACACAATAGGAAAAATATGCATAAAGGCATAAAGGAAAATTCAGAGGAAACAACCAAATCCAAATTTAATATTAATTTTTTAAAAATAAATAAAATCACACGTCCATTGAAAAATAACCATAAATAAATATAAAACAAGTAAAAATTAAAAGTCAAGTGTAAAATCTTTCTAGGTGCATGATATTCGTTGGATTTTTCTAAAGTTTTCCTTTTAATGTAGCTAGGCGATATGGCCTTGAACCAAATTTATTTATAATAACAAATGGGTCCAACTAATTAGGCTTAATTTTCCTTTTTTTTATTTTTTTGTATTTATATTTTATTATTTTTATTTTAATACTTTATTAACCACATTAAATTCTAATGATTTCATTTTGTTATTATAAGATTTTTTGAAATAATTTTGGTAAACTCTAAAGTGCTAAATGTAGTTTAGGAATCCAAACGAGGTTAATAAATTCATTAGTGAATAAAATCAAAAAAAATGTGAAGACATAACATCTCAAACCTAATCCCTAGATTGACTTATGTTGAAAATAAATAAGAAATGTAATTAGAAGATAAATAACCATGCTTATACCTCCCTTGAAGATTTGCTTGAAAACAGATTTAAGAGGTTGAACTCAGCTTGTAGGCTATGGGATTTTTTTTAATACTTGATTCTTTATGTGGACAACATCTCTATTTGTCTACATTTTATTTTGACTTTGAATTGACATGAGAGAGTTGAATCTCCTTACATAATTCGACAGAGTAAGTTTGCATGAAGAATCTTGTCTAAAATGAAGGATGGACCTTCAATTTATAGACTTGTCGAGTGATTGTGAATTGTCTATCTCATATCCAAATGGAGGGTGGAGAATGTATCCTCAAATTCATGACTACACACATAAAGTTTGTAAGAGATACCATTTAAGACCTTTTTGGAGTATGGAAGATATTTAAAAGGAAAGTGAAATCATTATTCTTATTGGAGTGTGTAAGATCTTACTTGTGCTCCTTTTATTTCCCATTGACTTCTTTGAATGACATCACCAATATGAGGTAATAAATCACTTATTTATAGAAAAATAGATAATTCCAAATCCATGGAATTTTCTTTTAGAGGAGTGATTAGGCTAATTAATCAAGATGATTAATTAAAAATTAGAAGAATGGTGTATTTTTACAATGTTTCTTTGTCAATCAAGTATTTACTTAATTTTTCTATGAAGACACTTGTAAAGGGTTTATTTAATTTAGGATCTATTAGATAATATTAATGATGCAATACGATCTATTACCGAAATAAGGGATGTGTCATTGTGATTTTAGGCTAAAATGACAATTATGTGGGTAAATAATGATTTTCAATTAAATTTATGTGTGATTGTATAAAGTCACTCTTTATTGTAGTTTAGAAATAGAAGTGGTTAAAATGAAGTGTTTACAATTTTTCCCTATTTGAGAAGGTGTTGTGAGGTACAGGGCACAATAACATCTTTTCAAAGAATGAAAAATTCATTAAGAAGAAAGTTGATTATGTTTGAAGAATGATGTCCTCACTTCTCTATTTTTAAAATTATGAGTTGATAAACCCAGGTTGATGCCCCAAATAACACTTGATTATCCTTGGATGCCTCCTTGAGGGAATGACCAAAGAAGACTTATAAAATAGATGGGCCCTCAAAATGAATAAAATCCCTATCTGTAGGTATAAGAGATCTAGAAAAAAGAAGAATGACTAAATAAAGATGATAAAAGATGCCACAAATGGGATTTTGAAGAAGAAAATAATGGTTTGAGAGTACTTTGAGGATTGAAAATGTACTCATGCTTGAGAAATTTTATGACTTTTTATATACACTTATTTGTTGATATGTGTCATAAGTAGTCTATAACGTAGTCATGGGATTTAATGATCTGGTTATATGATAGTAGATAAGGAGATCCTTTGCTACAACATTACCTATGAGACTTCCAACACTTGATTTTTGATATAACACCTAATGGTATGCACCATAATATAAAAAACCATGATGGCCAGACTACAATGTGCATAAGGATCGACCCCAGATCTAATAGACAATGGATAACAATGTACCAATGAAAAAACCATGATGAAAATGTTGATACTTGCCTATGAATGGACTCAAGTATAACTGCATGATAGGAAGCACCATAATGATGACCCTACCAACACAATGGACTGAATCGAGGTGATAATAGAAAAATGAAACAACTAATTAAGTAAAGAAGCAAAAAAACATAAATTAAAAAGAAATAAAGAATTTTGTTTCTCAATCAAAAGAAATGCACCAAAAATAATCAAATATAAACAACACAAAAAAAACAAATACAAATGAAAAAATTATTTGGTTAATCATTTGTACGTGTGTGAATGTAAGGGGTTAATCTTAGAGATTTTTCCCCTAAGCTCTAGAGAACAACTAATAGGACAAGATGACACCTTGAACAGAAGGGGGGATAGAAGAAAAAATAAGGTATGGTTGAACTAACTCCAAATTATCCATGTAAGTAGACACTACCTACATAATTTTATGGACTTCAGTTGAAATGTAGTTCTCTCAGGGATGTGGGAAAGAATAAAAATGATGAAAAGTAAGATAGTTGATTAAATAAGAATAAATAGGAAAGACATACTTACAAAATGATGAGAATAAATTAATGTAAATATAAAAAATAGACTAGTAATATGATTGGCCGAGCTGATCTGAGATGTCCCTTTCATTCGAGTGCAACCTACATAGTCCATGTGGACCTTAGGATGATGTAGTTCTCCAAGAAATGGTAGTGTAAATAAAGGAATGGAAAATTTAAATTGATGATTGTGAGTGGATAATGGGTTTCCATCTAATAAATTCAGTAAATTATACCATCAAAAATAGAGCCAAAAGCCATTGGTGAATAGGATGAAAAAATAAGATTTTTTTTTGTGGTTCAATATATCTTATGAATATTTTAAGCTGTTTTTCTATTTTTTTCCTTTTAAGGTTGTTTATCAGATTTTTATGTTTTTAAGGGTTTCACATTTTTGAAACAAGGTATTTAATAGAATGGTCTACTCATAAAATGACAAGATTGTGGCTTAGGTTTCTCACAAAATGGTGAGAGCATAGTTTAAATTACTCATAAAATGATGAGAGCATGTCATAGGGGTGACTGAGTTGACCTCAAAAATTGAGTGTTAGCTACATAGTCTAAATGGAACTTAGGTCAAAGTAGTTCCTCTTACAGTGGAAAATAATATTAATCAATATCAAGGTGGAAAAAATAGGAATGACACACAAAAATAATGAATGGTATAAAATTTAATCAAGATTTGAAAGATGCATTTAAAAAAATTGCCATGTAAGGAAACCATGTATGAGCATGCTAAGATAATGTCTTTAAAGATATGCTAATGATGACTAAATCTAAATGATATACTTGAAACTTTATCTAAACTCTGGCATTTGAAATTATCTATTAGACCAATGAACCATAATCAAGATCAAGATTGGTAATAGGATGGGGGAATAAGATTAAGATGGATGGACTCAATTAGAAACAAAATGACAAAAATGTAGAAGGGCATGCCCACAAGTAGGTGCCCTAAAAAACAATGTTTAATTAAATCAAATGTAAAAACACTTGACATTCATAATAGTCATGGACTAATACAAATCTTACCTGTCTAGTGTAGCCAATCTGTATGCTCCATATCCATAGTTAGTTGTGATGGTAAATGGGTCCAACCAATTAGGCTCAAAATTTCCTTTATTTTTAGAAGTAACATTGATATTTTTATGGTTCTCTTTCAAGACAAGATCAACATGTTTAAATTCTATATGTTTGATCTACTTGTTGTAGCTACTATGTAGCTTATTTTGATATGCCTAAATATTGTACAAATTAGCTACCTATTTTTTATCAGGTAGGTTTAAGTATTATAGTTTAGAGACTTTGTATTCCTCCTAATATAATGACATCCTTCACTGAAATGTATAAGAAAAACAACTTGATCTCGATAGGAAGGATAACTTTATTTCTATAAATGAGGGAGTATGGTGTGGCTATTATTAGAGTTCGAGTATTGGTATGGTAGGCTCAGAGGGAAAAAAATAGTTACAAATACTAATCATGACCAAAATCATTAACAATCTATTTAAGGATTTGGACCAAGGTTTTGTTAGATGTTTTGACTTGGCCATTGCTTTAAGGAAAATAGGCAATAAAAAAGTGTTGTATAATATGGTATTTGACACATAGGGCTTTAACTTACTTATTTTTAAAGGATACACCATTGTTAGAAATGAGGTCAAAAGGAATGCCAAAGTGACATATGAGGTGATGCAAGATGAACTTGGATATTTGCTTACTTGTCACGTAAGTGAGGGGAATAGCTTCAACCCATTTAATAAAGTATTCAGTTGAAGTGAGAATATATTTATAGCCATTGGAAGAAGTAAGATTGTTTTTTCCTATGAGATTGAGTCCCCATGTAGAAAATGGTCATAGCATAGTGATTGGCTAAAATGTTTAGGTTGAAGCATGAATAAGATTGACATGTTTCTGACAAGCCACACACATTTTTACATAAGCACATGTAATAACCTCCATAGTGAGCTAGTAATACCCTATATGGGAGAATTTATTAGCAGTAAATACTCCATTGGTGTGGGCCCCACAAATCCCTTTATGTACTTATTTAAGTGCTAATCATGACTCTATTGAAGCTATAAAATGAAGTAGAGTTCCATCATATCCTCTATAGTAGAGTGTGGCATTAAGTATGGTATAAAGAGAGGTATTATGAATGAAGACTCTTTATTTTCTAAAATAAAGGTTAGGAGGGAGAATGTTATCATGGATCTAGGCATATATATCAATGTACCAAGGTGAGCTAGGACCAAAAATATCACATACATTTTAGATTCTGAACATTCATGATCTAGTCTTAAGAGATGTTTAATAAGGAATTGGTAATATAGAACATGATTTATAATTACTATTAGTAAACCAATTGTGTCCATTGCATCGACGGTCTTATTGTTGGCCCTTGGGATTTGTTCAAATTGGATATGTTCAAATCTCTATTTAAGATGATCCATCATATTAATTTAAGGAATAACCTTGTCATATTTCATTTAGTATTACTTTTTTACCTTGTTAATAATCAAATGAATCTCCATGAAAATGCAATTTTTTAATATTCCATTGTATTACTAGATGAAACCCTATAATAAGTGCCTCATATTTTGCCATATTATTGGTACAAGAAAAATCAATGTGAAATGCTTTGGAAATAATATCCCCTTGTGGTGTTATGAATAAAATACTAGCTCTTGATCCACAATAAATGTAAGAACCATTAAAACAAAGGGTCTAGTGTCGAAGCTCAGAATAATTGTCATCTGGAGTCATGATCAACTCATCAAGAAAATTGAAAATGAGTGGCTTGGAATCTGATAAGGGTGCTTCAATAAGTTGATCTGCAAGTTCCTACTCCTTAATGGCCTTTTGATGTGCATATTCAATAATATATTCAATTAAAAGCATGATCCATTTGGCCATACGATTAGTCAAAATTGCCTTAAAAAGTAGGTATTTGAGTGGGTCTACTTTGGCAATGATAATGGTCTTGTTTTTGAGCATATAATGTCATAAATTTTGGGCTAAAAACACCATTATTAAGTAAACTTTTCAACTAAATTGTAATAATATTTATAGACACCTAAATCTAGCTACCGATAACCTCTAACCAAGCTTTTGACCAATTCTATCAAAATGCACAATTTGGCCTAAAAACACTAAAATACATTAAAAGAGTTGAAATTGATATATTCAAGTGCTAATTTTGGCTAGAGTATCATTAATTGGGGTAATGCAATTTATGGGATAGTTTTTTTTATCAGATCATTTCGAGTCAAAATGTTAATTTTGCACTTGGATACCTTGGATTGATATTTTATATCAAATTTATTATACAAGACATGTGCCCTTGTTATTTGGTGTTGACATCATCCTAAATGGGATAATAGATCAAACACATCTGACATCACATCCTAATTCCAATCCAATCAAATTTTGGGCCAATAACAAGGCATTATCACCAATTTGAGTAATTTGTGCACAAAGAGCCAATGTTTAGATCAAAGTGCTTAATCATGCTTAAGAGCTAATTAAACCAAATCATGAGTCTAATTAAGAATTCCATGGAACTTGTTGAATAATTTATTTTGGAAATGAATATTGAATATCTGCATCATCAAGTGACATCATTTTTTAGGAGGACATCTATAGGCCATAAATATATAAAGTATCAAGGTTAACACCTCCTGTGCCTCATTAAGACCTTTCATGCCTATTCAATGCTCCTCTATCTCAAATATTGATGAGCTTATTTATGAATTTTAATTACATAATTGAATTAATCCTTAGCTGCACATCTCCATCTTGAGATGGACGATTTAGGTTGATTTTAACCATTTTTAAAAATTTATAAATAGAAGGCCTTACCTATTGAATTTTAAGCTCTCATATGCCAAAATCATAATGTTGAATTGATTCCAAAGCTTCATTCAAACTAGTGTTATAATACCTAAATATTGAGCCAAGTCAAGCCAATCCAAAGCTAAATATGATGCCAAGGAGAGATGGAGGTAGCCACACTTCATTGATGCAGACTTCATGAATACAAACTAAGCAATTCACTACAACAAGCATTTTGGAGCATCCAAGGAAGGTTAAAAACATTATTTTGCATTTTAGTTGTATTTTCCATTCTTGTTTTGTTAACTAATCTACTCATTTGAGATAGGCTGAGGGTATTAGTTTAGTTTGTTTTTGATTGATTTGGTTTATTCACTAACACAATACTAATCTCCCCTTATTGAAATCTTATGTTCACAAATGGCACGCCTGGTTGGATGAGGTTCTATCAACACATGCTGAGAGATGTCATTATGTTAGTATCCCTAATCGAGATATGGGATGCTAATATTAACACTTTCTTGTTTTTGACTAGGAAGATTGCTATTTTACCAAAGGATATACACCAAATTTTGAGGCTAATTATATGGGGTGAGCTGATAGAGCATATCAACGACAAAAAGTGAGATTGTAAATGGATCAGTGGTTTAAAGAGGACTTCATTCATGCAAGGTGACCTATCCCCATAATTTTTCTCACAAAGCTCCTTCAAGCAACTCATTAACCAAATTTATGCAAAATTTTGGAGTGAAGGAGTCAAGAGAGTGAAATTTTAAGTTAAAATTCCATTTTTTTGATAACTACATTTTTGTTCCTGGCAACATCAATTTTGCTCTATATTTCAATATCACTGCTATCACAATAGTGATTTTGTGACCAAAATTGTTGTTTGCTAAAAATTAATTTCATGGCCCTAAATAGTGATATCGTTCATTCAAACATTGATTTCATTTCCCTGAGTAGCAATTTTTTCAAAATAGTGATTTTGTCTCTAAATAATGATATTATTTACACTGTACAATGATTTCATATTCGAGAATAATGATTTTGTCAACAAAACAATGATTTTGCATTTTTTATGTTTTCTATCTGGTAATAGTGATTTTGTAGGTAATTAATGATTTTGTTGATTTGAGCAGTGATATTGTTTGCTAGAGCAATGATTTTGCATAACAGTGATGTTACCTTGGATAGTGATATCATTGATTTGGCTAATGATTTTGTTTGAAATAGTGATATTGTTAATTTGGGAAGTGATATTATAATGATATTGTTGTCTGGTAATTATTATTTTGTAGGAAAATAATGATACTGACTATGTAACAACAATATTGTAATAGAGGGTTAAAATATTTGATGTTGTTTGCTCAAACTCTTAAGTGCTTCAAAGTAGACCATTATAATTGTGTTTTTATAGGTTAAAGGAGTAGATTGGGAGTTGTTTTGATTGCATTTAACCAAACACACTTTCAAATTTGGTGCTTAAAGGAAAATTTAGATGCTTAGGTAAATGATTTGAAAAATTGGGCTTTCAAAGTTATAACTTAAGACCAACGAATTATAAGAACACCACCTAATCTCTCATTTGGGGCTTAAAATTAAACACACTTGTCAAATTTTATTTTCAATAGTTGTTTAAACTTAGAATTTGGTTGGAAAAAAAAGGATGTTGCATGTATACTCTTCCATCCATCTCATTTAGGGAACTTTTAGAATCAAAATCACCATCTTAATATCATCTAAAACACTCCCTAAAAACTTGCAATAGTTTGGGTGATCTTGAAAACAACCCTAAAGTCTTTCTATTTCGTCATTTTATTTTATGCAAACTTGGCTTGTGAGGGGGACTTCATTACCTCTTACAAGTTCTTTAGGGAAGCTTTGAATCAGGGTTTCATCTTCCAACACTGACTTCAACCACTTCCACTAATATTGAAAGTTTGAGCAGTTATTCCACCTTATAATGTTGGAGTTTCATATACAATGTATCTGCACTTTGGACATCGCACTACACTGAGAAAGTAATGGATGTATTGGTTATAAAAAGGACTAGACTTTTTAACAACAAGCTAAGTGCGATGGGTATCCATTTACGTGATTTTTATTTTGCATCATGACATAAAAGTCATTATGTAATTGATCCCCATATAAATGTTCAAAAACTTATAGTTTTTAGCAAAATTCCCACTTGCTATAGAAGTTTTGTTGGTGTAAGGTATGCCTCAAGGTCCATGTCACAACACTGTCATTTGAGAGAAGAGGGGGGTGTAAAAACCCTACAATATAATACGCATTTTAATATTTAGATGAACACTAAAAACCTTTCAAATGATGTATATTGATGGATTCCAACAATACTAAGCAACCCTTGTCAGTTTAGGACCTAAGCACGATTAATTAGCTGGTTTTGTCGTAGATTAAAGTCTTGTTTGGAGTCAACTTGGTGTGAACAAATAATACAAACCAAACACATGACCCTCATTTTATTTTAAACAAAGAGGTGTTATGCTGGCCATGTGAATCATCAATTTGCTTTGTTCAAATTTCTTTCAAACTTGGAGTTATATCATACACTTTGGCACAATTACGTAATCCAATTGAGTCTAGACTTTTATGAAACACTGTTTAAGTCCTTCATTTATAACTTTAATTTGAAATTGCACTTTCATAAGTTCATAGGGTTGATATGTTAAGTGGGTTTGTCATTTTTACTAAACTTGAGAGGACTTAGGTTCAATTTCCAATTTGGGTTGAAGGTTGTTTAAGACTCATAATCATTATCACCACTTGATAAACTTAAGTCATTTTATGCTAAACACTTGCACTTTGAGTCTATGCACCAAACATTTTTGTGTTACCATCTTATTTCCATTAAGATCATTTGAATACATACTTTTTTGCCTTAGAGATATTGTCAAAACTCTGAAGGTATGTATGTAATTTGAGTTTAAAAAGGTAGTGTTACACTACCAAAGTTGTGAGAAACCATCTTTGCCCTAGAGAGTTTTTGAAACAAACATTTTGTCATGTCTTTTGAGTAGTTTAGAATTATTACACTGCTCAAAACATTTCAAAACATTATTTCATAGACCCTCTTGCATAGAGTTCAAGTTTGTGCACATTTTTAAAGCCAATTTGAGTATACCTTTATGAATCTTTGTCTAGCATAGTTATGCCATTCACATTTGTCTAGCCTATTTGTCAAAAGAACCAAGTTTTATATCATTATTTGTGAGAAAATGAACTATCCCTAAAAGTGCCTTTTATTTCATACCTTATACCTATTTGATTGAGTTCATGTCCTAAAGTCAAATGCCTAGTTTTTGTTATAAGTGTTTCAAATCTATTAGATTAAAATCTCATCTATTTCAAAGTCAAGCTTTTGACATTTTTTGGCCAAGAGTCCTATCACATGCCTTATTTGAGCCTAGCTTTTGACACCACGTTTGGTCAAAATACCTAGCAACTTTTATTTTTCCTAGATTAGATTTATTTGAAACACATCAACCTTAGATTTTAGCATTTTGATTTTAGGTCCATTTACTGAATATTTTTGTATAAGATGTGTAACATTAGATACTTAACGTTAGCTTGTTTGATCACAAATCATTGCATAAACCTTTCCATCATTTGGAAAAATCTAGACCAAGTTTGAACATCATCTTTTTAGATATTGTGTTTTTAGAGTTTATAGAACTCCCTTCCTTTTGTATCACAAAAACGTTTACTATGGATCCCAACATGTATTCCTACACTTGTAGTGGACTTATATATAATCTAGGGATTAGTAATATGGTTGCACAAGAAAAAATGGTACAATACCCCTACACAGACGATATTGCTTATGAGATGGATCCTTATCCCTGTTATAATACTCAAATAGGGGCATAAAACTAAGATCCATTGGCTAATTATTTGGTTCTTACACCACTATATATATAATAAGACGAAGAACAAATCGCATAATACCTAGCTATGATACCCATAATTGAAGAACTAGTTCCCCAACAATCGTACTCTATTAATATGCCTTCCATGTATGATCCATTTTTGTTTGAGCATAATTTGTTGGAGAAAAAAGATGAGATTTTTATTATATCCATAAAATTAAGGGCTATGTTTTTGATAGACTTCCCTCATAAAAATTTACCAAGCCTAGTAAGAATGTGTCACAACATATTGTATAGTCAGCATGCCTCTTCTAGCAATTATTTAAATCTCATCCAAATGACGTATTAGGACCATAATATGCCTAACAAAAGAAACAACCTTATAGAAGACCAATTTAACCAAATATAGATAACATATCAAACCTTCCTTAATCTAGCATACAATTTCAATTAGATGACCATGGTGAGTAAACCTCTTATTGACTTAGTTCCTTCAATAGGAGTTTTGATAAAATTAATTAGTGAAGACAATTAGATTTTAAACCCATTCATGCCAAACACCTTAGTAGATAACCTATTGCTTATGTCAATTATCGAATAAGTGTCTTGTGCTTCTATGTAGAATAATGAGCAAAACATAATGGACAATGTGTAAGCAACACCTAATCTAAATCAAAGTGGTACTAATACATAAACAACTAGTCAAAAACATATTAATTTAATTAATACCATGATTGGCTCTACAAGCTTAGGAATAAGAGCTTTTGCACCCCAACCTCAATAAACTACTTCATCAAGTGCACAACCAATAGGATCAGGTAGTCAACCAGCAACCAATGTCATGCCTCAACAACAAAATATGACAAATCTTATTCTTTCTCAACAAGTGATGAGTATCATTCCACAATAACCATAATAACTAGCATAAATGAATATACCAATGCAATAGAAGCCAAATATATTACCACTTGAATAGTGGACAACTAATGTTTGACCTCATCAATTAGTAGCAAATGTACCTTCTTCTTCGCATACCAACATGCCAATTCAAAAAAAATAAAATTAATCAATAATGTATTCATGTTGGTTAGCGACAGATGCCAAATCTCCAACATGCATCCACTTCTCAATCAATATTCGCACAACGAGGGGGTTCCAATGTCTCTCAAATACTTGCTAGGCAACAATTGCCTTTTGTGTAGAGCATATCACAAGTTCAGAGACAAAGTCTTGGTTCATAAGTTCTCACTCAATAATAAGGTTTGAGTAGTCAACAATAGATCCTTATTTAATCAAAATAGGCATAGTATTTTTATATCCCTCCATCCCAACCTCAAAATCTTCCAAGGTAATCCTTCATCACCAACCCAAACCAAAATATTGCACAACCAAATGTACAATTTAAAAAAGTACATCCTAATCCATGTATGCATGTTCCTAGTTTGTTTCTCAACCAATATAATGTATACCAAATACCCCCATCATAACTTGATTAAAATGCTTCAATTATGACCACCCAACCATCTACTTAGGCCAATATTCGCACAAGTTTCCTAGAGCAAGAGTTACAATAAATAAAAGATGCAATCACTGCCATCCAAGCAGAGAAAAAAATTAAAATGTTTAAGTTGGATGATGTGTGTTCCTATCCTTTCAATATGGAGTAATTATAGATTCCATTCCTTCTAGGATATGAGCCACCAAAGTTTGATAAATACAAGCGGAAATGTGACCCCAAAACTCATTTAACTGAGTTCTGTGTCGCATGCCAGCCTGTGGCATATAGAAATATATACCTTTTGTTGTTATTTCTAAGGAGCCTATATGGACAAGCCCTGGAGTGGTTCTTGAAGTTGCCTAAGAATTGAGTAACTTATTTTGATGATCTTGCAGATAAGTTTGTGCAACACTTTTCCTATAATCTCAAGCATGAGATTTTATTGGTTGATTTGACATAAGCTAAACAAAAATTTGGTGAGAGTTTTGCAAGCTATCTATAGTGATGGAGAGTACTTGAAAGCGGATTCACTCATAGTTTACCAAATAAATAATTAGCCATTATATTTACTAAAAAATTTCATAGTGAGATAGCCTATCATCTAGAATTACAGTGTGTGCATACCTTTAAATAAATCATTGAAAAAGGTTTGGTGATCGAGTGAGCTCTCATTAATAAAGTAGTCATCAAACTTAATTAAAATAATTAGAACCAAGGTACCAATTAGGGAAGTAACCAAAACCAACATCCAATCCAGGTGAAATAATTAAAACTAGCATAAGTCAATAACTAAGATAGACCAAAGCAATTGAACAACAATAATAATGTTATGGGAAATGAAGTAATCGAGTCACATCATGTCTAAATGGTGTAAACATTATCTGCTCAACCTGCACCACCTTTTCAACTTACTCCTACCTAACAACCTATTCAACCAATGCCACAAGCACAACAACCAAGACCCATGCAACAAATGCCATAACCCTTGCCATTGCAAAACCCTCCTCTAAAGAGAACTATGCCTACGTATCATATTTTTAGTGACCTTGGAGAGCCTATTGAGTCTATATTTTTCAAACATACTTTTGTTGATTTGATTAGTTGGCCTATACCAAAGCATTATCCTCAAGGCATCCCTTATCCTAATTAGAACCATGAAAATGAATTCTATGAGTATCATAAGGTCAATGGGCATAATTTATGAAGATGTGTGCAAATCAAGCATTTAAATAAAAATATATTAGAAAATGGGAAGATCACATTGGATGGTGGTGCTTCCACCTCTAATCAGACTCTTAGCATCTATCAAAACCCTTTTACATAGCATAAACAACAACAAGAACCATGGTTGATGCAACAACAAAATCAACAATATCAAAATCGAAATCAAAACTAGTAAAATCAACAACAGAACCAACAATGTCAAAATAATGGACAAAACCAAAGTCAAAATGGTAACAACCAAAAAACCTACCATGTAGTTGTCCTTGACTACAACAGGGTTGTTGGTCATATTATATGGGGTAGCATTAATTCCATCTCTATAAATCCTAGATCAAGCACCAATCAATCTAGACCATTGGTAAAAGATACCACTCAACCAAATTACATGGATAATCCTTCTTTGACCTGAGACCACATGCAGGTGAACCAAAAAAATAGGATTTCTACTTTTAAATCTTAGACTGATAACTCATCTTTGCCCCATGACCACACATAAGTGCATTAGTAATCAAGACTTGTCTTATTTGGTCCCACACTTTCACCATCATTTGTTAGTAATCATGGCCTTGTATTAAATCATGATTATGTAATCACAACTTACAGGTCAAATATTACCATCTTAGGCCCACAATCATTTTCCAATTTGCGCATTATCCAACCAAACATTCAACCTTGGAATAAGCCATTTACCATTGACCTAGAAAAGAAGTTTGATATTGTGGAATAATTGTAGAAGACACCATCATAGATCTCTATTTTAGATTTGTTGCGAACATCGACAATCCACAAGAACATTTTGAATGAGCTCTTAACCTAATCCACTATTGCTAGTGATATATTACCTAATAAATTTTAAGCTTTGGTTGGACACCTAGCTCCTACCCAACAAGTCACATTCAACCAAAGCAATATGTCTTCCCTTGGCCCACTCCATAATAATCCATTCTACATAGAATTTTATATAAAGTGGCATAAAGTGAAATGTGTACTTATAGACAATAGATCTAGTCTCAACATAGTGTCTCTAAAGCTCATCAAGCTTCTTGGGTACACAATGGTAGATCTCCAATAAAAAATGATAACTATCAAAGCCTAAAATAATCAAGAGGGAGAATCAAAAGGCATCATTAGTCTTCCAATTATTATTGGGCCTTTGACCCATGATAAACTTTACCATGTGCTTGATATTGAGTTGTCATATAATATGCTTCTAGGTAGGTCTTGGTTACATGATATTCATGCAATCCCATCAATGTTGCACCAATGTATCAAGTTCTCCCACTCAAGGATGGAAGTGAATATTCTAGGAGATCTACACCCATATAAACACTGTAAACATCTCAAGGATGAGTTGCAAAGGTATAATTACCAATATGATATGAATCCAAGTTTAAAGTAGGATAAAGGAAAGGCCATACTTATTTATTCTCCAGAGGATAATTGCATAGATCTTAATACCGTGAATTCCCTTTCCCATATACCACCTCCTGAAGCTTCCAATCATCACACCATTTCAACTAATGGCCTAGGAGAATATTTAACACATGATACCTTTAATATTGCCAGTCTTCCTCAGAATTCAAAGACCTTTGGAAAACCTAAACTACCCCACACATGCATTGAAAACAAAAAAGTAAAGATAAACTTCATAATCCAAGACCAATCATGTTCATACTAGCATCTGGCTAGGAACAAGACCCACTCGAAGGAGATGAATCATGGTTATATAATAACAAGTTGGCTGATTGTTATAAGAGAACCAAATATCTCATTCCAAATCAGATCATGGAACATGAAGATTATGAAGAAGGAGGCCTCAAACCAAATCAACAAGGAACCATTAACCCAATTTACATGACCAAATATAAAATACCTTATAGACTTGGATTTAAACCGCTTAGGGGTAACACCACATATCTTATTCGAGTTCCATCATCGGTGACTCGTGATGATGATGTTAATAGTGAAGCAGATTTTGATCATAGCCTTATCTTTGATAACCTAGTTGAGACTAACCTGTTTGCTAATAATGCCATATGTACCCTTATTCTAATCATTTGTAATAACCCATTTCCATTATAATATCCCTAATTGATAGATTAGGACTAACAAGAATCCAGTTTACCAATTGATGAGTTTCAAAATGATGAGGCATTCTATGATTTTTTAGGCCTTAAAGACAACATTCTATTTAGAGATCATAAATTAAGATTCTCAATCACATTGGATGTTAAAGCCTATTTTGGAGAGTGGTTACACACACTTAGCCAAAAAAATAAAAATAAAACATTAAGGTCCCGAAGTGAAAACCTATTTGAGATGATTTTTGACTAGGGAAAAGGTAAATATAAAGGTTAGTCTAGTGGTATAAACTTATTTTAGGCACCATTAGATGTGGGTGTTTGTTCTTCTTCAAATTTAGACTAGGAGACCACCAATAATAAACTTACTTATGGATCCAAGTTTAGTTTTGAGAAACATCAAGTGTTTGATCAAATTCTTCAAGAATTTTTTACTATTTTTTTTACATGGCTAGATCTCCCATTAGGGGACTCAGATTCATCATGCTTGGGAGAAGTTGAAGAGTAAGTCCTAACAAAGGACCTTGATATAGTCCAACAGTTCAAGTCTTTACCTACTATCCTAGAAGATGGCTCAAACTTTCTAGTCAAAGATATAATAGAGGTAAACATCAAGACTCCATCAGACCCAAAATGGATAAAATTAGGTGCATCCCTCACTAAGGAGGAATGTGAAGTATTTACAACTCTATTAAGAGAATTTGTAGATATCTTTGCATGGGCTTATTTTGACCTGCTACGTTTGGACCCCATTTTGGTTTTACATCACCTTGTGATAAATCTTGATGTTAAACCAGTTATGCAAAATGCATCCTCACATTGATGTATTAGTAAAGAAAGAGTTGGAAAAACTCTTAGAAGTAGGATGCATTCAATCCATTGACTACTCATAATAGATATCTAATGTTTTACCTATTAGCAAAAATCCTAAAGGAATTAGAATCTATGCTAATTTTTGAGACGTAAACAAAGATTTCCCTAAGATAGATTTCTATTTTCTAATATTGAAATGATCATTGACTCCACAATGGGTTATGAGATGCTTTCACTCATGGATGGTTTTTCAGGATATAACCAGATTAGAATAGTACCAGAATATCAACACAAGATAACATTCGCCACTCCATGAGGAACATTCTACTATCAAGTAATGCTATTTGATCTTAAGAATGTTAGGGCTACATATCAAAGAGCCATGACCATCATATTCCATGATATCATTCATAGTATTATTTAAGATTACATTGATGACATACTAGGTAAATAAAAAACTAGGGCTGACCATCTAGCAGTGCTACGTAGAATATTTGAAAGACTATGTGACTACAAAGTTTGACTGAATCCAAAGAAATGTGTGTTTGGAGTAACATCAATAAAATTACTTAGCTTCATCATGTCTCATAAAGGCATTGAAGTCGATCCAACCAAAGTCCAAGCTATAACAGAGATGCCACCACCAACCAATTTGAAGTAACTTCATAGTTTGTAGGACAAAATCTAGTCAATCTGATGCTTCGTATCTCAATTAATAGACAAGTGTCATCTATTTACACATATTTTAAATAAGTGAGTTATATTCCATTAGGATAATCACTTCCAAAAACCTTTTTAGCTGCTAAAAAATTACCTAGCAAATCCACCTATTTTATTACCCCTTATGTAAAGAAAACCATTTTTATTATACCTATCAGCTACAGATAGTGCCTTGGGGGAAATTATAGCTCAACATGATCACAATGGAAAAAAAAATGTAATATACTACTTAAGCTGTACATTAATCACATATGATCACAACTATACACCTATTGAAAAAGCTTGTCTAGCCATAGTATTCACAACTCAAAAATTATGACACTTCATGTTGAACAATAAAACCATGGTCATTTCAAAAGTAGATCCGCTTAAGTATCTACTATCTAAAATATCTTGACAAGGTAGAATGGGCAAGTGGATCATGCTTTTTAGTAAGTTTGACATAGAGTATGTCAATCAGAAAGCAATCAAAGGATAGATCCTTAGAGATCAACTCGTTGAATCACCCTATACAGACATGGAACCACTCACATTCTAATTTTTTGATGAATCCATAATGACCATCATGGACAAACCTCTTGAGGAGTAGCATTGGAAGCTATATTTTTATGGATCATTCACTGCATATGGATCGAGGGTAGGTCTCTTATTTATTACACCATAGGGGGACCTAATCCCTAAATTATTCAGAATCAATTTTCCTTATACAAACAACATGGATGACTATGAAGCACTTGTTGTAAGACTTCAATATGTATTACAGTGGAACATATTTGATCTTAAGATTTATGGTGATTCTCAGTTAATCATCAATCAGGTCACAGACCATTTCTAGAGCAAAGATGACAAGTTGGTTCCTTACAAAGCTATGGTTGACACTCTAAAACAACAAATTACAAATATCCAATTTGAGCATATACCATGGGCTAGCGATATAACTATTAGATGCCATGACTACTATTAGATCTTTGATTTTACAAATGGACAAAACTAGAGAGTATCAGTTCCTCATTAAAAATTTGGTCACACCAACACATGAACTTTTAACTGTTGCAATGATTTGTGATATTGTTGGTCCTAGTTTTATCTAATATTCAGACCTTTACAACTACCTTCATGACCAAGTTTTACCACCTGACCTATCCTAAAAACAAACCAAAGCCTTTATCCATCACTCCACTCATTATAATCTACTTGGAGCAACCCTCTACCACCATAGTTTTGATTAAACTCTACTTTGTTTTTTAAATTTGGTAAAATCTACACTAGCATTATAGGAAGTACATAAAGGAGCATGTGGAGCCCATTCTAATAGGGTAATCTTCTCCAAAAATATCTTGTGTACTAGTTATTATTGGCCCATGATGGATGTAGATGTAGCTGCATATGTAAAGAAGTATGACAAATATCAATGACATGCCAATTTGATTCATGCCCCAACAAAGACTTTGAAACCAATGTTGACACCATGAACATTAGCTACATGGGGGATTAACCTCATTGAGAAAATCAATCCTACATATTTAGATGGCCATAAACATATCCTTACTACCACCTAATATTTATTTTAGTGGGTTGAAGCTATACCCCTCACTTATGTGACTAAAAAATAGATTTCCAAGTTTATTTTTAACCATCTCATTTGTCACTACGGTATCCCCTCCAACATTATATCTAATAATAGAGGATCATTCAAGAACAAGGATGTCAACAAGTTATATGTCGAATACAACATCACACAATATTTTTCTATGGCATATTACCCTCAAGGTAATGGTCATGCTGAAGCATTAAATGAAACCATTTTCAATATTCTCAAAAAGATTGTTAATGACACTGGTCACAATTGGTACTTTCAGATATTTTGTGTCCTTTGAACCTATTGTATTAATCACTATACACCCACATGAGCCACTCCATATTCCCCTATTTATGATACATAATCCATCCTTTCCATTGAGGTTGAGTTACCATCTCTACGTATATCTTTCAAACATATCCTAGATGATCATGACTATCGAGAAGCTCACTTGAAAGAGCTAGACCTACTTGATAAAAAATGCACAATTGTGATCAACAATCTTCAGATATATCAGTTACAACTCAAAGGCCACTAATGTCAATGTGTCAAGTATAAAACATTTAAACTTGGTGATCTTGTTCTTAAATAAAACCAAAAGAATACCGTGGTTGAGAAGAAGCATAAAGGTAGATTCAAACCAAACTAGATAGGGCCTTTCATCATTATTGTAGATTATGGATCAAAAGCATATATGCTCATCACACTAAATAGAGATGAAATTTTTGAGCTAATGAATATTATACACGTCAAGCGGTACTATGCTTGAGCACTATAGTATATTGTCTATAAGGACCGTTTCAATTATGCCTCTTTATTCCTATTCTTCTTTGTATGAATATCATTCTTATCATTCCTCTTAGCCTATTACTTATCCATTTTATCAGCCAAACATGTTTTGAATCCTATCTACCTAACTTGTTTGACCTTGGTTTTGCCATTAGTTACACATTTTTAGCAGCAATGATCCAATCAATTTTAGTAATTGTTTTGAGCATCTCAAAAAAAGATAATATTTTAGATCAGTATGACATAAGTTTCAACAATTGTATCCTTTATTTGTTGTTCTTTTCTTACCACCGGTCTTGCTATTAATTATAACCACCTATGGGAAAATTAATACCATTGATTTATACTATTGTATCCTAGTTATAACTTCTTATGGGAAAATTAGGGAAAATATTTTTTATTGAGCCTTGACATACCAACTTGCCATTTCTTATGTCATATTATGCCTTTATTCTAATAATGTCTATTTTGTTTGAATTGACTATTACACTAGTCAAATTCTTTCATTGTAGGGTGGAACTAAAGTGATTTAAGGTCCTACTCTGGAACTATGTAGGTAGTGCTTAATACTTGTTGATGTTAGCTCAGTCACCCTTTCTAGCCACACTCTCACCATTTTACAAGAAACCTAAGCCACATTCTCATTGTTTTGAGAGCAATCTAAGTAATACTCACCATTTTATGAGCTTGAACCATTTAGTGTCTTTTCATTCTCGATCAAGTTGAGATACTCTAAAAATTCCAAAAATATGTGTAAAACCATTAGAAAAAACTAAAAACATTGACCACTTCTTTGCTTTAAGCATTTTGAGAACCCTTATCAGGTCACAAACAAATCACTTGTTCCTTAGTTTTTCCATCCTTTTTTAGCCTTTTATCCTATGCACTCACCATTTTTCAAGACCATCTATTGCATCCATTATGTTGTTTTCTTTGATTATCATTTTCTTTCCATTTTCTAAGAGAATTGTGTTTGGCCAATTTTTTTTATAAATATTACATCCATGGAACTATGTAGGCAACTCTCACTTGCTTAGTGCATATGGAGACATCTCAACCACCCCCTTTCTTTTCTTCTATTCCCTCATTCTGTTAGTTTGTTAAGTTGTTACCTATTGTCTAGGGCCAATGTTCATATGACTTAATTTAATTTGTTTATTTCTTTATTGTTTTGTTTGTATGCTTATTTGTTTGATTTTCATACTGTTATTGCGATTCAATCTATGTGCATTCATTGGGTGATTCTTTATTTGCACATACACTTGAATCTATCTATATTCATGTATTTACATTATCATCATGGTTTTTATCATTGGTGCATTATTTTCTATTGAATATTAGATTATGGGAGTCAGTCCTTATGTATATTTGGCTAATTACTTATGATGTTATACCATGATGCCTACTGATATGTGATACAACAAAATTTAGATTTAATAAGTCTATTCAATAATGGAAACATTGACATCTCTTAAGCACTGACACCCTGATTCAATCCCAATCATATCCCAAACTAAGTAATTAACCACAAAATAATTTCAACCTTTATTAGTTTGGATGATCATCTCCTTAATAGTAGGTTGTTCCAATTCATCATTACCTTTTTTGTTAATTTACAATCATCAATCAACCAATCAATCATGTTTGCCATAATTGGGATCTAATGATTATAACTGCATATAGGCAAATCATTGCACACCATCCCACTTGCATTTTTTAATGATTACAACTACCTTTGGGAAAATCATTATGTTGTCACCACTTTAATTTTTTTCCCCATACAGGGGCATGTTGTTATCTTATTTGTTTATCTTAGTTAGGGAAGCTCCATCTTCTCAATGATTATAACTGCCTTTAGGTAACTCATTATGTTTTCTTGCCATGTTGTTATTATCAGGGTATAATGCTCATAACTACCTTTAGGCAAACCATTGTACACCATACCACTTGCATTCTCAATTATTTTGACTATTTTTTTAATATCATTATGTTCTCATCCCATCATTTTCCTTTCTTTGGTCCCCTCATCTCTATTCTTTCTTTCGAGGGATCGCTTGTTGACCTTTCCTTGTGCCAACCATTCCCTCGAGGGGGCATCATACTATTAGTTCATCATCATTGAATTTGTAGGCATAATAGGACCTTTTAATTCTTTGAAAAGATGTTATTATGCTTATATTTTTAAACACCTTCCTAAATAGGGGTAAATTGTAGACACCTAAATCTCACCATCGATAACCTCTAATCAAGCTTTTCACCAATTTCTACCAAAATGTATAATTTGGCCTAAAAACACTAAAACATATCAAAAGAGTTGAAGTTGATATATTCAAGTGTCTATTTTAGCCAGGGTATCATTAATTGGGGTAATACAATTTATGGGACAACTAACTTTGATCAGATCATTTCAAGTCAAAATGCCAATTTTGCACTTGGGTGCCTTAGATTGATCTTTTATATCAAATTTTTTAATACAAGACATGTGCCCTTGTTATTTTGTGTTGACATCATCATAAATGGGATAAAAGATCTTACACATCTGACATCACATCCTAATTCCAATCCAATCAAAATTTGAGCCAATAATAATGCATTCTGACCAACTTGAGTAATTTGTGCACAAAGAGCTTAGCTTTGCATCAAAGTGCTTAATCATGATTAAGAGATAATTAAACAAAATCATGAGAATAATTAATAATTCCATGGAACTTGTTGAATAATTTCTTTTTGGAAATGAATATTGATTATCTGCATCATCAGGTGACATCATTTCTTGGAAAAACATCACTAGGCCATAAATGCATAAAATATCAAGGTTAACCCCTCCCATACCTCATTAAGATCCTCCATGCCTATTAAATGCCCCTCGATCCTAAATATTGATGAGATTATTTATGAATTTTAATTACATAATTGAATTAATCCTTAGCCACACATTTCCATCTTGCGATGGATAATTCAAATTGATTCTGACCATTTTTGAAAATCTATAAATAAAAGGCCTTGCCTATTGAATTTTAAGCTCTCATATGTCAAATTTATAATGCTAAATTGATTTTAAAGCTTCATGAAAATTAGTGTTATAATTCCAAAATATTGAGCCAAGCCAAGCCAAGCTAAAGCCAAACATGGTGCTAAGGAGAGATGGAGGTAGCCACACTTCATTGATACAAACTTCATGAGTAAAAACTGAGCAAGCCACTACAATAAGCATTTTTAAACATACAAGGAAGGTAAAAGAAAGTTTATTTTGCATTATTTATGTTTTCCATTCCTATTTTGTTAACTAATCTCGTCTTTTGAGATAGGTTTATGGGGTTAGTTTAGTGTGTTTTTGATTGATTTAGTTTATTCACTACCACAATACTAATCTCCCCCTATTACAATCCTATGTTCACAATGTTCATAAGATACCAATGCATGACTTATATAATATACAACTCTTTTTTTTCCTTGATCATTATGCTATGCCAGGAGTGCCCCCAAGTCATTCAAATGTTGAGATGTAGAGAAACAATGGATTTCTAGGTGTAGGTGAATCTAGTACATGTGGGTTTTGTAGATATTATTTTAACTATTGAAAGGCCTATTGACAATCAATGTTCTATGAGAAAGTGGTGCCTTTCATCTGAAGATGAGTGGAAGGATGACACCTATATGCCAACTAAGAAATAAATCATTTGATAGATTGGATCTTACCTTGAAGACTATGGAGTTTATTTAAATTAGAAGGTGGATGCATTTTTGTAATAGACATAAACTAGAAGTAATGCCAAAAACACACTTATTAGGGTTAATCCTCACTTTGTATTCATGAAGCCTTTAAAATATATTTCATAATACATATAGATGTCCTACTCTGGTCTTGGATTTACTTAAAATATCATACACATAATCTTTAACAATATCATGCATCATATCATGAAAAATGATAGTCATTGCACATTGGTATGTAGCACCAACATTCTTGAGGCCAAATGGCATCACTTGATAACATAATTTTTTCATGGGGTGGTAAACATTGTATTGTGTTGGTATTTAGTTGCTATCTTGATCTGATTATATCCATAGAAATAATTCATAAGAGATAACATCTTGTACCCTATTAAGGAATCCATAATCATATTAATGTTAGGTAAAGGAAAGTCATCCTTTATTGATATCTCTAAAATCAGTACAATTCCTTATGGATTTTTGTTGACTGGGACTATATTTGATATCCATTCTGAATAGTATATAAAATGAATACAACCTACCTATAATAGTTTTTTAATTATTTATTGACAAGTATGGCTATGCAAGGTGCAATTTTTTTAGGTTTTGTTTGATTTACTTCATGTTAGTATGTACAACAAGGCAATGTAAAATTAAAGCATGGTCCATGCCAAGCATATCTAAATAAGACTAGGTAAAAATATCAACAAACTCCCAAAGGAGGGTAGTAATAAGTTCACATTCCTCTTTAGTGAGGGATGCTCCAAGTCTGATCTATTTGGGATCGGTTGGTGTTTTAATATTGACTTTTGTGGCATATTCCACAAGAAGTGTGGAACCATCTTCTAGAATAGTAGACAATATTGTACATTATTATTTGTTTGGTGGTTTACCTGGTTCATCGATTTCACCCATATAAGAAGAATCTTAACCACCAAAGTATGGTAAATACCACTTTGTAAAGGCTTGCAAGAAATCCCAAGTTAATTGATTAAATACTTTGTAATCCTCATAATTGACTCCTGATCAACATGAAATTATAGGATTGGAGGAAGCCTAGGCTTCATTTGAAAGATGGTGAACTCCCCATCTAATGATTCCTAAAATAAGTTTTCATGATGGGACTTGTCTTTATCTTTACTTTTGCCCTAGTCTAAAATCACCTCAAAGAGGTTTTCACTTTGGGACCTCAATGTTTGATTTTATTTTAATTTTTTTTTGTGACTAAGGAAGTTCACTTGCACTTCAAAATAAATTGCATGGTCCAATGTAATAGCATATCCATGTTTATGATCACCAAGTGGAAAATTATTTGTAAGGCGTAAGAATTTAGATATTACCTCATCATTGTAAAAATCATCAAATGGTATGCATAAGTCTTGTTCATCCTAGTCTATTAATTGGGGATGATGGAGGAAAAGACGGGAATAAGATGGCACATAAGTAATGGTATAAATGGTATTAGGGTCAAATAGGTTAGTGTTGACCAAATTTGTCCCACATAGGGATTTTTTGCCTAGAAATGGTTAGAGCAAATGAATAAATGTTCTAGATGGAATGAGTGGTCCAAGGGTGGAAAGAGAACTTTAATAAAGCTTAGAGTGTAACTTGTTAATTTTGAGAAGTAGGTCTGAAGCCAATGAAATATCCAAGTAGGTATCATGGTATCTAAGTAATTCAGAAGCATGGAATAGGTTTCACAAGCTTCAGAAGTTCATTTGAGATTTCAAAGATTAAACAATAATTTAAAAACAAATCTAAAAGAAGCATACCATCATCAAGTCATCAAAAAAAGAAATGAACATATTAGTTTGTTTATGAATTTTATAAGTTTGCTTAGAAAGCATCTCAGGCCAAAAGAGTCACATGGAAATGATACCCCTAATGCCAAGTTCATCCTCTGTAAATTTCATGTCTCGATGTGTTTTTTATCTCAAGATATAAGCCTTCAAAGTAGAATAAGCATATAAAGATAGTTGCACAGATGTTAAAGTAGCAGTTAACAATTAACCATTTGATGTTCAAAGTGTGACAATCATGTATACATTTTTGATGGTCATGTAGACATCATTGATGATCGCATGAACACCAAAATAAATTTTGGTAATTATCTATTAGGTTAAAATATTTATTGTCACATGGATGTCAATTATGTTTAATGGACATTAAATGAAAGACACATAGATGTCAAATTTAAGCCATGGTAGATAGCTGTTTGGATTCAAATAATCTAAAGATAAATGATTGGCATTTTAATGTATATCTAGATCAAATAGAGTGAGGGTAAGAATGATGTTAATGGGCCCAAATAGATTCAAAGGCTTACATTAATTTTTACATATAGATCTAATGGTATGAGTTAAAGTCAAAGTGTTAGTGTATCTTGGGAACCAATAAGGAGAAGATGTTTTGGAAAAAATTGATAGGTCTGAGTTGGCAATCGACAACCAATAAACTAAGGGGCAAATCCAAAAGCTTTTAGTGGAGGTTGATGAACCAATTTTCAACCCTAGTAAATGAAGGTTTCAAAGAGCCATGTCACTATTAGAGCTTGATCAATAGTAGATGTAGTCATATAGACAATATGATCAATGATAAAACTCTGTCACCATTAAAGTTTAGATAGGACCTCTGGTCGATAATTTAGAACCTATCAACTGATGCAAGAACATCAAGGTAAGAAAACATAATTTTTTTATTTTAGTCTATAGGAGGTCACTTATGGTCAAATATTAATGTCAAGGTGCTTGAGGGATTGTATTATATTCATTTGTGTCCTTAAAGTCCATTTGGCTTCATATAAGTGTGTTATAAGACTTCTAGGAGTTTTCCCTCCAAAACCTAAAATTTGAAAATTCAAATGCTTCCAAGAGCCAAGGAGGGCTTAAACATGGTTTAATAGGTTATATAAATGAATAAAGGCTCAATATGACTAAGATGTGTTGTAATGAGTGTCTTAAGTCATATGTGTCATGTTTACAAGTTAAAAACCATGTTTTGGTTTAGTAACCACTCACCCATACATTGGGTTCAAGAACAAGAAGTTATTTTGTAACTGTTTTGGAAAATACTACATTGAGATAAAGAAGAATATTCATTTTAATGAGGAAATGGGCATAGGAGAGAGAGGGAGAGAATATCCAAGCAAGAAGATCATGGAACAATGTCGAAGAAACTTTTAAAACCTCTTAAGAAGGTGATGGAGTCCTCATATGGAAAATTTTGTAAACAAGAAAGTATAAAATGGATAAAGACAATTTTTTTTCATATATTAATGCTCTCTGAATGATATTTATCTATTTTATATTTATCTATATCTTTTTAGGCCCATGAGGCCATGAATAGTTAGATATTTGCATTATATTATACGTTTGAATCAATGGACTATTGTTCATAACAAGAAAGAATGGTTTTTATATAGAGGTGTCAAAGATCTCTGAGTGTTCTAGTTAAGAAATCAAGAATATTGGATACTCAAGAAAGCATTCATGAGTTTGAAACCCCTGTTTACATTATTAGCTCAAACATGAGTTTGAAACCACTATTTAGGGTATGCAAAGATCAATTATTTTGGAGAGGTAAGAATGATTACATCTGAGATGAGGGTTATTTGTGTTTAGTATATGGTTTGTGAATTTTATATCAATCTTATGGAACCCATTTGTGTGGGATAAACTATGCTTAGAGATAAACTTTTGTTATGTAGTCAATACCCTGTTCTAGGTATGACAGTAAATTTGAAAGTGGAAAGCTATTTCCTCTCCACAGGGAATATGGCCCAAGATGTAATAACTAAGGTTTAGACTAAGAATGTTGACTGATAAAGAGATTTTTTGGTGTTTCTACCTAAAGTTAATGGGAAATATTAGTGTCTTCTTG
This sequence comes from Torreya grandis, assembly GCA_037957365.1. Taxonomy (NCBI): domain Eukaryota; kingdom Viridiplantae; phylum Streptophyta; class Pinopsida; order Cupressales; family Taxaceae; genus Torreya; species Torreya grandis. The sequence goes on along the minus strand of JARHVA010001683.1, from coordinate 1,652,232 downwards.
AGTGAGGAAACCCTGTATGCTTACATTAGTACCTTGTTGTCTATCTTCAAGGCAAAATAAATACACAAACATAGAAGGGATAAAAAAGTGATTTGTTTTCACCTTATCAATATATATATAAAATACATACATAATTAGAGAGATTTATAAAAGTGTTCATAATCTCATTGAAGGCATTTGTTGCTTGAGAATATTGACATAGTCTATCAACAATCATATCCTATTTACTCAGTCTGTCGACAAAAGGGAATGAGAATGATAATTTACAAGTGGATGGATATGGTTTCACATGGGTTTTATAATTTACAATGTGTATGAATTCTATGTAATGATATAGGCATTATTGAGAAGGTAATATAAGAGAATTATCCAATGAAAACCCTTACATAGTCAAGCAAGCATACATAAGTGACTGTATATTTCTATTTTTGAGTAAGATAAGAATGAAAAAAAAGACTATAGGTGATTGGAAGGGTTTAAGGGGATGAAGATAGAACTTATGGAATTGATTTGAGCTCATTAAACCCTATACAAAAAAAGATATACAATTTAGTAGGCTCTCGGCCTATATAGTGAACAAGAAACCGTAAAACTAGGGTTTAGGAGATTTTGAGCGAATGAACTGTCAAATCTAGGTAAAAATTTGTAATATTACATAATTTAACATTATATAATATATTACAGAGTTATTAGAGTGGTATGGACTATATAAGTACGGATTTGACCAAGGTGGTTTGTAATAGGCCTAATTAGGCCTAAAATAGGTTGGTTTTTCAAAGGAAGTGGTAGATGAAGAGTAAAGTCTTGAAAATTTAAAAGTATCTTAGAATATATAGGGGATGTCTATAAATGTGTTTATTTATTAGAAAAAGTGCTTAGATTTAATGAACAAATAGAAAAGGCCAAAATAGGGCTACTAGCCTTGTCTAGTCTTTGTGATCCATGTGTAAGGGATTAGAGAAGTAGGTGGTCAGTATAATTACTTGTAAGGGATTGAAATATGTATAAAAAGATATTAATATACCATTAATGGAAAAATATTAAACTCTTTATATCTATACTAAAGTTTGACATGAGATACCAAAGGTTGCTTAGCTAGTGATAACATATGAAGAACTTGTGAAGGAAGAATTATATGAGGTAGGTAATGAGTTATAAATCATTAGATAAAGGTTATGGGAATAATTGAAGTGATTTGAAGATTAAAATACATAGGTACATAATTAAAGATACTATTTAAACCTCATCCATTTGAGAAAGAATGAACTAGACATGGAGTTGTGAATGGCAAACCATCAAGTAGATTGAGACTAGTTGGATTGAGAACAAGATGATGATGGACAAGATGAATTATCCCCCATAACTTTGCATCATCAAAACTATTTCAATATTACTAAATTGATATGTTAATTTCTCTTCCATATTGAATATCCTCATGTGTAGTAGCTTCTTGGCTCTCACATGGTTTAGAGGCAAAATAGGTCTTTTTAGGCCTAATACAAAGATCAAACAAGACCAAATGTCTATCATAATTTCATGGATATTTTGAATATGTGAAAACTAATAGATTGGGCTGGTTTTCAATCCATGGTGGACCTATGTTCAAGTTGGAGTAGATATAATTATAAATGTGATTATAGGTAAGTGTCTCATCTTTTGATATGGTCACATTTTCAATAAACAAGTACCTATGGCTGCCCAAAGTAGAGGTGGCATGAATCTATCAGTTCTAAGATATGAGAAGTTTGTCTTCATCAATAGATCAATTTGAAGGTGGTATGGATTTCCAAAGAGGATACCTGATGGATAGATAAGGATAATGGGCATTCAATTATTTTATAGAGATTTTAAAGTTTATTCCTTCTTGATAAGATCATGACTCAACAGCCTTGAATTGGTGCTAATCCATCACAATTTATCCTCTCTTCTCCCCCTTTTCTATATATGTTCCATCTTATTCCATATTGTATCACTCTTTGAAAATTTATAGAAAAAAAATCTCTGATATTTTTAGAGGCATAGACTCTTATGCTTTGGCTTGCTTAGGCTATGTCAAAATTTGTACTGTAACACCTTTTGATCCAATAAAGACTAAATTCTATCATTTTCACAAACTGAATTAAAGTGTGTTCTATGAATTCATGTACTATGGTTAAGTGAATATATGCTTTCCTTGCCTATGTCTAAGTTTTATCACCTTCATTAAGTGCTTTTTAGTCCTCATGTCATTTTAAGTGCAATATATAGTTTATTGATTAGTTTAGAAGTGGATATCTACCCTCTCATGCTAGTTTGATAGCTGGTCAATGCCTTATTATGAAATACTTATATGGGACTAATCTTCTTTGGTCTTGAATGTGTCTTATAGTGTGTCTTGTGCAAATTATAAGTGTTCTAATTACTAGTGCATCACCTCATTTTATATGCTTTCATACATTATTGTTACTCTCTTTCCCCTTTTCCAAGCAATTTTTAGTTTAGGAGTAGTTTATATGATATATCTAGAAGGAATCCAACCTTATTTTGAGGTTTGACCCAAGTTTAGGTGACCCACAACCTAGGGTCATTCCTATGTTGGACTAGATTTATGTAAGAGGAATTGAAACATTCATTACTCAGTTAGGGTGTAATCTAGGACACCAATAGTTTTGGCACACTCAATGGGACTCAAACCCACAAAAGGATCTCTTGCATAGAAATGGTTTGAGTAGATGAATAAATGTTCTGGATAGAATGAGTGGTCCAAGTGTGGAAAGAGAATAACTCTAATAAAGCTTAGAGTATAACTTGTTAATTTTGAGAAGAAGGTCTGAAGCCAATGAAGGATCAAAGTAGGTCTTATGGTGTCTAAACAGTTCAAGATCATGGAATAGGTTTGCACAAGATTCATAAGTTCATTCGAGCTTTCAAAGATTAAGTAATAGTTCAAGAACAAGTCTAAAGGAAGTAGACTATCATCAGGATGTCATAAAGAAATGAAAAAACTAGTTTGTTTGTGCATTTTATAAGTTTGATTAGAGAACATATCAAGCCAAAAGAGTCACATGGAAATGATGCCCCTAATGCCAAGATCATCCTCTAAAAAATTAAAATCTTGATGAGTTATCTATCTCAAGATATAAGCCTTCAAAGTAGAACAAGTAGATAAAGATGATCATGCAAATGTCAGCTCAATAATTCACTATTTGGTGTTCAAAGTATGACGATCATGTAGATGTCATTGACAGTGACATAGACATCATTGATGGTCACATGATCATCAAAATAAATCTCAATGATTATCTATTGGGATCAAATATTGATAGTCACATAGATGTCAATGATGTTTGTGCAGATGTCAAATGATGAGCATGTAGATGTCAAATTGAAGCCATGGTAGATAGCTGTTTGGATTTAATTAATCTAAAGATCAATGGTTGGTGTTCCAACATGCTTATATATCCAATAAAGAGAGAGAGAAATAATGATGTAAGTGGCCCAGATAGATTCTAAGGCTCACATTCATTCATACATATAGATCTAATAGTGTGAGTTAAAGTCAAGGAGTCAACATATCCTAGGGACCAATAAGGACAAGATAATTTGGCATAAATTGATGGGTTTGATTTGGCAATCGATGACCAATAAACAAAGGGGAAAATCCAAAAACTTTCGATGGTGGTTGATGAACTAGTTTTCAACCCAGGTGAATGACAGTTTTAAAGAGCCATGTCACCATTAGAGCTTGGTCAACAATAGATGCAGTCATATAGACAAGATGGTCAAGGATAAATATCTATCTCCATTAAAGTTTAGACAAGACCTCTAGTCTATAATTAAAAACCTGTCAACCCTATTGTAGGATTACTCTATTGATGTGTTCATTACTTTTCTAGATTGAAGATCCTCGCATGTAGTAGTTTTTAGGCTTTGACATGGTTTGTAGGTCTAATACAGAGATCAAGAAAGACTAAATGTCTATCAAAATTTCATGGATATTATGACTAAATGAAAACCAATAGATTGGGTTGGTTTTTGATCTATGGTGGACCTATGTTCAAGTTTGAGCAGATACAGTTATAAATGTGATTATGAGGAAATGCCATCTTTTGATATGGTCACATTTTCAAAAAATAGGTACCTATGGCTGCCCAAAGTAGAGGTGGCATGAATCTGTCAGTTCTAAGATATGAGAAGTTTGTCCTCATCAACATATCAAGTTGAAGGTCGCATGTAGTTCCAAGGAGAAGACCTGGCAGATAGACACAAACAATGTGAATTAAATTCTTTTATCGAGCTTTTAAAGTTTGTTCCTTCTTGATAAGATCATGACTCAACAACCTCAAATTGGTACTAATGCATCACAACTTCCCCTCTCTGCTCCCCCTTTTTTATATAATTTCCATCTTATTCCACATTTTAGCTCTCTCTAAAAATTTATAGAAAATAAATCTTTGATATTTTTAGAGGTAGAGACTCTTATGCTTTAGCTTGCTCAGTGTATGTCAAAATTTTTACTGTAACACCTTTTGATGTAATAAAGATTGAATTCCATCATTTTTACAAATTGAATTGGAGTGTTTTCTATGAATTCATGTACTGTGGTTAAGTGAATATTGTTTTCCTTTCCTATGTCTAAGATTTTTCACCTTCATTAAGTGCTTTGTAGTCCTCACAAGTCATTTTAAGTATAATATATAATTTATTGATTCATTTGGAAGTGGATATCTACCTTCTCATGCTATTTTGATAGTTGGGAAATGCCTTATTGTGTAATAATTATGTGGGACTGATCTTCTTTGGTCTTGAATATGTCTTATAGTGTGTCTTGTTCAAAGTATAAGCATTCTAATTATTGGTGCATCACCTCATTTTATATGCTTTCATATATTTTTATTGATCTTTCTCCCTTTTTACAAGCAATTGTTAGTTTAGGTGATATATCTATATAGAAATTGACCTTCTCTAGAGGTTTGACCCAAGTTTAGGTGACCCACAACCTAGGGTCATTCCCATATTGGACTAGATTTGTGTAAGAGGACTTAAACAATCTCCTTACTCAGTTAAGCTAAAATCTAGGACACCAATAGTTTTGGCACACCTCATGGGACACATTAGCATTGGTCTTGGTGAAATTACAGTTGCAACAATGTTATTCATGAAGAATTTGGTGATCCCAAGCTCAAGCAATTATTTCTGAAAGCCCAGGCAGTTTCTAAGTAAATCTATTTTTATTGCACTATTCTGATGTTATTTTCATGGATGTGTATGAGGAAAATCCCTATGTAATACCTCCTTATCATCCATATCATGGATCATACCAGTCTTGTTAAGATCCATATGATCCTTGTCATGATCCATATGGTCCTTGTTATGAGCCTCATCAGCATTACCAGGAGTTTTATCAAAGCTATGATGAGCCTTATCAAGTTTTCCATGATCATTATTATCAAGAGCATGAATATTACCTTCCTTATGAACCATATAAATATTATGACCATGTTTCACCTATCCCATATGGATATGATGTTGCACATGAGCATCCTTGTCTCCAAAAAAGGATAGAGGATATAGAGATCAAAATTATAGCATATACAAGAAAAGTATGTTCAGATTCCTAGTATGAGGAAGTGAATGGTCTATTTCTAAATGTGTCTAATGATCTAGAGGAGAGGCATGTGTTTTTTACACTTGTATTAGATAAGACAAAAGTTTTGGAGAGGCATCAAATTGAGTTGGATCAGTTATCTCAAGAACCTTCTTGTATTCCTTACCAATCTTTTTGGTGCTCCTTATTCTTATGAAGTTCTTAACCATGCCCAATGTGAGCCAATGGAGATTCCTAGTAGGAGTCAAGAGCCTATTCAAGTATCTATCCATATTCCTATGTAGGAGAATAAAATTTCTTATAGTCCCCCTTATTCACCACTCATCCCTCAAGTTCAAGTTGTCCATGAGAACATGGAGATTTTAGAATTTTATGAGGTGATGACCAAGTGAAAGGAACATAATATAGAGGTCCTTAAAATTTTCTCTTTCCCTCCTCTCCCAAACTCCATAAATGATTATATTGCCCTCAATATCCCAAAATATTATCATGATCAACCTTCCATGCTTCATATTGCCTCTCAAACCAAAGAATTTCATCACCCTCCCACCTTCTCCCTTTTTTAGGTGGAACATGTTATATGGGAGATAGAGAAAGAGGTTGTAGTTGTAAATCAAATTCTTGGATAATGTGAAGAATGTTCTTCAAGTGTGTATGATTAAGATATCCTCATTGATACTTCACTTAAGGTACAATTCAAAAATGAGGTTGTAGTTGATCTTGAAGAATTTATCTCAGGTATATAAGAGAAAGCTAGTCTTGTTGTGGAAGAGATCCATGAAGAATTGTTACTAGTTGAAGTCATGACTAAATTTGAGATGTCTCCACTTGAGAAAGATTAAGATACATTTCGAATTGATCTTATCCAATTTGATCAAAATGAAAAACACAAAGATGATTGTCAATTATATTTTTAATCTTGACAAGAGATTGAAGAGATTTGTAATGATATGTTACCCATTGAAAAGCATGTTATTGAGAAGTTTGATCAAGAGTCACTTATTTAGGAACATGATGCATATTGGGTTCACTATTCAAAGCTCCTTGAAGATCTTGATGAACTCATAATAGATGATAATAAAGATGAGGTCACTCAAGGATAATGCATAGATGAGATATCATTGGACAAGGTTGTAGCTGACAAGTAGTATGAAAAAGATCTTGAAGTGTAAGATGAGTTTATTTTTTTGGTAACTAGTTTGTTGTTGATGATTCATTTGAGGAGATGTTAAGAGAGTTGGTAAGCAAGAAGAGTCACTCATCAAAGGTTATGTTTAATAAACACCCTGCTTTACAACTTATATCATCTCTTAGAATGAGTGAGTTTAAAAATTTCCCTTTTGATTTTGGTGGATCATGTTTTATCTTGGTTAGTTAGACTAGTTTACTTTTGTTTCATCCTAAATAAGTGCTTTGTTTACACATTTGCTTTATTAAGTTAGTTTCCTTACTTTATTTTGTTTCCTTCCCTATTTTGGTATAAAGTGTTGTCTTTTTAAGTCAAAGAGGTTTCTTGTAGTCATTTTTTATGAGTCCAAAGGTCATGTAAATAGTCTAGTGTTTGAGCATAATAGGCATGCTACTTAGCTGAGTCACTAAACATGTTGACCAAATTTTGCCCACATAAGGATATTTTGCCTAGAAATGTTTTGAGTAGATGAGAAAAGGTTTTGGATGGAATGAGTGGTCCAAGGGTAGAAAGAGAAAAACTTTAACAAAGCTTAGAGTGTAACTTGTTAATTTTGAGAAGCAGGTTTGAAGCTAATGAAGGATCCAAGCATGTCTCATGGTGTTTGAGCAATTCAGGGGCAAGGAACAAGTTTGTACAAGATTCAAAAGTTAATTTGAACTTTCAAATATCAAGAAATACTTCAATAACAAGTCTAAAGTAAGAAAACCATCATCAAGATGTCACAAAGAAATGAACAAAATAGTTTCTTTATGCATTTTATAAGTTTTCTTATAAAGCATATCAGGCCAAAAGAGTCATGTAGAACTAATGCCCCTAATGCCAAGATCATCCTCTACAAATTTCATGTCTCAATGAGTTCTCTATCTTGAGATATAAGCCTTCAAAGTAGAATAAAAAGATAAATATAGTCACAGAAACATCAAAGTAAAGATCAACAATTAACCATTTGGTGTTCAAAGTGTGATGGTCATACGGATGGCATTGATGATCACATAGACGTCATTGATGGTCATGCAAATGTCAAAATAAATGTTGACAATTATCTATTGAGGTCAAATATTGATGGTCATGTGGATGTCAATGACATTCACACAAACATCAAATGATGGGCACACATATGTCAAATTTAAGCTATGGTAGATATCCATTTGGATTTAAATAATCCAAAAATCAAGGGTTGGCATTCTAATGTACATCTAGGTCCAATAGAGTGAGGGAAAGATTGATGTAAGTGGGCCCAGATAGATTCAAAGGTTCACATTAATTTGTACATCTAGATCTAATGGTATGAGTTAAAGTCAAGGAGTCATCATATCTTGGGGACCAATAAGGAGAAGATAGTTTGGCACAAATTGATAGGTCCGAGTTGGAAATAAACAACAAATAAATAAAGGGGAAAATCCAAAAGCTTTTGGTGGATGTCAATGAACCAATTTTTGACCTAGGTGAATTAAGGTTTCAAAGATCCATGTCACCATTAGAGCTCAATCGATAATAGATGCAGTCATATAGACAAGATAGTCAAGGATAAATTTCTATCACCATTAAATTTTAGATAAGACCTCTAGTCGATAATTTAGAACCTGTCAACCATATTGTAGGATTAATCCATTGATGTGTTCATTGCTCTTCCAAATTGAAGATCCTTGCGAGTAGTAGCTTCTTGCCTCTCAATGGTCTAGAGGAAAAATAGGTCTTTTTGTGCCTAATACAAAGATCAAGCAAGAATAAATGTCTTTTAGACTTTCATGGATATTATGCCTATGTGAAAACTAAAAGATTAGGTTGGTTTTTGATCTATGGTGGACTGATGTTCAAGTTGGAGAAGATACAGTTATAAATATGATTATGGGGAAGTGTCTCATTTTTTGATATGGTCACATTTTTGATAAATAGGTACCTATGGCCACCTAAAGCAGAGGTGGCATGAATCTTTTAGTTTTGAGATAATGAGAAGTTTCTCGTTGTCAATAGATCAAGTTGAAGATGTCATGGAGTTCCAAGGAGGAAACCTAACAGATAGATAAGGATAATGGGCATTCAATTATTTTACAAAGATTTTAAAGTTTGTTCCTTCTTGATAAGATCATGAATCAATAGCCTTGAATTAGTGCTAATCCATCACATATTCCCCTCTTTTCTCTCCCTTTTCTATATGTTCCATCTTATTCCACATTGTAGCTCTCTCTAAAATTTTATAGCAAATAAATCTTTGATATCTTTAGAGGTAGAGACTCTTATGCTTTGGATTGCTTAGGTCATGTCAAAATTTATACTCTTAACACCTTTTGATGCAATAAAGATTGAATTCCATCCTTTTTGCACATTGAATTGAAGTGTCTTCTATGAATTCATGTACTATGGTTAAGTGAATATATGTTTTCCTTGCCTATGTCTAAGTTTCCTCACCTTACTTAAGTGATTTTTAGTCCTCACATGTCATTTTAAGTGTAATATATAGTTTATTGATTAGCTTGGAAGTGGATATTTACCCTCTCATGCTAATTTGATAGTTGATCAATGCCTTATTATGAAATACTTATGTGGGACAAATCTTCTTTGGTTTTGTATGTGTCTTATAGTGTGTCTTGTGCAAAGTATAAGCATTCCAATAACTGGTGCATCACCTCATTTTATATACTTTCATATATTGTTGTTACTCTCTTTCCCCTTTTCCAAGAAATAATTTGTTTAGGTGATAGATCCAAAAGGAAGCTGACCTTATTCTGAGGTTTGACCCAAGTTTAGGTGATGCAAAGCCTAGGGTCATTCCCATTTTGGACTATATTTATGTAAGAGGACTTGAACAATCTCCTTACTCAACTAGGGTGCAATCTAGTACACCAATAGTTAGTTTCAACAAACTTATCATAAATGTTATAGTAGGACTCGACGTCACTGTCGGTATTGTTATTATTAGATGATAAATTAGTTTCACTCTCAAGATCTAAAGGGTCACACCCAAGTAGTTTATATCCAATACCTCAAGTTCTTTTATTCTTGGAAAGTGATATTAGATCAATAGGTCCTTGTTGTTTCCCCCATAATCCTTTGCCTTTATAGGCTTGATTATCCATTATTATATTTGAAAAAAGATACTTTGTGTTTTGATAACAAGTGGAAAATTTATCATTGTATAACCATGAATCATTGTCAACCTTGATTTGTTATTTCTCTTGTGAAATGGTTTTGATGAAAACTATGGGTCCTTTCTGATGAGACTCATCCTTCTTACACCATACCATTATATCATTTTTGACTTTAGGTCTACCATATGATTTAGGTGTCTTAAATAACTTGGCTATATTGAAAACATTACCAATTTTATATTCCCCAAGGCCATTGGCCAGAATAGTAAAATGATTGGATATTATAGTAGGTGGTGTGGATGATGTGGAGGCAAGAGTATTTAGGTCCACATAATTATACTCAGGTAGTTGATCAACTACATCTTTGTCATTTTTAGGGACAAGATTTATGCCAATGTATCTTTCATATTCTGATTCTAGATGTTTACAAAATTGATACAACTATAGGTTGTCAAAAATAATGACTTCTAATTCAAAATGGGAATTTTTGATACACTAATGGAAATTATAAGGTACATCATGAATTCATGTTTACCTAAGGATAAAATTATATGATAGTTATAAGTCAAGAATATGGAAAAGAATATCATGGGTTAGAAGCCCAACAATAATAGACAAATAAATGGTACCTTGAGATTCTTGCTCCCCATTATCATATGTTTGGATAGTAATGGTATCCAATTGAATATCTACTACTATGTATCCCAAACATTTGACCAACTTCAAATTTATAATATTTAACCCTAAACCATTATCTATGAGGACTCTTTTAACTTTATGCTGGGAGATGATTGTTTCTATAAAAAGTGAGTTATTATACAAAGTTCCAAGGGATGGCATATCAGTTTGATCAAAGTTGATTTGTTGGCATGGAGACAAATAAATCACAAGTGTTTGAAATTTATCAGGTGCAATGTCACTTGGGACCTTAGATTGGCTTAAAAGCTCATTTAATATGCTCTTGTGGACATTTGTGCATGTCGAAGATCTAAAATAGAATTTTTTTAGTGGTGGCTTTTGTAGTCATTCCATAATATAGTAAGGTTTTTAATTAATAGGATAAATTGGCTTGGTATTATAAGGAAGAGGACCTTGAAATATATTTTTGGAGGAAGAAGGTGTGGGACCTTGAATGGTAACCTTAGAGCATCGATTTAGATTATGTAAACTCCAATCAGTGGAGGGTTACTATAATTATAATAGAGTGAAGCCATGAAATGATAATTCTTGGATGTTGATTAGCGTTTGGGATATAATGAGATAAATGAGGATTAATATTAAATGGAGGTAGAGGTCCTAAAATGGACAACAAAGGCCATTAGTTATTTTTGACAATTAGCTTTGGATTGATCTTAATGGTAACAATATGTCCACTAGTGATGTGACCTACAACATTGTAGTCATGAGGGATGTTATTATAATTGACTTAATTTTAATGAGAATCTTGACCTTGATTTTTATTTCAATTTTACTAATTCTATGATTCTAATTGTGAGGAGATATATGTTGATTCTAGTTATGAACTTGATTCTAATTCTGATTGTTATTGGCATTATGCTATGGAAAAGGGTTTTGATAGATACCCAAATATTGATTGTATAGCATGGATACATTTTATAATTCTATTTTACCACTTTCAAACAAATCTTAGATGAGATGGTGAAGTTTCTTATATTTGTGCATAGAATGAACTTAAACCCAATGATAATCACAAAATTCATTATCATTATACTTATCATGTTTAGGCTAGTTTTCTAGAAATAGTTTTTGTATACATATAATAATTTTAAAATTTATCAATTATTGATGCTTTTTCTCTTGTAAGAACACATCAAGTCTCAATCTCTCTAAGTGCATGCCTTAAATGGTGCATCAATAAATAGGTGGGTAGACCATTGGTGCTTCAAAAAATTATTGTTCATATACCACCACTCATAACCAATATAAATCCCTCCTATACATTTTCCTAATATTTGGCACCTATATTACACATTCCTCCAAGAAACTCACCACCTCAAATAGCCCCTACCTAAGTTGAACCTATATTTACCACCCTAAAAATACAATCCAATGAGTCAAACCTATTATGGGAATTAAACATGTTACGAGAATAAGTCGACCCAACTAACTTAATTTGGGACCTAATTGCTCTATTTCCTAATTAACTAGGTTAACTAGGTTGACTGTGTTAGCTAAAATTCTAGAAGGGTTTAAGGTTAGATACATATATATAAATACACACTTCACACTATTTATAATAGATATAATCATTCATTTATGCTTCTTTATCTGCTTATCTATCATTCTACTTGAGAAATCATTTCTTAGGGTTTCATACTTCATTTGGAGAAGAATTATCTTTTGGGAAAAGTCTTTTAGATGCATAGGAGAAGTCTTGTAGCCTAAAGCTAATATATCTTTATTATCCTTATGAATCACAACAAACTCTTGCAAAGAACCATTGACTAAGGGAGAGATTGAGACTCGATGGATTCATTTTCAAGGTAAGTATTCCTAACTCTTACTCTTTTATTAGTATATTTATTTTTATGTATAATGACTTATGAATGTATTTATCTCTCCATGCTTAAGATTACCTCTACATTGACTTGAGTAGAGTTCTTCTTTGCATGTTTATTATTTACCTTTATTATCACCCATTTGTGCCACAAGATTTGGTGAACACTACATTAGATTTGTTTTACATTTTTATAAACCATATGACCTAGCCAGGGTTATTATGTGGTATTAATCAACTAGAGGCTTTGGAACCCTCTTTAGTGATATTGTATGGTAAGAGACCCCTTATTTAGGTCTAGTAGATCTATATTAGTCATAACTTAGATTATCTAAATGTATCAACATGTGAAAAGGTTAGTTTGTTTTATCTTCTCTGAGCTAGGATTGATTTATAGATCAACTTCACTTTCCCTTGTATACATTTTGGTGAACCTGATGTGAACTAATCCTTGCAATTTTTCCTTCACAATTTCATTTATTTTTACTTCTTATCTATTTTATTTTAATATCACTAGATCGACTCTATTAACTCATTATAACATTTTATGTTCATGTTTTAACACACAGTCAATTTGATTAACTTTATTTGGATTTGTGTAGATTATCTTCAATTATAGACAACTGCATCGATCTGATTGATATAGTTTATTTTTCTACATAGATGTTTTCAGACTCAGTCAAAATTTTTAGCAGGTTAAAAATATTCATTTGGATGACACAACAAAAAAAATAATTCAACATTATTAAATCATTAGGTTCATTCTCACCAACTTAATGATTTATTTTCCTCATTTTAGTCATGTTTTTCATAGTTTTTAGTTCTATAAAATTATAACCCTACAGTAAACTAAGTTGATTGGATTGACTTAGTTGAGTAGTTATTTATTACCCAAGAGACTCAGTTAACTTGTTCAACTATATTTCTTTGGACTTTTATTTAACATATAGAATTGATTGAGTTGATTTTGTTCTGTACTTTTTGCATAATCGATCGACCTAATTGACCAATAATATTTAAGCAATATGAATTAATTGACATTCATAGTAATTAATTCATATTTCATTTTTTTGCTTACTTTTTTAGAGTAACACATATAGTACAACTAAGAAATTTTAATTTATTGATTTAGTCATAATTTTTTTTCTTTTATTCACACACTACCAAATCACAAAATATCAAAAAGTATTAAACAATTCTAACCAAAGTCTGCCTACTTAGATTTCATCACCAAGGGGGAAGTTGACTTAGTTTAATGGCCAAGAATAAATACGTAGTTGATAGTATATATTGGTAAAACACTTGACACCCTTATCACTACAGGATTATGAAGTGAGGGGGTAGGCCCCAATAACAAGCCAATACCATAACTTATATATACCCCTTTCATCTTTAACAACTTGAAATCAACTTTAGCTTACCTCTTTCTAGTTCCTTTCTAAATCCAAATGCTTTATCACATTTATTTTTAAATCTATAATTTAAAATATTCATAAATGACTACATATATTAGCATTTTTATTTTTTAGCAATGCTTATTTCTCTTTATCCATTGTATGTTGTATTACAAATATTATATTGGCCAACATTGGTACCGGGTTTGTGTTATGTTTAGCAACTAGATCGACTAGGTTGACCTAGTTTCCTGTGTGTTTATTTTAATTTCTCTGCTAATTAACTTTAGATTATCCAGAGTCATAACTATCAAAACTTGTATTTACCTTCAAAACATAGAGGATCTGTTGGCCATTTCTCGGCCCCCATATCAATTTTGCCTAAGTATGGGAAGATGGACTTTCAAGCAAGAGATTGGAAAGTCTTTGGGAAGACTTCGGGTTTTCTAGCAGTGACAACTTTAGGTTTTTGGAGCAGCTCAACTTCTCCATTTTATAAGTAATCAGTTAAGCAAAATCCAAATTAAAGAGGTACCAAAAATTTGATTTGGTCTTTGAGGGTGTTGCTTGGGTTTTCTAAGGAGTAAGTCTTCATCTTGAAGAAGTCTGAAAAGAATAATAAAAACAAAGAGAATTCCTTCAAAAATTTTTTCTAAGGAAAAGTAGAAATGAAGGAGAAAACCTTGAGATAAAAGTATGAATGAATTCCTTTGGGGATTTTTCCCGAATGAATTCCTTCAGAAAATTTTCTTGAAATATTTAAGAAGAAAGCAAGAGATTTCTTTCAGAGAGTTTTTTTTTGAAAAAAAATAGCAAGAAAGAGAATTCCCATGGAGAATTTGTCCACAACAAACAAAACTGAAGAATTCCTTCAAAAATTTTTTTCTAAAGGAAAGCCAAATAAAGAAAAAAGAGGAAAAAAGGAAACCTTTAGATAAATTTTTTGAAGGAATTCCTTTAGACAATTTGTCCGAAGGAATTCCTTTAGACTTTTTACTAGGAGGCTCAAACAAGGAAAAGCCTAAAAAAGTAAGTCCAAGAGACTTTAAGAAATCCAAAGAAGAAGACTTCAAGAAAACAAACTCCAAAGTCTTCATCAAGGAAAAATATGAAGGCTTGGAGGGGACAAAACCCAAAGACTTTCAAAGTAAAGGGAGAAGACTTCAAGAAACCAAGTCAAGAAGTCTTCATCAAGCAAAACTCCAAAGTCTTCAACAGGCAAAGTCCAAAGTAAGTAGACTCAAAAGGCTTGATTTACTCTACAAGGATTATATTTAAATTCTCTAGTGGCTCAGTTTGAAAAGGCTTCTTAAGTCGAGTAGCTTAAAAAATATGAGTTACTCTGTAAAGAGTAACTTGAGTTTCCAACATTGCATGACTCGATGAGCTCAATCCAAACATGCTCTAAGGATTGAAAGTGCATGATAGCCATAGTAAGGACAAATGAGAGGCTACCAAATGGCACATTGGTACCCATTTGGAAAGGAGATCAATGGTTCATAGGTGTCCATAATGGGAGGATCCATGATGTAGGTTAAAGATCTAAGGTATCATCCAATGGCCAATCAGCAAGGAGAGTCCATGTGGTTGGTAGCTAGAATTATAAAGGTTTTCATCCATCATAGTTATCTCCCTATAATCATCATTTGATGCTTAAATTTAACATAGCTGAAACACATAGAGACCCACATCCTTTCAGTAGGGCACATAAAGAGAAAGAAGCCATGTCAATCTTAAGTGCAAAGATAAAATACATCATGTTGTGAAGAAACATTCTAGCTACTCATAACATAGCTTCTCAGATGCACCAAAAAAACTTAAAGATAGGAGGGGCTTGAGAGGATTGTTTAGTGATCTTGAGTAGTGTATTTAACGACAAAAAGGAAGGACAACATCAGATATCCAACCATTAGTGACTTATTATTTCTTCCTTTTCTCTCTCCCCTCTTTTCTATATAAATAGAGGCCTTGGATCCAAGTAAATCATCCCTAGACTGGTGATAGAATCACTCTATGAAAATCATTATGTAATAGACCATTAAAACAATAAAGATTATTTTACCTATCTCTTTGTCTAAAAATTGTGTGAGTTAGCTTGTGCACAATAACATTGTGAAGAAGCATCCTTATAGCCTTTTGGTCCGTCTTTCTTGCTTATTTTTAAGTTTTTTCTAGTTAGTTACATGTCTAATCTTGAGATTTTTCATCATTAATAGACACTTAATGTGGATTTAGAAATCCCTCTTTGCTTCACGTATGGTTCAATGAACCTAGTTTATGAAATATTTATACAAGTTAGCTAGTCAGGAGGTTGTGTAAGTAAACTTATCTTATACTAAATTAGTGTCATTCCCTAGACCAAGTGGATCACTTAATTTTGGTGCATCACCTCCCTTAGCTTAGATTTATTTTCAAGTAATCCCCCTATCCCTTTTATTTAGCCATTAGTAAATTTTAGTGTGGGAATTAAGGAGCTAAAGTGAAGCACTTGAGGAACTCACCTCATCAAAAATCCTAGAGGTTCAACCTCACCATAGGATACCCACATCCTGAGGTTGCCCCCATGCTTTTTGATGGAAGTGAGAGAGCCTGAAGAACTCTCTCATAAGGGTTCAATTCCAAGCTATAACAGGACCCACTCGACTATGTCTCTTACAATTTTTATTTTCATAGAATAAAGTCATTTTGTCTAACCTAGTCTCTCATAGGCTTGTCTTTTTACTCTTATATATAACATAATCATCTTGTTCAACCCAATTTATTACAAGTTTCCTATTCTATTCACCTTGAACACATAATCAACTCATCTGATTGTGTGTCTTACATACTTTCTCAGTTTAATCATCCATAGAATAAAGTTGACTTGGTCAATTGTGTCTATTATAGCCTATCTTATTTATTTTCTTAGAGAATAATGTCAACTAGTTTGACCTAGTATTATACTAGTTTATCCTCATTTCTAACAAGTGTTTATCTTCCTTCCCTTATCATAGATTATTTGTTTGAAAATAATTTAGATTTAAATCAAACTAACATGACGAGTTTCACTAATCCTAATAGACTTCCTAAAAAACACTCTGCAATACCTAACACAGATCAAAACAATATCCATGTTACCACCTGTACTACAAACTATGAAACTCCTCCTTCTTCCATGACAATTAATTAATTGTTTACACTAGAAGATGAACATGACATTGATTACATGATTGAAATGATCCTTTTCATAAAAAAAAATCCTCAACATAGAGGTGAGGATCCTACAATCATTTATAACATCATGACGGGACCTCATTTTGGAGAAACCCATTCACATTCACCTAGTTTTTACATAGGATTTGGGGCAAGTAATTTTTTTTCATCTAATATTTTCCCCTCTATAATGTATCATTCTCACACTATGACATCATCCTCTATGTCTTTTTTTACCTCTATGCCAAGTATTTACATATACATGGTGGTAGGTTCAACCTTTAGTGGGGCTCTTCAAAATACCCACATGAATTCCCACATGCATACCCATGCTACTAGTGCATCTCATGATAGTAATTATTCTTGTGCTACTAGTGTATCTCATGATACTAATGATTCTTATACCACTATTACATCTCATGATACTACTAATTCTTATGCTACTAGTGCATCTCATGTTATTAGAGCTTATCATGCCACTAGTGTGACAGATGCTACTACCTCATTTCATACTCATTATGCATCTCAATCTCCTAATTCCTCACATAAAACTAATACATAAAATGATGATTCTATTATCCAAAATAGTTCTCAAACTAATCAAATTTTATTTCAAACTCTTAACCAAATGCATACATTTCAAACTAATAATGCAAATCAAATGATGTAGATGGAAAATCACCTATTACATCTCCAAAACCAATCCCAACATGTTTAATAAAGATCATATAATCATAATTACCCCACCCCCTTAGGGATTAACATGATAAACTCATAACACAACCCCCATTTATCAACAAAACTATTAAACACTTACAAAATGAACCTCTTGTACCTCAAATTATAAATTTGACATAGGAGGTATCACTCCCACTATCACTTATAACAGATATATGGATCCTACCCTACATTTAAAAACATTTAAAAAACTTTAAAAAATTGGGTTAAACTTAATACTTTAATAGTGATTGAAGGGAATATTATAATGCTCATAGATAGTCTAGAATGTGTCTTAGGTGTGTGCAAATTTGAATTTAAATTCAAAAGTAGTTTTCCCGCCAAAAGGGATTTTCAAAATTTCAAAATGTATTAGTGGGTCTAGTTGAGTATTAAAGATATGTAATGGATGAAAAATGTTGTAATTTAAATTTATGGCCTCAAAAAAGTTTCTAGAGTGGATATGAATACATATGTCATGTAAGTGTGAGGTGGCAGTCCACCACCTTAAGTGGGTTTAGGAGGTTGCTAGTGAGTTCTTGATCAATAAATAGTTACAAGTTATGAGTCAATATTATAGGTAGAGAGAATATATTGTAATGAGTTAATTTTTGAGGATATAATAATCACATTCCATTCAAGGATGTTGAGGAGTGGACATGGAAATAAAGAACTTGTTGAATCAAGGACTGTGATGTCAACTTTCTATTTGCATTGAATTTTGCATGGTGGATAGAGTATATGTGTGATGGAAAACCCAGAGTGGTAAG
Organism: Torreya grandis; assembly: GCA_037957365.1. NCBI lineage: Eukaryota > Viridiplantae > Streptophyta > Pinopsida > Cupressales > Taxaceae > Torreya > Torreya grandis. The sequence goes on along the minus strand of JARHVA010001683.1, from coordinate 1,633,773 downwards.
TAGATTTTTTTGAATGATTAATGATCTTGTTTTCATAAAATTATGTTTCCTAATCTGATATAGGGAATGCTAGTTTTGTAGTGAAGGAAGTCACTTTTGTGAAGACTTTCGAGTCTGCCAGTAGGGTATGCAATCATACAGTTTGTTCCAAATAAAAGTCTAATTATTTGATCATTTTATCATTGAGTTATGTGGAAGGATGGAAATTAAAGATGTAAGGAATGTTGAGGGTAATATTTTTATGATTTACAATTGGTCATGAGATGGTAAGTTCTCACTTGATTTTAGTTTTTATCCATTGAAACATACATCCCATAAAGCTCAAGAATTTTGTGTATTGTCTTTTTGAATGGTAGCTTATTTTGGATTCAAAGGTGTTTGAGAATGGGTTTATATTAGCTTTGGAATGTTTTGAGAACCTTACTATATGTTTTTAATTCCTTTGGAGAAATAAATACCATGAAACCTTGCCTACCCCTATTTTCTTCAGACAAAATATAGTGAGAAAAACTGAGATTTTGTGTTTGTGAGTGATATAAGTGTTGTTAGAACTTTATTATTGAATGGAAAAGTTTTAAGAGTCATATATAGACTCATTACAACCATTATTTTTATTTAAAATGGTTTTTGGATCAAGATATGAAATTTTGTGCACTCTCGGGTCTGTATAGAGACTTAAAAACCCTAGATTAGGATTTTAGCTATTGGAGGAATTTACACTGGCTAAAAAATCCCAAAATTGGTCATTAGGTCTATTTTATCTATATCTAAGAGATTATTGTGGTTTAAATTTGTTACCCTCAATATTCCATACAATATCAACTATAGGTTTTGAATGTGGGCTAGATAGGCCTAATTGAGGTTTGGGATGGTAGAGAAATAGGGTTTGCAAAAGGGAATATGCCAAATGGAAGATGGTTAAGATATAATCCCCAAATGGGTCCTATTAAATTGTCTCAATATGTTTTTAAAGTTTGTATATTTCCCAAACCAAGGAGGTTTACCCCTAAACATGGATAATAGGTAATAAGCCTTAAAAGGTGCTTGTGTGAAGAAAGTGAGAAGGCAATTTGGATTAGTTGCTTAAACATGGATAAAAAGGAGTTTTATAAGGAATAGGAAGGTATATATGTCATTTAAATCTTCATTGTGTTTTGATTCCCCCATATAAGGTTACTTTGGCATTGACATATTGTAAGAATTTTTTGAAGATTAAAGAGAGTACATGAATAAAGAATGATTCAGTTTATTGAAGGATGGTTTGTTGATAGGATGATCTAATGAATCACTATAAGGAACATCATAGTCATTATTTCATGATTTCCCCCAAAGGGACTATGGGGAATGAGTTTTAAATGAAGCAAAGATAATCTTGAATGAAAGATAAAGGCATAGTTTTGATAGAGAAATATATTATCTCTACATCACATTGCCACTAAAATCTTAGATAAAATTATTTTTGAAGATGATTTAATTTGGTATAATAAAACTTAAAACCCACTCTAATACTAGATAAGAAGAATTGGTCAATTCATTGGTTCATAAATTCCAAACTAGTGATCTTCTCAAAAATAATTTAGCTTATTTTATCAACTGTAAATAATTAGAAACTAAAACAACACAAGTTTTTAACAAATGATGTAAATATTTGTCTAATAAAACTAAGCATAATATTGTGGATGAGAACCTTTTACACTTATTTACTAATTCTTTTCATCCTAAATTATAATATCGCATTGGGAATCTTTCCCTAAAAACTTTGGAAGAGGTTTTTGACCAAGACAAACATCAATATTTACTTATACATCAATTTTCACCTCCCAAAACTACAATGGGAAATCACATTCTTTTAAAAATTGAAAATTAAAATGTAACAAATGATGGTGTTATAGATACTTATGATTCCATATACACCATCCAAACCATTGCTCCAAATAATACAATGGAACATGTTACTTTACCTCCACCTAATAACAATTCACATCATAATACAACATTTTCTCAAGGAAATCATACCAATATGCACAAAAATCTTTCCTTAGTAGAAATTCAAAAACGTCTTCCATGACCCTCACCATGAGACCTTGACCTTACACGTCCTATGAAAACATGGTACGATCCAAATAAATTTTATTGGTTTCATGCAAGTTGGGGTCATTCTCATGAAACTTGTCTCCAATTAAGAAATCATGCTATGGACTTTATCCTTAGACCCAAATTTAACCACAAATCCCTTATACTTAAATGTCAATAAGATTATGACATTGCCCTTAAATCTCATGAAGCTCAAACTAAAATTCAATCTTTAAACCAAGCCCATCCTCATTTATCTATCTCTAAGGATCCTATTCCTAATCATCAAGACAACATTGAAAAACCTACCCCTAATACCAGTACAATTAAAAGTCCTAATATTGATTCAATCACAACCCCTAACCATCACACCTATTCAACATTTCACATTATTCAAGAAACTTCTGCATCCCATCTCATAGAATTGGGGCATGTGGAACCTACAAACACACAAGCATCACCTCCAAAAACACAAATTGACCATACCTATCATAAAATTGATATAAATTCTACTCTTTCCCCAACCTCCACACCTCAAGAAAACATCATTCAAACTTCAAACAATATTTCTTCTACTCAACCACATGAAATAATTCAGAAAATAACCACATCACCAAATATCAATCAACCTAATGTACACCAACCTAAACCAAAAAAACCTTATCAAAATATGTTTCACTACACATCTAACCCCCCTTCAATGGATTAAATAAAAAACTATGCATACTTATCCAATAATCCTCTCATGGGTTATGATGAATGTAATATTATCATGGAACTTTTGCATCTTCCATACCAAATTACTTTCTTAGAACTTATGAGAACTTATCTTTTCCATCGTAATTAACTAATACAATTATTATTTGAAATGAACATCCCTCATCCTCAACCTGTAGGGAAAAAAGATACCTTATCTAGATATTAAGATAACATTCTCCAACAGTTGGAAGAAATGTCTATCCATGTCAATGAAACAATGGACACTTTTCTCTCACTCAAATTTAATATCTCTTATATGATTTATGATGAGATATTTCTTTAAGTGGATTACCCTCATTTATTAATTAGTGTATGAATAAGTGATATCCAAGTTAATGTGTTTTAATTGATGAAGGATTAGGCACTTGTGTTAGTTACATTGATTTTATTAAAACACTTGGATACTCTGAATGTAACCTTAAGTCTATATGAAGTACATGCCAAGATTATGATAAAAGACAAATGCCTTCTTTAGATTATGTTTGGATTCTTATCACCGATCCTCACATCACTGTTTATGTGAAAGTCATGTTATTTAACTTTCAACTTTCCTATAATATCTTACTCAATCAACCTTAGACACAATGCATGAGAGTAGATGTTTCATCCATATGCCAATGTGTCAAATTCCCTTGAAATGGTACTAAATATATGATTCAAGGGAACATAAATCCTTATAATTTGAACAATTCTAATAATAAGATATATGTTAAATATCTACCCTTGAACCCTTACCAAGCATTCCATTTTAAGAATCTCAATGGTTTAATCATCTTGTCAACTCTATTAGAACTTATAATGGTCATCCAAAATTAATCAAAATTATTATACCTAACCTTTTAGGCTCAAACATTGATGAACTAGATAAAATAAGCTTAAAGATTATAATGAAATTACTTCAAGAGTTAAGTATAATAGCATAATTATATCCAAATATGACTTAAATCTATCCAAATATATGATAATAGATAAGCCACTTCGAGGGGGCAACCTCCACAAGCTTCAATAAGAGTAGAATTCACAATATGATGATAAATGATTACCTACTACCTCCTATATATAGTCTATCTAGGCCATGGTTACTCCATAGGCTGACCTATTAATCAAAAGAAAGCATAGATAAATGTAATATAACATCAAAGAAGGATAAGTAAGCGACAAGTCGGCTAATACTATCCTCATACATGTGATAGGTTAGGGGAATAGCATGCCTTTCCCCTTCAAACCAATGTTGTCCTCAATGTTAGACAACTCTGGATGTTGTTACAGAAAATATTCACCTTCCCAAGTTGCATCTTCATTGCTCTGGTTTTTCCACTTGATCATATATTCCCTAATCTCTCTGGTTCTCAACCTCTTAGTACATGTTTGGAGGATCTTCTCTAGTTCCAAAATGACTCGTCCTTTTTCATCTAGTTCTGAGAGCTCTGTCTAGGTGGAAACTTTCTATCCAATGACCTTCAAACAGGAAACATGAAATATTGGGTGTATGTGAGATGAATGGGGTAACTCGAGCTTGTAAGCCACACTTCCAATTTTTTGTAGAACTTGATAAGGGCCATAATACTTAAGAGCAAGTTTGTTGTCCTTTTTCTGTTGATTCAAGGACATCTACTTGTAAGGCTACAAATGAATAAATACCCTGTCACCCACCTCAAAATTTCACTCACTATGGTGTTGATCTGCTTGTTGCATCATCCTATTTTGTGCCAAGGCCAAATTCTCTCTCAAACTAGCCAAAAACTCTTGTTGATGTTGAATGTGCTCTTCCACATCTCGAACCTTGGTGTGCACCTTTAATGAAGAAGTGATGGAAGGTGGATGGTAACCATATAGTGCTAGAAATGGAGACATTTTAGAAGAGGTATGGAAAGATGTATTATACCACCGTTCTGCAAGTGGTAGCCATTTAACCCAATGTTATTTTTTATCTGATACAAAACAACGGAGATACCCCTCTAAACATTTGTTAACCACTTCAATTTGTCCATCAGATTGGGGGTGGTAAGACGAGCTATGAGCTAGTTGAGTACCCAAACAAGAAAATAATTCAGTCCAAAAATTACTAGTGAAAATAGGATCACGATCACTTACAATTATTTTTGGGGTTCCATGTAATTTGAGAACTGCTTCCATAAAAATAGTTGCTACTATACTTGCTAAAATGGGTGTGAGAGAGCACAAAAATGGGCATATTTTTTAAGCCTATACAAAATGACCAAAATAACATTCTTACCTTCAGAACAAGGCAACCTAGTGATGAAATCCATGGAAACCTCCTCCCACCTTTGACTAGGAATTGCTAATGGTTGTAACAGACCTGGGGTCTTAACTGTTTCACCTTTATTCTGTTGGCATATATAGCATTTTTCCATAAAATTTTATACATCTCCCTTGAGTCCTTCCCAAAATAATTCTTTCTTAATTCTATGATAAATTTTCAAGAACCCTGAGTGTCCCCCAATTGGAGATGCATGCAACTTTGCAAGAATCTTATGCTTAAGCTCTGAATTTTTACACAAGTATAACCTACCCTTATACCATAGGACATTACATTTCCATTCAAATTTGTCAGAGGATAAATTACCTTGTTGGAGATTCTGAATCAGATCCTGTGTATCCTTGTCTTGCTCCCATTCTAACCTAGCTTCATCCATCCAATCTGCTTGCAACATGGACATTGCACAAAGTAATGCTTTTGTGGATGCATCCATTTTGGATAGTGCATCTGCTACTACATTATCTTTACCCTTCTTGTAGATGATTTTAAAATCATAACCCAACATTTTGGTTACCCATTTTTGTTGTTCCTCAGATGATAATCTTTGCTCCAAAAAGTATTTGAGACTATCATGATCTGTTTTCACCTTAAAGTGTCTACCCATTAGATAAGGCCTCCATTGTTTAATTGCATGAAGAATAGCCATCATTTATTTCTCATAGACAGGTTTTTGTATATTCTTACCTTTGAATTGATGAATTTCAAATCCAATGGGTCTTCCTCCTTGCATTAGTATTGCCCCTAATCTAAACCCAGAAGCATCACATTCAACAGTGAATGTCTGTGAGAAGTCTAGAGTAGCCAAAATTAGAGTGGTGCACATAGTTAATTTTAGTTTCTCAAATGCTTTGGTGGCATCACCATTCCAATGGAAAGCATCCTTCTTTAGCAATGCAGTGAGTGGAGCTGCTATGCTGCCATAACCTTTCACAAATCTTCTATAGTAACCTGTTAGTCCAAGGAACCCTTGAAGGTTTTTGAGAGTTTTTGGCATGGGCCATTCCATTATCACTTTGATCTTCTGGGGATCAACTTTGACACCTTCATGGGAAATAATGTGACCGAGGTACTCTACCTCCTATACTCCAAAAGCACATTTAGATGGGTTTGCATAAAGTTGGTGCTTCTCCAAAACTATCAACACCTGTTTCACATGTTGCAGATGTGCTTCCCATGTCTCACTATAAATCAATATGTCATCAAATAAAACTAGCAAAAACATCCTTAAAAAAGGCCTAAAAATAGTGTTCATCAAGCTCTAAAAAGTAGATGGTGCATTTGTAAGACCAAAGGGCATTACCAAAAACTCATAATGGCCCTCATGTGTTCTAAAAGTAGTTTTATGAACATCTTCATCCTTGATTCTAATTTGATGGTACCACGAGCAAAGATCTAATTTTTTGAAATAATTAGCACAATGCAACTCATCAAGTAAATCATCAATTACCGAAATAGGAAACTTATCTTTGATGGTGTATTTTTTGAGTTCCCTATAATTTGGGCACATCCTCCATGTGTCATCCTTCTTCCGCACCATGACCACTGGTGATGAATATGCACTTTGGCTATGCTTGATGATCCCTACCTCCAGCATCTCATGGACCATATTTTCAATTTCACTCTTTTGTGCATATGGATATCTATATGGTCTGATATTTGGTAGTTGACTACCTGAAATTAATTGAATGGCATGATCATGTTCTCTTTTTGGTGGTAGTCCTTTTGGCATGGCCCCAAAATTAGATGAGTGGTCCTCAAGAATTATCTGTAGATGAGGGTGTGTAGATACTTGTGTGGGTTGAACTTCTATGAAGCATAATCATGTAATAATTCCCTCTGCCCCCTTTTTTAGCATCTTGGTCATCTGATGTGAACTAATCAATTGTGGAGATTTTGCATGTAATCCATGTAGTTAAATTTTCTTACCTTCAGAATGAAAGCGCATGAATAGTTCTTGGAAGTTCATCTCAATGGTACCTAAGGTTGTGAGCCATTGGACTCCCAAAACAATGTTTGTGTTACCCATGGGAATAACAAACATAGGAGAGTCGAGATTGTACCCACCCATAGTAAGCTTAACACTATGGCATTTGCCTGAACAATTAATTGTGCCACCATCTGCAATCATGACCTAAAATTTTGGTGTTGGTAGGTGAAACTTTTCAATCAAGTGGCCAACTTATGGTTTATAAAGTTATGTGTGCTCCCTGAATCAATCAACACTGTCACCTTTTGTTTCTTGAGGAAACCCACCACCTTATGAGTTTGTGGAGTGATAATACCTGCAAGTGCATGACAAGAGATTGTAGGTTGGGAATCTTCAGGTACCTCCTTTATGTCTTCCTCATCATCATTAGAGGTATCATCTACTTCTTCATCTTCATTTAGTCCCTCAATGTAGAATAACATCTTCTCAGCACATCTATGTCCTTTACTCCACTTACTATCACAATCGAAACATAATCTTTTTGCACGCTTCTCTTCAATTTGCTGAGGGGTCAATCTAGTAGTTGGAGGAAATGTTGGTGACGATATGCTACGATCTTTGAAGAGAGTGAATGTCTACTTCTTGTTGGCTATGAATTTTTCCTCAGCTCTACGTGCCATGATAATAGAATTAGAAATCTTAAGTGGATTAAACATGCGTACCTCATGTTGAATGTGGTCCTTCAATCCACTCAAAAATAGGTCATTCAAGTTTGCTTCATAAATTGTCTCCACACATAAGGACAAGTTTTGAAAATGATGAATATAATCCTTGATAGAGCTAGTTTGTCACAATTTTTCCAGTTGGCTGAAGTAATTCTCTGTCACACTATTGCCATAGTGTAATTGTAGCTCCTTTGTAAAAATGGACTAGGTGACATTGAGAGTCATCTTTTTCTTTTGAGCACACAACCATCGATACCAAATGAATTGATCAGGTTCAAGATACAAGGATGCCATCTTAACATTTTGTCCACCTAGAATCTGATGTAGGTAAAATAAACTCTCCATTTGGTTTATCCAATTGAGTGGATCTTTTCCATCAAATTTGCACATATCCACCTTTGGTAATAGGTTCCTCTGTGCGCATGGAGTTAGAATTGAAGTAGACTGGTTAGGAGAACCACCCTGGTGGGTTTATGAAATAAAGTTAGCTTGATGATTTGACTGAGTAATGTTCAAAGCCATCATGATATCTCTGAAACTATCTTGTATGGATTGCATATTAGATTGTATGTCTTGCACCTCACTCTGAATGCCTTGCACACTATAGTCAAGCTGGCTCACTTTGTGATGTATGTCAGAAAACCCTAGTACAAAGGGTCTAGTACATCCCCCTTCTAACTCCATCTCATCCTTGTTAGGATTTTTACCTAGTGTTTCAACACCCTTTCCTCGGCCCCGAGTTTGTGGACCTACCATAAAAGGGTTTTACGATGTCGACCCTTATTGGCACTTTTGACCCAAATTTGACCAAGTGATTTTGGAATTATGTCAGCCTCAAATAAAATATACAAAGAACAAAACATATCCAAATTTTTCTAATCTTTCCAAAAATCTAAATAACTCAGAAAAATTCTTTGAATTACGCACTATAGAGCAATTTTATGAAAAACATAAAATAGAGATAACTTTTGTAAACTAGATCCAAATGATCTAAAATTTTAATGGACACTTAATTTGATTATTTCAAACCTCCAGTAAAAATTTTGTAGAGAAATTCGTAACCATTTTTTATATATCACAAAATTTAAAAATTTAGTGTTTCACCCACAAGATTGCCCAAATCACAGTTCTGATACCACTTGTAATGAAATTACTTCAAGAATTAAGTATAATAGTAGAATTATATCCAAATATTACTTAAATATATCAAAATATATGATAATAGATAAGCCACTTCGAGGGGGAAACCTCCACAAGCTTTAATAAGAGCAGAATTCACAATATGATGATAAATGATTACCCACTACCTCCTATATATAGTCTATCTAGGCCATGGTTACTCCATAGGCCAATCTACTAATCAAAATAAAGCATAGATAAATGTAATATAACATCAAATAAGGATAAGTAAGCCACGAGTTGGCTAATACTATCCTCATACATGTGATAGGTTAGGGACGTAACAAAGATCAAAATTATAATCTCTCCCCTAACATCATCTCTCAACTACCTCCCTCCATCCAACCTCAATTTCATCAACAACATTTTGACAAAATACTAGTTACTCTAACCAAAACTAAACATTCCATTCACCATGATTTCTAGACTAATAAAATAGTTGAGACATGTACTATTGACTTACATACAACTGATTATGATGATGGTTATTCTTTAGATGACTTATTTTTAACTGGATTTATTTATGCTAAAAATGTAGAGGTTATAAGATATCATTATTCTTTATTGTAGTCTCATAGTTATTTTTCTATCATTCTTTCTCTTACAGTACCCGATATTAGTTTATTATCTACTATTCACATGTCAGAGATGGATCACACACTATATACACCTCCAGTCACTATTTAACTTCTCAGGGGTATGCTCATGGACCATGCCATGACAAAACCCTATTATTTTACTAGATATCATGATCCTTCCAGTATGCTTCCTCTTTAAATGTTAGCCATTATACTTCAAACCGCTGCATAACTAACCATACATATGGATGAGCCTACTCCATATTCTGCTCCATCTTCTCCCTTCTTTTTTGATGGTCTTATACTATTATGTAAACTTGATCCTCTACTAGCACAATGGGTAGATAATCCCTATTGTGATATTCATAGAGTTACTAGTCATTAGACCAAGGATTATCATCTACATTAACAATAATATCCTTCTTCCTCTACCACTTCAACTAGTAGACCTCCATCATCTACTAATAGATGTATTTGTTGCTTTCATGGTACATGTAATAGTTCCTCTACTCATTGTCAACAACTTAGATAGTGCATTTATACATTGCATCTATTCATATCAAAGCCTAAAAACAAGACTAACCAACCTCCCAAGATACTTCTAGCGTACATCCCTATAATGGGGAAGTATATTGTCTTTGGTATCAATGCACTACCTACCATACTAATAGGTATCAAGTGCTTCAATAATATATCTAAGATTCCCATAGTCTACCTGACAACAATTATTCCTCTCATTACATACACCCATGCATGAAGGTTCCTCCTTATTCATTGACTTCACCTCCATGTAGATCCATAAATACCATTCATATTGAGATACCTATTCCTCACATTGATTATCCCACATAGGAGGTAGTGCATGAGCATCACTCTTTTTCAACCACATATACTATTTTTGAAGAGATGATATGGAAAGAAGTCTTTTCATGAATTTGTACAAATATTGATGAGACTTTGACTAACATTAGTATTAAACTACATAGGGATGTGTTAGATGTTATGGATGACATTTATGGTCAAATCTATTAGTATTTGTGAATACAACATGGTGTTCTATCAAATTATTTATCATTATATTACATGATTTGGATCTAATTTGTGATTTATTTATATATATTATAGTTTTGACTATTTTTCAAACATGATTTCACTTATCTCTTTTGCATGAACCATTATATTATGCTTTGCATGTTTTACATGGCTTCATTCTCTTTAGCTTTCTCTTAGAACTTATTCTTCTTTTTCATGGCTTCAAACTTATGCTTATGGTTTCAATTATTTCACATGGTTTCATTTATCCTCTCTTCGATGATTTTTTGATACTTTCAAAGTCAAATAAAGATAATTATTATTGTGACTTGGTTATAAAACCCACGTTCCCTTAGTATTTTGTCTTCACCATATGTTTAATTATCAAACATGACTACTCATTGTACTACTTATATACACCGATCTATTTGATCTCCTTTTTCTCTTATTTATTTTTGATATCCTAAAATACCTATGGTTGAAACTTGAGATTATATACTGGTTCATAAGTACACCTAAGTTATTTAGTCAGTCATATCTTTGGTTACTCAGTCTCTTATAACCAATTTCTAAAGCTCATTCATGTGTATCACTTTTATCAACTATTCCAAATCCATATGGAGGAGGAATCACAAAGTCCATAACAAATTTAAAGTCCAAATCATTTAAACAAAAGGAAATGATCAAAAGGTAACATAAAATCAAAAAGTCAACATCACACCAAAAGACACGATTCATAACATATCTCCTATTCCTAGTCAAAGTTCAAACTCCACAGTTAGGTTCATGATAGAGCCAAGTTCCATTGGGGTGTGGTAGGCTAGTAGAATGGGATCTGAGAATTAAAATATCTATAGTGCTACTTACTTTCTCAGACAAGTACCCAATCTTCATAGTAGACCAACGACTCTATAAGAGGTCTTGAGGAATGATGAATGTATTGTGGAAAGGTAGGTCCAATTTAATTTCTTTATTTATATAACCTTTGTGAGTTGATTTTGGTATTCCACCTATCTATTTATACAAATTTATACTTATTTATGAGAAAATAACCTCTATATTTTGATAGCCAGTAGCCTCTTAATGCTTTCCTTCTTACTTGGTATGCCTCATGTTCACTAAGGTTTTATTATAAATTCCTATGTCTTGATTTTTACACTCCTTATTTTATTAAAACAATCTCAATATTTCACTTTGATGAATATTGTTTTGCTAACTGATAATATCCCTAGGATTTTTGTTTGTGAGTTGCAATATAAGACCGTGGATAGGACCGGGCATTCCTCACAAAATCTTTCTTTATTTTATATTATTATCATTCACCTCATTGTTTTTATCCTTGTGATTTTAAATATAAGACCTTGGATAGGACTAAACATTACTCACAAATTAGTGCATTACATCCCATTAATCTGTTCTAATATTTGTATTCACCTCTTTGGTGATCCCTTTGTGAGTTGCAGTAGAAGACCTTAAATAGGACCATGCATTCCTCATAAAAGATCTCTATAAGTTTCATACTATGACCAGTCATACTAATATTATATGATTCAAAGTTGAGATAATTTGTTCTACATTATGATTTACATGCCATTTACATACTTCCCATCTTGATTGAGTATGTTTTATGTTTACTTCATAAAAAATTCGCTTTAACTTCTTATTTTCTAATTGCATGTATTTTTACAACCATTTTATTAAATTTCTCATACTTTCCATCTTGATTTAGTATGATTAATTTGATTTATACTTACATTTTTTTTATTTTCATACTTTTCATCTTAATTTGGTATGGTTGATTAAATTTATTATATGTTTCTTTTCATACCATTAGTTTTTACATGTTTTCCACTTTATCACAAACTTTTCGTAATTTCCATCTTGATTTAGTATGACTTATATTTCTTTTAATTTGACACAATTTAATTATACATGGTTATAAACATTTGTACTTTTACTTTACCATTTTGGTTTAATATATCTATTCATATATTCCATCATGATTTAATGTGTATTACATTTTATGATTATTTATATACTTTTCTAAAATTATATGCTTTTCTTTTTAACCATGCACATATGTCACATAATACTAGAAAAGAAAAAATACATCATATATTTCCCATAACATATACACCAAAAGTAAAATCTAGGTGTTAGAAAGGAAATACATTCATACATTCATCAATAACATCAATACAACTCATAGATCAAGAAATGTCCATATTAATATATAACATGAGTCTAATACAACATAATACAAGTATAAATATAATGTATACAGATCTAAGGTTGTGTTCCATCATGTCTATCTGATGGCTAATCTACATCACCCATATATGTCAATGATTGATCTCTCTATATAGTCTTCTATAATAAGGTAGTCTAGGATCTCAGATTATCAACCTGTCTCTGTAAATTAGCCACCTAGGCCTACACATGTCCAAGCTCCATTATAATAGCCATATGGGCAACTCACTCTTTGGATAATACCTTCAAGGATCATGCCTCTCCATCTCAAACTATATAGGGTAGTTGAATATCATCCCCTAGCATCTCTAGACACCTAACTACCTCTCCCACCAATCATAACCAACTAGCATATGTTGGGATAGATGGTACCATAGGGTCCTCTAAATAAATAGTATCAAGATGAGCTAACACCCCATCTAAAATATCTCGATGGGTTCCTTCGACCATGTCACCCCATCTAAATTCATCCTTGAACATATTTACAAAAAAAACTAAATATACATTAGATATCACATGTATATATTTTCAAAACATCTATCCATACCAAGTACATAAATAACTATGTAACTAGTGATCTATACAAAAACTTAAAACTTAAAAATTAAAGCATTACTTACTAACACCGATGTCACCAATCATGGTATCCCCATTATCCCAACCACTAAGCACCTCCACTTTAGGCTACCTATGCACAATAAAAAATCCTAAAGACACCAATCATGCACATCATGGTCCTCTTCTCATCTATCTCTCTATTGACCAACTTTGTTTAGCCTCCACCATGGGATCTCCATGTGCAACAACCATCTCCTATGTCCTCTCCCTCGAAAAGTGCCTCTATTTCTTTGATGCTTATGGTGGTAGTTGTAGTCCTTATTGTGGCTCTGTATGAGCCTCACTTGCATCCTCACCCTCTACATACAACGCTATCACGTCCTTTATCTCTAGCCTAGCTACTTCAAATACTACACTTGACTTGCCCAAGGTCTCACTTGATGAGACCTAATGGCAAGTATCTCTATAGGTAATTCTGCACCCCCTCTACCTCTAAGATATCTAGCATGCTATGCCCCATAATTAGGAATTACTAAGGGTTCCATTAGATGTGGTAACCCATCTATTGAGGTAGATAAGCTAAAAAATGTGGCTTTACCCATAATGTATAATGTCTAGTAATGTGCACACACATCAATCTAGTATCCATAGTATCCCAAGCCAATCAACTAGATACAATATTTATATAGAGATGTCATATAATCTACCCATGAGTAATTATTTGTAAGGATGGGTATGGGTCACTCACCACCTCACCACCCAAGGTATCTTATCATACAAAGCATGGAAAAACCCAACTGGCTGATACATAAGAGACCTATCATATATATAGCTACTAAATAAAATTATAGGGCCCATTGTCTTCTACCCCTAAGTCAATATGCCATACATGTTGTGCATGAGCTGTATCTAAATAATCAAGTTCAAATCATATAAGGTACCCTATTATAATATCAACTAACATAGGGATACCATATACAATGGTACCTTCTCATATAAATTATGACACAACACATGCAATATTATAAATCCTATCACAAACTTCTAAACATTTACAATGGTTGACATATATACATCAAATAATCATACCCATAATCCATTATAAATTCTATCTGAGTTAGTCACTCAATGGGATAGGGATCACCTCTCCTTCTCAACCTCTGATGTATAAAAAATAATATAAGTCTAAATAATAGGAATTCTAAGCAAATCATAGACATCCTCCAATGTGATGCCCACCTCTATAATATCCCCATACAACTCCCATAAAAAAGTGTTGGCCAGTTGCTCTCATGCTCCTAAGAACATGACAACTAGATCAACACTGATAGGGATCCTCCACATCTCCATGATACCTCCAAATCCTATGGAGGCTAGTTGCGTTTGATCATCATCTATTAGTTTGTCTAATAATCTAGTAACTAAGATGTATCTACCAGTACCAAAATCTCTACCATATCTATAAAATATCAAACACCATATAATTTAATAGATATTGATATGAAAAATGATAAATATAGATTCTTAAAATTATTACATTACTAGAAATTTAACTACTTCAGCAACTTACTCTTACTATTTTATATTTTCCACCATTTTTGTACACAATCAACCCTTTTATATTAAATCATCCATGTCACCCTCTTTACCAATTATGTCAGCTATTTGTTATGCAATTGGCCCATTTATATAAGCACAAATGACCCTTTTATACTAAATTTACTTTTCCCCATCTCTACCTACTAGATTGACGTTATAATTATAGAGTCAACCCAATTTAACAAACTATCCCAACTCCCTACTACATACTTAATCGACCAACATGCACTAAGTCAACCTCATCCACTTTCTAAATTGAGTCGGCCCTTTTCTATGTAATTGACCACTCCTAGAAATACTAAGTTGGCCTTATGCTACATAATTGACCACTTTATTTACTTTGACTCTTTCAAACTGAGTTGGCTGGGTTGATTTTGTTCAAAATTGGTGATGAATTTTCAATTATTTATCATAAATAACTTAGGCATTTATTAGTTTGACCCTTTCCTACCCATTATCCCACTTTGTTTCTAGTTTACCTAACAATTTCATAGGATAATTCTCACTACCTATAATTTTTTTAATATCTATTTTTATGTACCTAGCTTATTTTCAATAAAAAAATAACAATTTTTTTTGAAATTAATGCATTACTTAAGCTGCACTAGTTGCTACTATCAGGTGTCCTCCACATCGCATCTATCATGTCCTCACCATGGTTGCTTTCTGTGCTAGACTAGGTCACTTAGAGCTCTATTTTCTCACAATAATAAAATTAAAATAAATTATTTTTAACCCTACTTATATTTACAATTTAGATTTTTGATCATAACTTTGTTTCTACTAGCTCTTTTTATAAACCAAAAGATGTTCTGGAATCCTAATATCATAGATAAGTTTTCTACATATTACATGTATATTTTTAAATTTTTTGCATTTTCACTTATTTTATAGGTTCGCCTAATGTTCACTACATTGGACACCTTTGAATTTATCTCACTTCATTTCAACTCTACAAAATTAAGATAAGTAAAGGTATGTATTTTTTAATTCTATCCTTTCATTTATCTTACTCGCTTCTTACTGTAAATTATTTAGCTCAGCATTGCATGTTTTTGTATTCTTTTCTTGAAGTACCATCTCATGTTGCAACTACATAACATATGATGATATTTGAGTGGAGCATATGTATATACATAATATTTTTAAACTTTATTAATTACTAATTCTTTCTCTCTTACAAGAACCTATCGAATCTGAATCTCTCTGATTGCATGCCTTAAATGGTACACCAAGAAAGGGGTGGGCAAACCATTAGTGATTTTCAAGATTTGTATTACCTATACCACTAATCAAAACCAACACAAGTCCCTCCTATATATTTACATACACTTTGACACCTTCCTTACATGCTCCTCCAATTGATTCACCACCTCAAATATCCCCTACCTAAGCTGAACTTATTTTTACTAGCCTCTGAACATAGTCAAATGGGTCAACCCTATTCTAGGAATTGAGAATGTTATGGGACTAAGTCAACCTAACTGACTTAGTCTAGGACCTAACTGATCTATTTATTAACTAATTAGGTTGACTGGGTCAATTGTGTTGGCTAAAATTATGGAAAGGTTTAGGGTTAGATACGATTATATAAACACATCCTTTACCCTATTTTCAATAGAGACAATAATTCATTTACACTTATGTATCTATTTATATACCATTATACTTGAAGAGTCATTGCTTAGGGTTTCATAATTCATTTGGAGAAGAATCTTGTTTTCAAGGAAAAGTCTTTTGGATTTATAAAAGAAGTCTTGTATCCTAGAGCTGACCTATCTTTGTTATCCTTATGAACTATAACCTCTTGAAAAACACCATTGGCCAAGGGAGAGATTGAGACTCGATGGGTCCATCTTCAAACTAAGTATTACTAACTCTTACTCTTTTTTTAGTAGATATATTTTCAGGTCTAATAGCTTAGGAATGTATTTATCTCTTCATGTTTAGTATTATCTCTACATTGACTTGAGTAGAGTTATTCTTTACATTTTTATTGTTTATGTTTATTATCCCTGATTTTTACCACAAGATTTGGTGATCATTAGATTATATTTAATTTACTTTGTTATAAACCATATGACCTATCTAGGGTTATTGTGTGGTATTACTCGACTAGAGACTTTTGAACCCTTTCTAGTGATATGGTATGGTAAGAGAACCCTTAGTTAAGTCTAGTGGATCCATATTGGTCATGACCTTGATTGTCTAAATACACCAATAAGTAGAAGTGTTAATTTGATTTATCTTATCTAATTTAGTATTGATTTATAGATCAACTTCACTTTCCCTTTATATAGTTTTGACACTGCCAAATAATAATGTTATCAAAAATTAGCTTTTGGAAAACCATCTCAATTGGCTCTCCAAGATTAAAAAAAATATGTTATGGTAATGACCTCCTCTAAGAATGGGTGTTTGAAAATCAAAATGTTGAGTAGGTGGATTTAATTGAAAAAAGTGGTTGCACCATTTGTATATGCCGAGATTTAGTTACCCCAGCTCCTACAACATTTCTATTCTTGTTGAATGGTTTAGGCTTCTTTGATGTACTTACTTATACTTATGCAAGAGTTTATGTCTAAGTATTTTTATTACTTTTGTTATGATAATAAATCTTGATTATCCCTTTGTTGATGAGGGCTTGATCAATATATATTCCCTTGGAAATAACTTCTTCAAACATATTGATGCAAATAAGCTTGAGATTATGAACTACATCAAACTACAAATTGATAGTGAATATTGTGGCTAATTATTTATCAGAGAGATTATGTGGGATTAGTATAGATAATGAGTACCACCATTGAAAATAAGTAATAAATATTTTTCCTCCTTGTTGTTTAGTCTGACATAGATCAACCATAGTCAATTTGTGTTCCACATTAAAAGAGAAGTGTTACATGAATCTCTCTGACAAGTCATCAAAATTATCAATGAAATTATGAGGTAGATAAAGAAACCATTATAAGGTGTGCCCAACTAAACTATGAGGAAATAAATGAAGTAGGTAGATACTATTATACATGAATTATTGACAGGTGATAAATAACTCTTTTAGATATTCCTTAGGATCACCTTTCTTTTTGTATTTTTTAAATTTGGAATCTCAAAATGATGTAGAAAAGGTATCTAAAGATAAATCATATCAAAGGGATAAGAACATAAATTTATTATTCTAATTTCTTATATGAATGGATGAAAGTGCATCTTTAATCTCCTGTAAATATTGAAAAATGGGACCCTAGTGAGAGGAAGTGGATACATTTTTTTGGGTATTCAAAGGTACACTACTTTGACCTGGATAAAGAGGTGGTATAGAATACTAATGAATCTATATGTGATTAGTTGTACCAGGAATATTTAGTCTTTGGTTAGAGTTATATTATTGATGGGGGATTTTTTATTGGTAAGACACTTATTATTGAGTGTAACATGGATTTGGAGGGAACTAAGACATACATGGAGGAATCTTTTATTAGGTATTAAACAAAACTTATTGCGATTGAAGAGGAATCTACTATTGATTATTAGGAATCTGTCGCATAGGGGGAACATATTTTTGGTTAAGTGGAACCTATTATTAGCTTGAATAGGCCCTTTGTTGAAAAAATTCTATAAATGGTTGAATAATAGAAACACACTATTGGTTAAAAAACATTAGTTGTAGATTAATCAAGACTTTTTATGATGAAATGTTGGTCATCACTTATTGAGGTAGGGGATTATTTTCCACTTGTTGAATTGGAGGAATGTTTCCCCCTATGGAGGTAGGGTACTAATTTCCACCTATCAAGATGGGGTACTAGTTGTTACCTATTGATGTGGGGTAGTTGTAACATGTTATTGTGGTTTAGATGTGTTTTCAACTTGTTGTAAGGTACTTAGAATTTCTAAAGGAAGAAGTCTTGGAGAAGACAAAATAATATTCTACTATGTTTTGGGTGGTACCTGATATAGGTTAAAATATTATATTTGAGATCTATCCACTGTATATTGGGTAGAATCTATAAGTAGATCCAAATCAGGATTAGTCACTAGATTGGTTTAAACTATGGTTGTGCTAAACATATATATATATATATATATATATATATATATATATATATATATATATATATAACTAATGTCTTTGTAGAAAATAGATCGAGATTATACATTGGATAAGTTAACAAATCCACTGACTATATAGTTAAAGGATTTAAATTTATCGATGATAGATTTTAAATATTAAATATAGTAAGGGAGATAGTGATATTAGCCAAAACCTATTTAGCTTGTTAGATTTGAGAGGTAAGAAGTTAAATTTGAGAATACTAATCAATGATTGACCCTTCCCATTGTTTGACATGACAAGAGCTTGATTATAAGCTGATATAAAATTTTTGTTCTTTGTCAAAATTAGTTTGGTTGTCTATTAAGGTGAGAGGTGTTTCTTTGGGTGTTCTAACCAAATAACACAAATACTCTATGAGAAATTATGGGGGAAAATTTTCCCCTATTTCTAAAAACCTAACAAGATATTCATCCTTGTTGTCAAAGAGTTGTCGTGAAAACTGATCATGTCCATATTCAACACTAACTGGTATATTTACAAGGTGTGTTAACGAAATATAGATACAAATTAAGCTAATATATCAACTAACAAACTTTAATCTAATCTAAACTAATTCAACCTAGGATAGATCTACAAATGAAAAAAATAATAACACAAACTTATACCTTAGTACCGTGAGCTTCCTCCATTTTAATTTGAATTTGATTTTCTATTTAAATTATGGTTGCTCACTCTTGTCTAATGTAAAGGAAAATGGATAATGTATTGGTATGTGACTACTCTTCGGATGGATTTGATTTGCTAGGGATTCACTTATGAACTTGATAACACTTTTTAAGTACAAGTTCATATGGATGAAGGTTATGGCTTACATGTCTATTTATAGAATTTTAGGAGATCTATGGGATGATGGAGGATTATTTGAATATCTAAATTATCAAAATAATTGATGGTGGATAATCAGTCCTCATCTATGAGGATGATGACCAATTCCACAAGTTGAGAGAAAAAGGTAGTTGGTTGAGTGAAACATGAAAAAATGGTTAAATTGATTAAAAAGTCAAGTGGTGACTCATAAGGTGGTTAAGTAAGTCAAAGGATTAGTTAGATGAGTTAACATGTGAGGGAGATAAAGGTGGAGGATGTTTGAGTGAAATGAAAAATATGGATTTATTAAATAAATTTAGATAAAAGATGTGCATAATTGATTAATTTTGAATTCTTTAATTATTTAAATTTAGAAGGAAATGGTGTTAATTCAAATTTAAATTTAGGAATAATAATTAGAGCGTTAAGGTGTATTTCAACACTAAATTAAATTTAAGTATCTACATTTGCCCCTCTTTGAAATGGTGTTACAAAACAATATCATTTTGAAGAATAGTATAAGGAGTAGAGAATTAATGATTAAGAAGAAAAATTTGCCCCATATGAATGAAAATGAATGTGATGATTCCCCCTTGAGTGTTCATGTGAGAAAGTGGATAAACACTCAAAATAAGAAAGGGAAAATGATGAAGTGGTTAGAAGTGTAGGCTATAAATATATTGAAGTACTAAAAATCGGTACTAGACATGCTTGATTAAAAAATTTGTATATGATTTGCCCCTAGAGAATAATTTCCAAAGAAAAGATTGGAAAAAGAATAGTTCTCATTTGAGGACTACACGCTTGGATAATACTCAGATGCAGGGGTGTCATGAGTGGATGTGTGAATGATATATCCCAACAATGGTAAGCTAAATGTTAGAAATGAAAAATACATATTTTTCAAGTTCAGATAAATATTTACAAAAGTGATAACTACAAGTAGTCGATAAAGATTTATAACATCTTGATTGATTTAGGCTTGAAATTTGGAGAAAAATTGGTTGTAACTTTGAAAATGAGAGGTGTGGAGGTAAACATAATTGAATGGGAGGGGGTAAACTATAAATAGAGGGAGGATGAATTGGAAATTTATTTGTGCCAATTAAATTTTATAGTGATTTGCTAAGAGATTGTGATTGAGTGATTTTGCTTTGGGTTAGTGGAGAATTATGGACTGTATCCCTATTTAGTTGTATCGTAATGAGTGTATGAGGAGACATTAGAGATTGGAAAGGAGAATGCCTCCTATGAGTACAATTTAAGATTTTTGTTTTTCAATTTCTAGTCCTTTATTATAATTTAAAATTGAGGTCAATGATTACTCAAATTCCCCAATTATGATTTCAGTCCTTTATTATAATTTAAAATTGAGGTCAATGATTACTCAAATTCCCCAATTATGATTTCAGTAAATTGCAAGTTGCAAAACCATAACAAATAAATGTAAAATTATTGATTTGGGTAGCAAAATTACAAGATAAGGTGGAAAAATTGATAGGGAAGAAATAGGGTATTGGATTTGTGAATTCATAATACATAGTAGTGAAATCATCAAAATGAGATGCATAATCATTAAATAGAGATGTGAAATTGCATGAGAGGAAATTAGTTTGAGAATTTATGAAATTAAAGATATTAGTAGCGAATTCATCTATTTAGATAGTGAAATTATTGATTTGGATAGAGAAATTATCTAAAATATGAAATTAGGGCTTCTAATTATGAAATATTTGAGTCAAGCTAAAAATTAAAGGAAGGGGTAGCAAAATCATCAAAAAGAGTAGCAAAATCACTAGGGTAGAGAATGAGTCTATTTAACTAATAAATAGACATGAATTTTGAATATATAAGTAAATAAAAATGAAATTAATGAATGTTGTGATGATGATTTAGATAAATTTAACTGATTTGGAGGAATAAAAAATGTGCTAATATGCATGTTTTTTTTAAATTTATAGGAGGTATTACCAATGTTAGCGATATGAGAGTAAAGGGAAAGAGAGTTACCATAATTTGTGAGTTTCATCGAGTATGAGTTATTGATGCTAGAGGTGATGAGATTATCTTACAATACTTATATACTAGAGATCTAAACTGATATGGAACTGTTCACTATATTGGTGGAGAGATGGCATTGTGAGATGAGCACATTTCACCTAATGATATGTGAGATGACTATGACATTAGAGGATGTATGATAGATATTCAAGATATTGATAGGGAGGACACATTTATACTAGGGACATGGACCACAAGTGACTACACTCTATAGGATATTTGGTTAGAGAATATTTTGGTTGTGAGAGGTGGCATGGATATAGATATATGTATGGCCTTAGGGATTAATTCATTTATTATTATGCTCATAGATGTTGTTAGTGGAATCATGCTACTTGACAAGAGTGGTAGATTAAATTCATCTTCCAAGTTTTCTTGATTTGATGTTGATGTTGAATTGATTTGGTGATGTGATTATTGTTTCCCAAAATATAAAAAATTATCTAATTGAATGAGGAATCCCTTCTTATGATCCCCTACCATAATTTGGTCTCATGTACTGAAGAATTTTGAAATTACCTCATCATTTTGAAAATGATCAAGAAAAGGTGTTAAATATGGGTCCCATTTGATTAAGGACGGATATATGAGGTTGAGTGTCAAAAAAATATTTTCATGGAAAATATTAGTGAGGGAAAGGTCTTTAAAACAACTAAGAATATAATCTATTTCATTGTCTAAATAATCTACCTCTAACTCACTAGAAGAGTCACTTTGGAAAAGTGTGTATCTATATTGAGTAGATTAAATCCTGTGCCATGAGTGGCTTCATTATCTTTTAACGTGATTGGTTCAATTAAACCTTGTTCATGAATACCAAGGCCCTTATCTTCATAATTACTTATTTTGTACCTAATGGATTTTACAATAGGGTATTTATTATTAGTGAAGCAGGTAACTAGTTCATTGGAGTAAAGCCATGAAGGATTTGAATCTTTGATATGTTATTTAGAAAGAAGTCTACCTTCTACAAATTTTGTTTTGTCAAAATTTCTAATGACTTGAGTATCTCTTTGATAGTGAAGCCTACTATAATTATGTGGGGTCATATGGATTATGATTGTATAATTAAAATCTTGTATTATGCATTCATTCATGCCTTTATCAATGATTTTGAAATGGGATGAAGTTAATTTGGAAGTGGATGGTTGATTGGAGGCTTAACTGGTGGATGATGTTTCTGTGTAAGTGGAAGTAGTTGGTGTGTTTATCCAACCACCAAGGGGAGATGTTTAAAGTAACATATCAGGATGGTCATAGTTTTTAAGCATATGTGATTCCTCAATGTGAGTGAAGTTATCATTAGTAATTGTGAGAAAAATGGAATTTTGATATCGACCTTCCAATATCTTACAATGTTGGAAGGGTTGAGGATCACCTTGAATGGTTACTTCCATGCCATCATGGGAGAATTTCAAACTTTGGTGCAAAATGGATGGTATGACATTCATTGAATGTATCCTTGGATGTCCAAGAAAAAGGTTATAGGGTAATAAAGATCAAGCACATTGACTAGTATTTATTTTATAGCATACCCCACCACCAAAGGAAGATAAATGGTACCCATAAATTTCTTCTCATTGTTATCATATGCCTTTATGGTGATGATGTTGGTTTATAATTCCATCATTGAATATCCTAAGTGCTTAACTAACCTTAATATACATAAATTTAATGCTTAGCCATTGTCTAGAAACACCCTCTTTACATTGTGTCTAGAGATAATAACCTTTATTTACAATAGAGATCATGAATAATTCCCAAAGGGAAGACATCATAATGGTCAAATGTAACATGATTGTTAGTAGACAAATTGACAACTAATGCTTGAAATATTAAGGGGCTGATTTCTTGTAGGAAACTAGAATCTTGAAGGGATTTGTACAAAATGTATTTATATATAGGTGAAGTCTTGAGAAGTTATAATATGGAAATGTTGGTGATGTCTTCTCAAGATGATTAATAATGTTTTACTTTCATTCAACATTAGATGATGACACATTAGGAATGGTAAGTTTTGCATGCCTTGTGGTAATGGCACAATCTTGGGGTTGTAAAGTAATGATAACAACTTAATAATGCACATAATCTAAACAATTGGCTATGGAATCAAAATTATGATTGGCTTGGTTTACATTACTTGCTTAGGGCACTTATTTATTTTATTTACCATTTCCTTGATCATGTCCAGGGAATGGATATTTATATATCCCCAATTTTTGGTTGTTAGATGAGGTAGATGGTTAGTTTTTAATGGATATGTCCCCTCAAATGATGACGTTTTGGACATAGTTTCTAAGGCACATACACCTATTGATAGAATATCCCTTTATCCCATGGTATTCTTAGTATTCATCTTCTTTTTACCAATCAAGTTTAAGAATGTTTTATTCAAAAGGTTTGGTGTTTGGACAAATTATCATGTTAACTTGGGTCAATTTTCAAAAATGGATTCTTAAGTGTCACTTAATTGGGTAAACTTACGTTTTTGATTTTCTTGTTGTGTTTGACCACTAAAAATGGTAATGTTGTTAATAGGTTGCATGTGAAATTAGTTGTTTGTGGGTTGTGTGTACAATTGTTATTGTTTAGGTTAGTTTTATATTTGTTTAACATCGATCACACCATCACCAAAAATGTTATTGTTATTAAAAAATAACTTTGGGTTTTTAGATTATTTTAAATAATTGTTCTCATGTTTGAATATCTTAATGACCCCTTTATTGATTAAAGTTATTTCAATTTGAACCCCTTTTTCAAAAATTTCATCAAAGGAACTTGCGCAAAGGAGTTGAAAATGATGTCCCAAATGTGAGTTAAGATTGATCATAAGTATAAAAAGAAGTTTGGATTTGTTAAAGGACCATGAAAAATGGCTTTGCAATGCTTGCCATATTTGTAAGAAAGATGATTTTTTTTGCCATTGTATTGTTTAGTGTTGTGAAGGTCTATTATGGTCAAGTATTTTTTGATATTGTATGCAAAGTGATGAACAAATTTCTTAAAAAGGTCCTCAAAAGTAAAGATAAATACTTTAGGAAGACGTGAAAACCATTCAAGGTCTTGAACCTTGAGACTTTGTAGAAATAATCATAACATGTACTCATTGATATAAGAAACATACACACATGCATGATATAAGTCTTTAAGGTGTTCCTTAAAATCTCCCTTACCCTTTCATTTGTCAAATTTGAGAAGTTCAAAGTGATTAAGAAATGGTGTTGTCATTGTACTTAAATCATAAGGGTAAACAAGTTTTTTCAAATTTATATTGATTTTACCATGAAAAAGTGCCACTTTGCAAATCTTAAACTCTATCTTTCATGTTTTGAAATTATTTACTAAACTATGGGGATAGTTGGTTCATTTGGTTTGAAGAGGTAAACAAGTTGGAGGCTTGGTCTATAAATGGGTTTGGGTTTGTGAAAATTGGTTAAGGGGTGTGTTGTTAATGTTTTGGTTAGGTGGTGGGTTGAAAAAGTTAGCATGCTATTGATGTGCAAAGTTGTTTAGATTGGTTGGGTTAATTTTCATGTTAAATGTTGGGTTTGGGTTTGTGTTCATTGGATTAGGATTGTTAGTGTAGTTAAATTTGGATTGGATTGATTTGGGTTGGTGTTAAATTTAGGATTGGTGTTAAATTTTATTAGATTTTGGTTAAGGTTTGTTAGGTTTGGGTTAAGGTTAAGATTTGATTAGTTAAATAAATTAGGGTTGGTTGAAGTATGTGGATTTGGGTTAGATTGATGTAAGTTATGGTTTGATAATAGATATAAACCAATCATTATATTAAATTGGGTGTTAGTGTTAAATTATTGGTTGGGGTTTGGATTGGTTTTGAATGAATTGGTGTTGGGTGGTGTTTGATTTGAATTAGATGGAATGAAACCTACACAGGAATTAGAAAACTAGTTTTAGAAACTCCTTAAACTATTATTTGGATTTGGATTGGTGGGTACACTTGAAGGAATACCCAAATTTGGATTTGATATGGATTGATTGATTGGTGATATAGAATGGATATTAATGCTTATATTATGATTTATATTGATGATGTTATTGATTGGTGAGCCATAGAGACTTGGATTTGGATTAATTGTTGATCTTGAATGACTATTCGATGTCAGATTGGATTGATTATAGATGGGTAAATTTGAATGCATATTCATGTTAGGATTAAAAATATTTGTGATGGGTAAACTTGAATGCATATTTAAGTTAAGATTAAAAGGATTTGTGAGGGGTGAAATTGAATGGACATTCAAGTTTAGATTAAAAGGATTTGTGATGGGTGAACTTGAATGCACATTCAAGTTTAGATAGAATGGATTAACATTGGACAAACTTGAATTAAAATTCAAGTTTAGATTAGATGGATGGATGAATGAGGGTGAATTGGTATTCAAACTCAAACTAGGATTAACCAAAATATTGTTTGGTGGATGGGATTGAGGTTTTTTAATATCTTGGCTAATGTGTTGAACATGGGTTTCCATATAAAACCTATGACTCACTTGAGAGGATTCTTCATGAAGGACATAATTTTCCTTGGCTTTAGAGACTTGAGGATTAATATTAGAGGAACCTACAAGGGAATTACCACCCTCTAAATAAATTTTTGAAATAGACAATTCATGAATAGGGGATAAATATTCTTTCTTTGTAATCAAATATTAAAAGTTTTGAACATTGAAGTCTGGTGGAAATTTAGGTCATAAACTCAAAGTTTGGAGAAAAAAATCAGATTTGTTGGCTATAATGTATTGGATAACTGAAGTAGGGGTAAAATATATTGGTATTTGGGGATACCATCATATTGGTATTATTCCTCTACTTATTCCTCATGATCATTGATTTCATGTATTTATACATGATGAGTTTGATGGTCTTGACTACCAAATTGGAAAATATAGTTGCCAAAAGGCTCTTCTCTTACTGTAGGATTTTTGAGCATAGACATGTGCCTTGTTATGGGTAATGTTTCTATGGGAAACTTGACATGAGACAAATTTGACACTAAAATACTAAAGGACCAAAGTGACCAAAAACTTGATTAAGGACTAATACTTTTGAGTTTTGTTTTGAAAAGTTTTGTTTTAAATATTTATGGGTAATAGACTCAAAAAGTATTGTTATTTACACTCAAGGATTTTTAGCATGTGGTACAGCATAAGGACACAAATAAATAAAATTTATGATAAACACTCATGTAATCACAAAAAGGTGAAAGTCTAGGCTTTAGGTATTGAACAACATTTGGGCCTTTCATTGTCACTTATCCATACTCTTAGTTGTGGCCTAATATTTTAAGGCACTAACTATGGAGGATCTTACCATTCCCATGACCCACTAAGTCCAGTTTCAAGGGTGTGTAGAAGGTAACTTATTGGCACTAACAAATAATTGATGCATCAAAGTTAACCAAAAAAAACTTTATTTAGAATTAAAGTTTTTACATGTTCATCTAGGGTAGTCCTTGATATACCTTTTAGTATAATGAGGCTTAATTCTATAAAAGACGTTGATTAAGCATATGAAAAATATTGGATTTAGTTATAATGTTACAAAATAATGGATATGCATTTTGGAAAATTATCCAACTCCTCATATTTTGGTTCTAAATTTGATTGATCTCATTCAAGTGCTATGCTTTGTCTTGAAGCTTCAATGTCCAAGTTAGTCTTTCTCTTGATCAATAAGCTTAATAGCCTCCATTTTTGTGTTCTTATTTGTAAGCACCATAAAGACATATAAAATTATGTTCTCATTATTAAATCATTATATAACTCCATTAAATCCATCCCATTCAATATTCCTTTTTAGTTTTAACTTTCCTTCCTCACTAGTCTCACTAAATAACCTTCTCTAGCTAAACACACTAAAAATTGAATTAGGTATCTCTAAGATAATATTTTGTCATGAATATTTTATATTGATATTAAAACATTTATATAATTATTATTTAACCTATCAACCACTTTATAACACCCTCTTACATATCTCAACCTCTTAGTGACCTTACATGGCTTGTAGCCTTTTTTTTTTTTACAATTTTGCATTGCATAGATTGGAATGATTTGGTTTTGAGAAAATAAACATATATTAAGACACAATTTATCTTAAATATACTCTCCACAAATTTTAATGATCTAATTCACTCACCTTGACCACTTTCTTAACCTTTCCTCTTCTCAATTATCCCTTCTAGGCCTAATTATGCCTAATTACAACACAGTCATTTCTATCTGTACAGAATGAGGTCATACAACTATAAAACTAAAAAATATTATTTTAAATGATAAATTTACTCAAAACTAACAAATTTATTTTATTTTTACTGGTGGAAATGTGAGTTATTCAACTTTTTATGTTTGAACCCTGAACTAGGGTTTTTAAGGCTCTATGTAGGCTCGAGAAGGGGCAAATTACCATAAATTTAATTTGAAAAAGTTTTAAATCCTATTGAGTCCTTATTAAGGTATATAAATTAAATAAATTATTCAATGGATAGTATCCTTTGAACAATCCATTTATATTGTTTTAACATTCCAAACATAGAACTCTATATGTTTTAGGTGACTGTGTAAAGATACTATCAACTTGTTTACCTTTAAAATATACTCCAAACTCCATCTGGATTATTATTAAGGTTTTTATACCTTTATTAATTATACAAATTTTTTAACCTAACATATATACTATATACACAATATTTTCAAAATTTTATCAAATACTGACACTTTACATCTTGCAGGAACCCGTCGAGACTCAATCTCTCTGAGTGCACACCCTAAGGGGTGCACCAGGAAAGGGGTAGGAAGACCTTTGGTGTTTTGAAGGAATATTTTAACTTATTTTCAAATTATTATCAATATAAATAGATATTAAAACTATTCCCTAAGCTATTACTCCTCCCTTGCACACTCCTCCAATCTTTTTTCCTCTTTCCATCCCTCTTTTCCTCACCTCAATCCCCTTTTTCTAGTTGACTATATTAGGTCGACTGGGTCAACCCTAATAGTTTTTAGCCTTTGATTAATATACATGGTTGACTAGGTTGATCCTATACTATTTATGGATATTTTTCACTTGGAGTTTTGTTATCCTTTCAACTGACCTAGCTCAGGACCTAGTGATTTATCTCTTGAAAACATATAGGGCCAACTGGGTCGAGCTCATATAAATGACATATTCAAAAGGATTTAGGGTGAGATCCAACTATAAATATAATATAATTTCATAATTATTTCATATATGAAATCATGAGTTATTATTTTCTCACAATTCTTTACAATTTGCTCTTTCACCATTCTACTTTAGGAGTCTTAGCTTAGGGTTTCTACTTGGAGAAACTAGTTTTGTGGATAAGTCTTGGATGCTTTGGCCTTTATTAGTTATCCTTGAAAACCAAAATAACCTCTTGTGAATCCATTTTGGTTAAGGAAGAGATTGAGTCTCGATGAGTTCACACTCAGGTAAGTATATTCTAACTTTGTTCTCCTCTTTTTTAGTAGATAGAAGTAGCATAAGTATTGGAGCAAATAATATTACTCTTCGTATTCCATGTATTAGGGTTTTACATATACTTAGCTTAATTGAGATTCTCTTATACATGTTTTTATTACTTTACTAACCCCTCATATTTTCCCATAAGCTTTGGTGTGTACTAGATTAGATTTACTTTTTTGTTTATTAGAATAGAGTGAATATCAAACTTATGACTCTTTTAGGGTTTGTTGCATGATTGTGTTAGACTTTAGGATTTGGAACTCTTCTTAACATGGTGTATTATGATAAGTTATCCCCTAATAGGGTCTAGTGTATCCCCATATTGGTCATGTTCACACTTAAAAAATGTATTCCCAATTGAAAGTGTACGTATGCTCTATCTTCTCTGAGTCAGGGTTGATTTATAGACATGATGAATTTATGATTTCATACATTCTGGTAAACCCAATGTGAACTAACCCTTGTAGGATTTATTTGTTCTTTCATTATTTCATCATTATTTTTATCATATATTTTCCATACTTTTATTACATTTTAAATTACTTTTCAAATTATTTGAAAGAATTATCTTGTTTTAATTCATAATCTATTATAGGCTTTCTAATTTTCCTTGTCTACTCTATTGGGTTGACCCAGTCAACCCTATACATTTTTCTATCCTCTATTCACTATATTGGATCGACCCAATTGACCATGTGATATTTTTAAACTCTATTCACTCTTTTTCCAACCTTTGTTTATTGTACTAGATCGACCCAATCGACCCTGTATTGTTTACAAACCCTATTTTTGTGCTAAATTGACCTAGTTGACTATGTACCTTTTTCTACTTTCTCTATTTGCCGATCTAGTTCTCTATTTATCTTTCTTATAATTTTATTCATTTATCTCAAACATCATGTACCCTATCAAAATATTTTTAGACAACTTGAATCCAATTAGATACTATATGGGGTTCTCTTTCCTTCTTATCTTTTCTTATCTTTTCTTCCTCTTTTCAGCTTGTGGATCATCTTGCAATGCCTATCCACACATTTATCTAGTCTTTGGGACATCTTAGGATGCCCACCCACATGCCATTTTAGACTTTGGGTCATCTTGTGATGCCCATGCAAGATGCCCATCCCTAAATCCACTTATCCTTTTGGGCATATTGCAATGCTCACTCTTATTTTCCATTACATGCTATAAAACTAATTCAACTTCAAGAAACCTTATGAGACACAAGCTTGTATCTTACATGCTCATCCTTGGTCTAGACGTTAGTGTAGGATCCTTTCCTTCTTTCATGATTTCTATCTAAATATATCTAACACTTTTTGTAGATTATTTATACGGGTCTCTCCCTTTACAACAAGTTCCTTCCTTTCACAAACCTTTAATCCTCACTTTTGGTCTTTTGGTTTCTTGATGTACCATAGTCTTCTTTATTTTCTTACATTTTATTTTTTTGACACCCCTTGGGTTTCTATTTTGTGAGTTGTTTCTTAATACCACAGATATGACCCAATATTCCTCACAAAACTACCATATTTTTACTTACCTCACTTTATCTTTCACTTGCTTGTTGGCACCCTCATGGATTTATCTTTTATGAAGTTGTACTATAAGACCGTGGATAGGACCTGACCCTCCTTATAAAATTACCATCTTTTAATATTTTCAATTCTTGTTCTTAGATTTAGCTTTGCTTCTTTTGATAGATGAATTTGTGCAAATAATCTATGTTACATGTTTTCCTCCATTTTCCTTATTATTATGATAAGGAATCACACTTTACTATCATTGTATCCCTTTTTTCTCCTTATCACATTTTTTGTGGTTTAAAGTAATTTAAATTGTTCTATGTTTCACTCTTGATTTCCTTTTTCTTTCACTCCACATTAGATAAAACAAGGTCAAAGTAAAGATAACACTTTTATTTCACCTAGATTTATGAGACTCTTAGACCCTATGTTCTTTAAAGTTTATGTCTCTTAGAAACCAAGTCTCAAGTATCCAAATGAAAGTCATATTTAGAACCCATGTTTAGTTTTCCAAATTCATATGGAGGAGGAATAGAAAAAGCCATCAAGAAATTTAAAATCCAAATTATTTGAAACAAAAGGCAATGATATCTAAAAAGACAACATACAAATCTCAAAAGTCAAAATCATACCAAAAGACATGATTATAAGCACATCTGCTATCTCTAATCAAAGATAAAACTCCATAGTTGACCTCACATACAGTTGAGGTCCATTAGGGTATGATTGACCAATATATTATAATATGAAAATTCAAAAAACTTTATGCTGCTACCTACTTTCTCATGCAAATACCCAATCTTCACAGTAGACCAATGGCTCTATAAGGGGTCCTGAGGAATGAGGAACACATTGTGGGAATGTAGGTCCATTTTAATTTTCATGCATGTAGCCTTTATGGGATGATCTATATACTTCATTTATTGACCTAAGAATTTTGTGGCTAAGATAAGTTCTTAAGATTCCTTAAGGTCGAAATTCCTTTTGTTTTGACAAACCTAATTTAAGTGTCTTGACTTTGATAAAGAGTTCCTCTACCTTGGTTTTTCCTTCCTTCTCCCTTCCACCCATTTCATTACCCCCATTGATAGACAAATTGTGATTCCAAATATGTTTTCCCTTCTTTAATTTCTTCTTCTTCATGTCTTAAGAACATGCTAGAACTACTTTGTTTTAGTTTTATCTATCCTTAAAGTGAAACATCATGTTTGAGAAACTATGGGATTATTCTTTCTTTACACCATAAATTTACATTTATAGACTTGTTTTACTTTACTTTTAACATTTTTTTACTATATTGCTATTATAGGCACCTGAGTTTGTACCCTTTTTCTATTACTGAGTGAGGTTGGCTTGTTACTTCTCACTCATCAATGTTGTTTCCCCTTTTTATGCTTCTTTTTTCCATTGTTGAGTGAGATAAGGATTGTTAGTGATCACTTATCAATGTTTTTTACCATTTTTTAAATTCTTTTACCATTGATGTTTGATTACCATCCTGTTTAACATGTATCCTTGGTTTGACTTGGTGAGTTTGCCTTTTTTACTTAAGGATCGTTTGTTTGAGTTTTTTGGTCTTTAGTAGCCTTGGATTTTTGATTACTTGATTTAATCTTGTTTTTGACTTGGTTATTTGGTCTAACATAGAACCTATCATCCTCACTTTTCAAATTTTCCAAATACATCCTATCCTCATAGGACTAGCTATCTTGGTTTTTCTTGCATTTGTTTGTTTTTGCTCTTTAGTTTTATATTCTTGGGTTTGTCAAAAGCAGTCTATGTACCCTACATAATTTAAAAAAAACACAACATACAACCATTCAACATTAAAGGTGAGTCAAGGTATGTATTGCATTTAATTTTTAGTTATTTATTTTTTAGTCATTTACTTTTAGTTATTTTTGCTTTAAAATACTATAATTTTTTAGCATCAACATTGTATGTTACTATGTTCTTTCTCAAAGTACCATCCCTTATTTCACCTTAGTAACACACAATAAAATTCAAGTGGGGAATATGTATACACATAATATTTTCAACATTTTATCAAATACTAATGGTTTACATCTTGTAGGAACCTGTTGAGACTCAATCTTTTTGAGTGCATGCTTTAAGGGGTGCATCGAGAAAGAGGTAGGCATACCTTTGGTGCTTCATAAGATTATTGTGCCTTACTACCACATTATTACCAATACAAATAGATCTTAAAACCATTACTTAAGCTATTATTCCTCCCTTTCACACTCCTCCAATCTTTTTCCTCTTTCCATCCCTCTTTTCTTCACCTCAATCCCCTTCTGCCAGTTGACTGTATAGGTCGACTAGATTGATCCTATATAGTTTTCAGCCTTTGATTACTATAAAGGGTCAACTTGGTTGACCCTATACTATTTATAGATATTTTTTAGTTGAAGTTTCATTATCCCTAGCTTGAGACCTAGTGATTTATCTCCTAAAAAACATACAAGGTCAACTGGGTCAACCCTTTACAACCAATATATTTATAAGGATTTAGGGTGAGATATATCTATAAATACAAGATCATTTTGTCATTATTTCATAAATGCCATCAAGAGTTATTATTCACTTGCACTTATTTATAATATGATCTTCTACCATTCTACTTGAGGAGTCTTAGCTTAGGGTTTCTACTTAGAGAATCCAGTCTTGTGGATAAGTCTTGGATGATTTGGCCTTTATTATTTATCCTTATAAACCACAACAACCTCTTATAAAGCCTCTTTAGCCAAGAGAGAGATTGAGTCTTGACAATTTCACATTCAGGTAAGTATATTCTAACTTTGTTCTCCTATCTTTTAGTAGATAAAAGTAGCATAAGTATTGACTTGAATAATATTACTCTTCATATTCCATATATTAGGGTCTTACTCATACTTAGCTTAATTGGGATTCCATTATAAAGGTTTTGATTTCTTTACTCACCCCTCATATTGTGCCATAAGTCTTGGTGTGCACTAGATTATATTTACTTTCTTGTTTATTAGAATATAGTGATTATCAAACCTAGGACTTTTTTAGGGTTTGTTGCATTATTGTGTTAGACTTTAGGCTTTATAAGCCTTCCTAGCATGGTGTATTATGATAAGTGATCCCTTAATCAGGTCTAATAGATCCCCATATTGGTCATGCTCCCACTTAACAAATGTATTCCCAATCATAAGTGTAGGTATGCTTTATCTTATTCGAGCCAAAATTTATTTATAGACACGGTGAATTTCTTATTTCATACACATACCCTTTATTTGAGAAAATACAACTCCTTGATTTTTGACATGCACAGATAGGGGCTTAACTCTATGGGATTGTGTCTTATTCAGTGAGTTGATTCTCTTCCAAAATGTTTACAAACTTATAAAAAACATTATACACATTTTATATTCCTTATTCCATATCAAGATTCAATCAACCAAATATTCAATCACTCTTTCACAACTTATCTTCATTCCTTAGTACCCTATAAATAGGGCTTAGACTATGTGCACAGGGTTTCTTTATTCAAGGGAATTGTGCATTAGATTTTCAACATCTGACTTCTATTTCATCATATGAATTGTAATCCCACAAATTATCACATTATATATAAGAATTTTCAAATAAAACAATGGTCTTTAGATACAAGGACTTCAATAATACCTTACTCACATTCTTATTAGACTGGTATGGGCATAGATGTAGAGTTTACCAATAGAGGAAACTCTTTCTTTCCTAACTTCCTTATAGTGTTAATAATAATTTTTATTCATATGTGACTATAGGAATAAAAAAATTCTTAATCACTGTGCCATGAAAAGCTTCCTTGTATTATCTTGAGTAATCCACCATGTTACCTTCTCTTTACTTGAAACTTGTATTCATTGCATTCAAACATGTAACAAAACACATCAGAGACCTGTATATGGATTCATGGGTTTTATCAATACAGTTCATTATCTATCACAATAAATTATAAAAAAGAGAGATCAATGCAACCCATAACAACTTCCTTTATTCATATAGTTCATCTTCTAGTTACATGAACAACCCATGAATGGGCTCTATCAACTTTTCTTGAGAGGTTACACCCTTTTATTCATTGCTCCCCTATTTTCCCTTCTTGGATATTTTTCTCACACCTCTCCTTATCTCTCACCTTTTCCTCTATGCCATATAACTAATGACCATCACTTTCCCATCCAACTTCAACATTGGTCTTGGGTAGTTACATCAACTTGCCTACCATAACCAATTTCTACATATGAGGGGTGATTTTAAATTAGTAGACATAAATTGATTTAATGAATAAACGTGAAATGTGTTAAAACCTCCTTTTAATAACTTTATTGGACCTCTTAACCAAATTTTCTCACCTAACCACTCCATACATGCTTATGGGTCCTTTAGGCTTAGTTTAAACATTTGAATTTTCAAATTCCTAGTTTTAGAGGGAAAACATCTAGTATATATAAAATACACCCATATGACTCAAAATGACTCCAAATACAAAAATTTACGTTATAATGTTCCTCACACACACTTATACTCTTAATTATACCAACTATGACTCCTAACTAGGACACTTCACCTCAACCATGCAAAATGGTGTTTCTATGTTGGATGCTCCTGCATCATACTCCCCAAGAGGGAGAAGAATTAGTGACATAAACTTTATTTCTATGCTTACAACTCAAAATTTGAGGTTCTTTCATACTCAACATACTTCTTTTCTTTCTTTGTTACTTCTTTTCTTTCTTTCTTTCTTGCATTTCTTCTTTTTGGCCTTGTTTAGTCTCTTTGTGAATGCATCCTTCACCTATATGAGGTGTACCAATTTATATAGCTTATTATTTAATACATATTATTCCTATTCCAAGTCACTTTTAACTTCATCATACTCAGCTGCAACAAAATGGTTTTTTCTCTTCTTGCTTATGTTTTTTTTATGGCTTGCTTCTTCATTGATTTCTCTTGATGCTTGCTTGCTTAGGTGTCCTAGCTTCTTTGAAATGTTGATCCCTCAATCTAATGTCCTCAAATTAATCTATATATTTTATTTTTGATCCAATATGATATATTTTTTTCCTCTTTTTCACATTTCTTCACTTCTTGATGTCTCTTCCTATTATCTTACACATTTTGCAAGAGTAACTTCTTGTCCCACTCATCCTCAACATAGTATAATGTTGTTTGACACCTTATTGAATTTCCATGTCCATGCATATCAAATATTAACTCATATTTAGCTTGAGCAATTGAATAATTTACCTTATTGGTTTGATCATACTCCCTTTGCTTGCGAATTAAATTACTTGTTTTTTGCTTTATTTACAGAACTCCTTGTGATTCTCTATGCTGCTTCATATCTATCTCTTTATGAGATTATCCATGAGCTTTGATTTCTCTACTTCACCTACTTTCAGCCCATTTTATGGATTGAGAATATTTTCCAACATCTCTATTTCTACTTGCAACTTGAAATCATCCACCTCTTCTGAATCTTCATCAAATCTTGGTCCACATTGTTCTTCATTTTCTTGTCTAATTTGATCTTCATCTTGTAATTCAACTCCCTCATTCATGAGAGTCAATTCATTCTCACTCTACTTCATACCATAATTTTTAAGCACTCTTTGAGGTGATTCATCCTCACTTTGTTTTTTCACAAGATCATCCAATAATGTCATTGTTTCTGTGTAGAAAATATCTTCATTAGTAGAATCAACTTCACATGAATCATAAAAATGAACATTAGACATAAAACCTTGAGACCACTTGTCTTATTTACATTCATCCTCTTTTTTACATAGTTGTACCTTCATTTCTTGGTATTTGTTTGCTTATACCATCTCTTTTGTTTACATAGTAGGCTTGTAACCTTCCTTAATATTCTTGCTTCCTTGGGACACACCTACGATATTATCCTCTTATAACCTTTTCATGATCTTTTCCACCCATTTTATACCTTGTATTCTCTTTGATTTCCATTTGTTTCTCATTTAATATCCTTCATGCTTCATTCCTCGATAGCCTATCTTGCCAACTTGGTGTTCTTTGCTCTTTATTCTTTGTTTCCACATTTATTCTTGATTTTCATCTTTGTACTTGTCTTGATTGAGTTATTGTTTGAGGTACATCTCTTCCTTATCACCACCTATTTGATTGATACATTTAGGCCAAACATATCCATGCCCTTGTGTTCTCCTTAAGGGATGTACCTTTCCCCTCTTTTTTCCATTCTACATATAATTTCTTTTTCTTTATATGTGTAATCAAAATCAACGTTTGGACATTCATGTATCTTCTAATATGACTGCTAAAAGCTCATCTCTTCATTCATGTATTCATGTTTTTTCTTTATGCCTTCATGGTTAGCTATCTTGTCTTCCTTTTGTGACTCTTTTCTTGCTTCAAGTGTAATGATTATCAAAGCATCATAGTAATCCTCTTCTACCTCATCTTTAACATGCTAAATGATTTCAATCTTCATCACTTTATCTTATACAAAATATTTTCTTTCTTTGTCATCCCCTTTCCACTTGATGGGTGATGTTCTAGGCCCACACTTCACTAGTTTTAAGGCCTTATACTTGGCCTTCACCAAAAATTTCTTCATACCTTCATACACAAGCTTGAAATAAAAATTAGCATATAAAATAAGAGACCATATAATAACTTTGAATGTCTCTTGCATAAGCATTCTCCATATTTTATTCTTGTATTCTCTCTCAAGTGCTCCTCTTGGCACCTCTCTATTCTTCATGTTCTCCTCAATGAGAACTCTCTTCTCAATCTCTTTATCTTGTTGCTCACTTGGAAACACCTCATTCCTCATGCCTCTATGGGATGTTGATGCAGGGGAATCCTATAAGGACCCCACAAATTTTTAAATTTTATTTTATATTGGTATAATATATGTCACATAGGTGTTATAGGTCATTAGTGGTCCATATGTGGAGTCTAGTTGGTCTAAATTTGCATAGAATTTGAATAATGCCATTTCTTGCCAAAAGTTCATTTTAATTTTTTTGAATCTTATAAAGCCTTATCCATGGAATTTTGTGTATTTTGAGAGGATGTCAAGATGTAATAAGTATGTATAAGGGGTTTAGACCCTATATAAGTTTCATAACATGTTCATGATTCAAAATTCATGGTACAATGTAGTCATATTATGCAAAATCAAGAAAAATGCAAAGTTGAAAGAAACCTCTACATGGGAAATATCCCAAGATTTAGTTATGCATTATTTTGGGGAGTGTGGAGTCAGTTTTAGATAACATTACTTGATTTTACATTCATAGGAGATGGTATAGTAATGAAAAATCTTTGAATGGAGAAGTTTTGATATTCTATAATCTCTACTACTAAATGGAAGAATACATACCTCTGTTTAGAAGGTCATTGCTTGTTATTACAAATTGTATCTAATTTTTGAATGAAAGAGTGAGGTTGGAATTGATTAAAATTGTGATTAAAGTTTTTTCATGTTGGTTTGAATAAAAACCTTTAATAGATAAATAATAGTGAAAATAAACCCCTATTCTAAGAGGAACAAGATACAGGTTCTAGTATATGAGTTGTGTGTTTTTGTTACAGATAGTGTTTCAAAAGTTGATGATCAAATGAAATTGGTAATAATATTCAATGTTTATTGAGTGAATTTTTAATGTGTTTTGTGGTATGTTTACATGAGATAGTAATTAAGATATTTGTTGATCAGACAAGACTAATCATAGACCCTTATTTTGTGTGAAATTATCTTATTTGCAAACTATGTGTTTTACTGATTGAATGTGGAAGGTGTAACAAATTTATTTGAATGTGGATAAATGTTGTATAATTATATTTGAAACTAAATGATATAAGACATATTTTTATATTCATTTGGTGTGAGAGAAATGTACTAAAGAACCCCTGTGTTCTATGATGCATAATGGCGTGGAGGACTATGTAATGAAATTCTTAAGAAGATATGAACAAGCATTGAGTTGGAATGCCAAAGAGTGATTTAATAAGTCAAAGTGAATATTTTGAAATTTATCATAAAATTTTGATAGAACAATAATGTGTCCTAAGCTTTCACAAGAATACAGACCTGAAGTTACTATATTTCCTACATAGTTAAGGTATTTGGAGTTAGAAACCCTGAACAAAGAATATAAAAGTGAAGTCAAAGGAGTGAAGGAGTTAGGGAATATCAATGAAAAGATTTAAAATCTTTCATAGATTATTTAAAACCATTAAATTATTCTTAGAATAATTGTATTAGTTTTTGGGTTGTGATCGAGACAAGTAAACCCTCAACTAGGGTTTATGCCATAAATTTATTTCTAACTGTCAAAAAAGCTTCAAATTTTGTATGGAGTTAGGGTTACATGTGTGAACATATATTTTAATGGTTTATACAATGTTTTGTACCTTTTAGTATGGGTTTAACCCAACTAAGAGTAAAATAGGGATTTAAATGACCTAAGAGACATAATTCAAGGTAATAGCGAGCTTAATAAGCTAAGAACAGTAGCTTAAGAGAAGAGATTGTTTTGGAAACTTTAAGAATAGATAGAGAGTAGAAAAGGGTATTTGAAACATCCCTTAGTTTCTTAAGGTACACTTGTACCTATTCATACAAATCCAAAAATCCCAAAAATAGGGATACAAGGAGTACATAGATTGTATACAAAGTTATGTAGAGATAGGAATTGAATTACTATAAAGTGTTGCTGAGGTGTTGAGTGATAATATGGGGTTAATTAGACATGTAAAACCAAGATAAGTATTTATAAAACCATAAAAATATAAGGTGAACATAGTACAATTACATGAATAATTTGAGTAAGAGACCATTTTAAAAGGAAGTGGGTGAAAAAAAAGGTTTAGAGTGATCATTTGGTATATACTCTACATCATATGTCCTCTCTTTCTTCTTCTCATTCCTTAAGACGCTCATCTTATTCCTTCTCTCTTTCACAAGTGACTCTAGTAGCCACTTCACTATTTTTCTCACACTACAACAAATCTATTGGCTTGCTTATCCTTTCAAGAGCTTCACTATGAGATCTACCTTCTCAATACTTTTCCCCAAATCTCTTCTCATATCTTTCACTTCTCTTTCTACATCTATCTTCTCTCACTTTTTTTTATCCTTCTTGACTCTCTCTTGCAGTATTTTACTTTCTCTCTTCATCACTTGAGCTTCAATGCTTTCTTCAACCTATCTTCTCTAGTCCTCTCTTGACTAGATTCTACTCCTCTTAATTAGACTTTGGCTATTTGATTTATCTCTCTATCAATCTGATATTCATTTATTCTAACCTCAATAGTCCATACGTACAACATACTTTTTCTCCCACAATAATTTTTAATATCTTTTCATACATTCCTCATAACAATCTTATCTATCTCAGATCAACAAGCTTCAAGAAACTCAAAACCAAAATTAAACCAAGACTAATCTCATTCAAGTGTTATGCTTTATCTTGAAGCTTCAATGTCCAAGCTAGTCTTTCTCTTGATCACTAGGCTTAATAACCTCCATTGCTATGTTACTATTTATAAGAACCATAGAGACATATAAAATTTGATTCTCATTATTCAATAATTATCTCACTCCCTTAAATCCATACCATTCATTCTTCCTTTTTAGTTTTCAATTACCTTTTTTACTAGTCTCACTAGACAACCTTCTCTGGCTAGATACACTAAAACTTGCATTAGGTCTCTCTAATAAAATATCTTGTCATGGATGTTTTATCTTGATCTTAACACATTTTTATCATTCCTCTTTAACTTATCAACCACTCTCTAACACCCTCTTACATATTTCAACCTCATAGTGACCTTACATGGCTTATAGCCTTTTTTTTACAATTTTGCATTGTACGGATTGGAATGATCTAGGTTTGATAAAATAAACATATATTAAGACACCCTATAGCCTATAAATACTCTCAAATTTTTTTCATGACATAATTCACTTACTTCACCACTTTATTAACCTTTCCTTTTCTCAATTAGCCCCTTTAGGCCTAATTATGCCTAGTTGCAACACAATCATCTATATCTATATGAAATGAGGTTGTAAAACTCTAAAACTTTTAAAATATTATTTTCAAAGATAATTTAATTTTAAATTTTAAATTTCATTTATTTTCACTGGTGTAAATGTGAGTTATTCAACTTTTTATGTTTGAACCCTAAACTAGAGTTTTCAGGGCTTTGTGCAGGCCTGAGAAGGGACAAATTGCCATAAATTTAATTTTATAAAGTTTAAAAACCTATTGATACCTTAATAAGGCCTATTTAGACATTAAATAACTTATTCAATGGATAATACCCTTTTAACAATCCATTTATGTTGTTTTAACATTCCAAACATAGAACTTTGTATGTTCTATATGACTGTGTAAAGTTACTATCAACTTGTTTACCTTCAAAATATACTCCAAAATCAATATGGATTATAATTAAGGTTTTTATACCTTTCTTAATTCTAAAAATTTATTAACATAACATCCATACCCTTCATTTTATCAAGTACATCTCCTTGATTTATGACTATGCACAAATAAGGGTTTAACTGTACGGGACTGTGTCTTATTCAGTGAGTTGATTCTCTTCCAAAATGTTTAAAAACTTATAAGAAACATTATACACATTTTATATTCCTTATTACATATCAATATTTAGTAAACCAAACATTCATTCACTCTTTCACAACTTATCTTCATTCCTTAGCACCTTACAAACAGGGTTTAGATTGTGTGCACAAGGTTTCTTTATTCAAGGGAACTGTGCATTGGAATTTCAACCTATAAATTATGTTTCATAATATGAATTTTCCTCCCACCAATTATCACATTATATGTATAAATTTTCAAACAAAATAATGATCTATAGATTAAATACTTTAAGAAAACCTCACTCACCTTCCTACTAGATTGGTATGAGCATATATGTAGAGTTCACCAACAAAGGACATTATTTATTTCCTAACTTAATTAAAATATAAACACTAAATTACATTACTATGTGACTAGAGGAATAAAAAATTCATAATCATTATGCCATGGAAATCTTCCTTGTATTATCTTGAGTAATCCACCATGTTACCTTCTCTTTACTTGAAACTTGTATTCATTGTATTCAAACCTATAATAAAACACATTAGAGTCTTGTATATGGATTTATGGGTTTTATCAATGAAATTCATGATATGTCACAATAAATGATAAACAAGATAGAGAAACATAACCCATAACAACTTCCTTTATTCATATAGTTCATCTTCTAATTACATAAACAAACCATGAATGGGCTCTGTCAACTTTTATTAAGAGGTTACACCCTTTTCTTCATTGCTCCCATATTTTTCATTCTTGAAGATTTTTCTCACACCTCTCCTACTCTCTCAAATTTTAATCTATGCCATATAAATAATTACCATCACTTTCCCATCTAATTTCAATCTTGGTTTTGGGTAGTCACATCAACTTGCCTACCATAACCAACTTCTGCATATGAGGGGTGATTTTGCATTAGTAAACATGACTTGATTTAATGAATAAAAATGAAATGTGTTCAAACCTAATTTTCATGAATTTATTGGACCCATTAAAAAAATTTCTCACCTAACCACTCCA
The DNA here is from genome assembly GCA_037957365.1 of Torreya grandis. Lineage (NCBI taxonomy): Eukaryota > Viridiplantae > Streptophyta > Pinopsida > Cupressales > Taxaceae > Torreya > Torreya grandis. Next base: position 1,591,156 of record JARHVA010001683.1, on the reverse strand, counting down.
TACATGCTAATGGGTCCCTTCGGCTTAGTTTAAATATTTAAATTTTCAAATTCCCAATTTTGGAGGGAAAATTCCTAGTTTCTATAAAACACACCCCTATGACTCAAAATGCATCCAAAGACACAAATGGACCTTATAACATCCATAACACACACTTATGCCCTAAAATAGACCAACTATGACTCCTAAATAGGACACTTCACCTCAACCATGCAAAATGGTGTTTCTATGCTAGATGTTCTTCAATCACCAACATAATCACAGGTGTTTTAGTATGCTCGTGTTGGTAAAATTATAATTTGAATTATACTATATAGGGTCTAGGTATTAGAGTGTGTAATAATCTCACTTGATGGCATGCTTAAATACATAATCTCTTAGTCAAAAATGATAGCTCTAACTTAATTTATATACCCTGTTGGTACATGGGGTTTGGCCTACCCCGTGGTGGTGAAATTCATGGTCAATAGAGCCCCTAAAAAAATAAAATAAAAATGTTAACACTCATTTTTTATTTTAAAGTATAATCATGAATGCAACATCGATAGAAGAGCATACACATAAGTATTATCTTGAGAAATACAACTTAAAATTATTGTTGTTGATTCTCAAGTATCGTCACCAATATGATGTTGTAAGAAGAGAATATGTATTACAAACAAGAAACACACATAAATGATGAAAAATGAAAATGATTAAATCCAAAAAATCAAGTGTTATCTAATTACTAAGAAAACAATAAAAAATGAACTTTTAAAGAAAGAAAAAATAATCAAAAAAATGTTAGTAATAAAAATATATTTTTTTGGTTTTGTTTAGTTTTTTTGCCATTTTTTCTTTGAATTGTGGCTTGAATTTTTTTTTTATAAGGTTTATGTTTTGATAAAAATCAAGGAAACCTGAAAAAAAATTATGAAAATAAAAAATATGAAAAAAGAAGTCCTAGAATGATTTCATAGATACACAGTCAGATAAAATTGTGAAATTGTTAGTTGATTAGAAACAAAAAACTAAACAGAACATAGAAAGCATGGCATAATGATTTCACAATTATAAAATAATTTAAGTGATACATTTAATAATTTCATAAATATTTGGCATAATTTCATTGATGGATACAATGATTTCAAAACTAAAGTCGATGATTTTGCTAAATATCTTCATGATTTCACTATTAACACTAGAAAGAGGAAAAAACAGAACATAACGAAATGATTTTAAATTTCAGTTAGATAATTTCAAAAGTATATATTATAATTTATATAATGGATTAAAATTTAAAAAAATATTAGGTTTAAACAAATTCATATTTAAGTTCTAATTTCACTACTGTGTTCTTTGATTTCATAGTTAACTCCCATGATTTCACTACAATTGTCTCTGAATTCACAATTATCCAAAAATAAAAAAGTTATAGAAAACATAAGAGATAATAAGGACTAAAATTCAAATAGAATGATGTTGGAAATGACAAAAATTTTAAATTACCCCCCAAACATAGATAAATAATGATTTTGTAGTGATACCTTATGATTTCACAATTAGACTCTTCGATTTCATAGTTTTCAGAAATAGAAAATTATAGACAATAGAAAAGATGGGAGAGACCAAAATTGAAACAAAAAGACATTTTAAATGTGAAAAAAATTATAAATATTTTAAAAATAATTATTTCATAGTTATCAGTTATAATTTTTTTACGAATGTCTCTAATTTCAATGTTATGTAGAGAATACATATGACAAAGCTAAAAATATCATAAAAAGCCCTACAATTGTAAACAAAACTACTAAGACTAAGATCAAAAGTATGTGCATAATAAAAGTTGTAAATATCAATGTAATAATACTTTTAAATGTATCTATGATGATTATGATATACATAAGATGAGGGAAAGTCCCACCAGACGAGCCAAAATGTGTGAAGAAAATCTAGATGCAAATTAAGCTAAGAAATAAACTAATAAATTGAAATCTAATCTAAACTAATTCAACCTAGGATAGAGATATAAATAAGATAAATAATAACATAAACTTATACCCTAGTACCATGAATTTATTCCATTGCAATTTTAATTTGATATGATTTTTAAATTATGGCTGCTCACTCTTCTCCAATGCAAGGGAAAATAGGAAATGTTTTTGTATGTAAATTATCTTTGTATGGATTTGATTCAATTAGGATTTGCTTGTGAATTTGATATCACTTCATTAACATAAGTCAGGATGGATGAAGGTGATTAATTGAATGCCTATTTATAAGTTTTTAGGAGATTAATCACATGGTGGAGGATTATTTGACTATTTTAAATTATCCAAATAATCAATATTGGAGAATCAATCCTCATCAATGAGGTCATGACCAATTATATAGGGTGAGAGAAAAGGAGATTTGGTTGAGTGAGTCATGAATAAGGGTCAAATTGGTTGAAAATTCAAGAGATGAGTCAAAAGGTGGCTGAGGAAATTAAGGGATTGGTTGAATTAGTCAATATGTGAGGAAGACAAAGGTGGATGATGTTTGGGTAAGGTAGAAAATCTAGATTTATTAAATAAATTTGGATAAAAAGTGTGTATAATTGATTAATTTTGAATTATTCAATTATTTTAATTTGGAAGGAATTGGTGTTAATTCAAATTTAAATTCGGGGAAGAAGAATTAACGCTAAAGGTGTATTGTAACACTAAATAAAATTTAGGTGTTTACACAAAGTACACTAGATTAGGTCTATGTTATGTATCAAATGCTACATGTGTAAGATGTGGTTGATATTATCATTATTTAGAATTAAGTGGTACAATAGGAATGTATGGGTTATGTTGTTCAAATTCATTATTAGATGGCATGTTGGTAAGGTATTATTGATCTTCTTCATCCTCTAAGTAATGGTCATACTCATAGGGATTGTTAACTACCTCCTCATCAAATGATGGCTTGTAAATGGCCTCACTATACATGTACTTAGACATGTCTAGGTTTATGATCTTCATTTTGAAAAGGGATTGGATACCTTAAACATTGTTTTGATTTGGTATGATGAACACACTTAGAATACCTCTTTAAAATGGTTTGAAGTAATATTTTTGGCTTGTGTCAAGGTAAATATCAAATTATAATACACCAATCAAATGTAAATCAATGTTTTCTCAAAGGATATGTCTGTTGGTTGAATATTTTGTCGGTCAGCTTACTGATAAACAAAATAGGTCTGATCAGCCAAAGTAGGAAGATTTGTCATCCAAATGTGTAGTTTTACCACATCATAAGGGGACTGATCTCTCCTCTCATCAAGGGGAGGTTCCCTATAGATATGCTACATATATATATATATATATATATATATATATATATATATATATATATATATATATATATATATAAACGAAAAATAATACTCAAGGGTAAGACAAATCATCCATCTTTCTTTTTTCAGAGATGTGTGTGAATCAAAGGAGAAATCTTAAGGGAAATGACAGACAACACTCCTCTTCTTTCAGAAGTACTATTTAGCCAACCACAAGAGTACTCCTGGTAGTAACAACAAAATGTAGCAAAGGATGTAATAACTAGCAAATCGAGATGCACCACAAAGTCTCCACCTGAATTGCTCAAGAGTAAGATACGAAGGACAATGAGGGCACAAAGTCATCCCAAGGTCCTTTACACAAAAATGAAAAGAAAACACAATAAAGGAAATTATGGGGGCACAAAGTCTCTCCACACTTGACTCTTCAGGACACCTTCCTGACTACTGTCACTAATTTTGCTTGTTGAATTAAAGGAATAGATGATAAATTAAGGAAAAAGACATAATAACAGTTTCCCCAACAACAAAGATATCATAGCACAAAGTCTAAAAAATCATTTGCTTTCTTATTCCAATAACAAAATATGATAAACAAATTGAGCTCAAAGTCTTAGAAGTGCCTTTCAATTTGGGCAAAGTTTCGTTCTGATTGTCAAAAAGAGATCCATTTACAATAGAAGAGAGTCCCTTATATAGCCTCTTCAAGGACTCAAGAATAGTAACACATCATGTTGTGTTGGAGTCTGTTAAGAAGATAGGCTAGAACTTAGGGGCATTTACCCATTTGATTTTATCAATGCAGAGAAACAAGTCACGCTATTGAAAGTTTGTAACTTTCAATGTCCACCTAACGATCTGATCCTACCTTCATCATTCCTCCTTTTTTGGTTAATTGAATCAAGTCCTAGATTCAATTTGATATTCTATTCCTTACTCACTTTCTGCTGGTCTTGGCCTTGAAGTCTGTGAATGCATTTAGGTCTGTAGATTCAAAGGATCAACGACTAGTTTGTTGTCTTGAATTTGACGTCTTCAGGCCCATCACCCCTTGGTCTTTCTTTGACTTTTCTATTTGGCACTTTCCTAGATTGAACTTGCCCTTTTGGGCCTTAAGAAATGACTTGCTTTGGGTCAGGAAGAGCCCCTCGCAAGGATATCTACCCTTCAGGTCGGTCTTCAGATGGCCTTCAGGCTTCTTTATTCTGGCAGGTCGCTAGAGTTCTTCCTTCAGATATCTTGTTTCATGTCTTCCTGAAGGGAAGGTGACCCTTTAGCTTTAGGGAAGTATCCTTTAATTTGGTAGCTGAGAGTCCCCCATAGGGTACCTACCCTTCGGGGTCCTTTGGTGGCCTTTTCTTTAGTGGACTATTCATCGGGCTTTCCTGTGGACAATTCCCACAGGTATTTTCCTAGGCTTTCTCCATGGGCAAATTCTTGCAAACAAAAATTTTGAGGACAAATTCCCATAAAAAAAAATTCCACAGAAATATCCCACGAACAAAAAGTCCATGGAAATTTCTTTGCCTTTGTCAAATCCTTCGGGTTTTTCTGCACCCGCGACCGTTTCTTGAATTCTCTCAGACTTTTTATCCGAAGGAATTCCTTCAGACAAAAATTCTGAAGGAATTTATGACTTTATCTACCTTAGTCTTTTTTGAATTCTGAAAGAATTACCTTTGCGGCCTTTTCTTTAAAATGACCCCTTTGAAGGGTACTTTCATTGACCAAGTGCCCTCCACAAGGACACTTGTCCTTCGAGAGGCTCTTTGAACTTTTACATTGGATCGCTCCTTTGAACCAAGCTGTTGAACCAAGGCATTGAACCACTTGGTTGAACCAAATGTTGAACCAAGCTAATGAACCAAGCTTTGAACTAAAATGGTTCAAGCCAATGGTTCAATTGAATGAACCAAGTCGATGAACCGCTCCATTGAACCACAAGATGTTGAACCTCTTCGTTGAACGTCTTCATTGAACCAAGGTAATGAACCAACTATTGAACCACTTCATTGAACAAAGCTTTGAACCAAAATGGTTCAAGCTAATGGTTCAATTGAATGAACCAAGCTGATGAACCATTTGTTTGAACCAACCGTTGAACCAAGTTTTGGTTCAACGGTTCAAACAAAGCCTTGAACCATGTGATGAACCTTTTGATTGAACCAAAGGATGAACCAAAACATTGAAACAAAGTAGATGAACTGATTAAACCAAAAACATTGAAATGATTGAACCTTGAACTCATTGAACCTTTGAACCAAAGTGGTTTAACGGTTCAACGGTTCAATGGTTCAAGCCTCTTTTGCTTGAATGCTTGCTGATAGACATTTTTGATTGAACCAAGGCACTGAACCAATCCTAAAAATGACCAAGTGTTGGAAACTGATTCTTTTGGTTGAACTCGCCTACATAAGCCTTTAAACCTGTAGAAATGAACCTGCCTGCAGAGTCTGTAGAAATCAAGTCTATAGAAATCAACCTATAAAGCCCATTGAACTTAGCCTGAAGAGTCCATAGATTTTCTCTTCCTGCTGAGTCCATAGATTTCTCTTCCTGTAGAGTCCATAGATTTAAGCCTATAGAGTCCGTAGATTTAAGCCTGTAGAGTCCGTAGATTTTTGAGAAGCTTGAAAAATTGAGGAATTTGAATGCCCAAGACAAATTTTGAAAAGGGAAGAGATAATTTTGGTCTGTAGGACAAAAATAGTTCAAATGTTGTCCCAGAAAATGAGTGATATTTTTGGGGGACAACAATGTCCACAAGTTTTGGGCATAATGGTTTCAAGTATAAATGTTTAATGTTTGGATTTTCGAAACATTTGAACTCAATCTTATCTTGAAATGTTTTGATCTTGGAAACTTGACTTTGTGAACAATGAAAGGAGACTTAATTCATTTTAGGTACTTTAGAAACTTTGGAATGTGTAAAAGTTTAACACAATAGTTAGATTTAGTTGATAATGGTGATTCAAGTCTGGAACTATGATTTAAACTTTGGACTTCTAAAAGGAGTTGATTTTGGCTTAATTTGACTAGAATTTAAATTTGGTTTTTAGAATTGGAATTGGTTTGACCTTAAAAATAAGTTTGATTAAAATTAACACTTTGATTTGAACTTAGGTTTAGACAAAAATTAATGGCATAACACCACACCATAAAAAAATAAATTGGAACTTTGGTTTTTGATTTTTTTTGAAGTTATAAATTGGATTTAGATAATATTTTTGGTTCAAATTGGCAATCCTAATTGCTTGGTTTGGATAGGTAACATAGGTATTGGGACTGATTTTAACATGTCACTTTTGTTGACCCAAAATTTTGGTAGAGTAACACCTCATTATGTGTGTATAACAATGGTTTGGATTTGGACTTGTTTTGTTTGATTTGGTCTCAAGTATAAATAAGGTTTTGACATAATAATTAAGTCATAATACACAAGCATTACATGACACTTTTAGTAACTAACATGGGTTTGCATCACATTCATCAAAATTTTGAAATACTCATATTGAGAGAGGATTATAAAGTTTAAACGTTCATTAAATAAATTATTGTAATTATTGGTGGTATTTTAACCCCACCCTTCTCTCAAAAGGTCTATAAAAATAAGGTAATATTCAAGGGCTGATACCTTTACACCCCTACATTAATGAATGATCCATGGAAAAAGAGGCATCTAAAAAGCAATCCAAGATTAGCTATTCACAATAGGGTATTATCCCTTTAGAACTATTTTATCCATAGGGGTTTCAGTAAAGTGCTAACCAGATTTGGGTTTTGCTTATAATTTTATTTGGCTTTCAATATTGTCTTATACCTCACTATATGTGGGAACAAGTCCATCAATGAAAAAGTTTGATCTTATTGTCAAGATTTATACTTTTAAGGGTACCACACATAGGCCTTGAGTATTATAAAGAACTCTATGGGGTTATTTCCTCATGAAAATATTTGAAAGCATAAATTTGGGCCTTCACAATGATAATGCTCTTTAATTTATATACCCCATCAGATAAATAAGGTTTAGTACAATGATAAAATGTGACTTCCTAGTCAAAATACCCCTAATACTTGTAGGAAGGTGATGAACTCCACCCCACATAATCAAAAGAAAAATAGGGTAAAAGGCAAATAAGAACTTTGTATTTCTGAGTCACCCAAAATATGAGAGAGTATACATGTAAAATAACCCCACAAGATAATCAAGCACCAAGAAAAACTTACAATAAAGTTAAGAATGTTGAAAATAATTTTTTTTTAATTATAACCCAAATAAAATATGATTTCATTTTAATTACCAAATCAAAATTTGAAGTAAGATTGATTTGTTTGACTCAAATTAATACTTATTTAACCAAGATCTTGAAACAAAAATGATTAAAAGTTTGATAAATGTCATTTTGAGTCAACAAGGAGCTTGAAAAAGAGTTTGTTTAAATTTCAACCTTGCTACAGAATGCTTTGACAAATTCATAGTTAAATTTTGCTGCTCAGTCCTCTGATTTCACTACTACAATCTGAATACAGAACACAAAAAAGTCAAAAAATGATTTTTCTACTACTAAACTCAATTTTGTTATAGGGTCGATGATTTCACAAATGTTGAACCACACACATGAATAGATAGAAAAAGGCATAAAATTATTTCTCCACTAAGGTCGATGATTTCTCTAAAGTTAGTTATAATTTCACAAATTCCATTAGAATGATTTTATTGTAGAGAAAATGAACTTGCTAAAACTTCTTACAATTTCACTATTCTGTAAAACACAATCAAAATAGTAAGATAGAAATATAGAGGAAAGAAAAACTAAAATTTAAGAGCATTAATAGTGAAATAGAGGTACAAAGGGCAATATAAAGTTAAAATATGAGGAGATTAAGGAACATAAATGATTTCACTACTGCATGTAATGATTTCAATGGAGATGGTTTAGATTTCACAATTCCATAAAAAATAATCAATGAATGTTTTCATTAATGTTGACCATGATTTTTCTGAAGTTATCACCAAATTCACTAATCTATAAAAACACGTAGAAAATGGCATATAAAGGTTTCATGATTCATAAAAATATAGAATAAAATAGGCTAAATAAAATTTCATTGCTATAAGAAATGATTTTGCTGATACAAGTGTTGATTTCACATTTTCCTTCCACACATAAAATAGTTAGACCATACAAAATGATTTTGCAATTACTAGTGACTATTTCACTGAAATATGCTATGATTTCACAATTATTACCTCCATAGAACATAGTTAAGCACAAAAAATGGTTTCAATGATGAGAGTAACAATTTCACTGAATATTTCTTTGAATTCACAACTACATAGTAATGAATTCATTATTTGGTCTAGAATGGGCTTGAATGGAATTTTGAAGATAAAATATGAATTAACTTATTCTAAGGCTAATTGTGCTAATTAAAAGAATGTAAATGGTTTAGAAGAGCATGTGGGGTGTGTCAAATCCTTTGAGTCCCATTGAGCATACCATAATGCAAATCAAGAATCCAAGAGAGGTTAGTTAATTAATTAGGGAATAAAATCAAAATAAAATTGAAGACATAAAAACTCAATCCTAATTCTTAGGTTGAAATATGTGAAAAATAAAAAATAAATGTAATTATAAGACAAAGAACTGTGTTTATGCTTCCCTTGAAGATTTGATTTAAAACCAATTTTAAGAGGTTGAGCTCAATTTGTAGGCTATGTAGTCTTTGTCAATGCTTTATTCCTCATTTGGGCAACATCTCTCCTTGTCTACATTTGACTTTGGCTTTGACTTAGCATGAGAGAGTTTAAGTTCTTTGTATAATTTAGTAGAGTAAGTTTTTATGAAGAAGCTTGTCTATAATGGAGGATGAACCTTAAATTTATAGACTTGTAGAATGATTGTGAACCTTCTGTTGTCCCCAAAACATGTCACTCATTTCATGGGACAACATATGAACTATTTTGGTCCTGCAAGACCAAAATTGTCTCTTCCCTTTTCAAAATTTATTATGAGCATTCTAATTCCTCATTTTCCAAGCTTTTTCAATAAAGGGACTAGTTGGTTCAACATGTTCAATCACTTTAACAGGCGAGTTCAATCAAAAGGGGCAAATTTTTAACACTTAGGCATTTTTAGGATTGGTTCAATGCCTTGGTTCAGCCAAAAAGGGTTCATCAACAAGCTTCTAAGCAAGGATTGAACCATTGAACCATTGAACCTTAAACCATTTTGGTTTAAAGGTTCAACGGGTTTAAAGTTTAGCATCTTCAGCAAAGGTTCAAAGGTTCAACGCAGTTTGCTTCAACGCAGTTTGGTTTGACACAGTTGGTTCAAGTGGTCAATTGAAGGAGTGGAAAAAAGATTGAACCATTGAATTGTTGAACCAAATTTGTTTTAATCAGTTGGTTCAAGTGACTAAGGAAAGGAAGAATCCTGAGAGCAGAAGCTACCAAGTGTCATCTACCAAACACATTATAATTCATCTCTAAAAAGTAGCGAAACATGCAACGTGTCCCTTACAAAGCTCAGCATAAATTGCCAATTGTCAACTTACACAGTTTCTTCCTTTTGTTTCTGGTGGGCCCTAGGTAAGTTGCTAAAGTAAGCGAAACGTGACACATGTCTACATCCACAGTTTCTCCTAAGCATCTCTCAGTGTGTGCGAAAGGTGCTAAGTGGCAATGGTAGGTCTCAATATGTTTCTCTAAAAAGTAGTAAAAGCTGCCACATGTCAACTTTCGCAGAACTTTCTAAAGGTAGCTAGAGCACAGTGAAGACCACCACGTGTCATCTTCCGCAGGAAACTAATATGAGTCTCAAGGAATTTTTGAAGGTAGCTAAAGCATGGTGAAAGATGACAAGTGTCAGCATCTGAGTGAATCTAAAATAAGTCCTGAATGTTTCTATAGTATAGCCAAAGCTCAGCGAAGACTGCCACATGTCCTCTTCAGCAGGACTTTAAAAAATATTTCTAAAGCTTCTATAGACAAATGAAAGCTGCCACATATCCCTTTATAACTCAATGGAGCGTGACAAGTGTCTGTATTCATGTTTCAAGTTTCTTACTAGTTTCTAAGATTCTCTTAAGTCTCTCTCAAATTCTAGCAGATAGTGCTGAGTGTCCTACTCTGTTTCATAGCAGAACGTGCCACATGTCAATTGCAAGTTTAGCAACCGGCCAAAGAGATAGCTCGAGATCTCAAAAGAGAGATAAAACATAGCCAAAAAAGAAGGAATGATGAAGAAATACTATAAATACCCATGCATGGGATATATTTCTAGAAGGTGAAGTAGTCCACCAGATGGACATTAGAGAACATGAACATTCAATGGCGTGACCCGCTTCTCCGCATTGAGAAAAGCAAATGGGTAACTACGCCCGATTCCAGCATATCTTCTTGATAGAATTTAAAATGTATTTAATGTAACATGATGTGTTACTACTCCCAAGTCTTTCTTGGAGAGCTATATATTGGACTCTCTCTTATTGTTTTAGGGAGATCTTTTTGGTTATCAGAAACTAAATTTTGCCCAAATCGAAAGGCATTACTGAGACTTTGAACTCAGATTGTTGATCATATTTTGTTATTAGAATAAGAAAGCAAGTGACTTTTTAGACTTTGTGTTTTAATAACTTGGTTCTTGGGAAAGTTGTTGTTATGTCTGTTTCTTTAATATGATTTATGTCCCTTTAATTAAATAAGCAGAATTAGTGAAAGTAGTCAGGAAGGTGTCCTAAAGTCAATTGTAGAGAGACTTTGTGTCCACAAAATTGCCTTTAGTGTGTTTGTCTTTTCTATTCATGTGTAAAGGATCTTGGGATGACTTTGTGCCCTCATTATCCTTTGTATCTCACTCTTTGGCAGTAGAGGTGGATACTTTGTGCTACATTTCATCCTGATATGTTACTATGTCCTTGGTTACCTGTTGCAATTACTATTAAGAAGATTCTTGTTATTTGTTGAATAGTACTTTTGAAAGAAGAGGAGTGCTTTCTGTCATTACTACTAAGATTTATCCCTTGATCCTTAAACATCATCTCTGAAAAAAGAGAGATGGATGGTGTTGTCCTACCCCAAGTGTTATTTTCAGCATAAATATATAGTATATAGCGCCTCATATTTAATAAGGAACCTCCCCTTGATGAGAGGAGAGATTAGTCTCCTTTTGATGTGGTAAACCTACACATCTGGCTAATCAATCTCTCTATGCTGTGGTGAATAGAACTATTTTTCCTATCAATTACTTGAGTGACAAAATATTCACCCAACAATTTTTGGTGACTCTGCTAGGGAATTACGTGCAATTTGAAGCCTCAAATTTTAGATTGAAGCAGTCCCTACCCTTATCTATTATATACTCTGGTGACTCTTTTATGTATTTTATCCATTATCATTATATCCTTACCATATCCCTCCACCTCCATGCCTACTGGGAAATTATGTGAAATCTGAAGCCTCAAGCTTCAAGCTAAAATAGTGCCAGTTCTTTTTTATTTTTATTCTACAATCTGGCAACTCCACACTATACAAGAAGCCAGAGAGCCCAAGGTGTTGTTGACCCTATTTTTGAGTTGATATAGGAAAGTAAATTTGATCCATTTCCTTCACCATCTCACCTCTGATGAACCAGGAGCTTTCCTCTTACTAAAGTCAGGTCTCCATTACTAAGCAAAGCATCAATTTCTATTGTTAATAAAGCTTTGTCAATACTTACCCCTCTGAGATTTATTCCCCCTTTCCATAGTCATATAATGGCAGTTCAAGGCCCTTGGGGTAACTCTTTTGGCCCACTCAATTCAACTCCATATCTACATGAGCTACCATGCAGTTCAAGGAAGAATTTTCTCAAATTTTTTGGTGATGGGAGAGTTCATCCTGATGAACACATTACAGCTTTTAGCATAGTCTGTGACGTAATAGAGGTGGAATTTGAAGATGTAGCAGTCAGGCTATTTGTAAAGACATTACAAGGGGATGTTATAGATTGGTTCTACTACCTAGAAGCTTAGTCAGTGACTGACTGGAACACCCTCAAAGCCAAGTTTGAAGCCAGATTCAAACTTGCTGAAGATGCACATGCCTTTCTGGCCTAGCTCACACAGATGAAGAAGGAGCCTCATGAACCAATGAGGGACTTCATAGCCAAGTTTGATAAGTTGAGGAACAAGATTCCTGCAATTACTCAGCCAACACCTGAAAACCTCAAATGCTTCTTCATTAACTCGTCGCTGCTTGAAGTGAGTTTTTTTCTAAGATGGGCTAGCCAAATAAACTTTGCTAAAGCTCAAGATTTGGCCACTGAGGTAGAAGATCAAGATTTGGCCACTGAGGTAGAAGATGACCTTATCTTGACTAAAAAGATAAGGAGAGACCCTAATAGAAATAGACCCTCATCATCTTTTGAATATCCATCTATAGGTACCACTGATCTAATGGTGCAAAAGTTGGCAAATGAGTTGCTTGCTCTCAAAAAGCAAATGACACAAGGAATGTCTTCTGCTCCTTCATATAGAGATATGCCAATGAGGACATTTCCAAATCAACCATACCAAGGAAATGTTGCCAAGAATCAAAGGGCAGCTAAATCATCTTCCTCCCCCATAAGGAAAACTTGCCATTGAAGTACCCTTGGCTAATTCAACAGTGGAATATCTTGAAATAGAATTTGATTTCTCTTTTCAGCCTAAATTGAACCAAGAAAATGACGCTGATATCTTTGCAAAAGATCAAGAAGAGTCAACTGGTGACTCCAACATTGGCTTCCTAAATTACCAGGATGAACCTAGAGGTAAAGGAAAAGTAGTTGATGGATCATATGTTGTATTCACCCAGTCCTAAAACCAGTCAGCCTGCAAGCTGATAAAATAAAAATAAGGGAAAGTTATTAGCCTGCAATGCCAATTGCCAAATGAGAAACTTCTCTACCTTTCTAGCCAAAGGACCTAGTGAGTAATAAAAAGGTAAGTACATCAAGCATTCCTCCATCTCCAACTTTAATTCTATAGACTAGTCCTCCCCCTCCTAAAAACTAGAAAGATGAGATACCTTCCCCTCTTTCTAGTCCAATTCAATCATTTGACATAATTGATCATGTCAAGAAGACCAAAATTCAAATGTCTGAATTTGAATTCTTACAAGTCAATCTTGAATAGCTAGATAGGTTAGTTGAGTGTGTGAAGAATAAAGCCATCCCTATAAGACAAGATGCTAAAAGAGTAACTCATCATACTCTAAGGAACATGTCCATCCCAAATAATCTTGTCATTATTCCTCCAGCTACCTCTGAGAAAATAGAGCCTTTTTATGTTTTCTTGTTAATAAATGGTCACAAGCTGAGCAACTACATTATAGACTTAGGTGCATCTGATAACATCATGCCTACTAAGGTGGCAGAATCTTTTGGTCTCACACTGACCAAAACATTTGGAAGATGTTTCTCCATGGAAACCAAATAAGTGCCACTACTGAGACAAATCAAGGATGCCCAATTTGTATTTGTAGCTTTTCTTAACAAAAGAATCAAGATGACTGTCCTAGTGGCCAATGTCCCAACATCATATGGCATCTTTCTTGGGTGAAATTTTTGCAAAGATGTTGGTGGAGAATTGAGCATAGACCTATCCGAAGCAAGGATCCCAGTTAAAGGTGTTATGCAGAGGTTGCTCCCTAAAAAAAAAGCAAAATATGTAGTCACTCAAACATCAGCACCTGAAGCTCAAATTCTATTTGAGTCTTCAGGCATGGGTAATTACTTTTTATCCATAGAAAAAGTTCATGAGGTTATTGATGAAGTCCCTGAATGTGATCCATATTTTGACTCAGACCATACATCAAAAGAACTGGTAGGTTACAATACAGATGGAGAAGGATTTTCCTTCTCTAATGAAGAAAAATCTAAAGAAAAATTAGTGTTTGATGAGGTATGGATTCTAGAATTCAATGGCAGATGCTCTTCTATCAGCTCAAGAGCTGAGATTGTGTTGATATCTCTTTAAGGAGATATATTCTCTTACTCATATAAGTTACAGTTCAGCGACACCAATAACATAGCTGAGTATGAATCTCTATTGCTTGGATTGAAGGCTGCTAGAGATAAAGGCATCAAACTCCTTTATGCCAAAGGAGATGTTGAACTGGTGTTTTTTTAGATAAAGAACCTATATCAAATCAAAAATGAGAGATTGTGCCATTACTGCAACCTAGTCTAGGATCAAATTGAAAGCTTTGATGCTTTCAACATCTCTGCCATATCTAGAGAAGTCAATGACCGAGCTGATGCACTCGCTATTTTAGCAACTCTTTTAGTTTCTCACTCAGACTTCAAAGAAGATAAGTACACCATTAAAATAATTTTTTGACCAAGTGTGCCTAATAATGCTGATCATTGGCAAGTATTTAATAGTGATCACCAAATTATTGCCTTCCTAGAATAAAAGGACAGCCTTGAACAGCTGCATTTTGAAGGTATTGAACCTCACAAGCTTGAACCAACCCCTGAATCAAGTTCAAATGTAGGTGAAGAGTTTTTACAATTTAAAGAGAATAAAATTCTAAAAGGCTTGGTTTTTTTTGAGAAACTATTTGACAAGCACAACAAGTTTGTCAAACAGCAACAAATAGATTCAAGCTCCTCCTAGGGGTTTGATCAAATAAATCTGAGTAAATCTGAGTACTAAAAAAAATCTCAAGATGATGAATATTAGGAAGTGCTATACTCAGGAAGAGAAGCTCAAGATCACCACTTTGCTCCACCAATATATGGATGTTCTAGCATATTCCTATGATGATCTGAAGTCACTCAGGCTTGATGAAATCTGCCATGACATTTCTCTCAAAGCTGACTCGGTGCCTTACAAACAAAAATCTAGATAGTACAATCCAAAGATATTAAGTACTATTCTGTTTGAAATATAAAAAATGTTAAATGCTAGAATCTTTTTTGTAATCCATCATTCCACATGGATTGCAAACATAGTGCCTATAAGGAAGAAGAATGGCAAAATTTACCTCTGTATGGATTTTAGAAATTTAAATCAGTCATCCTTGAAGGATAACTATCCTTTGCCAATCATGGATTAAGAGTTTCAAACAATGACTAGTTCAGAGATGTTATCAATGCTAGATGGCTTCTCAAGATATAGTTAGGTTGAAGTTGGTGAATCATAACAACACAAGACTACCTTTACCACACCTTGGGGCATGTTTATATATAGAAGGATGCCTTTTGGCTTGATAAATGCTAACACCACCTTTCAAAGAGAAATGGACCTTGATTTCAAAGATGATATGGGTAAATTCATTGTGGTATACCTTGATGACTTGACTATCTTTTCCAAGCATCGCTCTGATCATATACACCACTTACAACAAGTGCTAGAGCGCTACTGCTAGAATGGCATTTCTTTGAATCCCAAGAAGTCTATTTTTGGAATAACAAAGGGAAAACTTCTCATACACATTGTGTCCCAAAAAGGTATAAAGATTGACTCAGATAGAGTCAAGTCTATCTAAGAGCTTACCTTGCCTACAAGTAAAACTGTTGTTCACTCTTTCTTTAGAAAGGTGAATTTCTTGCGATGGTTCGTCCCTGAGTTTGCTGAGAAGACTCGACACATTGTGAACATGATGAAGGGAAAGGTCACTTTCAGCTGAATTGAAGAAGGCAAGTCAGCATTTAAGGATATCAAGACTACCATTGCCCATGCCCCAACTCTAATTTGTCCAAACTACAACAAAGAGTTCACCATATATAGTTACGCTTTTGAACACATGCTTTCAGCAATTTTAGTTCAATAGAATAAAAAAGGTATAGAATCTCCCATTTCTTTCATGAAATTCCCTCTCAAAGCTTATGAGCTGAAATAATTAAACATGGAGAAGCATGCTTATGCAGTGGTGAAGGCAGTCAAGCATTTTTGCTTCTACATCTTGAATTCACGTACTACTGCCTTGGTCCCTGACACCATAGTCAAATCCATATTAACTCAATAGGAGTTTGGGATAAAAAGAGGTAATTAGATTGCAAAGATCTAGGATTTTGATCTAAATGTCAAGCCAACAAAGTTGGTACAAGAAAAAGGCCTATGCCAATTAATTGTTGATAACAAACCAGAAAAAAAAACCATGAAGAAGCAGAGGTGAAAGACACACTGACAGTCCTCTTTGTCTCTACCACGAATGAGTGGTATTTAGGTATTTCTCATTTCCTTACTTATGGTGAGTGTCATGCTCACCTATCTTACAAAGAAAGGAGGACTATCAAGTTTAAAGCTTCAAATTTTGTCCTCTAGGACAATGGCCTGTATAAGAGAAATATTGATAGAGTTTTTCTTCACTGTGTGGACAAGTAACAACAAAGCCAACTTTTGAAATCTTTCTACAATCTACCCTGTAGAGGACATTTTTTTGCTCCTATGACTGCCCATAAAATTTTGTGAGCCACGTATTATTGGCCAACTCTTTTCCAAGATACATACAAGTGGGTAAGAAAATGTGAACTATGCTAGCAGTTTGTTGGGAGACTCAAGTTAGCTACCCTGCCTCTCAAGCCAGTGGTCATAGAGGAACCATTTTAGCAATGGGGAATTGACTTTATTAGTTCTATAAACCCATCTTTAAGTGCTAGACATGATTATGTCCTTACAGCCACATATTACTTCACCAAGTGGGTGGAAGCCATCCCAACCAAGTAGGCTACTTCAGAAGTAGTGTGCAATTTTCTCAAGGAAAACATCATTTCCAAATTTGGGGTCCCAACTAAGATTGTCACAGATAACATAGCTTATTTCTCTTCTCAAGAGATTACTCAATTCTATTTATATTATAGAATTACTCTCTCCTATTCTTCTGATTATTTTCCACAAGGTAATGGGTAGGCTGAATCAAGCAACAAGAACTTGGTGACTATCATCAAGAAGTTGGTAGATGACAACCAAAAAACATGGCATAAAGCATTGGTTGATGCTTTATGGGTTGATAGAATTACACCCAAGAGGGCAATTGGTATGTCACATTTCCAAATTCTTTATGGTCTCAATGCTGAAATACCAATCACCCTGGAATTTTCTGCATTGAAATTAGCTAAGGCAATTGAAGATCAAACGTATGAAAGCTCCATCGACAAGAGAATCATGTGCTTGACTAAACTAAATGAGCAACAAACTATGGTGGTGGACCAAATTGCTGCACATCAAAATCTAGTGAAGAAGCTCTTCGACCAGAAAGCAAAAGCTTGTAACTTCTAGATTAGAGATCAAGTCTTATTATGGGACAAAAGAAGAGAACCAAAGGGAATGCATGGAAAATTTGACTCCCTTTGGAAAGGCCCATTCACTGTCCATCAGATCAAGGGTGAAAATAGTTTCCTATTGAAATATCAAGATGGCACACTCTTTTCATTGCCTCATAGTGGGCAGCATCTGAAACACTTCAATTCTTGAAGTATCAGATAATTTCATCTGTACATATATATATTTGTATAATTTTTAGTTTCATTTTATGTTGTTAGTTTTTATTTTTGATGCCTTTTATTTCTGAGTACCATGACTCCATAGCCCAATGGCACACATGAAGACACTAGAGATTCTACATTCTACTCCCTTCAATTCTTTTTACAATTGATGAAAGTTCCCCAACTAGAGCTAGCTGTTGTCCCCAAAAAATGTCACTCATTTTGTGGGACAACATATGAACTATTTTGGTCTTACAAGACTAAAATTGTCTCTTCCCTTTTCAAAATTTGTTATGAGCATTCTAATTCCTCATTTTCCAAGCTTTTTTAGTAAAGGGACTAGTTGGTTCAACAGGTTCAATCTCTTTAACAGGTGAGTTCAATCAAAAGGGGCAAATTTCTAACACTTAAGCATTTTTAGGATTGGTTCAATGCCTTGGTTCAGCCATAAAGGGTTCATTGACAAGCTTCTAAGCAAAGATTGAACCATTGAACCTTGAACCATGTTGGTTCAAAGGTTCAATGGGTTTAAAGTTCAGCATCTTTGGCAAAGGTTCAAAGGTTCAACGTGGTTTGCTTCAATGTGGTTTTGTTCGACACAGTTGGTTCAAGCGGTCAATTGAATGAGTGGAATAAAAGATTGAACCATTAAATCATTAAACCAAAGTTGGTTCAATCGGTTAGTTCAAGTGGCTAAGGAAAGGAAAAATCTTGAGAGCGAAAGCTGTCAGGTGTCATCTGCCATACACATTATAATTCATCTCTAAAAAGCAGTGGAATGTGTCATGTCCCTTACAAAGCTTAGCAAAAATTGCTAATTGTCAACCTCCACAGTTTCTTCCTTTTGTTTTGATATTAAGTAAGAATTGTGGTGGGCCTCAAGTAAGTTGCTAAAGTAAGTGGAACACGACATGTGTCTACATTTGCAGTTTCTCCTAAGCATCTCTTAGTGTGTGCAAAAGGTGCCAAATGGCAATGGCGAAAGGTCTCAATATGTTTCTATAAAAAGCAGTAGAATTTGCCATGTGTCATCTTCTATAGGACTTTCTAAAGGCATCTAGAGCACAATGGAGACCACCACATGTCATCTTCCACAAGAAACTAATATGAGTCTCGAGGACTTTCTGAAGGAAGCTAAAGCACAGTAGAAGATAACAAGTGTTAGCATCCGAGTGAATCTAAAATAAGTCTCGAATGTTTTTATAGTATAGCCAAAGCTCAGCAGAGACTGCCACATGTTTTCTTCCATAGGACTTTTAAAAATGTTTCTAAAGCTTCTATAAACAAACAGAAGCTGCCACATATCCCTTTATAACTCAATAGAGTGTGACAAGTGTTTGTATCCATGTTTCATGTTTCTTACCAGTTTCTAAGCTTCTCTTAAGCCTCTCTCAGATTTTAGTGGATACTGTTGAGTGTCTTGGTCTATTTCATAGTGAAACATGCCATGTGTCAATTGCAAGTTCAGCGATCGGCCAAAGAGATAGCCTGAGATCTCAGAAAAGGGGTAAAACATAGCCAAAAAAGGAGGAACGATGAAGAAAGACTAAAAATACCCATGCATGGGATATGTTTCTAGAAGGTGAAGTAGTCCACTAGCTGGACATTGGAGAACATGAACATTCAATGGCATGACCCATTTCTCTGCATTGAGAAAAGCAAATGGGAAACTACGCCTGATTCCAGCATATCTTCTTGATAGAATTTAAAATGTATTGAATGCAACATGATGTGTTACTACTCCCAAGTCTTTTTTGGAGAGCTATATATTGGACTCTCTCTTATTATTTTAGGAAGATCTTTTTGGTTATCAAAAACTAAATTTTTCCCAAATTGAAAGGCATTATTGAGACTTTAAACTCAAATTGTTGATCATATTTTGTTATTAGAATAAAAAAGGAAGTGACTTTTCAGACTTTGCGCTGTAATAACTTGGTTGTTGGGGAAATTGTTCTTATGTTTGTTTCCTTAATATGATTTTTGTCCCTTTAATTAAATCAACATAATTAGTGAAAGTAGTCAGGAAGGTGTCCTGAAGTCAATTGTAGAGAGACTTTGTGCCCACATAATTGCCTTTAGTGTGTTTGTCTTTTCTATTCCTGTGTAAAGGATCTTGGGATGACTTTGTGCCCTCATTATCCTTCGTATCTCACTCTTTGGTAGTAGAGGTGGAGACTTTGTACTACATTTCATCCTGCTATGTTACTATGTCCTTGGTTACCTATTGCAATTATTACCAGGAAGATGCTTGTTGTTTGTTGAATAGTAATTCTAAAAGAAGAGGAGTACTTTTTGTCATTACTACTAAGATTTCTCCCTTAATCCTTGAACATCATCTCTGAAAAAGAGAGATAGATGGTGTTGTCCTACCCCAAGTGTTATTTTTAGAATAAATATATAGTATATAGCTCCTTCTATTTAATAGGGAACCTCCCCTTAATGAGAGGAGAGATTAGTCTCCTTTTGATGTGGTAAACCTGCACATCTAGCTGATCAATATCCCTATGCTGTGGTGAACAAAACTATTTTGCCTATCAGTTAGCTGAGTGACAAAATATTCACCCAACACCTTCCATCTCATATCCAAATTGAGGGTGAAGAATGGATCCTCAAATTCATTATTACACACATGGAGTGTGTAAAATGCAATTTAAGACCTTTTTGGAGTATGAAAGAGATTTGGAAGGAAAGTGCAATCATTAGTCCTCTTGGAGTGTGTAAGAGAGATGTAAGAGAGGTGTAAGAAGAAGCTTGTGTAAGAGGGGTGTAAGAGCTTGCTTGAACTCCTTCTCTTTCCCATTGTCTTATTTAAATGACATCACTAATGTGAGGCAATAAAGTAATTTTGTTTTTAAAAAAATAGATAATTCCAAATTCATGGATTTTTCTATTAGAGGAGTGATTAGGCTAATTAATCAAGGTGATTAATTGGTAATTGGATTATGGTGGATTTTTGTAATATTTATTTATCAATCAAGTATTCAATTATTTTCCCTATGAAGATACTTACAAAGGGTTGATTTAATTCAGGATGTATTAGATAAGATTAATTATGCAATATGATCCATTACCCCAATCAAGGAAGTGTCATTGTGATTTTAAGCTAAAAAATAATTATGCAAGTAAATAATGATTTACAATCAAATTTACGTGTGATTATGTAAAGTTGATATTGATTGTAGTTTAGACATGAAAGTGGTTAAAATTAAGTGTCTAAACTAAATAACATGAATACATGTCTCATCTAACATTTCCAATTTATGTACTTTCTATTCTATATAACCATTGTCATCAATGATACCCTTTACTAGCACTTTAAAGGAATAAATATCAAGTTCTTAGGGTGGTACTAATTTTGGACCATAGACTAATGAATAGGAGGTTTCCATATGGTTTTTAGTACACTTGATTTAAACCCCTATTATTGTACTTACACTTGTTCTATAATCCTAAAAAGAGTAATGTATCTGATTATGTCAATATTCTCTATGTTTGTTCATTGTATTGCATAGGATATAAAAAATATATTTATTGGTTTTTTTGGAGTGACCTTTTCATTATGGGTAATAAGGAGTTGAAAATGTATATTTTATCTTATATCTATCATGAAATTTTTTTTTCATTTTATTATTGAAAGAGGAACCATTATCTATAATAATATAGGATGGTAGGCCAAATCTATAAATAATATATGTTGATAAATATCAAAATTTATTCACCTATGGTGGATTCTAAGGGTGTAGCTTCAACCCATTTTGTAAAATATTATGTTTTGATGATTAAAAACTTATAACCTTATGATGATGAAGGATTAATTTTACCATGTTGAATCCCTATATGGAAAATTGACATCGTGACATAATAAGTTGTAATTATTGAGATGGAGTGTGAGTAAGATTACCATTTCTTTGGAATTGTTCACATTTTTTTGAATATTCATGAATTCCACTGTAGGATAATATTAGATTATTCTAATAAATTTACACATCATGGATTTTCCACTAAAATATATACCATACTCACTATCATAAACTTATTATAACAAAAATTTAGGTTTTGTGTGCCCAAGGTATCTAAGCAATTGCTCATGAAAGGATCTCTTGAAAAGGTCATATATAAATATAATATATATATAATGGAATGTTTTTAGTTTTATTTTTTTTTAATTTTTTGGAAAGTGATGGGGAATGATTTGTTTTTATAAGTAATTAAATATATCTACATACCTTTATGATTTATCCATA
Source organism: Torreya grandis (assembly GCA_037957365.1). Classification (NCBI taxonomy): domain Eukaryota; kingdom Viridiplantae; phylum Streptophyta; class Pinopsida; order Cupressales; family Taxaceae; genus Torreya; species Torreya grandis. Next base: position 1,569,152 of record JARHVA010001683.1, on the reverse strand, counting down.
CCGCTTTTTAATTTAAATACATCTAAGGCATCCATATTTTGTAACTCAGTGGTAGGTTGTTGTAATATCTTAGTATTCACTATGGCATGGTAATTTGTGATGTTAATAGGAACAATGGAGGCAATTCTAGACATATCATCTATACAACAATTATTTATTCTAAGAATATTATTAATTTCAAACTCATCGAATTGGGCGATCAAAATAAGTACTAGATATTTGTAGGTGTTAAATTAATATTATTTGATAGGAACCCATTACTTGGTTAAAAACAAGCTGAGAATCACCATATAATCTAATAGATTTAATATTCAAAGCACATGCTACAGGGAGTCCTAGAATCAATAGCTCATATTCTACAATATTTTGGTACATAAAAAGAACAATTGATATGCCAAAATCATTGTATATCCTTAAGGGGTAACTAATAAAGTACCAAAATATATACCTAAAGAAAATTTGGAGCCATCAAAGTAAAATTTTCCAAACATAACAAACTCATATGGAAAGGTGTCATCTATAGGAATGTGGTTTAATGAAGGAGCCTCAACTAGATAGTTTGCAATGAATTTACCTTTAACTAATTTTTGCAATACAAACTTATGATAAAAATACTTAATTAACATGATCTATTGGTTAATATTCTAGATACATATGGCTTAGACATTATATATTTAAAAGGATTAATTTTGGTGATTACCTGAGTTTCATTATTAAGCATGCAATATGTAAGTTTCTGCATTGCAAACATGATAGCCAAACATAATTTTTCCATTGAGTTGTAATTGTTATTATAATATAATAAGGTCTGAATGATGTAGTAAATTACTATTTTTTGGTTAGATTTTTGATACTATACAATAAAATTTCTTAATGCATGTTTTGTAGCAGAGATATATAATAAGAGTGGTCAGTCAGGGATGAGTGGCATCATGACTAGAGGATTGGATAGTTATTATTTAGTTTCATTGAAGTCTATTTAATTTTTTTCACCCACTCATACTTGTATTTTAATATTAATCTTAAAAATGGTTGAGTTCTAATATCTAATTAAGCAACAAATCTATGAAAATGTAAAATTCATACAAAAGTTTGTAAACTTATCAGATGCTCAAGACTCTTAAGGGGAGGCATTTTAATGATTTATTGAATTGTTTTGTAATTTACTTATATACCTATCTGAGAGATGATCAAACCCAAAAAATTTCCATGATCTAACCCTAAATACTCATTTCTTAGGATTTAATCTTACCACATATTGCCTCAATCATTCAAATACTTTTCAGAAATCATGTATATGGTTTTCATGTTTTATAGATTTTCCCATGATGCCATCAACATAGTTCTATAGGATTTCATGTATGTAATCATGTAATATACATGTAAAAACTCTTTGATAAGATGATTATGCAATTTTAAATTTTAAAGACATGCTCACATAAGAAACTATACCTTGAAGGGTTGTGAATGTGATTTTATGTTGGGCATTGCGATTGAGATTGATTTGATTGTAACTAGAAAACACATTTATAAAGAAAACATGTCATACCTAGTGATGGAATAAAAAACATATCGATATTTGGGACTGATAAATTATCCTTGGGACATTCTTTGTTTATATTTCAAAACTTAGTAAAAATCATAATGCCCCAAGCCAACTTGACAACTAGATAATGCTGGAAATACAATAGGAATAATAAATAGGTATAGTGAAACTAATGTCAAGTAATTTTTCATTTTCTTGAACCAATAAACTAACTTTAAAATGAATCTTTCTAATATTTTGATTCATAGGTTTGACATCAAGGTTTATAACTAGGTTATGTACTACAATAAAACCTTGGAAATGCATGACATGTCAACATAGGACCATGCAAAAATGTTTTATTATTATTTTAATAACTCATTGTGAACTTTAATTCTTCAAGGGTTAATGAGGAACCTAACTATAAAATATTTGGTGTGTCACTAGTTCAAATGTCAATATCAATCTTATTTTCATTCAATAAGGGTTATATATATTATGCATAAGGTGTGACTGGTAATGTGTCCAAAATATCTAGCAATGTCTTCATCAGTATGTAAGGGATCAACTTCCATAAAATAAGCATGTTTTGTCAATGTAAAAAAGCTATTATTATTATAGTGATAAGTCAACAAATCCATATTAGTTCTCAAATATTTTTAAATAGCTTCATCACTGAAGAAAATATCCAAGTAGGGGTTCAAAGATGATGTAACATAATCAATTATATCAAGATGTATAACTTTTGAATTTACATGTTGATATTGAAACATGTAATTGAATATATACATGATATTTTTGATTGCTCGTGAGCAATTTTTTATGTTTTTAAAAAATTGGCTAAGGAGAGAATAATCAGTAATAACAGTTTCATGGTTATGAACTCTAATGTAGGAGAATCTGGGTTCACAAGCTATCTTACATCATCCAAAAAACATGGGTTTGGTTATTATACACACTTTTGTAAATTTTTTTGTGTTATACAACTTGTAATTCTTGTGATAACTTGCACATGTGTAATAAGATCAATATAATGTTGAAGAACATCTACCATAGTCCTATAGTGCAAGTAAATACATGAAGGTTGGTTTCAATCATGTTCCATGGGTTAGATTAACCTTTTAATGTAAGCATGATGAAACCATTGTATTGTATAGGCATAGGTTTCAAAATTACCATTTTGTGTAGGTGATGATTATGCAACTACTAATTTGTAGACACTTGATGTTTCAACCATGTGTAAAATATGAGTAGAGTAACCACATATATTGAAAAAAAAAATGAAGTGTGGGATTGCTTCCAAATTAAAGGGAACTCAAGAGGCATGGAAAGATGTCAATATTAGGACCAAGATTTGAAGTCATCTTTGTAAGAGGAAAGGAAGGGTCATCTACAAAGATCTAAGTAAGGGAGGTAAAATCAAGAAAGTGGAAAATGTAACTCTAGAATAGAGTAGATTTGAGGAAGAGATTAGAGAGGGTCAAAGAGTATATGTTCAGAGTTATATACATGATGAGATTTGTATGTTCATTGTAATCCATTCCTTATACTAAGAGTGTCTTCTTCGTAGTGTGGGAAATGGGAGAGTGTGAGATGTGTATGTAACGTCTATAGAAGAACATCAATAAAAAGAGTCTTTTTTTCTAGTCTAAGGTTTGTGTCCTTAAGAGAGTGATAGTATAAAAACACTACTAGGGAGTAAATAAACCATTCAATTTCCCCTATTAAGTCCTTGTGCACCAATTGATATCAGAGTAAGGTTCACCTTGTTATGTTGTGTGTGTGAATATTCTTGTTGAGTCATTGAAAATTTGTGAAATAGAAGGGGTAAAATTATGACACACAAAGGTAATCATGTTTGAAGGGTTATGATACCAAACACACATATAGTTGTAGACTTGGCAGATGTGATGAGAGGTATCACAACAAGATTGGATGCAATGGATAAAACACAAATAAGAGGAACACATGTTAAATTTGTGAGTGATAATGAAATATTAGAAGATCAACAAGATGAAATAAAATATATATTGGATGAACTTAAGAGTAGGTTTCTCAAAGCTATTGAAAACTTGGGTAGTAAATCAAAGTTGGATAATCTTGCCATTGTGGAAGATTAATCCCTAAGGACTTCATAGATTATAGCACAAATAGGAATAAATAGTTTGAATATGAATTAGTGGAGGATCCCACTAAGGTGAATTCTTCTTGTACCAAGTTGAAAGGTCATGCATAATTATGGTGGGATTATCTACAGATAGAAAAAGAAAGAGGAGACAAATCTAATATCCAAACTTGGGAGAGGATGGTGAAAAATACGAAGATAAAGTTCTTATCTTTAGATTATCATATTAGTTTATTAAATAAGTTTTTAAATTTGAGGGTAAGTACACAAAATTAGGGGATAAAAAGTGGCCTACCCAGAGACATGAATTTCCTAAAATTTTAGAAATCTGAATTTTGTAGATAATTTGAGATATCTACACTCTAAATTTGAAGATGGTGTAAGAATATGAAATGTAGTATTTCAAGTCTAGTTTCCAAAACACCATTTTTATAAAAAAAATGTTTAAGTATAACTAGGTCAAACATAAAATTTGAAGAGGAACTCATGTTTTTTAAGAAAATATAGTAAATAAATTTCCATGTGGCACACCATTTTTTGAGAAGAGTTTAATATTTTTTGAAAACCTTTGAGAAAAATTTAGATAAGATATTATAGTTTTTGACCTATATTTTTTTAATTTTTTTCAAAGAATACATTTTGTATGAATTTTTCAAGTAAATATATCCTAAAAATTGATAAAAAATGGATAGCCATCTATGTAACGCACCTAACTACCTCAAAAAAAAAATGAAAACCAATTTTTTTTAATGTGTGTAGAATTAGGCCTAGTTTATGACCATATAACTTGTTTTTCACCTGGATCAACAAAAGACAAATTACATGAACATGTATAGGCATGTATGTTTGTGGCATGTAGTGGCCTAAAAAGGTATAGTTATAAATCAACATAGTTTGAAACCTTAAATTAGTCCAAAAATTATAAAAATCATATTTTTGGAAAGAAGAGAGCATGCTCATCATGATGGTATTAAGTTTTTGAATTTTCATATTTAAATTCATAATGTATTTGGTGATCAAAGTTGAATTTTTTTGTTTTTATCATAACTCTTAAACTCGACTGTAGATTGATAGGTCCAAGCCTCAAGCTCAAGAATCCAAGCCATTCCCAAACCAGATTTGAATTTAAATTCAAATGGAATGATAACATTAATCATGCAATCATGGTATTAGTGTGATCACATTATTGACCATGTTAGTAATGTGATCACATTACTTAATAATATGATCATGTTAATAACATGATCATGTTATATATTCACAACACCCAAAAACCCAAATTTGTATTTTGACCTACTGAAGGAGCCATTAGGACTAGTAGTCTTAAGAAAAATTTTGGTTGATTAAGATTTTTATTTGGGACCAATGTTATTATCAAGATTTGATAACATTGAATGATAATTTGAGATGTATTAACCTATGAATAAATTTATTTTTCATTTGACATGAGTCTAATCTTCCTTAGAATGTAGATGGTCCTAGTTCATCCTAGATAGGGTCAAGAAGTCAAAAGTTGGTTTTTGGTGATCCACTATCCATATCAATTCATAATTTGGTAGATTTGATTTATATTTAATTTTTTACATGTTTAAATAAATTATATTCTCTAAAAATCAATTGGAGTATAAGGATCCTTTGACTAAGTACTAACAGACCTAGAGTATTAGGTTTGAAAGAGTGTTAAGTGATATTATAAATTTTGAAGGATTATTTATTTGAAAGTTGGTATTTGAAAAATGAATTTGTAGTCTTTATAAGATTCAAATGTTGTTTTGGAACAACAATAAATAAATCAAGGGTCATTGTGTTTTATGTCAAGACTGTATACCGTCCTAAAAGAGGTTGAATTTGGTTAAATAGGACTACATTAGTTTTTGTGGATTTGGTGATGTTTGAGACTTGTATTTTTTTTTATAAACTTTGTAGTATTGTCTGAGTCTTTGATAAAATTATTTGAGTCAGTAAGTGAAGTCCTATAAGGATCTATTTTCAAGGTATATCAATGCGTCAATACCCTATTTTACATATAAGAAGTTATCTTTTTTCAAGTTTAGAGATGTCACAAACATACATGCTGAAAACATACATGCTAAAAACATACATGCCTTATGATATAATTGATTTTATCATGAAAATTCATAAAATACATTTTTTATACTTATGGCCAAAACTTAGCCTTTGGAGTACCAATCTAGTTGTGCATTTGAAATAAATTGGGGCTATTTTAAGCCCCTTAAACCTAATTACACGACTATAAAATGTGATTTTGGTGTTGATCAGCTCCAATTTCATTAGCTCAGTTGAATTAAAGAAACATAATTTATTTATATGTAAGTTATACATGTATAGAATGTGGTTTTGAGCTCAATAAACTTAAAATCCTTAGTTAATGAATGTAAATGTTAATTAGTTCAATTGTGGAGGTAATTAGGGTCAAAATGAGCCACATGAATGTATTTTAAATTTATTTTCAATTTGATTTGGTGTGAAATTAACCCTAATGTCATGTCATAAATAATTAACCATAGAGTTTATTCATTTAACCAAGGAGGCATTTAAGGCCAATTTGAACCCCTTAAGGAGCAATATATGATTTGGGGCAAAATTAAAAGTTTGTTTCTATCATAAATTGATCCAATTAGTTAAATTATGAAATTAAGGGTGTGATTTGGAAAAAATTGAGCCTCTAAACCAAATTTATGGCTCAATCAAATGTATAACATGTATGCAACATATATGGATTAACTGATCCTACTTTTATCAAAAATGCAAACATGTTCAAGCAATTATCAAAAATAGGTGAATAAGCAGCTCAAATTTTCTTCAATTACCTTAGTGATTGGACCCTATATCTGATATCTTAAACCCTAAACCCTCTACCATTTAACTTTAACCCTAAACCTTGTACCATTTACCTTAAACCTGAAGCCATAAGCCCTAAATCCCAAACCCTTTAAATTGTAGACCTTGAACCAATAAATTTAGCTCCAATTAATGTCCATTTTATATATTAAGAATTAGGTTCACAGGGATGAACTTGGTCAAAATCTCATCACTCATTACCACAATTGACTTAATTGGATCAATTTGTAATGATGTGGGGACTAATTGAGCCCAAAATCACATTCTTTACTCACAAATCTAGGTTTAAGGAGCTCAAATTTACCCCAATCATTATCATGATTGTAAGTACCTTATATACCCTAAAACCTATACCCCAAACCCTGATCCCTAAATTTCCTAATCCCTAAATTCTAAGCCATAAATATAAACTCTTTAGACCTTGAACTAATCACTTTAGCCCAAATTAACATCAATTAGACTAAGAATTAAGTTCATAGGGCTTAGTTTAGCCTAAATCACATGACTGATTGCCCCATTTGACTAAATCACTCAATTTTCAGAATGACATGGGGTATAATGACAACCTAAAAACACATTCTATAGTCACAAATGGGTCTAAGTGATTCAAATTGTCTTAAATTATCTTTACAATTGACCTTATGTACCCTAAACCATATATACATTAAAAGCTAAGCCCTAAACCATAAACCCTAAACAATGTACCCTAAATTGTAAACCATAAGCTTTCTCTATTTACCAATCAATTTAGTCCCATTATCATCCTTTGTAGTAAGAATTAGGTTGACATGGAATATAATGATTAGACATTATATACATGTTCTTAAACCTAAACCCTATGCCCTAATCCTTAAAACATAAATTGTAATCCATATGCCCTAATTCCCACTACATGATGCAAACATACATGTTTTACAATATAACTAATTTTATCATGAGATGTCATAAAATGCATCTTTTAAACCTATGGCCAAAGTTTAGCCTTTAGAGTACCAATCTAGATGTGTTTTATTCTTTTGGGAATTAGGTGTTTAATTCCTAAGAAAATAAAGGTATGAGTAAATGTGAATTAGTAATTAATGTGTCTTAATTGACCTAATAATTTGTGTAAATAGATATGTATTTTATCTTTTCCAAAAATAGAAAGAAATATAGAGAAATCAAACTTAGCTTATTCTAGGTTGAAATAGATGAATCAAGATCTAAAAATTGCTATGTAGGGATAGAAAACTATTGCAATCGCATCCTATAACTTTGTTTCTAGATTGGATAAGAATTCTAAACTCAAGATGCCTTGCTACTTGGTGCTATATTCCACTTTTTGGATCTATTGTCCCTTTTAGAGACATTATCCATTTTTGACGCTATTATCCTGATGGTCTGGTTTTTTTGGGTTTTGCTCGATAGGCCTGTAACACCCTGATAGTGAAATATTGAATCTTGATTCCATGTAGAGCTCTTTATGTGTTTAATTAAATATTCCAAACCCTTAGGAGAACCTAGTAATTAAACTTATTTAGAAAACTTGGGAAAGAGAGAAGGGGTTAGTGTGTAAAGGATACACTGAATGCACTTCACACCCTATGTGTGGGCATGCTGCCTACATACCAATACAATGAAGAGGGATCTATCTAATGTAGTTCTCCCATTTAAATTTCTTGGTGAAATTATGTGATGTATGCAACTAAATGTAAAACTAGAATTTACTTTGATTAACTAGGGACTAGTATGAATGATTGAATAGAATTGAATTGGTCTTGAAAGGCTATATGCAAAGAATAGGGAAGAGTGCTTGATTGTACTTGCTTGTATTCTTAATTTTTTACTATGAATGAGTGCTAACACTTATAAATATACATTTAATGGTATTTTATATGGAAACTAATGATTGTGGGTTAGATAAGCTTGTATTAATCTGATAGGGGAAAAGATAATGAATCAAGAGAATCTAACCATTAGAGGTGAAAATGAGCTTGGACAACAATGCTAAAAATATGACACCCCTAAATTTCAGCACTTCTGTCCAAATTGTGTGTTATTTTCCAAGGAGGATGAGCCCTAGGGGGATGGATCTAGGTTTGAGAGTGTTATTTGGCTTTCTAAAATCTAAGTCTGAGAAGCTATGGGTGAATGGGAATTAGTGAAAGTTTAGCCAAGAAGGGTTGAGTGAGCAAGAAAGAGGACCTATAGGTTGGGTGCTATTAGCCATGCCTAAGTCATCCAATTTTGCATTTTATATGATTACATCCCCCCCTTTATTCTAGTGATGAAACAAAGGGAAATACTAGGATAAAAGAAAAATAGAAAGCATACCTGAACTTAACCGTAAGGGAAAAGCTCATGAAACTGTGTGATGTTGGATGTGCATAAAGAGATCACACTATGATGTGTGAATCTATAAATAAAAATATGAATTAGATTAGTTCTTATTAGATACATTATTTCTAAAATAAGAACATACTAAAGCTGAGCAGAGGAAGAGAAAGGAATGAATACACCTCACTGGGTATGTGAATCAATACAAAACATGTTATGATGTTGGATTGTGCTGAGTATGTGTTGAATCAAGAGTAATATCACAAATGGAGCTGAGTGATCAATTCCCCATAATATGGCTCAAGAATGTAAAATCTATCCCTTTGGCTCCATCATCACCAACCAAGTGAAGTTAATGAATCATGCATGTGTTAATCGATGTCTAGACTGTCTGTCCAATGCCTCTAAATAGGTGGCTCAAGAATATAAAGGTTGGCCCTTTGGCTCCATCATTTCCCCATGAAGTGCTATTATGAAGTGATATCAGTATAAAATATATGTCATATGAGATAGTTCATGGAGCCCATGAATGTGCTATAAATTTGACACTATGGTGTAGATAACTGAATGTGTGTTAGAAATGAGGCCACTCTTGGCCATTTCAAGAGATTGAGATTAAGCTTGTATGAAAGCCACTTCAAAACTAATATACTAGGCTTATATGAAAGCCAACTTGGGATCTTGAGTACTCAAAAAGTTAAACTTGTATGAAAGTTTAACTCAAGTGTGATGCCAACCATCTGTAGATGGAGTAAGGCACACAACCACCGAGAATGTCTAGAATAAAATGAACTTGAAAATAAAATAATATCAATGTGATATGCACATTGCCCCCAATCACTGATGTCTGAAACATGGAATATGATCTAAAAGTTATGCCAACTTCTTAATTTGAATTGAAAGTGAGAAATATCATGCTACGCATGATAACCCCCTGTATCTAAGAAAATTGTGATAAAACTACTAAATTTGAAGAATCTAAAAGGGCAAAAATTATCCCTAAACTGAAATTTTCTTATTTCTAGAAACCCTGAGTGTTTTTATGCTTTGATTTGACTAGTTTGACCTTTGGATTATGTGCTGACTATTATCAATTCTTGTTTTAACTGTTAAGAGGTTTTGATCTTTGTGACAAACCCCTATTTGATATCCCCTCTTCTGAGGTTAGGAATGATAAAATTGTAATGACTGCCCTTAGAAGAAAAGAGTCCTACAAGTGTGTTAATCTATATATATATATGATATAGCATTTGATATGTGATAATATGTTTAAAGATATAGAAAATGTTTGTATCAAGATATTGTTATATCAATAGGGGTATGTCTAGATAGATATAACAATGTGAAAGCATGTACATGATACTAAACTAAACTGGTAATGTTAGATATTAGTTTTTAGTTTTTAGTTGGAGGGGTGGAGCATGATGTCCATCATGGCATCCAAGAAAGCAATATAAATGCATGATATAGATCATGGCATTACACACAATGAGGAGAAAACAAGCAAAAAATCATACAAAGCAAGAAGTATACAAGGGTTACCAAGGGGCCAAACAAGCAAGAGACATGGGCATATGTCCCTCAAACTAGAAATCAAGCATACAAAGCATGTTCAAATGCCATATACACATACAAGTGAACAAGTTGGCAGAAAGGCCACAGGTACATAGATGAGTACAAATAAATGACATTAGCAAATGTCTTAAGGCACACAATTGAAAAAAAAAGCAAGGGACATTGGAAAATGTCCTACGGTACAAGCAAGAAATAAACTGGAATTGAAAATGCAATCACACAAGCTATGCTAAGCAATCAAATAAAGCTTATAATAACTAGAAAGAGACAAACACATCTAACTAATCAAAGCGAATGTAAGAGTATGCAAAACATGTGTAGTATAAAACTAGGTATATGCTAGTAAATACACAAGTGCTAGATATAAGTGATATTTTGATATAGGATTTTGTGTAAGCTATAAAGTAATGTACATTAGCATGAGAACTCAGAGCATGTGGTGTAGGAATGACATAACTTAGATGGTGTAGTCATGTACAATGCATGTCTCAAATGTAGAAGTAAGAGTGCCCCCTCTATGGGTAGAATGAAGCAATCAAAGAGCTAGATGTCATTGCACACACTCAAAATAGATCAAGTGAAGCATGGTAATGTAGAAAATTGACATACAATAGCATGAAACAACAAATGTAAGTCCTAGCATGATAGTATCAGTGTAGATCATGGATGATGCATATAATCAAAATGTTTTTGGTATTTTGAAATTTTATATTATTTTGTATTTTAAAAATATTTGAGCTACATATAATTAATTAGAAGAGAATATGTACAAGAAATTTGAAAAGAAACTATGTACAATTGATCAAAAGGAAATCTATATACAAGTAATACTATGAAAAAATGATACTAATCGATGAGTCTCATGTTGTCCTGTATCATGAAGAAGGATCATGCATGATCATGACTATGGATCTAAAAGTTGTGTTAGGTTGTGGAGCTAAAAGCTTCACCAGGATGCAAATAGGAGGAGTTATGGAGGTTGCTGAGTTGCAAAACAAGTTGTAGGGCAATCAATGTCGGTCTGATCAACCAACGTCAGTCATATTACAGTGCAGAAGTAACCAACGTCAGTTATGAGTCAGCTGACATCGGTCAAGAAGGAGCTGACATCAGCAACCTATGTGTGCATGTGTTTGCATGCGGGTCGAGAACTGGTCTATTTTTGGATAGTCAGTTTGCATGTAAAGACTTATTTTAGTCTTGGAGCTGCGTTTCTAATTATTGTAATTAAAAAAGTCTAATTATTGTTTGCATGAGATCTATATAATAGACTCATGGGCTGTATTGTAAAAGTGTGCTAGAGTGAGGGAGCAAAGATTAGCTCCTTCAGAAGAGAGAGAGCAAGAGTGCTAGATAGCCAAGAGGGCTTGTAGAAGAGAGCATGGATTAGCTCCTCCTAGTTCTAAAGGGGTGCTGAGTGTGTATGATCAGGGAGAGTTGTAGGTTGTGCAAGTTCTGGTAGAAGATCCACCGGGGTACTGGTTGAAGAATCATAAGGACATGGTGAGGCAAGGACAAGGGTTTTTCAAGGTGTAGAGACATCTACATGGTAAGTAAGGTCTGGTGATTTGTAGGTTGTTGTAAGAGCAGGGAGATCTACTTGGAGTATGGTTGTGTACTTTGTGTACTGGCAGCGTTGTTACTAAATGGTGGAGGTGAACAACAACTCTGTATTTGAGTTGATTGTTGTGACTGTAATTGAGAGAGTGAACTATTAAAGGAGAATTACTGGTGAGCCCTAGAAGTGTGGGAGCTCTAGAGGTGTGGGAAGAAGAAGTGTGGCATCTTCTTTATTGTATTTTCTTCTGAATGAGTATTAATAATTGGGTATTGTCTCTCATATTCTGTGTTGTTTCATATTTCTAGTTACTTATCATTTTGGTTAAATTCTGTGTTTAATTGCTTATACAAAGGTAATCATGTGTGCTCTTAGTGGGCAGTAGATCTTGACAGTTGGTATCAGAGCAGGTGGACCAAGTTGGTACCAGTCTTGACAAGTTGGTATCAGAGGGTGGTTAAATACACTAATAGGTGGTTAGAGCATGTTAAGTGTTTTGTTGATTATAGGTCACTCTCAGGGGTTTCAGATTGAGTGGGAGTATAACAATGGCAGAAAAAAGTAAGCTACGAATGGAGAAACTAAAAAGCAAGAATGATCAATTATAGAGTTATGGAAAGAAAGAGCAGGTAAAGAAATATTGTTGTTTGGTAGAAGATTAGCATGAAGGAAATGAAGAAGCAAATGTTGCAGGTGTTGTTGCACAGGATGCTCTGGATAAAGTAGAATCTTGGTCTATAGATTATGTTGCCTCTTTCCTTACAGCTCGAAATAGAGCATCTTTTCATGAGCATGTCCAAGGAGACTTTGGAGAGATTTATTTAGGGGTTGGTGAGCCTTGTCACATGGTTGGAAAAGTGGAAGTGAAGCTAAAATTGTAGACAGGTAACACATGGGTGTTGAATGAGGTCATGTAGGTACCAGTCTTAGAGATGAGTCTAATTTCTTCAAGAAATTTGGGTGATGAGAGATGCACAATAACTCTCATAATAGATGCACTTGAATTAGACGGTGGTAAGAAAGTAGGTATCCTTTATCTATCTACTTATATTACTGATTCACCTTTTGTTGTAGAGATGAGGCTTTATAGGCTTGGTCACATATGTAAGAAGGGAATGCATGTTCTTAAGTGGAAGACAGATATCTTTGACAAACTTAAGAACTAAAAAGCCTTAGTGTTCATGGAGGAGATGATGGATAGAGATCAGTTAAGGGGACTAAATTATTTTGAGTAGGGCTGTGTTAATTTGGACAGGGTTTTGATCCAAGGTGAGCTTGCAGGTAAAAAGTCATCACTCACAGGGAAACATAGTTACCAGCATTAGTCATGGAAAATTGATGTCAAATAGATAGGTACTGATGTCAGTCATGTGCAGATCAATAGAGTCAGTGGTGTCAGGTAGGTGGAGATCGACGTTGGTCATGGGGAACCGATGTCGGCAGTAAGGGTCAATTGCAGGGAATCGATGTCAGTTGGGTGCAGACTGAGAGATGGCCGGATCGGTCACTAGAATGGATGTTGGGTGGACAACAAGCTGTCAAGGGGTCTTAAACACCCATGTGGAAGATTGAAAGAGTAAGTGAGCCTCATATTCATTGTTCACCTTCTTTATACTACTTGTTGCTCATTGATGGTCAAGAGCCAAGAAGACATGAAGAGGCAATGCAAGTAGAATCCAGGAAACAGTGGGAGCATGGCATGAATTCTTCAGAAGAGAACCAAGTAGGAGATTTGGTAGAGTTGCCAGCCAAGATGAAAGCACTAAAAGATGAATGGATTCCTAAGTTAAAGAAAAGAGTGGATGGATACATGAGACAAAAGGCTAGGGTATATGGTCTTGAGCAAGCTGCAGGACAGTGGTACAGGTTTGACAGGTGTATGACAAAGCATGGCTTTAGTCAAGGTCAATCTTTCCATTGTGTTTGTCTTACTAGGTTGGATGATGATTGCAACATTATCTTGTTACTATATGTGGATGATATGCTTATTGCAAGTTCAGACATACAGGGTTTTTTTTTGAGCTAAAGGTAAGGTTAGTTTAGAGGTTTGCCATGAAGAATTTGGGAGCAGTGAAATTCTTTGGCATGAGAGACATGGAAGATCACAAGTTGATTTTGTCTCTAATGGGAGCTAATGTGAAGAAGGTGTTGGTGGGATTCAATATGCAGGATGCAGAATCAGTAAGCACACCAAGGGCTAGACAGTTCAAGTTGAGCTTAGAACAGTGTTTGAAATCACATGAGGTCTAGTGTAGACCTGAGTTTTTCCAAGCAGTGGGATTCATCAGAGAGTTTGGAGCCAATTCAGGGAAGGTGGATTTTCAGGTATTTGAGAGGGACTAGCAGCAGGTTAACATGTTATGCAGGGTCAAGGTCTTCACTACATGGAGTTGTAGGTTCGGATGTGGCAGGTTACTTGGATGACAAGAGATGCACCACAGGTTGTGTGGCGGTTGGTCTTAAAGAATGAGCTTGAAGAGGGATACAAGCCAAGAAACAAATTAGATGGTGTATAGTACAGGTGTAGCTATTTATCTCCAAGTGAGAGATTGTTAGGTTATGGAGCTAAAAGCTTCACCAGGATGCGAATAGGAGGAGTTGCAGAGGTTGTTGAGTTGTAAAACAAGTTGCAGGGCAACTGACATCAGTCTGATCAACCAACATCGGTCATATTATAGTGTAGAAGCAACCGACATCGATTATGAGTTGGTCGACATCAGTCAGGAAGGAGTCGACATCGACAACCTGTGTGTGCATGCATTTGCATGTGGGTCAAGAACTGGTCTATTTTTAGACTGTTAGTTTGCATGTAAAGACTTATTTTAGTCTTGGAGCTGCATTTCTAATTATTGTAATTAAGAAAGTCTAATTATTTTTTGCATGAGATCTATATAATAGACTCATGGGCTGTATTGTAAAAGTGTGCTAGAGTGAGAGAACAAAGATTAACTCCTTCAGAAGAGTGAGAACAAGAGTGCTAGATAGCTAAGAGGGCTTGTAGAAGAGAGTAGGGATTAGCTCCTCCTAGTTCCAAAGGGGTGCTAAGTGTGTATGATCAGGGAGAGTTGCAATTTGTGCAAGTTCTAGTAGAAGATCCACCGGGGTACTGGTTGAAGAATCATAAGGACGTGGTGAGGCAAGGACAAGGGTTCTTCAGGGTGTAGAGACATCTACATGGTAAGTAAGGTCTGGTGATTTACAGGTTGTTGCAAGAGCAGGGATATCTACTTGGAGTATGATTGTGTACTTGGTGTACTAGCAACATTGTTACTGACTGGTGGAGGTGAACAACAACTCTGTATTTGAGTTGATTGTTTTGATCATAATTGAGAGAGTAAACTGTTGAAGGAGAATTACTGGTGAGCCCTAGAAGTGTGGGAGCTCTAGAGGTGTGGGAAGAAGAAGTGTGGCATCTTCTTTATTGTATTTTCTTTTGAATGAGTATTAATACAATTGGGTATTGTCTCACATATTTTGTGTTGTTTCATATTTCTAGTTACTTATCATTTTGGTTAAATTCCATGTTTAGTTGCTCATACAAAGGTAATCATGTGTACTCTTAGTGGGCAGTAGATCCTGACAAGTTGTGTATGATATAAGTGATTTGAAATGCCTATAGTGGAAATCAAGTGTGAAAGTCACCCTATAAATTTGAGAAGTGGATGCAATTATGGGGATTTGAGAGAGCCATTTGGTGGTTGGATAAGCTCTTTGACTATGTGGTCTATGTGTAGATGCATGAGAACTTAATGAAATTGCTTTGGGTGTGAATACTGTAGCTAGAAGCTATCTAGAATATTGAATTTATGGTTTCTCTAAAAGAGGCCTCTATGGAGATGTATGAACTCTCTATGTTGGTAATGAAGGTCTTAACTGTGTCTGAGTCTAGACAAGAGGATGAATTGTAACAAGTAGAGGAGCTGAAACTATATCAAAAAGGGTGCTAACTTGAGTGACAAAGATATAACCATGCGTGTAATCAACCTACCTATCTTCATAAACTTAGTTGATATCATGTATTGCATGATCTACTATAGGCATAGAGTTGGTAGTAGGTGCAGGATAAAAGCTAGATGAACCAATTTTGAAGGGAGGAGGGATAGATATAATGGTTAGTATTTGATTATGTCTAGTAGTGATAGGGAGATACTTAAAAGTAACCAAAGAATTAGATACATATAATCAAAAACCATGTATAATAATATGATTATATAGAACATTCCACATGCGAGATAACAAACAAGAGATAGAGATTATGGAAATATGCATTGATGCATAAAAAACTTTGAGTTGAATCATGACATTTATAATGTGTTTAGCATGATCAACATAAAATTTTTTGATCACAAGAGAGAAAACAAAGAGTTGAGAGCATGGATTTATGCATAAAGGCATATAAACTTTTGATATGCAACATGACATTTTTAATGCTTTTAGCTTGATAAACTTGAACAATTTTCCATATGAGGAATAGAGAGCAAAGGATATAGAACATGAATTTTCTCATGAAGGCATATAAAATTTTGATATGCAACATGAAATTTTGAATGCATTTAGCAATATAAATTTGAACAATTTTCCATATGAAGAATAAAGAGCAAAGGATATAGAACATGAATTTTTGCATAAAGGCATATAAACTTTTGATATGCAACATGACATTTTAAATGCATTTAGCAAGATAAATTTGAAATTTTTTCCACATGAGGAATAAAGAGCAAAGGATAGAGAACATGACTTTTTTCATAAAGGCACATAAACTTTTGATATGCAACATGAAATTTCAAATGCATTTAGCAAAACATAGTTGGTAATTACTCCATATGAGCGAAAGAGAATATGCAAAAAGAATTTTGAAATCTTGTGCATGTTTGGAAATTAATTTTGTAATAACATCCCATATAATAAAACATAAACATGAAATTCAAAGGATGAAACTTTTTACCAACATATGATAGACTTCATCATTCATGTATATGATAGGACCTATTATGGTTTCCTTATTTTTTGAAAGAAATATAAGAAAAGTTTGTAAATAACTGAGCATCATTTTTGCAATTGAGCTATAGATGTAAGGTGATATCTCAAGAAATAGATTAGGAGCTAGTATATGCAACTAGGGATTTGTCACAAATATTTTTAAAAAATACTATGAACCTTTGAATATGAAATTTGATTTCTAATTTAAATGTGTATCTACAATTCAAAAATTTGAAGGAATAGTACTTGATATACTAGGACCTAGTGGGTATAACTGAGGTTTTGAGAGAAATAAAAGTTTCGAATTTACTATGAATTTTGAAAACTTGAAATGATTTTTTGATTTAGATATTCACCTAAAATTGTAGGAAATGATTGGAATATGTTTGAAAAATAACTAAGAACTATTTGATGCAACTAGGCTTTGAAAGGATTTTTTTCAAAATTAGAATGATAATTTTAAATATTTTTTTATGAATTTTTAGAATTTAGCTTGAAAAATTTGGGAAAAATCTGAAAAATATTTCTAAAATTAGTAATGTAATTCCTAGTGGTTTTGAAAGTGTTTGTATGCAAATAAGACCTAGTATGTACAAACTAGGGTTTGAGTGAATTTATTTAAAATTTTCAATTAATTTGTAGTTTTTTTAATTTTTAAATTTATGAAAAATTAGGAAACTATTGAAAAAAATAAAAAATAATCAGCCCTAGGGTTTCTAGGGGTTTTATGCAAAAATTCAAAGTAAGTTAGGTTCACCAAATGTTTTATTCCTTTGGGAATTAGGTGTTTAATTCCTAACTAAATAGAGGCCTAAGTGAATGTAAATTGGTAATTAATGTGTCTCAATTGGCCTACTAATTTGTGTAAATAGATATGTATTTTATCTTTTCTAAAAATGGCAAGAAATATAGAAAAATCAAACAGCTTATTCTAGGTTGAAACAAATGATTCAAGATCTAGAAATTATTGTGTAGGGATAGTAGACTGTTGCAAGCAAGACCCAAAAATTTGTTTTTAGATTATATAGGAGCACTAAACTCAAGATACCCTATTACTTGGCACTATAGTCCACTTTTTGGAGTTGTTTTTCCTTTTTGGAGATGTTGTCTACTTTCGATGCTATTGTCCTGGTGGTCTAGTTTTTATAGGTTTTACTTAACAAGCCTGATTCTATGCAGAGATTGATGTGTCTGATTAAATATTCCAAACCCTTAGGAGCTATTAGTACTTAAAATTATATATAAAACTTTGGAAAGAGAGAAGGGGTTAGTGTGTAAAGGATACACTAGATTCACTTCACACCCCATGTGTGGGCATGCTGTCTAAATACTAATACTCTAAAGAGGGATTAAGCTAATGTAGTTCTCCTATTTGAAGTGATTGGTGAAATTGTGTGATGTATGCAATTAGATGAAAAACTAAAATGTACTTTTAATGACTAGGGATTGGTATGAATGTTTGAATATGCTTGAATTGGGCTTGAAAGGCTATATGCAAAGAATAGGGAAGAGTGCTTGAGTGTACTTGTTTGTATTCTTTCTCTTTTTTTGTGAATGAGTGCCAACACTTATAAATATACATTGAATGATATTTTCTAGGGAAATTGATGATCATGGGTTAGATGAGCTTGTATTAGGTTGACAAGGGAAAAGATAAGGAATCTAGAGAATCTAACCATTAAAGGTGAAAATGAACTTAGAAAATAGCACCAAAATATATGACACCCCTAAATTTTGGTGCTCCTATCCAAATTGAGCACTATTTTCCAATGAAGATGAGCCCTAGGGGGATGGATCTAGGTCTGAGAGTGTTGATTGGGTCTCCAAAAGCCATGTTTAGGAAGCTACGAGTGACTAGGAATAAGTGAAAGTCTAGTCGAGAAGGGTTGAGTGAGAAATAAAGAGGACCTATAGGTTGGGTGCTATTAGCCATGCCTAAGTCATCCAATTTTGCATTTTATATGTTTACACTATGCATCTAAAGTAAATTGAGGCTATTTTGAGCCCCTTCAACCTCATTGCATGACTATAAAATGTGATTTAGGGTTGATCGGATCTAATTTCATTAGCTTGATTGAATCAAAGAAACATTGTTTACTTATATACAATTTATACATGTATAAAATGTGGTGTTAAGCTCAATAAACTTGAAATCATTAGCTAATGAATGCAAATGTTGATTAGTTAAATTATGGAGGTAATTAGGGTCAAAATGAGCCACATGAACCTATTTTAAATTATATATGATGTGATTTGGAGT
Organism: Torreya grandis; assembly: GCA_037957365.1. Lineage (NCBI taxonomy): Eukaryota > Viridiplantae > Streptophyta > Pinopsida > Cupressales > Taxaceae > Torreya > Torreya grandis. The sequence goes on along the minus strand of JARHVA010001683.1, from coordinate 1,549,951 downwards.
GAAATTAACCCTAATGTCTATCATATAAAATTGAACAAAGAGTTCATTCATTTAACTGAGGAGGCATTTGAGGCTAATTTTAACCCCTTCAAGAGCTAGATATGATTTGGGGCAAAATCAAAAGATTGATTCTATCATGAATTAATCTAATTAGTCAATTTGTGTAATTAGGGACATGATCTAGGAAAAAATTGAGTCCCTAAACCAAATTTATGGATCAATAGATTGTATAACATATATGCAACAAGTACATCACTTAATTGACCCTAATTTTATTATAAATGCAACCATGAAGGTAATTATCATAAATAGGTGAACAAGCAACTCAAATGTTCTTTAATTACCTTAGTGATTGGATCCTATATCTAATATCTTAAACCATAAAACATGCATCATTTAAATTTAACCCTAAACCCAATACAATTTACCTTAAACCTTAAGCCATAAGTCCTAAACTCCAAACCCTTTAAATTTTAGACCCTAAACCCTAAACCATAAACCAATAAATTTATCCCCAATTAACATCCTTTATATATAGTAAGAATTAGTTTGACAAGGATAAACTTGGTCAAAATCACATTACTCATTGAACCAAAATTAACTTAATTGGCTCAATTTATGATGATATGGGGGCTAATTGAGCTCAAAATCACATTCTTTACTCACAGATATAGGTTTAATGAGTTCAAATTTACCCTAATTGCCTTCATGATTATACCTTATATACCCTAAAACCTATACCCTAATCCTTAAAGTTCATAATCCCTAAACTCTAAGCCATAAATATAAACTCTTTAAACCTTGAACCAATCATTTTATCCCAAATTAACATCATTTAGACTAAGAATTATGTTCAAAAGGATCATTTTGGCCTAATTCACACAATTTATTACCCCATTTGACTAATTCACTCAATCTACATGATGACATGGGCTATAATGACAACCTAATAACACATTCTATAGTCACAAATGGGTCTAAGTGATTCAAATTGTCCTCAATTATCTTTGCAATTAATCCTGTGTACCCTAAACCATATATACATTAAAACATACACCCTAAACCATAAACCCTAAACACTATACCCTAAATTGTAAACCATAAGCTTTCCCTACTTACCAATTGATTTAGTCCCAATTAACATCTTTTATAGTAAGAATTAGGTTCACATCATAATTTTACCTTATATCCTTTGTATTAAGAATTATTTGTTGTTTGATCAGATCTAATTTACCCCAATCACCATCAAAATTGTACCTTATATACCCTAAAACCTGTACCTCAAGCCCTAATCCTTAAAGTTCATAATCCCTAAACTCTAAACCATAAATATAAACTCCTTCAACCATGAACCAATCATTTTATCCCAAATTAACATCATTTAGACTAAGAATTATATTTGTGTTTGACCCTATGTACCCTAAACCTTAGCTGTAAACACTATACCCTAAATTGTAAACTAAAAACTTTCCTTATTTACTAATCGATTTAGTCCCAATTAACATACTTTGTAGTAAAAATTAGGTTTACACATGCATAGAGATATTAGACCTTATATACACCCTTAAACCTAAACCCTTTATGCTTTAATCCCTAATTTCTAAACCTTAAAGCATAAATTATAATCCCTAGTACCTAATCCCTAAACCCTATGCATTAATGCCTGAATCCCTAATCCATAATCTATATTAAGTGTAACACGATCACATTATTTAATAACATGATCACGTTATTCTTAATATAGATAACACTCGATTCTTAATGTTAATTTTTAACCCCAATCAAGTATTAAGAATAATGTGATCACATTATTACATAAAGCGATTGTGTTATTCTTAATATACGCTTCTCAATATGTATATTGAAGTATAACCTAATATAAAAAATAACATGATCACATTATGTAATAACATAATTGGGTTATGTAATAACATGATCACATTATATGTTATACTAGGTTTTAATTCAACATACATATTGAGAAGCTTATATTAATAATAATGTGATCGTATTATGTAATAACATAATTGGGTTGTTCTTAAAGACTCAGTTCTCAATGTCAATTTTTAACCCTAATCGACTATTAAAAATAATGTAATCATGTGATCGTGTTATTCTTAATATATGCTTCTCAATATGTATGTTGAAGCATAACATAATATAACAAATAACATGATCAAATTATGTAATAACATGATCATGTTATATAACACAATCACATTATTATTATTATAGACTAAGCTCACTTTTCAACATCTAGTTTAAACCCAAATTGAGAATTCTATTCCCACAAACATTCTCTATGTACTTCTATGGGACCCCACCTTTGAAAAGTTGTCAATTATCCTTGATGGATGATGGATCACATTCAAGGAATAGGAAGATATTAAAGAACAAAACACCATAGGAATTAGAATATTTGAGAGAGAAAAACAATAAATGAATGCAAAAACTTCATGGTAGACAAGGTATAAACTCTAATCTTGATGAACCAAATGCCATAGATAATGAGCTAATTGACAATAATGAATTAAACAATGATGAAATTGACCATAATGAATTGAATAATGATGAAATTAACCATAATTAAATTAATAATAAAGAAATTGGAAATAATGAATTAGATAATGTTGGAAGTTTATATTCAAAGTTCCAAGTTTTTGATTTTGTTGATGATGAGTCTATGTATGATGCTTCACCCCCCATGAATGAAGAAAAGTTGATGGAAACAAATAATGATGAAATTAACCATCAATAAAATTTCATGGAAACATATAATGAATAAATAAGCAATATTAAAATGTCATCCCACCTCTAAACAATGAAAGTAATAATAATTTTGAAACACCCTCTCAATAAATTCCACCATTAACAACATATCCAAGAATTATGTGTAAAAAAGAAAAGTACTTAATTGAAGTCGATGAAAATATTTTAGAACCAATGCATAAAAAAATGTCTGATCACCATTCAAGAAGACTGGCTCAACAAATTTGGGATACTTTCTTTCATAATTTGGATTATGATAGTCAAAGATGTCAATTTTTTTGTTTCATTGATAAAATTGATTAAGATGAGACGTATAATGTACACATTATGACTAAGAACATCTAACATGGATGATAAAAAAATGAAATTATTGAAAATCTACATGATACATATCATACTATAGGCCAAAATCATGCACCCAAGATTGTAATGCTACCTAAACATATACTTACACTTGTGCAGTAAGTGACTAAACAGATAAAAAATGAATGGTTTCAAAAACAAAAAAACACTTAATATAAATATAAAAACATTAATGAAAGGAATTGAAAGATGTGAAATACTTAATGAACCTAATATCAATGAGTTTTGGGCATTATCTGGTAGACTTCTATGAAAGGACAAGGTTATAGCCGATACTCTCAAAGAGTTACTCAATTTTGGAAAGATAATACAAGAGTTTCATCCAATGCAAGAGATGTAGTGAAAATAAGAGTTGATTCTTGTACTCATGAATTTCATCCAAAACATGTATTGGATAAGACTCAAACACAATTGTACTCTAAATTTTTGAAAAAAAATCTACAAATTTATATTTATCAAAGATATTTTGAGATGGCCAAATATTTTTATGTAAAAATAAATCACACACACACCACTTGTTGTAGGAAACATGTTAGGTTTTCAATGCACTATGATGTTTTTCACTATATTCATTGTAATTTGCATATTAATAATATTTTTTATCAGTGTAGCATTGTATTTCCAGCAAAATCAACTAAGAAATTTATTCCAACTATCTTTTGAAAAAGATCGGATGGATAATTATTTTACAACAAATCATGTTTAAATAGAAATTATAACATTTATAATGGATTGCCAAAATTAAAAAAAATGTATCCATGAAGAGATTACAAGTGAAATTGGATAGGAATTAGTTGGTTTAATAAAATATAAATCAATGACAAGTAAAAGATGACAAGAATCTAAAAGGTGTGAGATTGTTACAAATTTTGGTCAAATTTAAGGAGAATTTTTTTTATGAGTATACAAAGCACACACATAGGGATATGTGGTTGGATGAACATTTTAAGATAAGAAATGATACATTTTCACTTGGTTTGATTGTTTTAGTATTTAATTTTATTAAAAATTACACATTTAAACCTTAAATGGAAGTTCAATCACAATATTACAAATCATCACAAGTTGCCATATTCATACATATAGTATCCATGAATTCACCTGATAATACAAAGCAACAATGGAAAATATTAAGGGAGTACTATTTATATATCAATGATGATCGATCACATTGTTTAAAGTATGTGCAAGGTTATTTTTAGAAGTTATATGAATAATTAAGTTAGAGGAACATTACTTTTAATCAACATTACATTTGGTCAGACAATTGCACATCACAATTCAAAAATGTATGGATATTTTATTAGTTGAGTAGGATGCACATTACCACTAGTGTATAACATATTTGGAGTTTCACTGAGGTTGGACATGGAAAAGGGGAACATGCCGATGCTAAAGCATGTATAAAAAGAGATATTTTAAGGGAGGAGTTGAAATTTAAAGAGGGTGATCATTTGACAAATGCAAAAACTATGGTTCAATGGTGTAATAAGAACATGTGTCATGGTGCTCAATTAAATTCTACTATTCATAGGCATTTATTGTTAATGAAGGAAGGACACTTGGCAAAATATGAAGATTGTATGACTCTAATAGGTTCAAGTGACCACTCATTTCGTATCTGAAATGCAAGTTCTTGGACTATTCATATGAGACACTTGGCATGTTTCTATTCTGCATGCATAGACTCTATTTGGAGTGAGTGTGAGTCATAAGAGTGGGTAGATGATTGGAGTTCCAAACCTCTAATTATAATCAACACATATTAGGTTTTAAAAACATTACAACTTATAAATATGACATCATCAGATGACTGTAACCATGTATTTGATCTAGTGCATCCACGTAGAATATTTTCATTATGTACAATATTATATATATTCATATTATCATTAAAAATGGTTTTTGTGATATGAAGCATGTTTTAGTAGTTATTAAAGATGAGGATAATGAAGAGGACACTGAATACTACTTGTGTTGGTGTGTAGAGAGAAAAAAAATTAACTTCCCCAATTATAGATGGAGAAAACATTGACTATCCCACTGAGTCAGTGGTAGTCACTGGAACTTGGTTTTGATGATATCCTATAAAATATTTAGATCAATGGTTATTTGAAGAGTTTGAAATGCAAAAGATACTGCACTATTCATATTTGATTCTTGTAATGAATATTCAATTACAAAAATTTCATGGGAGGCCATTAAAAAGGAAACTATGGAAAGTTGGGGAGTTAGACCATGAATCTATTCTTAATACTATCAAGGTTAGAGTATATCCTAGTAGTTTTTTGGATTGAAATATGTAGGTATGTTGACTTTTCAAATGTAGGTGTAATCAATTTTATGAAATGTTTTTTATTTTCTAGGTAGTACATATGAATTTCATTTCTAATTACTTACTAATATTTTTTTGTAGGTTAGTGGTGTTAGATAAGCTTCCACCTTCATGTGGTTGGATCTATTAGTAGATAATTCTATATTATTGAATCTAAGAAAAGCTCAAGTTGGATGTGATCAAAGCTCAGGAAATGACTTACGTGTTTTTTTTTTGTGTGTTTAAACTTAGGCTAAAAATTACATTTTTCATGTATTGAGAAGGGCATTCTTGAGGCTAAAATGGGTGGTGGGTTTGTCGATTTGGCCTAATGAGAGGCCAATAACTTGATTATATATGTTATACACCCTCCATACATGTTTTTAGTGTCATTTTTAATTCAAAAAACATCAAAACCATAGTTATGCAACCACAACTTTGATAATATTTGTTGTTAGTGTTTCTGTATTCTAAAACGGTAGTGAAAATGCACTTCTGGGTGGATTTGAACATTATGGTGTGTAGTAACATGTAATTTGCCTATATAGACATGATTTAAGTGATATATTCCTAGGTGGAGGTCTTGGAGGTAGAAATGGTAGTTGGAGCTCAAGAAGTTACTTGTTCAATGTTAAAAATTTACATTTTTGGACCCATCACTATAACTTGTCCAACATATTTCTCTTGAAGTTTCCACTTGAGTGATCAAGGATGAGATTATAGGGCTTAAATAGGTAGGGGAGAGATATGATGATTCACAAAAAAGACTTACAAGTTTTATTTTATGTGTGTTTTAACTTAGGCTACAAAATTACATTTTTTTTGTATTGGGAAGGGCGTTCTGGAGGCCAAAACGGGTGGTGAGTTTGTCGATCAGGGCTAATAGGAGGCAAAAAACTTGGTCCTAGATGTTATCCACCCCCTCAAACATTTTGGTAGTGTCAGTTTTTGGTTAGAAAGCATTAAAAAAATAGTTTTGTAACCATAAATTAAACTTTGACAACATTTGTTATCAATGTTTCCACACTCTAAAACGGTAGTAAAATTCACTTTCAAGTGGATTTGAATGTTGTGGAGATGTGATAATATGTAATTTAACTATTTATATATGATTGAAGTTATATATTCCTATGTGGAGGTCCCAAGGGAAAAAATAGTAGTTGGAGCTTAAGAAGTTGTTTGTTCAATGCTAAAAAGTTACATTTTTGGACCCATCATTGTAAATTGTCCAATGGATTGATATCAAAGTTTCCACATGAGTGATATGGGTTATTATTAGAGGGATTAAAAAGGTAGGGGACAGATCTGATGGTTCACGTAAATGACTTATAAGTTTAATTTTACACATGTTTGAACTTAGGCTAAAATTTTTGCATTTTTCTTGTATTGGGAAGGGCATTCTTGAGGTCAAAATTGGTGGTGTGTTTATTTATCACACCTTATGGGAGGCCAAGAACCTAGTATCAGATGTTGTCTTCCCCCTTATACATTTTGGTAGTGTCAATTTTTAGTTAGGAAGCATAAGAATAACAGTTTTGCTAAACTCTCAGCTTGTAGAACATGTTAAAACTTGGGTAAGATGAGTTTTTGGTTGATTTGAGTTATATAAAATTGGGTAAGGGTTATAAAGTGTTAAAATTTCTAAAATAATACTATAAATATGGTTTTAAGGAGATATAAACTCTATTTTTAGAAATTGACCTATTGGAGCAACAACTAGGTCTAGAGACCTAGAAACTTAAAAAGATAGAATTTGAGAATGATAGCTCAATCTCTTAGAGACCTATAGTTGGTTGATTTATTATAAGTTTTGACACCTACATAAATCTTTTAGTTTTAATAATAAATATCCAAGTGTCTTAAATAATATTACTCAAAATAAGGAGAGTAGATTTAAGAGATTGGTGACTAGTTAAGAGCAGACCTAATAAGTAATTGACTAGTTTAACAGAATATTTTTTAAGAGTCAATTTTGAATCGAGTTGAGAAAAAGAGTGGATAAGTGAGGTTATAATTCTTCATGATATTATAGAATATGAATATGAGATTATAAAAGAGCTTTCTTAAACATAGAAGACCAAACTATGTATTAGGTGGTATTAGGGGATGATAAAGGGTTTTGGCCAAAGATGGATCATTGTATCATGAGTGAATATTCTATTTCAAGTCAGTAAGGTTACCTTTTAATAGACTAAAGAAATTATAGTCAAGGTTAGGTATAAGTTCATCTTGAAATTTTAGCAAAGATAAAGCTACAAATATGAAGTAGACCATGTACGTGATCACCAAAAGGAGTTGTGTGCAGAAGAGGCATTGATAGAGATTACTTGAGAGGTGAGGGAAAATATAAAGGAATAAGAATCATATAAGTCATTCAATAAGTAGGTCTAGTTTCAAAAAAATCTATTCAAAAATGAATTGGAGACATGTGAAGGTGAAAGACCAGGTAACTTATAGGTATACTTATCCGAGTGAGAAAATTTTAGGGATTTATAAATGATTTTGTCTTTACATTATACAAGTTTGAACATGATTGGATATGGGTTTTATATGTAATCAAATTTTTTTAATGATCAATTTAAATTTTTTAAATGGGTGATGACAAATGCAAAATAGATAATAGTGTCATTAGTCATTTCCACTACACACAACGAAAGAAAAACTTTAATTTAAAAAAATATGGGAGATCCAAGATTTATAGCATTGAAAAGAACAATTTTTTAATCCTCATTTGTGTACAACATTAAATATGATATCTGATATAATATAGCTTTGAAGATCAAAAGACTTTATACAATAACACACAATGAAATAAAAATTGAATAGAAATTAGATAGATTACCATGATAGGTATACAATATAGGCACATGTGTGAAATGCCAATAATACATAGATTTCTGTGATAGGCATACAAAAAATTAAATCTACCAACATAGTATCTAATGTTGGGTGAACGTCATATATTCATATACAATTCCAATAATATGTAAATTGTCATATAGGCATATAAAAAATTACATCTCATGTAAGACATCCTATTCATCAAATAGCCTCCCTCTCTTTGCCTTCCTTGAAAAAGACTCTCCCTAAGATGCCTTTTTGGTATATATAGACCCCTCTAATTCCTTATAAGGTCTAACTTTGGGTCTTATGCTCATAGCTTGCTTACAGTTAAAGTTTTTCAAATATAAGTATTATTAAAAAATTAACATAAAATACATTCAAATAATTGTTAAGAAATTAATTTTAAACTATTATAAAAAAATCATTTAAACATGCACTTATTGCAAGCTTGCAGTCCTACTCAATCTATTTTTGACACTCAAACAAGTCAATAGTAGGCTCAACTATTTGAATAGGCATTTAAAATATAAGAGAAACATGAGAAGTTACCCTACTAAAGATCTTATTGGGACTATCAGATGTCATAAGCAACCCTGCATACATAATACATTCACATAAGTTATATTTTACCCAAGTATGTATTAAAACTAGTCTATTTTTACAATTAAAAATTACTAGTTAATATATATCTCTATCAACACCTATGTAGATGACATTGTAGAAATAATGCCTATGTTTGTCTCAGCTCATAAAGAGGGCAGAGTGTCTACTTGATCCATCAACCGTTCATGTAAACAAGGTCTCACTTAATTTTATATAAAGTATCAAAGATATATATGACAACATATTTCAACATGCATATCAAGAAAAAATAATGTAAACCAAGAGTCATGGAAGTGTAACTACCATGCAACATGCAATGGCCAAGAATAGAAAGTAGTTTTCATGTTGGAGGTAATATAAAAATTGTAATACATGTAGGAAGTGTGAATGGAAGAGTAAGAGGTGGAAATAATAGTAGCACTTCAACAAGGCAAAGTTAGAGAGAGAAAATGAATAAGGGAAATATCAAGAGCTCTGTTCTTACTTGTAAAGCTTCTTTGGATAGAGTAAAATGTAAATAAGTGTCTAGAGGTTTATGATCGATCGTATGGTGTTCATATATCTATTTAGAGAAGATTTAAGTTATTAGTCTACAGGTTCAAAGTGGTGAAACCTAAGTTTTAATACTCTATCTTTAGGCACAATTAGAAAGAGGACAACATAGTTAGTTTAAAGTGTCATTATAAATGATTGAAATATGAATAAGGGATAGAGGAGGTATATGAAATTAATGTAAACAATTTAAATTCTGAATACTATTTAGAAAATGCAAAATACATGGGAAGACTATATACAACCCAATTAGTGACAATTTTGAGTTTGCATAGTCATAAAGAAAGACCATATAGAGTTCTTAGAAATAGAGTTAAGGATTTAAGGTATTATGAATGTTTTGGAATATTATTTTTCCATGTGTGTAACTCTTTTAATTTCTGTCAAATAAGTTAAAGGGTCCTAAGCATTTATTTTGTCCTATTTATTGACATAGTCATGTTGGAGGGGTACAAAAATTCTATAAAACTACATGTTGGGAGTGATTTAGTATTTATAAAGGAAAAGTAATAGATTGAAAATATGTGTGGGGTAAGGGTAGATCCATTTCAAGATTTATAATATTTTATAAGTTTAAAAAGGTCATTCTATCTCATTTATTATCCTCTCAAGTAGGTGTAGGATTGAGAGAACACAAGTTAGGGTTTAAAATTGAAAAATGAGACAACAAGTGATTTAACTCATGAAAAGTAATTAATTTTTTTGGATAGGTGTATTTATATAGGAGGAAGAGAATTTTTAATATTTAAAGTCTATTTGAGTCTATATGGTAAATTTCATAGTTAATAGCCTTGAATTAGGCCTAGGAGACCTAATTAGTCCTGAGGGGTGTTGAGTTAGGTGTTATCTAAAGAGAGTTAAATTATGAAAGTATTTACATGAGATATGTGATATAAAGGGGTATATAAATGTGGGTTTATGTTGGTTGAGAGCTTTGTAATTTACTTAGAACAAGGAAGTTTGCCTCAGAAAAGGACTAGTAGAAGGAAGGTGTCAAAGAGGAAGGAAGAGTTAAGTGAAGAGTTGAAGCTTGGGGGTTATGTAGAATGGTTGGATGTATAAAATGAGATGTAATTAAGCAGGTAGATGATCTTATGATTATTTTTGAAGTAAAAAATCAAAGTATCATGAAAACCTATGAAAACACATAAGAATATTTTAAAGAATAGAGAAAGGATAAAGAGAGAGAACATGAAAATAGAGTATGTACTAAGAAGGTTGATGCTAAAAGGAAATATTGTAGAGATAGTTAATTAGTAAAATGAATTCAATCAGAGAAGGAGGATTAAGTGAACACAAGGACACTTAAGATCCATTGAGTAGGTAAGAGTAAACAAGAAAGACCTAGTAAATGCATAGTGATCAAAGAAATAAAGAGGTTAAAGACAAAAGATAAAGGACAAGAAAAGATCAAAAATAGGTATTTGGTAGAGGTAAGTGTGTGTTTGAATCCATATCATGAAGCTTGTTATAACCTATGCATTAAGATACTTAATACATAAATTTAACTTACAAGGTAAATATACATAGACTAAATGTACATAGAGCATAATATTAACTCAAAATTTTAACTCTGTATAAGTAAAAGGTGTCATCCTAATAGAGAAAAATGCACTAGTGGATGGGCCAATAGCTAGATCCAAAAATGTAAACAATGGATACGCCAAATCAAATGCTACAAATATTGACTATGATGATGAAAGCACCATCACCTTCTATGACATAAAAAATGACATATATATTATTCAATTTATATGTAAATTAATTGTTATATAAATTAAATTTACAAATATAGCTTAAATTTAACTTGACATTTATATAAAATATACCTACATCTATGTAGTGGCTGATAACTACACACTAAATGTGCATGCCAAAAAATTATCAATCATAAGAATATTATTTAAGGCCTCTAAACCAATAGTGTCATCATAATCATAATGTCCAATACATATAAATCCATAATAAATATAAAGGTGGGATAAAAAATTCAAACTAGGTGGTGTATCTCTAGCATCAGTCTATGAGAGCCTACTCGTATGCTGAATGTATGTATCCATGAGTGAACTAAGAGCATGTAAAGTGTTGATCTCCATGACCTACTGAACTATAGAGGGGATCTCAGGCTTAAGTGGATTTTGGATATAGATCCTTGTAGGCTAATTAGGTACATGATGTGCACTTGGTCGATCTTTCACAGAGCCTTTTCCTTGATCCTGAAACTCACTATAATCAAAACAATTTAGAATCTCATTAAGGACAAACTCATAGTAGAGTTTATTCAGAAAATACAATGAGACCTCATGGTTGTTACACGGGGGATAATCAAACACCATCCACTTTAAATCCAATTTTTTTTTTTGTGATTAAATTATGTTGGTAGCAATGGATTGGAAAACATTTAGTAGTTACCAAAAATGGTGCATTAGTGGCTGGGTTAATGAATAAGGAACAAATGGAGGCTTTTGATAATTCTTTGTTCTTAACCTTAAGTGCTAACAAATTGTTAGCATAATAACCCCTAAAACTATCCCAATATGAAGTCCATCTATTAATTTGATTTGTTATAGAGTTAGTTTGACCTAATAATATCTCTAGGGAATTGGCTATATGGTTTTAGTGGGGGTTGGTGGAAGTGGGATTTCTCATTCTCCTAATTAATTCTTCAACTTTAATTTTATTTCCCATAATGTTATCAATTAGAATCTCCTGACTACCTGGGGGATTTTGTGGAACTATAGGAGGCTTAGGTGGAGGGATAGGGGGAGGAACAAGAGGGTTTTATGCAGGGTTAGCAGGAGGAAAAAGAGGGTTCTATGGAGGGTTAGGAGGATGAGATGTTTAAAAAAACAAATTAAAACTAAAAATTACTAAAAATTAGGGTTAAATAATGAAAATAACTAAAAATTAGGGTTAACAAGTGTATGGTTTTAGCACTTACCTCTTCTACATAGAGACATTATTGATTACTGGCTTCTTAGGATGAATTTAGTGGCTTCTTATCAAATTTTATCTTTACCACATAAAACACTATTGCAGAAGGTGAGGATAATAAAAGAGACTCAAATGTAAAATAATAAATTTGCATTTAGGTTTTTTTATGACACAGATAATGTGATCATGCTATTAACATGATCATGTCACTGAAAATAATAATAACATGATCACATTAATAACATGATAACATTATTATTTAAAATAATGTGATCATGTTATTTAATAATGAAATCATGTTATTTAATAACACAATTACATTATGGCTTGATAATTATCGAGCCATAATTTAAATAATATGATTACATTAATTAAATAATGCAATCACATTATTTATTAATAAGATCACATTACCAAAAATGTCCACAGAGTTATCCCCTAACTCTGTACACTTACCCTTGATATTGAGGGAGCTATGTGTAAAGGAGTATACAAAAGAGTTTTTTGACTTTCCATTAGAGATGGCCATATGGAAGATGATCAAGATTTTTTTCAACATATGTAAATGGACTTCTTATTTCCATTCAACATGAGACTATAATGTTTAAGTTGAAGTTAGTTGATAATGCCTATCAATATGCATTAAAGGCAGAGGAAATGTTGTTTATAAAGCAACAAATGAGTCTAGAGGTAGAGGAAGTTTACCAAGAGGAGGAGGACAAAATGATGGAAAAAATAAGAACTTCACAAAATCAAAATCAATCACAAAGAGGAAAATGTTATTGTTCTAGAGGAAGATGATAATATAGAAGAGGAATAGGTAGAGGATTCATCGGTAACTACTATGAATGTGGAAAATATGCTAGACATAAAGCTTATGAGTGCCCTAAAGAATTTTAGAACAAAAACAAGAGGGCTAAAGTGAGCAATCATATTTCTCATGTAGATGAAGTGAGTGTTATATCTCCAATACACATAGAAGAAATGGAAGTGGTGAAATTATTATGATGAAGAGGGTGTTTTTTAACCCATACAAGGAGAAATATGGTTGGTACAAAGAAATAACTTATTATAAATTATTTTCAAAGTAAGAGGTAGGTGTTGTAAAGTGTTTATTGATAGTAGCAATATTGATAACTTAGTTTCTAAGGAAATGGTGCAAAAAATTAGTTTAAAATGATTAGTGCATCTAAACCCATACAAAGTTTCATGGTTGCTTGTCATCAAGTATTGATGAATGAGAAATTCATGGTCACTTTTCAGATTGCGTCATATAAGGGTGATGTGTTGGGTGACATTATGCCCATGGATGTGTGTCATATGTTATTGCAAGGCCATGATAGTTTAATAGAGTGTTGTGCATGATAGTAAAAGAAACACCTACAAAATTTGAAGATGAAAATAGGTTTACATTGAGCCCATTGAAAGTAATAGGTGAAGAGATGGACATTAGTCCTAAATTGTTGTTGGTTTCTAGTAAGGAATTATTAAAAGAGACAAGGAAGGATAACATATGTTTTTATTACATCCCAAGGCCTATTCAAGAAGTGAACATAAATAAGTTGAGTGATATTACTTAAGATATTAATAAGTTTTTGGAAGAGTTTTATAATATAATTTATAAGGATTTTTCAAATGGACTATCGCCTATAAGGAACATCAGTCATCACATGGGTCTAGCTCTTGGAGCAATTTTTACAAATAAGGAAACTTATATATTGAATGCTATAAGAAATGCATAAGTAAATAGGCAAGTAAATGAGTTTTTGGAAGAGGGTTTAATTCAAAAATGTTTAAGCTCATGTGTAGTTCCAACTATTTTTACATCTTAGAAGGGTGTAGATTGGAAGATGTGTCTAGATTCTAAATCAATAGACTATCAAGTACATATTTATATTAAAAATAATGGAGACTTGATGGGATGTTTGATTGGAGTGAAATACATCACAAAAATAGATTTGAAAAGTGTAAATTACAAAATTTGGTTGAGTGAAGGTGACAAATGGATGACTTCATTAAAAAAATGATGGGTTGTATGAGTGGCTTATTATTTCCTTTACTTTTTCAAATGCACTAAGAATATTCATGAGACTCATAAATAAGTATTTAATCCATACACATGAAAGTTTTTCATTGTTTATCTTGATGACATTTTTATTTTCAAATATTCAAAATAAGAACATTTGATGCATCTGAGGTTAGTTTTGAAAAATTTACAAGAAGAGAAATTATTGGTCAACTTAAAAGAGTATGTCTTCATGTAATAAGAACTAATATAAATTGGATTTGTAATCTAAAAATATGGGTTAATTATGGACCCTAATAAGGTAAGAGCAATAATTGAGTGGCCATCACCGAAATACATGTTCAAAACTTGAAGTTTTCATGGGTTAGCAACTTTTTATCAGAAACTCATTAATAAATTTAATAGTAAATGTGCACCCATTAAAAAATAAATAAAGGGTGATAAAAATAAGTTCAAGTGGATTATTTCATCATAGGATAACTTTCATTTTTTAATAAAAAGATAATATAAAAATTGGTGTTAGCATTTTGAGATTTTAATAAAGTGTTTCAGGTTGATTGTGATGTAAGTGGCATAATAATATGAGTATTTTTGAGCAAATAAGGTAGAACCATTTCTTAATTTAGTGATAATTTAAATGAAGTCATGAATAAGTATTTTATCTATGACTAAAATTTTATATTTAATGAAACAAGCTCTTAATAAGTGGAGGAATTATTTTTTCCCAAATAAATGTCTTGTACACAAATCATCAAACATTGAAGTTCATAAAAAACCAAGGTAAGTTGAAAATTATTTTGTTTTGAAACATAGAAATGGTAAATCTAATAAGGTTGTAGATGCATTGATTATAAGAGCTCGTATAGTGAATGAGATAAGAGTATAAGTCTTTGGGTTAGACTCAATAAAAGAGTTATATGGAGAGAATTTGGATTCCAATATGCATGGGAATCATGCAAAAACCCAACAAGCATAGACTTATCACAATGGTTAGAGTATATGACAAGATGGATTTTTGTTCAAGGGAAAGAGGTTGTGAATACCTCAAGGTTCCATGAGAGAGAAATTAATGAAGGATAAACATAGTGGAGGCCTAGTTAGTCACTTTAGTATTGATAAAATATTGGTGTAGCTAAGTGAGTGTTTGTATTTATTAAGGATGAGCATGGATTCCAAAAAGTTTGTGCCAAAATGTAGGATTTTACAACATATTAAGGTAAAATTTTATCATTATGGGTTGTATCAACCACTACAGATTCTGGATAGACCATATGATGTGTTAAACATGGTGTTTTATCTTGGGATGCCAAAAAATCAAATAGGTAATGACTCTATATTTTTTTAGTGTATATATTTTAAAAAATGAGACACTTTATAACATGCAAGAAGATTTGTGATGCCATGAATGTTGTAATTTATTTTTAAATGAGTTATGAGATTGCACGAGATGCTAAGGGAAATTAATTGGATATGGATACTAAATATGTTACACATATTTGGATGATAATATGGAGAAAAACATGCATAATATTAGATATCAATTCATTTTATCATCTTTAAATGGATGGGAAATAAAGTTAGTGAATCATAGTCTTCATAATTTGCTAAGATGTTTGGTTGGAGACAAGCCCAAACAATGGGATTTGAAATTATCACAATCTAAATTAGCATACAATAGTTCAATAAATATAAGTATGAGTCTATTCCATATTTTCTAGGGTTTCAACCCTAGACGAGTGTGTGAATTTAAAAACACAACAAATATGAGGAGTGCTAAAGCAAAAGAATATGCAACACCTATGCATAAAATGCATATTGAGGTTAAAAAAAATGGAGGATAACATTATGAAATATAATAAGAATGCTAATCATAAATTAAGATATTTTTTTTGAAGTTGGTGACTTATTATGGGTGCATTTATGTAAGGATAAGTTTTCTAAAGGTGCATATAATAAGCTAAATCAGAATAAAATATGACCTTGTAGAGTTTTGAGAAACTTATAAACAAATGCATATCAAATTAACCTACCCAATGGAATGGATTTTTTACCTATATTTAATGTATTATATTTTTACCCCTATTTTGAGGCATAAAGAAATAAATAAAAATCAAGTTTAGATTCTTTAAGTATATATTGGAAGAAACAATTTTCAAGAAAGGAAAAAGAGGAAATTTAAGTCATAGTGGATACATGGATAGTCACATAAATAAGAGGAATACAGTAAATTGATTAATTAATAAGGTGGAAAAATAGAGTATTTATGGTTACAACTTGGATGAGTGCATCCAGAGTTGTTAAAAATGGAACAACCACTAAGGAGCTCGCAAAGGGTTCATGAGCATGAGCTAATGGAAAATTTCATTTACCCTGGGTGTATAATGTAAGAGCACATAGGCTCATAAGCTATCTTACATCATCCAAAAATATGGGTTCAAGTTATTTCACACACTTTTTTACATTTGTGTTGTCTATCTTGTCATTCTTCTAACAACATGCACACATGGAATTAGATCAATGTCAAGCCAAATAACATCAACTAGAGCCCCATAGGGTAAGGAAATACATAAAGTTTGGTTTATGTCATGTTTCATGGGTCATATTGACATTTTTATGGATTCATAATGAAACAATTACTCTATGTAGGTATTGGTTTTCAAATCATCATTTTTTATAGGTGGTGATTACATAACCACTAGTTTTTAGGTACCAATGGCTCATGTGGAAAAGATGCATACAATATCTATCTAAATTGATAAAAAATGGTGTATGGAATTATTTATAAAACAAATACAGCTTAAGGGGTATGCTAAGAAAGTAGAGTTAGTAGAAAAATTCAAAGTTAACTTTTGAAGGGGAAATGAAGGGTCATTTCCAAAGATCCAAGTAAGGGAGAAAAAATCAAGAAAGTATAGATTGTAACTCTAAAATAGATAAGAGATAAGGAGGAGATTAGAGAGGATCATATCACTCAAGGTCAAACCTATATGCTTGTATGTTCATTATATTCTAATCTTTAGACTGAGAGTGACTTATTCATAGTCTAGGAATGAGGAGAGAGTGAAATATGTGTGTAACCTATGTAATAAAATAATGATACATATATTATTTGTTTTAAATTTAATTATTATGTCCTTGATAAAGTGAGATTAAATAAAAACTACTAGGGAGTAGGGCAACCATTCACTTATTCCCCTCAATCCCATATGTACCAAGGTCCTAAGTATCCATTATCTAAATGAAAAGGTATAACTTGAATTTTATTCCTCACTATATCCAATAACTTGTTTGTATTTATAAGCATATGAAATAATTAGTTTAGTTATAAATTACTCATATTTACCTAATTTATGACCTTCATATCCCATTTTTATGTGCATTTTAATCCAAATCCATATTTTTGTAAAATTGGCTGAATAAGACTAGAAATGTTTCTTGGTTTACTTGTATTATAACATCATCTATCATTGAGATTTTACCTTTGTAATCCTTTTATTTTTATTCAATAGTCCATGATGATTTAATAGGTCTTCAATAAACTTTAGGGGTGATATTTTCAAGTTTAATCATATAATCTCTATATTCCCTAAGGCCATTTGGTGTAAAGTTTATCCTTGATAATTGTTTATTGAGAACATTAGATTTATCACCACTATTCTCTTGTGTATTACTACCCTTATCCAATTCAAAGGTTATCAATTATTTTATTAGAATAATATGTTTATGTATGATTAATTTTAGTTAGATTTGATTTAAAATTGGTATAATACCATTTTGAGGTTCAATCATTTTATAAAATATGAATGGTGCATCATCTGCAAGAAATGTGTACATGACCCCTCTTGTATGAATTTTAGGAATCTGTGTAATGTAGATGGGACAAATCCCATTGAACCAAACCCTTAATTCATTTACCATGAAACATGAAAAATATTTATTATGATGTGTTATCTAGCCAAGTCAATAAAGCCTTGTCATTTACCTACCACGTCGATGCTCTAGGGAATAAAAAAATAAAAGAAAGGAAAATAAAGTAATATAATATTAGTTACTAATTTATTCTATTACATAGATTGAAAAAAATAAAATTTCACCATCTAAAAAAATATAATTCATTTCATAATAAGTAATAAAATTGATGGCATTATAAAAAACATAGATCCATCCATGTTTATAAAGTTATAACCATAATCATTAAATTGAGGAAATATCATACATATACACCATTAACAAAAGTACATTTAGGGAAATTTTTTTCCCCATTAGCTCAAGTATAACCATTTCTCGTAGTAACCTTACAACTATCTTTTTATTTCAATACAAAATATATGAAGATTAAAAGTGAAGTGTAATAAGATATTATATGATATACCAATTTAAAATGAGTATTGAATACCAAAATACCAAGTAACCATCTCACCTATAAAAAATTTAATATGGGAGTGAGGGAATCATCAAAGACATAATGGATCCCTCACATACCTCCCTACCTAGGAGTGTCCCTACCCTTCAATGAATATGGTAGATAAAAGGAGCCAACCAAAAAGAGCTTTAGAGAACCATATGTAAAAAAAGAGTACAAGTTATTGATACAAGTTTCCAAGTCAAGTAGAGTCAAATAATTCCCACTATCTACTAACTATCCTTGACACACAATGAACTAGAATATATGATGAAAGGACAATTGGTTACTAAAACCACTACTTTGGCCAAAGAATTAAGATCTGTATGATAACCACATACTAGTTTATACCCTTATGAGAAAGTTTGACAAACATCACTAACTATAATTATGGTCATTTTAAGAGGCCCTACTAGAAAACCTATTAGAAATATTTGGTGAATCTAGAGAAATTTGATTTATAGGCATGGTGAATCATCTGAGGGTGATGGAAAATTCTTTGACAATGTTTTTTTCTATAAACATCACAATGGAATAATTGAAGTGAATAACTAAATTGAACATCTAAGCTAAACATATGAGTTATATGGCTGAGATGAATGGTTGAATTGAATTTCTGAACCAAACAATTGAGCCAAATGGTTAGGCCAAATGGTTGGGCCGAATGGATGAGATGAATGACTAGATTGAACAGTTGAGATCAATGACTAGATCAAATGACCAAGCTGAATGGTAGAGCTAAATGGCTAGGTTGAATAACGAAGTTGAATGACTAGGCCAAACACTCATGCCAAATAGTTTGATTGAGTGTTTGGGTTGAATAGCTCTATCAAGTAATGAAACTAGATGGTAAGGCTGAACAGATCATTGGTGGGTGACTTGTGCATCTGGTCTGCTATTCAAATGCCCAATCACCTCCCCTAATCTATAAATACTCACCTCTACCCTCATTTATAACACTATTTATAACTAATTTCTCATCCCCTTGGAAAGAAAATTCATTTTACAGCCATGGAGAGAAAATTCATTTTCAAAAACCTGCTATGCCTAGACATTTTGAGTTTTATACAACAACTAGATGTATATAATGATTGGATTTAGGAATGCATCTTTAGTGGCCTAATGTACATGTCATGGTATGACTTAGACACTACACTTTTACAAATGCTTAGGTAATATTATGACCCTAATGAGAATATCTTCACCCTGCAAGTAGATTTCATAACCATTTCATTTGTTATTTCACCACAAGATATTCACAATATCATAGGTCTTCCATTTCACAATATGACCTCTGTGAGTTCCAAATCAATACTGTCAGATGAAGGTAGGATTCTTTTGCCAAAAAAATTCAATTTGCACATTGACTAAATTAGTATGTACTTATAAATTTGTTTGTATATTCAAAATTCAAGTTTCAACTTTTGCAATCTAAAATCCTCTTTTTCTCATTCATTTTAGATAGTCAAAAGAGGGGCATCCACGTCAAAGATGTTAGTCGCCCTTTTTAAAAAACAATGGTTCAATTTTTTAAGCCATAATAGTATTGTAGAGAAGAGCAATAAATATTCCCTATTGGGCACTATTTTACATTGTCTATACTATTTTAAAATATAAATTTGACTGGTGCTCTTTTATTTCCTTAAGAATAAAGCTTGAATTAAATTTGCTGCTACCCATCTCATTTCCAATATTTCTTATTTTAATTTTATTCTATTAATGTAATACAAGGCCTTCTTTAACCTATAAAAAAGATGGGGTCCAACTGTGCTAGATCCAAAAATGATGACAAAATCTTTGTCTATGGATGAGCAGTTGGTTAGTTTATTTATCCATTTGTTGATCTAGATTTTAGGGTTTACTATTTATTTGTTTGTTAAATAGTTATGAAGGTAAATATTATTAATTTTTTAATCTTTGTTTGTTACCATTGATAGGCAAGAATGCATGCCTCGTGAAAACAATCTACCTTAAAAGGACAATGTGTAACTACATTTGAAGAATTTATAGATTCAGAGTCTACAGAATCATCCATGCAAGTTTATTTAGTGTCATCTCCATATGCAAGTTTTATATTTAAAAAATTTAAATGATATTTTAATTTTCAAGACTCAAGTGCATTGTTTTAGTTATATTTTTAATTCTTTTAGTTGACTCGATAATATTTCAGATGGTCGAACAACCATCACCATAATAAACAGTAACATCTACTATGCCTTCTTGACCCTTTGTGGAAGGTATTTTACATTGCATATATATATTTTTAGATTTTGATTATTTTTTTTAGACTAAAATTTTGTGCAATGTATTAGATTAAAAGACCCCTATAGCTATCACTCATAATACGTTGCATACATTAGAGGATATACTATCTCCAAATACAAGTACTAAACTTTTAATTTCAATTTTGCATATAAATTTATTTTTTCTATTTATTTATTTTCTAAAATAACTTACATTTTGTAGGCCATCCTCTATCTATGAGGAATATTATGCCACCACCTCCTCCTTTGAATGCATTTTGTGGAAGGGGGAAGGCTTTTCCATTGACACCATCACAACGAATATTAACACTATAAATATCAAGTTCTTAATTCCCTTCTATCTTAATTGAAGGTTTATCGAGTGTGCAGGGATTAACTTCTTTGATAGAAATTGAACTTGATGAGGAATATTTGGGGTTAAAAAGTGGCACTGATTTCAATCCAAATGATTTTATCCAAAGAGAAATAACACATGTTCATGTGACTGCTCAGTAGGAACCTTCAAACACTTCACCAGACAGTCCCACCCCAATAGAAAATGTTGTAAAGTCTGATGATGCCCTTACATATTTTTTATTGAAAAATTTGGTAGCAGATAGTATTACTACTAGTCTTTAGGAGGGAGTAATTGATGAAATAAATAATTTGTGTGTGTGGGAGGTTCGAGCGAAGGCATTGATAAAATAAATAAATGACCATTATCACAACCACTCTGAGCAAAAAAAATTGTTTACATTAGTGTAACAGGAGCCCATAAATATTGATGTTTTGTTTGCCAAAGCTAAATCTAAGTCAGTTACTTTTGCTAATACTTACAATGATAATGTGTTGACTATCATGCTTAATAGATTGGAGAATTTGAATGCATAAAACTAGGCATATTTTAATAAATGGGAAAAAGACATCAACTTTGTTTTGATTATGAATGTGGAGAAGGAAAAAACTTTGGTAATGTATATTCATTTCAATCAAATTTTATGTCATTATTAATTTTATTCACATCTAATTACATTACATTTTAAAATCTAGACAAAATATGAGAACTTGAAAAAAGAAGTTGAGGTCCTTAATGTGCATATGAAAATTTTTACAATCTATCATTCAATTCAAGGATAAGCTTGTTCTATTGAATAAATAGAACAACACTCTATGAAAAATCATTAAAGAGAAAGGACGAGATTTTGATGCCTTATTTAAGTAGAAGACAGTTGTTGATTCAAGTCTACTTTTTGTAGGAGATGATGGAAAGAGGATAGAGAAAATATTGAACGTCTTAATGTTGTGGCTTTGGATCTTGAAAAGGTAGGGATATTTAAGGACATCAGTGGCATAGAAGATGATGTGATTGAGAAATTAGTTGAGAAAGTGGTTGAGAAAGAAGCTAAAAAAATGGTTGAAAAACTAGTCGAGTAATTGACAATCTATTTTAAACTTTTATATATTTGTAAACAATGTTTTCTTTTAAAATATAAATTATGAATGACAATTTTAAGTTTGTAGATACGGTGATCAATTTATTGAGTTTTAATTACTATATGAGCCACGTAGATTGCAATTTTAATTTCAATTTTATGATGTTGTAAACTTGAATGGTGTTAGGCCCCCTTTTAATATTTTTGATACACTTTTGAAACTCACATCTCAATATAATTGGATTAATGTCAACATATTATTTTATACAATGTTCCACCTAACATAATCATAATATATTAATCTTGTGCAATCATCACTTAGTAATAAACATAGAAATACATTTTAGAAAATGTATAATAGTTATTGCATGTTATGATAAAAAAAGAGTTGTTTTTGTGGAAGATATCTTATTTTTTATATTAGATTGTTTCTTGAGTAAATCATGATTTGAAATGCATTTGAGGCCATTATAAAAGCACATTCATGTTTGGTAGAGGTCTGTGTTGAAGATAGTATTGTGATAGTCAGTAATAATGAGGATTCATCAAAGTTGAAAATATGCACGATTAATTGTGATCATGAATTATAGAATAGGCTAATGGATTGTTTAATGTTATGAGGATGCTTAGATAGATAAGGATTCATGAAATTAGTTTTATTCATATAAAAATTAGTATAAACTAGAGGTAAGGTCTTTATAAATATTTGAAAAGGTTATATTTTATTTGATCACTTTATTTTGAAAAGAATCAGTTTTAAGGACTCTACACATTTAGACAACTTTTTAAATATAGGCTATCTACTCCATAGGAGTAGATAACCTACATTACCCTATAGGGAGGTACCATATATGCCCTATATAGTACCTATATAGGGTATATATAGTAGTATATATAGAGTATATATGAGTTATGAAGTATATACACCTATATACATTAGTCTACTCTCTCTCTCTCTCTCTCTCTCTATATATATATATATATATATAATGAAATTAATTTCATTGTTACATAAAATATACAAGGTTTAGGACTATGTTCATTCAATTTTAGTAATTTATAGAATTAAATTGAAACCTAAGCTAAAAATGAAAAAGGAACAAGTAGTGTTCAAATTAAAATGTAGGTTCACCAAAATGTTTATTAACTCTAATGTGAACTATAAGGTATTGAAATTATATAAAAAGTTAAATAATAGATCATATATCAAGTGTGAAAAATATACATACTTTATAGAAGTTGTAAATTGATAAAAATATAAGTTATGGCTAGGGTTATAAACTTGTACTTGGAAATTGATTTATTTCAGTCTATGTTATATTTCAGTCACTTGTAAGAACATGAAGACATAAATAATTTAGAAAATAAAGATCCACTATGTATTGTGACAAGGTCAAAGAAGATAGACAATATCATAGTGCATCATTGTCTGACACTATAGCTTTGTCTAAACACACTATGCATTGGGTGTAAAAATATGGGCTCATTTGTTCTTATTTATAGGGGAAATATTTTTAGATAAAACTTGTTCTAATGTAAGAAAAATATAAATATATAAAAAATATGTATCAAACACATAAAGAACCATATTAATCTACATTGTTCCCCCTAACACAATCATAATATTTTAATCTTTTACATTCAACACTTAGCAAAAATCAAGGAAATGAATTTGAGAAAATGTATAATAATTATTACATCTTTTGATAAACATGTGAAATTAAAATTTAAAAAATCTATTTCTAAAATTTTGGTAGCTGAAAGAATCTTGCACAAACCTGATCATCGGTAGTGACATTTACATCTACTGTTTCAGTGCCATATTTAGTGTCATTATTTACATCCTCTTTATTTTTCATTGTATTAATGACACCTCTTATTTTAGTTAGAGAAATTCATGTTTTCATAGCTCTTTCATATGGAAACATATCCACTACACAATGTAGAACATATAATCTCAAACAGGTTTCTAAATTTCTATCCAATCTATTTCAAATTTTTGACTTTATGAATGATAATGCACTGAATACTCTTTCATCTTCCATTGAGCCTAGAATCATTTTATAACAGAGATCATATAATTAGAAATATTCACTTAGAATTTTTTATAGTATACTAATAGGATAATTTTTTTTCATAGTCTTGTAATTGCCCCATTCTCTATTGGTTTGCATAGAAGACAATATTGTTCAAACATTGTAATGCCAAAATTGGTTGACTAGGATGTTAGTAAATCCTTTCCAAAAATACCTTTAATTTATACTCCATTCACCTCTAAAAATCTACAAAAACACATTACATGATAGTGCATGTCTTTATAAAATAAAATGCTAACCATTTTTTGACTGTTATTACTATTACGAAAAATGGGATTGATAACTGCCATCACCTCCAACAAATCATCCCTTTGAAAATAATATCTGATCTCAAAAAATAAGTTTTGAGAAACTTTACTTAGTTTCATTTGGGTTTTAGATAGAACAATATCATACATAATATGTGTTATAGGTAGTTCTTCGAATTTAACACCCACAAGATCAGGGCTTTTGTAGAAATTATGCATTGGAATCTCCTTTCCATTAACAACACAAACATGATCATTGATATTCAACTTTAAATAATTGTTAAGGTTATATAAATTTGTCAAACACTGCCAACTACTAAAAACAAGGCCTTGAAACATTTCATTCGAAGTGTATAGTATGTCTTTATTGACATACTTATTTTCTCAATCATATGAAGTCCACAATATAAATGGACCTCTCTTGAGAATGTTTCATTAAAATTTTTATTTCCTTTAGAATTTTAATAATTTTACATAAATTTAGTAGTGTTTCCAAATCTATTAAATGGTACAAAAAATCTTTTGCCTTATCAATTTCTTTATGATATGTATACATAAAACCTACTAATGATGGATATTCTTCAAAAAATTGGCAAGCAAGTTCATACATATAAATCCACCTTACATCAACATCTTTCAATAGTTTCTTACCATTAGTCACTCCTATTACAAAATTTTGGAACTCTAAAATTCTTTTTGGACTGCTTGACATATAAGCCTATAGGTCACGAATGATCTCCTCTACTTTGGCCACATTAGCAAATTTGCTAACCATTTTATATGTAAGATTCATCTTATGAGTCATGAAATGAATTGGAATCATATATGGGGAAATTTTTGTTTGTATCCAAATACACAAACCATTTTTATACCTCTGTATAATTGATGCACCATCAATCCCAACCAACAGTAGCTTCATAGCTATTGTATAATCATCCATTCTAGCTTTATATTTCAAATTCAATACAACCAATTTGTGAAGATTTTTTGCATTGTAATTTTCTACCATTTTATGAGATGCTAGTAGATGAGGTTGCCTTGAATAGTTCTCAAAAGTATACACATGAATGCAAACCTAGGTTGCATTTTCAATTGTTTTGACCTCATCAATAGACAGTGAGATCAATAGTGATTCTTGAACACTTTCTTTCAAATCTTTGATCTCAACCATTACTAGACATTTTTACATTTTTCAAGAATTAATATCCAACCAATGTGATTATAGAATATCCAAAAATCCATTATGTTGAAACAAAATCTTATAATTTAAAAAATTATAAATAGGTCTACCTTTTTTTAGAATATGGTATATAGTAGAGAACTATATGTATTTCACCTTCAGATGGGATTGCTTAACTTTTCCAAAATTTGCTTCAATTGTTCTCCCTTTCTCCACAAAATATTTTCAACATTTCTTATCATTTTCATGTTCTTGTGCATATATTACATGCATGCATTCTTCTACAATTTTTCGCTTGTGTGTTCTTTTTATCACTCCATCTGGGTGCTTCACTATCTCATATACTTTTTCATAATATTTCTCAATCATGTCCAATTTCAATTGCATTCTATGTTGTTTTCTTAGTTTTGAGCTACATATTATACATCTACATTTTTTTGGAGCATCATCAACATTTTTAGGCTCTATAGGTTCTATGAAGGGAAATTTTGTCACCCAGTCCAGCTTAAAGGACCTTCCAATTGTTCATCTACTTCTCTTCCTTTGGTAAGATTTTTGAGTGGAGGTTTCAATTGAACTTTATGTTTGGTGATATGGTCCAATCTCTTCTACCACTTTAGTGTCATTATTATTTTCATCAAAAACTAGAGGAGCATCTTCAAGTCATAGCATGTCATCATCAAAAAAATATCTAGGTGGTGATATGTTATTTTGGTTCATTCTATCTTGTGAGATAACAATGGGGATTTCTACATGTAAAATTATTTTAATATAATTGAATAGTTGAATTCAAATTTATGACAACTAAAAAAATAATAGATACCTATATTTTACGTGCATTGTGATTATGTGGACTTTTTAGTTGGCTCTTTAAAATAAGATAATATGGATGATTTCCTTGATGATTGGCCTATCCTTTTACCATTCCCACAAGATGCCATGATAGCCTATGATTTTTGGCTTTGTAATTTGATACTCCCATTTAGTATTGTTGTCTGATACAAGGGTTTACGTCTAGTTCACCAATTCTCCCACTTAGAACTTCCATTTGGTTTTACCATTTAGCTATGACACCTGACTTACCATTCATTGCTAGCTTTTGGATCTAGCATTAAAATCTACTATTTGGTGCTACCATTTAGCATTATCATTTAGATCTATCATTCGGCTCTATCATTTAGTTATACCATTTAGTTGGGTCATTTAGCTATGTCATTTGATTATGTCATTAGGTTATGTTGTTCACTGTGTCATTAAACTTAGCTGTTCAATTCTACCACTTGATGATGCAGTTTGGCTTGTTATTCGGTATGGTCATTCATTTTCTTCAATAACTATTATTTTTTGGTTATGTGCTCCTTCAGTTGTAGTTTTGCTTGTTCCCTTAGTTGGTATAGGTCAGGCCCTTAGGGGATCTACTATATATATCTACCAAATTTAAGTGTAATCTTATATATCATTGTAAATGGTTGGTGAGTTGACCCCTTAAAAAAAAATATCCCTAAAATTTTGGTGATCCAATCCCATTTACTGACCTTAAAAATTTGTCAAAACCAAAATCCTAAAAATGGAATATTTATGAATTAATAAATATTTGTTACTAAAAAAACACTGACTATAATGAAGACCTATCCATTATTTATTTAACATAAAATATCATCTCTATCACATACACTTCCATCATCATATGTTGTAGGTAATGTGGAAGTGATAAAATAATGTTGAGGAATTCAACAGGAACTAGGTTTCTATTGGTTTCACTATCATAATCTTAGCATTTTGAGTATGCTTAATATTCTTATACTACTACCTCTAAGTGTTTATTATATATTAAATTTAAACTAATCAAACGAATGGATCTAAACTATTTAAATTATAATGTTGGGATATATAAATCTAAGATTAAAATATAGAATTTACACAATTAACGAATTATCTAAAAATAGTATATAGGTCGATAAATATGCAAACCTTCCTAAAATAGACTTAATGTTGATTATGAAGATTGACTATGAGTAAAAACTACTTGAAAATACCTATTGATTGTGTCACATCTAAAAATATAATTGTAAATTATGAAAGGATAAGGACATGCTAGAAAGGTAGGGCCACACTATAGCCTTCTCTATTTACTAAGGCTATATCTTGGTTGACTATTCACCTAATTTTTTGGTTTGAGTTTGTGAAACTATATGCAAGGTTTCTAATTCTATATAAGATACAAATAGACGCATTGAAGACCTATAAAAGATAAACCCTAGTCTTGCATATGCACTAGATAGAAATAAATTAATAAAAAGGGGAGAATAAGGTTAAGGAAATAGTTGAGATACCCTTATATAATATGAGTGTTGCCCACATAACCCAAATTGCCTCAAGCCAATATAGTTCTCCCTCCTAGGGTGATTATGTGATCCATGATTATAAAACTATATGAATATAGATAGAGTATTAATTAAAATTATTGATAATGGATTCCCTTGACCTATAATAAATATATTTAAACTTGGCCTATGACTATTAGAATGTAAAATAATTGAAATTGGAAGAAATAATGCTCTTTTACTCAATATGTAATAATTTGAAATCAGTTTGCTAGGTCATCTCAAGTGACTTCCTTGATCTAATTTTTAAGGGAAATATTTAGAATATTTTTGATAAATAAATTTACAAATATGTGGGAGATCCATTGTGAAATGTCTTTATTTGAAAAAGTGACTATTAGAGTGTGGGGGACAAGGTTGCACTAGGGGACAAGGCCACAATGTGACCCTATCTAACCTAGCATGGTCCTATTCCATAAGGACAAAGCCTACTTATAAAGGTTTTATAGGAACCTTTGCATTGAATAGTGATGAATTTGGCTAAAATAAGGGTGTTTTCATTATTTTTTATATGTTTGTAAGATAAAAGAGGCTTTCTTATAGATTATGAGTCAACAAAATGGAAAACATACCAAGTAAGGTAAATATGTCAATATTGAATATTTTTAAGAACTTAATGATTAAATATATGTGGCTACACTAAGGAAAAACAATAACAACAAAAAAATGTTCAATCAAGAGCATAACATATAAATTTAGGACATAGAAATGATACAAGGTTTGAATGGTTTCAATATGCTTATTCTTACTATTTTTGATCGTACATTAGTGCCATACTAAATAGATTCAAAATCCTACCTTAGGTGGAAAGAAAGACTTTATTAGGCCAAAATTTGTGATACACATATTACAGTACTCAAGTCAGTTGACCCATTAAGTGGTAAGTGTAACAACCACATGCATCAATAAATATATTAAATCTAAATCATAATCACAATTATCCTTGGATTTATGCTTTCATTCATTAATTAAAGCAATAGTCACTACAATGTTTTTGTTTTTACTAAAAATATTTCTTATTTTAGGGCCATGGGTAATGGGAAAAGTTCCCAATGACCTCCTTACTATCTCCCATTCCCTTACATTTTTTCATAAAGGATTAGGTGTCATTATACCAACATTTAATTAGTCACTTATAAATCTCATACATGTTTTAGTTTGTGTAGCCTTAAAAAATGCAAAATAATCAACTGCAATGGTTCAATCATCCAAAAGGGGGTTGAAATCAACCACCATTTATTGGGTCAAGGATTGAAATTAAAAACAAAATAGAACCAATACAACCTTATATTTTTTGAATAATGTATAAGCTATGTATAGGTAGTAGTGACTTCATGCACACTACCTATAGATAGTTTTACATATTATAACAAGGCCACAAGTTCATAAATTAACTATATAACTAGGTTGTATCTCAATTTTTAATGTTAAATAGGCAATTCCTAATTAATAATGATAAATATTGTCACACCTTATAATTCAGTGGCATTTCCAAGATGCTTAATATTTATTTGCATACTCAAATGAAACCTAATCTCTTTAAAAAATTAAAACTATGTATGTTTACTATAAGTTTACTGAGTTCAAAACCATGCTCATATCCTTAAGTATTCATGCGATCCAAAAAATTGTAGTTCTAGGTATTATACTCTTGGTTGAAGATTAGTTAAGCATTTAAGTCTGATAAAGTTCATGACACTATATATATAGGGGTTTCAAGAGACACATGCCCAAAAAAATGTCCCTATTCAATACTAAAATAAACATATTAATTAGTGGGTTAATAGCTAGTGCAACACTATATGTTTCTTTTAATCATGTTAATCAATCATAAAAAAATAAATAATGAGTGAAACTAATACAAAGGGAAAAATTTGTAGCCCAAAAATAAGTACCTAGTACTCAAGATATTAAGTCACTCCAAACAAATATGGCTTCATCAAAATGTTCCTAAACCCCTACACAACTCTATTGTATTAATCACATGTAACTAGACCAACACCTGGTTTACAACTTTTAAATGAGAAACAATTAAAATCAGGCTTACACATGTAGGGAAATAATTATGAAGTGGCCCAAAACATGGCTTAATTAGTCTAAGAGATAATCAAACCAAAATTAGAGTGATGTGAATAGGAGAACCTATAATTAGTTTGGAAATATTATTATGTGCTACTAAAAATTGTCATGAGCTCACTCAAATCCTAACCATGACTTTTAATAGTTTGATATAGCTTAAGAGATTTTAAAAATAGAGCATCATCTAGTGGTTTTATCATATCAACCATAGGATAATAATACAAGCCTGAGATAATATGGAAGATTTAGGGTCATCCATATACAAGTATTTTACCTTATTTTGGATTAATGTGATCTAATAAGATATAAATTATTCATATTGTACAATATATGAAAATATCACATAAATCTAAATTTTATAGCACAATATGATTGAAGAATTATAATTTATTGTTTATGGAAAACACTAAGAGGATAAAGATTCTAAGCTTGTTATTGATGTTTTATAGTTTTAGAATGTGTACAAGTGATAGGGATGATTGTAAATGAAAATGGGACCACTTACCCCTAAATATAAACCATCTAGAATTGATTGGATGAGTCCATAAAAATTTGGATGCCTTCACTAAATGAAGGTGTTTGAAACCTAACATATTTTATAGAAGACTTGCACTCTACTATTTTGGCACAAGTTGTTGTACCTCATTGATAACCATCTTATTGTATGATATCAATCTATTTTTATGTGTGCAAGTATATAACATTGTTTATTTTACATTAAAACCCTATTTCTACTTTTAACACTAAGTTATCCTATATAAAAGAAGAAGAGTGTTGGGTTGAGCTGATCCTAATAACTTTCTAATGAATAATTGAGAATTACCTATGTATCCAATATTCCAAGGAGGGAAATAAAATCACATGAAATTATTCTATTTAGTTTTATGTGTGCAATGGTTCTTATTTTATGAATGTAAAATATAATCTATATTTTGATAGTTGACAATGGAAAATTTGACCTAGATTAGGTGGTTCAAACTTGGCTAGAGTCTTCTCCTTGTGATTTATTTCTAGTTTGGAAAGTTTGGGGTAGTCCATCTTAATGTGTAGATGTGTATATATGCCCCTTCTATGGATATTAGATATGGAAATAGGATTAGATCTATTCTATATTTATACAAGACTCTTTGGGTAACTTATAATGATACCAATATGCATAATGTATGGGCTAACCCATAAAGATAATTTGAATTTAGAAAATGATAGTTTCTTTTAACAAGTACATGTCTATTATATTGAATGTATTATAAGTTCTATAGATAAATGAGTTTTGATGGACTCATCTAGAAAGTAGGAACTATGATCTGATGATCAGGAGATAATGTGATTATGTTAGAAAGACCAGGGAATTCTTATAGGTGATTGATATAAAATCAGGAAGGTCAAGCCCATATAAAGTAAGAAGATGATAAAGAAGGGCATGTAAGAGATACATATATATATTCACAAGTTGTGTAAGGTGAAGATATGTCAATATTGACACTGTCAAGTGTCTAATACCATATTTTAGTGTCTAAATTCCCTCCCATTCCCTCCCCCCCCTCGGCCCCCGCCTTTTATTATAGTATAAAAAGTAAATGAATGCTAGAGTAAAAGGATAAATAAATGTAACTTAGTAAGTCAAACATAATTTATATTTATGAGGAAAGATCCAAGTATGTAGATTATTCCATGGAAACCTTCAATGAAACATGTAACAATCAATTACCACATGTTACATGAAATCTAAAATGATTAAGTGAAACTTTAAAATCTAAAGAGTAAATAAAGAATGCCCCTATAAGTGAGTAAAACATGTTGCCATTGAAAGTGATCAAGATTTTTCTTCTTTTTGAGGCATTAGATAATTTAGGGTTATCATGCAATAATTTATAATATCATGATATGGTTATTTCCTAAGGCAAGTGCTATTGTTCAAACTGGGGCTTGGGAAAATAAATGCCTCAACCCTGGTGAAAAGGGTGTAGTGATTGACCATTGAACGACACAAAAAATCAACCACATAACTCATTTAATTGATCTCAAATTGTAAGATATAAGGGTAAACCTCTATTAGGCTCATGTAAGTGTGGATAGACCATTGTGAATGGAATAAAAAATAAAAAATTACCTTTAGTAACATCAATGTCACATAAGTGCTAACTTTGAAAATAGAAAATTTGTAATAGTGTGTGCATGAATAATGTTAATACCCCATAATATGATCTAATTGGTGCTAAAATGTAATATAGAATGACATAATATGTCATTAAATCTTATCCATTTGATAAGTTATAAAAACTTGAAATATGTAACTTATAAAATGGCTACATATTTGTTGCATATGGCCCAAAATTTATTCCAATTTGTAAATATGTGTACCATAATCAGAACCAAACTGATTATGAATCAATATTAATTATCTAAATCCAAATATATCACAAAATTTTAATTATTTGTGTATGTAGGCCTGAACCTATATGACAAACCCACTAATATGATCCACTTTTGAGTTGTAGAATATAGCCTATGAATTACTCATCTCAAAATAAAAGAGTTAACTGCATCTTGTGTTATATAAATTTGTAATAATTTATAAACATGTGAATAATATGTTATCATAGTATGGATATATCATCAAATCATATATGGAGCATTAGTTCAAGGTATACAAGTGTCATGCCAAGATGGATAAATAAATTAGGAATGAATTAGTAATTATCACATATATAATCAATAAATATGGATCATGGAACTACATACAATAAAAATGTGTGTGATATGGATCACAAAAAAATAAAATTAAAATAAAATCTTAAATATATTCACTCATAAGCACACAATGTCATAGCCATGATGCACACAATAAAGCACATGCAATAACAATTGATATCACACAAGGAAATAGCCACACATAGTGGAAAATAAAATGTCACACAAGGAAATAACCACACACAATGGATAATCAAATTTCACACAAGGCAAGAGCCACACATAATGGAAAATCAAAATATAACACAACAAGGAAAGAAACATACAAAGAAAGAGTGATAAAATATTTTAATGTTTTGGTAATATTTTAATGTTTTTATATTTGAAATATTTTGCATATATGTGTATCCAAATAAGTTAAAATAGTAATACTATGAAAAATAAAAATATACAAGGGATTTAAAGAATTTGTATCATGTGTCAAGGCATAGTATGCACCAAGTTTAAATAGGAAATTAGTTTTAAGGAAGTGAATGCAAGAAACATGCCCACACTGTAAAAGTGAATCATAAAATTATAACTCAATAGAGTATATAAGAGGTCGATGGGTATATAGAAGAATCAATGCATATGCTCATATAATATGGATAAATAAATAAATGTGATTGTGTAAGCTCAATGTAAGCCATAATAGGTATATATAATTAATATGTAGGAGTGAGCAAGTAGTATGTCACAAATAATATACATTGGGATGAAACTATTGTAAGTAATATATCATCATAGGATATATGTCATAGATTTCTGAATTAGGATGAAAATCATAAGACAAATTTCAAGTGAGATAAATAAAAATTCTAAAATAATGATCACTGTAAGAGCATATACATATATGTATATAAAAATAGAAGAAGAAAGGAAATACGAAATAAAGAAAACAATAATAATCTATGTAATATAGACTGTGTCTTGAATGATAACATGGAAAATCAATGGGATATGGCTATACAAGTATTATATCATGAAAAATAGGTGTACTGATGTGCATGGAATCATCTGATCAACCATTTAGAAATAATAATAATGAATAATTTAGACCCTCATTAGCAATTAAATTCCAATGCTATAACTATGTCACTGAACTCTTAGATACATTCATAATTTCATGATATACATTACGCTTATTAGTTGTAGTATAATATGTATGAAAAACTATACCATATGTTAACATTTGTTTATTACTTATATCATTTTTGTATCATGCACCTTAGTTGTGATCATAAGAGAATTTGATGTCAATAATTTGGAATTAGTAGAGGAAACAATTTCCACTTGATTTTCTTGATTTGTAGATTTTACATCCCTTAAAATGAACATAGTCTCACCTCCATAGTAAAATGTAACATGATCATGATTTTTATTAAATGTCACATCCATTTCTCTTATCCATGATGTTCCTAGTTAAACATTTTAATGAGACAAAATAGAGATAATATTAAATTGAGTAGAACATGTTTTGAGACCAAGAGTTATAGGCATCTCAATGGATCTGATGCATTGTTTAGATGGAGTATTATTATTCAAGTGATCAGTGTCACATCCAAGAGATTTGAGAAGTTTCATGCTACACACATTAATTTCATAAGTGTTATCAATCACAACATTGGTACACTACTTTCCATTTATACGAGGGTTAATAACCAAAGGCTTTAGATATGAGGAAGGATTTGTAGTTGCATTGAGGAAATCATGCTTGCGATATTAGTCTTATTATTTGCACTTTCTTTTGAGATTTTTTATTGAAAATATCTTTCTTAATCAAATCTGATTTCTCATTTTCCTCTTTCTTATGCATGATTTATTTTATAATCTTCTTCCTTTTGCAACTTATCTTGTTTCCTTTTGTTACTATTTATTTTACAATTTATCTTGTTATAAATTTTGATTTTGTAACTTTTCCTTTTGAAATTTCTCTTCTTGTAACTTTTACTTATGAAAATTTTCCTTTGTAACCATTATTTATTTAATTTTTCCTTTAACAATTGTTATTTATTTAATTGTTCCTTTTGTAATTTTTCTTTATGTAATTTTTAATTAGAATGTGTAACCAAAATTTGATTAGGTTGATTAATGATATAAGTTGTATTTGAATTCAATGGGGATTTAATAGATGTATCCAATGTAAATTCACCACTAAGATCTTAAATTCTACTTTTCAAACCCTATAACTTATCTATATGATTTTTATGATAGGCATAATAGTATTTAGATCTCTTAACAAGATGTAATGTGATAAACTTGTTCCAAAGCATACCCCTTAGAATTTGAATCGAAATATTATTAACCTTATTAAAGTTGTTTGAACCATATATATATATATATATATATATATATATATATATATATATATATATATATATATATATATATATATATATTTTAATCCATTCTTAAGCTGAAATATTTTGAGGCACAAAGTTATTGAATGAAGAGGAAGATATGTAATTGACACTTGCATGATCATGATTTATTATATATGTAATATTATCCTTAAGTAATACATATTTTAGACTTATTTACTTTTGGAACTCCTCAATGGACATTCTCATTGTAACTATCTGATCTATAATGGCTTGAAAAGCACAACCCCATGCACTTTTGATTGAATATGCACATAAAGGCTATCAAGCAGATGCACCCTACCTCTTGGGATTATGATAGCATTGACCTCGTTAGAGGGATATTAATTATCATGATCTTGAGGAGAGATAGAAGGAATCACACACATACATATTATTTGAGATTATATATTTAAACAATATGGATTATTAATTAAGGATAAATATTATTCATTATTAATTTCAAACCTAGAATTTTCACACATAAATTTGACCCATTTGATTAATAGTTGTTAAATATATTGAATATTAAAGGGAAGTAACATGTATTGATTACAATCACAACTTGCATGAAAAAATATAAACTATGTATATCTATTATAACCATGAATTATTTTTAGGAATAAAAATTTAGGTTTGGAATTTAGCTCTAAATATATAAATGTGAAACCCTTAAGAACTATAAGACCCTAAAAGTGTATATATGCCAAAAAATGACTTGAGAAGAGTAAAATAAATAATTGAATACCCCAAGAGAATTGTGAAGAATTTTTGTAAATAGAAATATCTTTTTGATAAAAGCTAGTAAATATATGAAACCTAAAAATTATTTTGAAAATACATGCACCCTTCACCTTTTAGGCTGAATTTACTAAATATAGTAAAACCCTAATTATAAAAAATATATACATAATTTTAGAAAAACAAATAGGTTATTGATCCAACCAATACAAATAACAAAAATATCTAAGGATTTTAAAATATATTCTTTTTTTATTAGATATGTGTCAAAACTATAGGAGGAGGACAAATCACAAGCCTAGGAAATGAATCCCTAATAGGAAAATGAGTGTCAAATCCTAAGGAAATAAAGAGAAGTTTCAAATTTGTGTGTATGATGAAGGGAAATCATAAATTAGGTTTAAAACCCTAACATTATAAATATTAAACCCTAAGGGAACCTAGTTTATTATGCTCAATATATGGATCAGGTTGACTAATATGTTTTACCTTATTTTAGATTAGTTAGATCTAATAAGATATAAATTTTGAATTATTAAAATTGTACAATATATGAAAATAACACACAAATATGAATGATTCAATAGATTATGATTGAATAATTTTAATTTACTATTTATAGAAAGAAATTATAGGATTAAGATACTTAGAATGTTATTGATATGTTTCTATCTGAGAATATGTGCATGCTATAGTTATGATTGGAAATTAATTTGGGATTGCTCAAATTTGAAGATCAACCATTTGGAGCTAGTTGGATGAGTCTATCAAAATTAGATGCCTATGTTAGACAAAAACATTTACATCTTGATAGGTTTGTCTTAGAGACCTATATGCCATTATTTTGGCACAATTCACTATGTGCTAAAAATATATCTTCTTATATGATGTCAATGGTAAAAGTGTGTGTAAGTCCTGAATATTGTCTCTTATACTTTGAAATCTTAATTCTAATTCTAAAATTATCTTAACTTATAAAAATGGGGAACATCAGAGTTGGATGCCTTCAAAATTATGAAGCCATTTGAATTCTAATAGACTTGTCTAAAAATGAGGAGTTGTGATTTTATGATTAGGAGATATTTTTTTTATGATTTAAGTAGGTTAGACATAAAATAGGGAATTTTTATATGTGACTGATAACAATTTGGTAAGATTTGGTCCATAAAAAATAAATGAATGGTAGATAAGGGTGGGTAAAATCTATATGTGTATGCATAGGTTAT
Source organism: Torreya grandis (assembly GCA_037957365.1). Classification (NCBI taxonomy): domain Eukaryota; kingdom Viridiplantae; phylum Streptophyta; class Pinopsida; order Cupressales; family Taxaceae; genus Torreya; species Torreya grandis. Next base: position 1,512,424 of record JARHVA010001683.1, on the reverse strand, counting down.
GTAAGGTGAAGGTAGGTCAAAATTAAAATTTCCAAGTATCTAATAATATATTTTAGTGTATACAATAATTAAGCTCCCACTCAAAATATTTTAAATAATTATAATGATCAGTGGATTAATAACTACTGTAATAGCATATAGTTATTTAATTCATGTAAATTAATCATAGTAAAAATAAGCAATGAGTGCAAATTTAGCCATGAAAAAAATTAGAAACCCAAAAATAAGTACCTAGGGATCAAAACCATGAGTCACTCTAACCAAATATAGTTTCATCAAAAATTTCTTGAATCCATACACAATTTTACTATAGTAAGCACATGCAATCAGAACACTTCCTAGTTTACAACTTTGGAATGAAAAACAATTGAAATCAGGCATATAAATGCAAGGAAACAACTAAGGGGTGGTGAAAATAAGGTAATATTAAGTCTAAGAGATATAAATAAAGACAAAAAAAGGTGATATGAATAGGTAGATCTATAAATAGATTAGAAAATGTATGAACCTAACAATTACATAGTGCAACATTTATGATACAAATATGATGATGATGGAATGACCTTTTATTTTATGATCCATAGGGAAATATCTATATATAAACCCCCATATGATTCCACATTGCCCTTTCGACCCATTTTTTCCCCTTGATTATGAACTTCTTATCCATTTCCACACTATTTTAAAACTAGCCAAGAGTGACAGAACCACCACCCAAGGTGACAGAACTACCCCCTCAATTATGAAATTGCCCCTTAGTTATCCAAACCATTGTGATGGTTTTGAAACCTAAGAGGTGATTATGTTATATAAGGGAAGTTATACATTAAAATAGAGGTGATTTAGTTATCTTATACTGTGTTTTTGACAAGATAAGTGATGGTTATGAAACCACCCCTACATAAAGTGATCGTTCCATCATAGCAGAAATGTCTTCCAAAATTAGCTCCCATGACTTCCATTTTCACACATTTTTCACAATTAGATTTGTGTTTATTATTATTATTATTATTACTTTTTTTCACTTCAAATAATGCAAATTTCACCCTCTCTCTTAATTTTAGTCATCATCAACTCATATTAAGTTGAACTCACTATCACACTTAGTTGAACTCTCTCATTCAAACTTATTTCTCTTATTATAATAAGGCCAATTTTGTCCTAATTTAAAATATAAAAATTACCATTAAATATTGTTATTGAAAATATTTTACAGCCATAACCTTGATATAATTGATAGAAGATTCATCACCTAACATTTTTGAGTCAACTACACAATTGCAAATGAAGAAGTGTCATTGGTGAGAGCAACATAGACCTTGCAAACCAAGACATTATCCAAAATTAGTTTAGATACTATTATTTTTGTGGATTGTATCTTTTCCCTTTATATATTGTTCTAAATTTTATGCATCCTCTATATATAGAGTTTCTTAAATCTACATAAGAGCATACAGAGCTAGCATGATAAGAATTCTTTTATCAACACACTACTTGCACTTCAACTAATTTATTTTAGAATCAGGTCAAAGTTATTTTGATTTCTAATATCTATTCTTTGTTAGATTTTATTTAATATATCTTGGTATTATAGTTAAATTAGTTTCCCTATCAAAAGAGAAAAGAAGCAAATTTGATAATGAAATAGATGTATCTCTTTCATTTATCTTTGTTATATAAACATAATTAGTTATAATTTATGATTAAATTAAATGAATTAGTCTCCTTTCTGTGATTTAGGAATTTGACTCAAGAGAGGATGGTTAGTATGGTGTTAGTTCCAAAATGAAAACAAAATGAAATAAACACACTAATAGAATAACATCTCTAGGCCTAAACACTAGGGAGAGATTAGTTAACAAAAAAAAATGAAAAACACAACTAAAAATCAAGGAATCAAATACAAGAATTCATTCACCTTCCTTAGATGCTCCAAATATCTTTGTAGTGGTGGCTTGCTCAGCTTGTGCTCATGAAGTCTTCATCAAAGGAGGATTGGGTATCTCCTCTTCTCCTTGACACCTTTGGCTTATGGCTTGGCTTGGCATCAATTTGGCATGGTAACACTAGTAACAATGGATTCTTGAAGATATTTGTGAATTATAACTTTACACCAAAATAGCTAAGAAATGATGTTGTGAGGCCTCCTATTTATAGGTTTTTTATAATGTCTAAAATCAATTTGAACTGTCCATCTCAAGATTGAGATGTGTGCTTGAGGATTAATTCAATTTTTGGAATTAATTTTTTAGTTATCCTCATCATGACATTGGAATAATGGGAAATTAAGAGGCATGGAGGGAATCATGGAAGGCATTGACGAGTCATGAAGGCCATGAATCCTAATATTTATGGCATTATGGCCTAGGGATGTCTTTCCAAAAAATGATGTCACTTGATGATGTAGATATTCAATATTCATTTCTAAAAACAAGTTTTCAATAAGTTTACATGTAATTATTAATTATTCCTTGATTTAGTTTAATTATCTCTTAAGCATGATTACACACTTTGTGCACAAATTACTCAAATTGATCATAATGCCTTGTTATTGGTCTAAAATTTGACTGAATTAGAATTGGAAGGTGATGTTAGATGCATTGAAACCATATTACCATTTAGGATGTTTCCAATAAAAAATAACAAAGTCACATGTCTTGTGAAAAATATTTGATAGTGAAGAGTAATCCAAAGCACCCAGGTGCAAATTTGGCATTTTGACTTGAAATAAACTAATCAAAGTTAGTTGGTCCATAAATTGCATTACCCCATTTAAGGATATCCTAGTCATAATTTTAACTTGAATATGTAATTATTACATCATTTAGCATGTTTTAGTGTTTTTAGGCCAAATTGTGTATTTTGGGTAGAAATTGGTCAAAAGCCTGATTGGAGATTATCAGTGGCTAGATTATCGGTGGCCAAATTTAGGTGTCTACACTTTCAAGTTAAAAATAAATATTATAAATACTTAAAAATAAATATTTTTAAAAATATTTAATTCATTTTCATCCAATATAAATTTTATTTTAGTCAAGATCTATACAAACTTCTTGCATCTTAAACAATCACCTAGGCAAACATAGAAACATAAGCAATTGTAGGTGAATGTATGAAGGTAGTATATTACTAATATTAATAGTTTTAAAGGGTTAAAAACATTTTAATTTATATCTTTCAAAACATAAAATTATAACTTATATATTTTTATTTCATCCTATCAATTCATTAGAAAAAGATTGTTTGTAGCAAGTTAGAAACGCTGAAAATCTAGCCTAGTTTTCATACAAGAAAAGTTCATAGAAAATGTTTCATTACTACTTTTATGGATCATATATCTTCTCATATTATTTTTTAACAATATATTTAATTAATTAATTTATTTAATTTCACTTAAACCAATTAAAACAAATAAAAACATTTCATCTAATGCACATACAAACAAATCTAGGAAAAATCAACATCTTGCATAGTAGTATAAGTTTCTTCCCTCTCTCGTTGCATGCATTAAAAACATTGAAAAGGATAAAAAGAGATGATTACTTTAATTTTTTTTAGTTTTGATATTATTTAATTTCAACACTTTATTTTTATCAAGCAAGTATTCATTGGTTAAAAACCTAGAAAAGCCCTAAAATAATCAACAACAAAAGCCTTACCTTCTATGAAAGTAACCACATCATATCAAAAGCCTTGAAATTTTATGAAAGTAATAATATGATACATGATCCTTGTGTATCCACAAAATTAATAAATATTAAATCCTTGATTCAACATTCTAGTAAGCACACTTTGCAAGCTATTGATTGAATAAGCTCATACACTTTTTATTGGCCTTTGCCTAGTCTCTTTTAGATGACCCTTATCAAGACACTAGGTCTTGTCCAACATGGTATATTACTTAGAGTTAGATCACCTAATCCCACCATTTTCACATAGTCTAATATTAGTTCTGAGTTAAGATGTGAGGTCTTTTGATCCACTCCAATTCCACACCTCATCGTAGAGTCCTTAGTTGCTTTAAAAAAATAAGAGCGCATCACTGATCCACATATCATTGTTCTTCCATAGAATAGGGGATATCAATACAACATTATCCATTATTAGTCTCCCATTCATCTCATATTATTCTTCTCAGGTCTAGTCTCATCTTATATCATTCACACCTAATGGATGACATTGGCTGGGCAAAATCAACTCGATAGAGTAGATATTCTCCCATGATTCATTTAACTCAATCTCCCTCATTTTCCCAAGCCTATCATGTACCAATAACTCTAAATTATTGTGATATCATATACATAAGGGCCTTATATCTCTATCTCCACATAGATAAATTATCTCAATGAGTATCAATATATTATTGATGTCTTCTGGTTCCATCACAAGAAACCATTTCCATAACCTATCCAAAATCCTATTCCAATCAACTACCAACCAAACCAATAGCCCCATACATTATGTCATTTTCATAGACCAAAACTTAGGGAGTCAAGTGCACATGCTAGCATATGTTAATTTGTATGCATATAAATTATTTAACCTGACATAAAGGACTTCATCCTTTTCATACCCCTTTATTCTTCTTATCCTTTCCTTTCTCCATATTTTCTCCTTCCATTTATTTTTTAGGTATCCATATTCCCCTTGAATATGTCTAGATAAGAAATTGACACATATATTGGCCTAGAAGGATATAAGAGAGTCCATTTTAGCTCTAACAAACCATTATTGATGAGTTATAATAAGCCAATATTTTACACTAATGTAGAACACCAATCCTATAATTAATCCTTTCTTGACATTCAGGCAAGGAGCATGATTATCTTTCAAGAGATATGTGATGTATCAAAAAGTTTTAAGTAACAACCCCAACTCCAATATCATGAATATTATGGGTGTAAGCACAATCACTCATCACATGGCCATAAGGCCATCCATTAGATTTAAAATCCTATACATAAAAATCATTTCTAAATATGATCATTATTTAAGAAAGATCTATTGCTTAAAAGATGAGGTCAATTGCATGTAAGTTACTACATATTCTCCTAGTAGGAATTAGGATGCCTCCAACCCACCAATGACCCCTTCTAATGCTACTCTCAAGGATCTTGTCCTAAATAAACCCCCTCATATAGACTCATATTAGGCATCTACCCTCCCTACATTAGAGGCCTAAGACCCCAATACCAACACTAATCTGAATCAACTCATTAACACCCTAGTGGGTCGTATCCATGACATAGAAAAAAAATTGAGCCAAGGGATAGACCAAACCCCCCTTGTACCAAATCATATATATTATTACCCCATTCTAGCAACAACTTACCCCACATCGTAACAACAAACCTACATGCTCCCAACATTGCAAGAGTAAATACCACAATAGAACCCCATCTCCCATCAACCTCTTAGAGACATTATCACCCATAGGGTTCCCAAATTGATGTCTTAATCATCTTATCAACCACTAATCCAAATTCTAGTAGGTAGTGTACACACTTATTCTCCACCACTACCAAATAATATAGTAGAAAATTGATGTAGGATCATCAAGAAAAGAAGACATCCATTTTGTATTTTGGTCTTAACAAGTCAAATTTGACCAATTTTGGAGTTTTATTATGTATAAAGAGATCTTTTAAGTTTAAATTAATGTATACGATGTCATTTTGAGTCCCTAGGGGTCATAGGTTAAGTTTTTAAGGTGTTTGGAATTTTCCCTCCAAAACTAAGTATTTGATAATTCAAATATTTGCAGTGAGTCTAGAGTGATCAAATCATGATAAAAAGGTATTCAAGAGTGAATATTGCTGTGAAGGATCATAAATATTTGTAATAAGTGATATAAAACATATATATGTTCATGGTTATAAGGGGAGCACTAAAATTTAGTCATGAGTTCCAAAACCTCACGTTGAAGTAGTTATGAAAATAAGAAGTTGGTGTAACTAACCAAAAGAACCTACATTAAAAATGGGAAGAAAGATTAATTTGGTTAGAGGTTAGAGTAGAGAGAGAGAAAATACCTCCTATATGTGAGGGGAGAACCTGAGAATGCAACATTGTACAAGACTCCTCATGAGTGAAGATAGAGTCTGGTGATGGGCTAATCTTGTAATGTTTGATGAATATAATGAATAAAGAAAGAATTCAATTTTGTAATTTTATGTTTTGAACAAGGATTGGAATTTTATTAATCATATATTATCTTTGATAGGCCATTAAGGCCATAGTCTTATTTATATCTTTTAAGTTGCAAGTTGTTGGTTGAGTGATGGTGACAGTCAAGAAATGACTATAGATCCTAGTCCAAGGAAAGAGAAGTAATATGTGTTATCCAAGGATAGTAAGGTAAAATACTATATTGGTATTTTTTTTTCATATATTGAGATAATACTGACATTTAAATGGTCAAAAAAATCTAATAAAGTGAAGAGACTCAATGTAAAGGTAATTATGTCCATGAAAACTTGCAGATTACTATAATAGTTAGATTTGAAGCTAAGTGCATGTGTCTTGACACATGAGTGTAAATAATGGTTGAGGTAATACTCCACAAGGAAAATATATTTTAAATATTACTAAAATACATGTTTTTATTGTGGGGTGATGAATGACCTTAGGTACATAGTCATACACTGTTCACTGATTAAGCACCTTATTTACACAGTTCAAGTCTAAGTAGGCTCATGTATAAGAAGGAATGTGAATTATATTTGAGTTATGCAGTATGGATAAGAATTAAAATAATATAATTTTGTATACTATCATATATGAAAACTTAGAACACAAGTAAAATATAACATACCCCTGTATACTGTAGTAACCCCTATCAATAATGTAGAAACCCCTATTTGCAGTCTATTGGTGAAGTGGTAATAAATGTAGATGCTCAAAAGAGTGAAAAATTATGGATATAACTAAATATTATCATGTTTTTAAATTTTTTTAATTATTATGTTTCCATTTATGAATTTTACATACCCTTGAAGTGAAACAATCCAAATATACTTTGCTTAGTCAAGGAAAAGAAACCCAATCAATTGAGTTTTGGTTATTTTAAGCATAGAATAGATGTAACAGGGATTATATCCTATTGGAAATGTTGTTTCATGTAAAAAAAATATATAATTCAAGTGGTTTGGGTCTTTCAAACCCTATAAAATGAAATATATGTAATTTATTAGGCTCTCAGCCTATGCAAGGGACAAAAAACCTAGGTTTAGGGTTTTGTTGATATAAAGAGATTAAACCATCCAAACTTTCTAAATTTTGGAATATTTAATAATAATAGGTTATATAATTTATTAAAGTGGGTTGGGTTTTGTGTTTTATGTATAAGTATGGATTTGACCATAGTGGCTTGGCATAGACCTAATTAGGCCTTATAAGAAAGGTATTTTACAAAAGAAGTGTTAGTTGGAAGGAGAGCCAAGTCATGAAAATTTATACATGCCTAAAAATGGATAAATGGAGTCTATAAATGTTATTATTTCTTTTAAATAGTTCCAATATTGAATGAACCAAGGGAAAACCTCAAGAAAAGGCTACAAGCCTTGTGAAGACTTTGTGAGCCTCAAGCGAGGGAATTGAAGGATGGGGTTAGTTTGATGAATTATAAATAGATGATATAGGTATAAAAATATTTTAAAATAACATTTATACATTTAATTTGGTTTATTGAAACATAGATCAAGATTTGGGTTTTGAAGCCTAAGTGTCTAAGCTAACAAAAAGCCAGTGGAAACATGAAGAAAAATTTGTGCATGAGATGAATGGAAGGAGATAAAGAGTGTATGGATAGAGGTAAATTACATCAAGGATGAAATAATATAGGTATAATTAATAATTAATAAGGAAAATAAGTTTTAATCCCAAAGAGTCAAAGGAAGAGCTTAATTACCAAAGAAGATTCAAGACAATCCTAAACATTGAATGAGATCTTCGATAGGGCCCTAAGTTTGAAATGATGGTTTGAAGACTTATCCCCAATTCATATGCATAATTTGGTATCAAATCAAGGTAAGGGTGATTAAATTTTTGTTTTGAATTCTTTCCAAATTGTTGATTTGAGATGAATGTATAAAGCTAGAAGGTATGTATAAGATAACACCTTGCAAGGTATTGAGGGAGAATAAGGTTGTAGGTATGAAATTTTAAGGTCATCATAGAGGATAATAAGAGTGATAAATAGAAGATATAAATCCCCAAAGTCCTTTGAGAAGGATAATAAGCCAGCCAAGAGAAGACTAGAAAAGATAGAGGAAAAAGAGAGCATTGAATCTCCAAGAGAGAAGAGGAAAGATAAAATTCTCCAAAGGGAGTCAAAAGGGTTAATAAGAGGTCCTAGATAGAGGACAAAAGAATAATAAATTCCAAAAATAGGTCTAAGAGGCAATGTTAATAGACTTGCTAAGAGAAAGGTCTAAATAGGCTTAGAAAACAAATAAAATGAAGGAGATAGATATAGAGAGGGAAGTGGAAGACATAAGAATAGAATTGGGGTAAGATATAGAGAGGATAAAACTCATGATGAAGCTCATAAGAGAAAAAAATCCAATGGATTAGATAGAATGTGAGAAGAAAGGTACAGTGGCCACTAGATTTACTTTTGAGAAGTAGAAGGCACAAAAAAGGTGTCTTAAAGAATGAGAAGAAGAAAGAGAGAGCAGACCAAAGAGGCATGAGAAGAGAGATGTTTCCAAATGAGCAACATGATAGAGAGGTAGAGAAGAGATTTCTCATTGAAGATAAAAAGAAGAAGATAGAAGTTCCAATAAGAGCACATGAGAAAGAAGACAAAAAGAGATGGACAATGCTTATGCCAAAGATATTCAAAGAGATTATGTGGTCTCTCATTATGTATGCTAACATTGTTTTCAAGTTTGTGTTTATAGTTATGAAGAAGAATTGGAGAAGGCCAAGCATCAGGCCTCAAATTTTATGAAGGATGAGCCAAGAATATCACCCATCAAATATAAATAGGATTACAAATAAAAATAACCTCTTGAAGAAGACAAGATGATGGATATTGAAGAAATTTCACATGTAGAAATTAAAGAGAAAGAGGAGTTAGATGACACATTGACAAGTTTATCACTTGAAACAAGAAAAGAAGCATGTAAAGAAGACATAAATATCACCCAAGAAGATATGGAATAAGAGTCAAGATTTTATTAGTTTAATGTGGAGGTAAATTAATGTTTTAACATGGATTTGATTACATCTATGAAGAAGGAAAATCTAATATGCAGATTAAGGAAAAGAAGGACAAATTGCAGCCCTTGAGAAGAGAGAAAGGGCATGGATATGTGTGTCCCAAGTGGCTGAAATAAATAGGTGATGAGAAGAAGGGGATGAACCTCAAACAATAGGTCAAACAAATCAAAAGTATAGGTGAAAAAGAAGCACAAGTGTGGAAATAAAGAACAAATGGCAAAGTATACCAAGTTGGCATGGTAGAGAACAAATGCGTGAATCAAGAAAGAGATGAAATAAGGAATAAGTGACATCCAAAGAATATACAAGTTATAAAATGGGTGATAAATAAAATGGAAAGAGCACAAGAAGATCATAATTCAAATGTACTCCAAGAAAACATGAAGATTGAAGAAGATGAAAAGCCTACAAAGCAAGTAAGAGAAATGGTGGAAGAAAGCCAAGCCAAGGAAGTGAAGGTATATCCATATAGGAGAGAAGATGAGTGTATGTATCTTCAAGATTTTTTTTCAAAAGTTGTATATGATGATGTGTGTGAACTTTATTCTAATAATGAAGACATATTGTATATGGAAACCGTGGTATTGATGAATGAGTGTGTAGCAAAGTAAGATGAGGAAGAAGCACCTCAACGAGTGATTGAGAGTCAAGGTATGAAGCATGAAGAGGTTTATATGACTATAAAAAATGATGGAGTCTAAGGATAAGACAAACACAAATTTGTCCAAACAAGTGAAGAGCAAAGTGGACCAAGGTTTGATGAAGAATTTGAAGAGATTGATGCACAAAGGTTGCAAGAAGAATTAGAGATGTTGGAAGAAATGTTAAATCCATAAAGAGGATATAAATATGTGAGTTAAAATGGGTAAATATCAAGGATAAACTCAAATAAAACTCAAAAGAGGAGTAGCAAAGGAAAGCACAAAGCGTTGTGCACACAAATATGCAAACAAGCAAGCTAGTTAGCAAGCAAATGGAGTATGACAAAGTGAAATAGGTGAGATATTTCATGGGTCAAGCAAAATCTGAGTTTAGCTTTACTAAAATGCATATGAGAGGCCAAATATTGTTTAAATAACAATGTAATATGGTGAGGATGAAAAGAACAAGAAGTTGCTCTTGCATAGTGAGCAAGAGGAGAGGAAATAACATCAAAATGTGAAGAAGTGTGAAGAAGAGGTAGAAAGAGAGAGTATAGAAAAGAAAAGGATAGAGGTTGAAATTCATGAGAGGCCATTATATCCTAATGAAGAATATTATAACATGAATAAGAAGCAAAAACCACTATACAAGCAAGAAATAAGAGAAAACAAAGAGGAAACAAGCCATGAAACAAGTATGAGTAAGAATAATGAACATAAATTGGTTGAAAATGAAGATGATGAAGGGAAAATAAATTTGGAAAATAAAAAATATGCAAAAAATAAAGAGCTATAGTATCTGGAACACTTCATGGGGATAGAATATGTATGAATAAGAAGGCTAGACAAAGCCAAGAGGAAGAAAAAAAGAGTTTGACAAGAGAAAAGGAGTAAGGAATGAAGAATAACATGCAATTGAATGTGAAGGACCCTCAAAGATACAATTGGAAGGTGAAAATAAATAGTTTTTTCCCTCATGGGGAGTATGATGTAGGAGCATCAAGGCAAGAAGGCATCCATTTTGTATTTTGGTCTTAATAAGTCAAATTTGGTCAATTTTGGAGTGTTAGTATGTGTCAAGAGACATTTCAAGGTAAAATTCATGCATATGAGGTCATTCTAAGTCCCTAGGGGTCACAGGTTAATTTTTTAAGGTGTTTGGATTTTTCCCTCGAAAATCAAGAATTTGAAAATTCAAATATTTACAATGAGTCTAGAGTGATCAAAGCATGATACAAAGGTAATCAAGAGTGAATATTGTTGTGAATGACCATAAATATTTTTAATAAGTTTTATAAGACATATATATGTCCATGGTTATAAGGGGAGCACTAAACTTTAGTCATGAGTTCCAAAACCTCATGTTGAGGTAGTTATGAAAATAAGAAGTTGGCATAACCAACCAAAATATTCTACATTATAAATGGGAAAAAATAATAATTTGGTGTGAGGTTGGCATAGAGAGAGAGAGAAGAAACCTCCTGGAGGAGAGGGGAGAACCTGAGAATGTATTATAAAAGACTCCTCATGAGTGAAGATAGAGTCCTATGATGTGCTAAGCTTGTAATGTTTTATGAATACAATGAATAAATAAAAAATTTAATTTTGTAATTTTATGTTTTGAAAAAGCATGGGATTTTTATGAATCATATATTTTATTTGACAGGCCATTAACTCCATAGTCTTGTTGATATCTTTTAAGTTGCAAGTTGTTGGTTGAGTGATGGTGACAGTCAAGAAGTGACTGTAGATCCCAATCCAAGGAAAGAAGAGTATTATGTGTTTTCTAAGGATAGTAAGGTAAAAAACTATCCTAGTATTGGTATTTGAATCTATTGAGATGATAATGACCTTTATATGACCAAAATAATCTAAGAATGTGAAGAGTCTCAGTGTAAAGGTAATTATGTCCATAAAACCCTACATATTACTATAACAGTTAGATTTGAAGTTGAGTACATGTTTCTTGAGACATGAGTGAAAATAATGGTTGAGGTAGTAATCCACCAGGAAACTATATTTTAAATATTACTAAACTACATGTTTTTAATGTGGGGTGATGAATGACCTTAGGTATGGAGTCATACTCTGTTCACTGATTAAACACCGTGTTTACATAGGTTAAGTCTAAGTAGGCTCATGTATAAGAAGTAATGTGAATGATCCTTGATATATGGAGTATGGATAATCATAAAAAGAAGATAAGTTGGTATACTAGCCTACATGGAAACTTAGAACATAAGGAAAATATAACAGACCCCTGTATACTATAGTAAGCCCTATCAATAATGTGGAGACCCCTATTTGCAGTCTATTGGTGAGTTGGAAATAATTTTAGATGCTCAAAAGAGTGATAAATTATGGATCTAATTGAATATTAGAATGTTTATAAAGTGTGGCAATGCTTATGTTTCCATTTGTGAATTTTTCATACCCTTGAAGTGAAATAGTCCAAATATACTCTGCTCAGTCAAGGAAAACAAACCCAGTCAATTGAGTTTTGGTTGTTTAAGCATAAAATGGATGTAATAGGGATTATATCCTATTGGATATGTTGTGACATGTAAAAAAAAATCTAATTTAAGTGTTTTAGGTTTTTGAAACCCTATAAAATTAAATATATGCAATTTATTAGGCTCTCAGCCTATGTAAGGGACAAGAAACCCTAGGTTTAGAGTTTTGTTGATATAAAGAGATTAAACCATCCAAACTTATAAAATTTTGGAATATTGCATAATTAAAGGTGCTCTAACTGATGAAAGTGGTTTGGGTTTGGTGTTTTACTAGGAATTATGGATTTGAGCATAGTGGTTTGGCATAGACCTAATTAGGCCTTACAAGAAGGATATTTTACAAAGGAAGTGTTAGTTGGAAGGAGAGACAAGTCATGAAACTTTATACATTCCTCAAAAGGGATACATGGAGTCTATAAATGTGATTATTTCCTATAAAGAGTGCCAAGATTAAATGAACCAAGGGAAAACATCAATAAAGGGATATAAGCCTTGTGAAGACTTTGTGAGCCCCAAGCAATAAAATTGAAGGATGGGGTCAGTCTGAGGAATTATAAAGAGATGGAAAAGGTATACCAAGATTTTCCAAGACCATTTATACATTGAAGTTGGTTTCTTTAAACATAGAGCAAGATTTGGGTTTTGAAGACTAAGTGTTTAGGTTAACAAAAAGTTAGTGGAAGCATGAAGAAAAGTTTGTGCATGAGATGAATGGAAGAAGATAAAGTGTATGGATAGATTTAAATTCCATAAAGGAGGACCTACTAGAGATACAAGGAATAATTACTAAGAAAAATAATTTTTTAGCCCAAAGAGTTAAAGGAAGAGCTTGATTTCCAAAGAAGATTCAAGACAATCCTAAACATTGAATGAGACCTTTGATAGGGCCTAAAGTTTGAAATGATGGTTTGGAGAATTCTCCCTAATGCCTCTACATCAAAAATAATCCATTGTTCCTAGAAATCTAGGTCACATGCCTCCTACATATAATCATCTTCCATAGATAGGATATGTCCCACCCCATATCTCATTAGGCTACACATAGATAGACCATATACCACCACAAAAAACCCTATACTATTTACCACAACAAGTCATGATGACTCTAATTTCTCATAGTGTCCCTTCATAATTCCACATGTATTCAAAGTCTACTTAGCTAGCCAATCATTCCTTGGCTTACTTTGGTTTTCCCTATCAATTTTCATCCACACCTCCTAGTAGCTATCATGACAACCCATATACTACGTTACCTCATTATACTAGCATCACCACAATGGTGATATATTTTAATAACATGGAAACCTATGTTGAATACCTTAATTAACCCCTTGAATTTAGCATATAAGGAGTCCTTCTACCATGTCCCCTACTAGATCTTCCCAAATTAAAATTGGAAGGGGATCTTAATGCAAACATGAAGGCCTATACCACCACTATCAGAGAGATATTACTTTGGGATGGGGTTGTAGCAAAAATTTCCCCAAGACACTCAAAGGGATAACCCTTGATTGGTACTATCACCTCCTTAAAGGGTTCATACACTCCTTCCAACTTATGGTTGAGTTCATCAAAGATTTTGACATGAACAAACTCTTAAATAATAGCATACAAAATTTATTAAATATCAAACAAGAATAAAATGAATCAATTACCCATTTCATCATAAAATGACAACAGAACCTGTATTCCTTTGCTAGTGCACCTAACATGGACCAATGATAGTTATGCAATATTTTCCTCGATTACCTTAACAACAAATTGAGGTAATAAATCCAAAAGTTCCCATATTGGTCATATTAGGAGGCCCTTGAAATTTCACTATACGTTGACCAAGAAACCATTGACAATAGATGACAAACCTATGGAACTAATGGGTGTATCATCACCCCTAGTAAAAATAATGGGGGATCTCAAAGTATGAACCAAAGACAAAATAACATGAAAACTAAGGTCCCATGATATTGAACCATAATATGAATTCTAATATCAATGGTGTCACTAATCAATTTAAGAAATAAAAGCCCAAAAATAATGGTCAATACCCACCTAAAAATAACATTGCCACACCCACAATATAGGGGGTAGGAATCAAAGTCCTCATGCCATTCATGTGATTAATTTTAACCAACCACCACTTCGTAATTCACAATATTAAAACCACAACCAAAATCAATATCATTCAAGTGAATAATACCCCTAATTATAAAACCAAAACTATCACCCACACAACAAATAACAAGGGTTTGGGAAGCAAGGGTAAAACATGAGACCTAGGGATTATTATCCCAGTGTCTACTATCTCTTCCATAGAGTCATAATGCATAACACTTGGGGATATCAAGAATGTAACAATTTTATACAAAGGCTCCTAGAGGATCAAAGATAAACATTTGTGGATATGTTCCTAAAAATTGCACATTCAAATACCTAGACCCTTCTAAATGGTCCTATCTCTCTCCAAAACTAGAATTTATAAATTTAACACAACCCTTTCCCTAACCACCAAACACACCTCTCTTAGGATCAACATCAAAATAATGCATTGGGTCACCCCATTCAACACAACTAATCCATGATAAAAAGAAATTATGATATTGAAGCCTCTATTTTTGGGGTGCCAAACACCAATGTGGCTCCTCAATTAGGTCTTTAAGACAAAAATTGGATGATAGGAATCATAGAATTAAAGGCTAAAAAGGAAGTATACATTGTATCTCATGATATATTAGATCAACCTATCATTGGATCCAACATCTACATGGTTGAAATATTAGAAAAATAGGATGCTCTACCTGATGACCCCCCTCTTACACATGATCATTAGATTTCATTATTATAGATCCAAGTGCTACCTAGGTGTTAGAGTAGGGGTCATTCTCATTTCCCCTAAGGGGTGAGTTATGCCCTTAGGATTCAAACTTGACTTTGAGTGCATAAATAATGGAGCTGAATACAAAGCCCTATTACTTGGTATTCTCATAATGAAGTGTATAGGTATCCAAAAATTAAAGATCCAAGAGGATTCACAACTCATGAAAAACTAAGTTTTTGAAGTCTAATAAAAAAAGTTTGAACACCTCTAGTTATATAAGACCACTATTTGTGAGGTTATCAAGGGCTTCAATTTAATCTATATTGAAGCAATCCCTAGAAAAAGTAACTAGCTTACTAACCCTATGCCTAACTCATATTCATGATTCATTCTCCATTCCATAACCCCAAAATCATATTTTATAGTCTCAATTAGGATGGATCCTCTCATAAGGTCCCTAATAACTAAACAATCCTACATTAGGTGATACGAGGACCCTCTTATCCTTGATCTAGTCAACAATGATGAAGCCATCATTCAATTCCTAAAATTTTATGATGACCTCCCCTATTTTCATCATAAAAGGGGTTCCTCATTTACTTTATATCCTAACTAGAACTTGAGATCGAGTTTGATGAATCCTACTATTGCATAGAGGATTACTTCTCCTCCTATGATGAGCATAATGTTTTCAACACTAAATAAGAAGAAGAACCTAACATTCCCCCAGCTCCTAACATATTTTAGGAGAGAAATGCATCCCTCATTGAGGAAACTATTGACATTAATATTATGACAAAGGATAACCTTAGACTCCTTAAGCTAGGATCTTCCCTTTTTGAACAAGATATGGAGGACCACAAGCAACTTCTCATAGAGCTTTCCTAGGCCTTTGATTTCTCTTATACTGACATGATAGGTATAAATCTTGATGTAGTCATCCACAACCTTATTAAAACATCTGATGAATAACCCATAAAATAAAATATTAGACCCATAACTCCCACGGTTGAATTAATGGCAAAGGGGAAGATCATTAAACTCCTAAAGGTGAATTTAATTAAGCTTGTTGACTACTCCAAATGGATGTCTAACATTATCCCTATTTTCAAAAACAATGGTAGGATTTAAATATGCATTAATTTTTGAGATATCAATAAGGCATGACCAAAATATGACTTCTCCCTTCATCTATTGATATCATTATTGATACCACTATAGGATATGAGTTGATATCACTCATGGATGGATTTTTGGGATACATCTAAATTTGCATCTCTAATAAAGATCAAACTAAGACTTAATTCACCACATCTTGGGGAACATTTTGTTATGTTGTAATTCCCTTTAGCCTAAATAATTTTGAGGATACCTACCAAAAGGTCCATGACTCACATATTAAATGACATCATTCACATAATAGTGGAAGTCTAAGTAGATGACCTGATTAGAAAAGTGAGGTGACACAAAAATCACCTATGAGTGTTACATATTATCCTTATATGATTGATCGAATATGGAGTTACCGTTAATCTATAAAAATGAATGTTTGGAGTCCTCTATGGGAAAATCTTGGGATACATCATCTCCAAATGGGGGATAAACATCAACCCTACCAAGATTTGAGATGTCTTAGAAATTAACCCTCCCATAGATAAATCTAGCATTAGGATATCAATTGTAAAATTGGGAGTTATTCGATGATTTGTCCCTGACCTTACCTATGCTATGCATCCCATAAATAATTTTATCAAAAAGACACGTGGCTTAACTTGGATGAATGATTATCAAGAAGCATTCAAAGCAATAAAACACTTTCTTATGTCCCCTCTAACACTCATGGCAGCTAATCTAGACAAGCCTTTGATAATTTACATAAGGGTGATCAAGGTATCTCTCATGGGTATGTTGGATCAAGAATACATGGTAAGGAATGCATGATTTATTTCATTGGATGAACCCTTTTAGATTATGAGACATTATACACCTAGGTATAGAAATAATGCCTACCAATAGTGTTCACAACTAAGTGAATATGACACTATATGATTAATCAATAAATATGAGTTGTTGTAATATCCCAATCCTTATGGACTTTACTAATCTAATAAACCCTCCCTCATAAGGTTAGGATTTTCATCACACTTTTGAGCGAGTTCAAATTGATTTATATTAACCAAAGGTCTATTAAGGATAAATCATCATAGATTGGTTGGTTGATTCCCCTATAGAGGCTAATGACCTTGAGAATACCAATTTTCATGATGAAGTAATATGCCATATAGAAAAACCTACCATTAGTTCCTCTCCTTGGTACATAGACACCATTAATTATCTTGTTTACTAAACCTACCCTAAAGATGCCAATTCACAACAAAGGAGATGCCTTCATGTTATTACATCCAAATATGTAATATTAGACACATTATTTATCACAAAGCCATTGATGGCATATTAATACAATGTGTCAACCAAAAGGAGTCAAAAAAGGTTCTCTTTCATTGTCACAATGATTTGTGTAATGGACACTTTGATGGCAACACAACCACTCAAAAATTACACAAGATGAGATATTTCTAGCCCACCCTAGAACACAACTCCATCCAGTATGTATGCGAATTTGAGAAGTGCCAACTTTTTTCACATGAGATACATATTCCTCCCAAGGCATTACATCCTATCATCACTCTGTGGCCCTTTTCTACTTGGGACCTAGACCTATTAGGTAAAATCTCTCTTATTTCTTTAAGCATACACCATTTGATCATCATAAGAATCAAATATTTCACTAAATGGGTAGAGGCAATGCCCATGATAATCATGACTAGATCCGTTATCATAAAGTTCATCTTAAAGTAGATCTTTTATCAATTCAATATCCTATAGGTCTTAATTAACAATAATGGATCCCCCTTTAATAACCCTAAGGTTTGTAAAATATGTGAAAAATTCAATATATCTATAGTCATATAAAATGTGAAAATTGATAACTTGAGTGTGGTTTGTGACACCCAACCTATAGGTCCTTCTTTCTTGCTCTCATGACCCTCATAGGCATCTTTTCATTGATTCCCATTCATTTATAGCCTTATATAATTGATTCTAGCTCAATCAGACTACTCTTTCCATGTCAAATTTATCCCCCAAGTCCTATACCCTCAGGACTATAACACCCAACTTGGAATATAGTGTCGGGCCCTCTAGTGTCCATTTTTGGTGCTCCTAGCCAAGTGCATTTTTTTCTCTAATGGTTAGTT
This sequence comes from Torreya grandis, assembly GCA_037957365.1. Taxonomy (NCBI): domain Eukaryota; kingdom Viridiplantae; phylum Streptophyta; class Pinopsida; order Cupressales; family Taxaceae; genus Torreya; species Torreya grandis. The sequence goes on along the minus strand of JARHVA010001683.1, from coordinate 1,493,973 downwards.
TATTCCTATTCTTATCCCTCTTCTTTTCATCCTAATGCAAGCACATTCAACCCATGACCAATATATCCCTCTAAAATCCCATTCAAAGTTCATTTGGAAAAGGTTGGCAAATATCACAAAGCAAGCAAGAATACAAGCATAACTACTAAGACAATCTTCCCTATTCTTTACATAGCTAACCAATACTATTAAAAGATTATTCAAATCTTTACACCAATCTATAGCCACCTCAATCATCCTAAGTTTTATCATTTTGAATCTTTATACATACAATTACATAAATCACATCAAGTGGGAGAACTACATATGGTTTGAACCCTCTTCAGAGTATTAATATGTAGGCAGCATGCCCATACAAGGGGTGTGGATACATGTCTAATGTATCTTACACACACTAACCCCCCCTCTTTCTTAAAATTTTCCAAATCATAATGGAATATAGGGTTTGAAAATAAAATCAACTCTACAAGGAGTTTTGTGAATATCCAACAATCAAAATTTCACATGCAGACTCACATAGACACAACAAACAAAATGCAGAAAGATCAAGTCTACTGGGTAATAGTGAAATAAGAGGAATATAGTGTTAGACCCTAGGGTGTCCTATTTTATCACTTCAATCCAATTGATAAATGAAGGCTAGATCCTGATTTGTGATAGTGTCCCAATTCTGCATAGTGAATTTTAGACCCTGCAACAACTATCTTAGTCAGTTTCTAGCTAAGTCTTATTTTCTCTCCCTTATTACTATTTTTATAAAGATTCAAATTATAATCAAATTATAAAAATCAATAGATTAATTATTACATATTTATTTACTAATTTTATTACTCTAGACCCTTAACAAAATTAGGAATAATACACAAATATTCTCAAAAAAGTTAAATCATTTTACTGAAACCAGTCAAAATTTTCCTAGGAATCTTAAAACAACTCAAAAATGTCAAAAATAGGTTTCTAAATAGATAAAAATCATGTGCTTCAATTACTTACTAGGCTAACATCACCACCAACCTTACTCTGGGCTACCAACTATTCAAAATAGGTCACGATAGATGCTCATCTCCTTGGCATATCTCTCACTCTAGATCTCCAAATTGCAAACTAGTCAATCTGCAAACGAATCAAGAATCAATCCTATTTTCCTATATCAAACAAATTTTTCATCCAAATAAAAATATTATTTTGCCTATAACTTGAACCCCTTAACTCCATTTTAAAAACCATTTTGTTCCATTGAATCATGACAATGATACCTTCAACATCATGCAAACTTTGCTCTCTTACTATGTCATTTGCTTACTATAGCACATACATCTCTACATTTATCTTACACCTAGACATACACCTTGATCATCACCAATCAAAAACTTATTCTAATTTAAACAACTTAGTATAATCAATCAAACAACTACTCAATCAATTCAAACTAAACCAACCTTGTTTCTTTCATTATGCCATTAGTCATCACTTTTATCTCAAATTCCTCTATCATAAGATCTCATCCCTATCCCCAAAATGGGGCATCACTCCTATTATTCTTATTCCTACACATACCCAACATGCCTATCCACTCTCATAGATGGATACGCCATGGTTCTTATACCTCCAACATTTAGATTATCAGATTCAATTCATATTGGTTGAAATATGCAATGATTCAGATTACATGGGTCACTTAGCATTACTCAAGACATTCAGGGGGATACACCTTCAGTTTATAGATACATAGACTATTCAGATACTATGGTTTAGATCATATGGATCCATAATGAGTTTAGCTTACAAGTACATAGACTATTCAGATATAGTGGTTCAAATTATATAGATTCATAGTGAGTTTGATACAAATTCAGATTCAAAAACCAGATTTGGGGGCATGTACATTACTACACATCTCACACATATAGCTTCATATAACATGACATGGTTATAAGACTAGATATAAGATTACATGTATAGTGAAAATCACAGTGTTTAGATCTCTAGTTTTTCACATGGGGCATGGCATGATAGCTCATATCACATGTAGGTATATAAATTACCAGATTATACATATGCATCACTCACATACCATATTTGGGGGCATGGCACAGATGTTCATGTTCATCATCCAAGATTATATAGATTGTAATGGAAAGACATAACATTCTCTTTTCACAAATTTACTAAAGATTCAGATTAGACCCAGTTGCACCCAAGTTGTCATCAGATTAGACCACATAGTCATCTATAATAATTGGTCCATTATATTACCTAGACCCAGACTACATGAGTTTGTGTGAGACAGAGGATAGATAGTGGTTTTGGGCCTTTGAGTATTTCTCAATTCTAGTTCAGATATTCAAAGTGGGGTCATGATATATTTTACTCTTCACATCACAGATTTTATACACACATTCCAGACTACATGAGTTTGTGCATGATAGAAGATAGACATTGGTTTTGGGCCTCTAAGTATTTATCAGTTCTAGTTTAGATATTCAGAGTCAGGGCATGATAGATTTTACTCTTCAAAGAATAAAAATTATATACACATTCTATATTACATGGTTTTATGTGGGATAAAGGGCAGACATTGGTTTTGAACCTCTGAGCATTTCTCATTCCAATCAGATTAAGCACAAGGGGCAAACATTTCCCTCCTCCATGTTACACAAATTCCACTTCAAGATTTAGTATAGGGGGCATCCATTTTAGGGATTCTTTCTTTTTCTTTAGGCACTATTTGGCTTTCCATCCACTTCCCTAGCCAGGAAGTGAGTTGGACCCTTTACAACACATTCATCTCCATGCAGGTAGGTTCAGCTATGCATTTTATTTTCCTTCTTTTACTCTAGTACTTCATTTCATTGCATCACTAGAATAAAAGGGGGGAAAATGTATAAACCCTAAATTGGTCAAGCAACCACACATATCATGTCTTTTTATAGGAGAATCCAATTAGAGAATATGAGATTTATGCACAATTATCCATGTCTTTTATTTTACCCATCCTGGTCTCATTTCATGCTCTAGACACATTTTTGCCTATTCCCAGTCATCTTGAGCCTTTCAAATGGTCATTCCACCTCAGTCAAGTTAGATTTACCATATTTATTCCATCCTCTTAGGTCCTAAGCTTGTAGGATAGGAGCACCAAGATTGGAATACAATGCTAGACCCTAGGGTGTCTATTTCTAGCACTCTTATCCAAGGTCATTTTGAGCTCTAATGATCAGTTTCCATCACTTAATGAGTCTCAACCCATTTCTTAGCTTCATCCTTAAGTTTTTAAATGTCTTCCTAATGTAAATAAAGCTCCCAAATTCAAAATAAAGAGTCTCTTATATAAAGGACTACATAAGGTGTTTTATATCTAGCACTTACTACTTTGGCACAATACATAATAAAAATTAGTCAATAGTATAACTCAACATTATACATCACACATAGACTTGCATAATTGATCAAGGAAGGGCCTAGGCAAAAGTTTATTCTTGCATCTATAGTGTGCATTGATTATGCATGTTCTCTACGAGAGAATTATATTTGATATAAGATCATAACATTGAAGGTTAATATAGGTAGTGATTAGGATATTAAGGGTTCTAGATCATGTGATCATACTTCCCCTAACCCAATTTTCCCCCCTTATACTTTTGATGTATTTGTTGTTTCGTATGTGTAGATAGACTCAAGGTTTTGAGATTGAAATAAACTTATAACAAGCTCTATTAACATTCAACCTCCAAAATTTCATACACAAGCTCACACTGAGACAATGGATAAAACCCAAAAATCTTAGACCTTCAAGACAATGACAGTATAAAAGGACTATAGCACCAGACACGAGTGTTCAATTCTAGCACTCATATCCTTTCACAAACAAGAGCCAAATATGGATTTGTGATACTATCTTAGTCTTGTGCAATAGATTTTAACTTTTATATCATCCATTTCAACCTATTTTATAGATAATTTTATTTCTCTCCCTATGTAATTGACGTAATTCATTTTGATCAAAATCTATATTTTACTATATTCGATTTACTTACTAGTATTTAAGTAACTTTTTTATTTAAGGTTTTTATAAATATTGGTATATTATTCTTAATTTAGTTAAAGGTATGGAATAGAAAATCAATAAGTAAATATGTAATAAATAAGCTACTAATTTGTAATAATTTAATTGTAATTTTAACCTTTTTAAAAATAGTAATAAGAGAAAGAAAATAAGATAGCTAAAAATTGACTGAGATGATTATTACAGGGTCTAAAATTTATAGGGTTTAAAATTCACTGTGCAAGACTGGGATAATATCATAAATCAAGATCTAGCCTTCATTTATTGATTGGATAAGAACATCAAGATAAGACAACCTAGGGTCTAGCACTATAGTCCTCTTTTGTTGTTGTTTTCCAAGAGTCTTGAGCTTTTTGGGTTTTGTTTGTTGTGTTCATGTGAGATTACCTATGAAATTTTGATTATTGGATGTCCATAAAACTCCCTATAGATCTGATTTCATATTCAAAACGTAGACTCCATTATGCTTTGGCAAACTTTGAAAAATAAGGGGAGGGTTAGTGCATGTAAGATGTACTAAACGTGAATCCACACCCCTTATGTGGGCATGCTACTTACATACCAATAATCTAAAGAGAGATCAAGCCATATGTAGTTCTCCCACTTGATGTGCCTTATGAAATTATGTGTATGAAGATTAAAAATGCTAAAACTAGGTGTGATTAAAGTGGTTAGGGATTGGTGTAAGGATTTGAATAAGATTTTAATAGTATTGGCTGGCTGAATGCAAAGAATAGGTAAGATTTTCTTAGTAGTCTTGATTGTATTCTTTCTTGTTTTGTGATATTTTCTAACCCTTTCCAAATGAAATTTGAATGGGGTTTTATAGGGATCTATTGGTCATGGGTTGAATGTGTATTATTAGGCCAACAAGAAGAGGGATAATAACCAAAATAAATTAACCATTGGAGGAAAAAATGCACTTGGATAAGAGTTCTAAAAGTGAACACTAGAGGGCTTGACAGTATAGTCCAAGTTGGGTGCTATAGTCCTAAGGGTATGGGACCTAGGGGGATAAATTTATCATGAAAAGAGAAATCTAGCTAAGTTGGGATCATGTCTGGAAGGCTATGGATGAATGGAAATCAATGAAAAGATGCCTATGAGGGTCATGAAAGCAAGTAAGAGGGACTTATGGGTTGGGTGTCATAAGTCACACTAAAGTTACCAATTTTCATATTTTATATGACTACATTTGCCCCCTCTTTATTATAGTGATGCAACAAAGTGAAATATTAGGATAAAGGATAAAAATAAAGTATATTTAAACTTACCTGCAAGGGTGAAGCTCATGAAGCTATGTGATGTTGGGTGTGTATATAGAATACACTGTGAAGTGTAAATCTACAAAAAAATCAAAGAGTAGTTCAGTTCTTACTAGATACGCTATATCTAAAATAAAAACATATAAAATTGGGTAGGAGATAGAGGAAGAGAAAGGAATGATACACCTTACTGGATATGTGAATCTATATAAAACCTATTATGATGCTAAGTGATGATGAGTAATGTTGGATGATATTGTACCAAGAGTAATATTATGAATGGAGCTAAGTGTTCAATTCCTTGAAAGTGGCTCAAAAATGAAAAGGCTAGCCCTGGCTCCATTGTCACCCACAAAGTGAATGTGGTCATGCATATGCTAATTGATGTTTGGACCATGTGTCCAATCCATCTAAGTAGGTGGCTCAATAATACAAAGGCTTGCTATTCTTTTGGCTCCATCATTGCCTCATGAAGTGAAGCTATGAACTAATATTGGTATGAAATGTTATGTCTTATAAAATGGCTCCTAAATCCCATGAATGTCTTATAATCTAATAATGTTGGCACGGATAGCTAAATGTATGCTAGAAACTAGGCCACTCTTGGCTACTTTAAAAGGGTGGAGATTAGTCTTGTATGAGAGCCACTTCAAAACTAGGCACTAGGCTTATATGAAAGCCATTCTAAAAATGTAGAGGTTAGGCTTGTATAAAATCCACTCTAAAATGATGCCAACCACCTACAAAGAGGATATGGCATGTAACTACTAAAAATGCCTAGGTATGTACTAAACTCAAAAAGAAAAGAAAATAAATGTGCCATGCACATTGCCCCCAATCACTAGTTTTTGAAACATATATTTTGTTATGAAAATTATACTGACTACCATATCTAAAACTGGAAGTGAGAACCATCATGTTGCACATGATTCCCCCTATATCTATATTCTCTTAAGCAAAAGTGTACTAAAAATTACTGATTCTAAACTGGTTTGAATGTGCAAAATTGTAGCTAAACCTAATTTTTTGCCTACTTCTGAAACATTTAATTTTTTTGTTATTTGGATAGGAGTGCTGAAAATAGACACTAGAGGGTCTAGCATTGTATTCCAGTTTAGGCATTATTGTCTTGGGATAAATTTGATGATTTTTTTATAATTTTCACTATCTACTTGGTCTGTTCTACCTAGTTTGAAGTTTAGTTATTGTTTTAGGTGTTTGAATGCTAATTTTTTGACCGATAAGAGCTTTGATCTCTATGACAAAACCCTTGTTTGTTTCCATCTCTTCTAACAATAGGAATGAAGACCCTATAATGACTATCCTAAAAAAAAGAGCCCTGTAAGTGTGTTATGTTGCAAAGATACATGATATAGTAATGATTATCAACAAGATATCTCAAGGTATAACATGTTTTGTAATGAGTGATTGTTAGATAAACAAAGGTATGCCTAAATAGATATAACAATATAATAGTATGTGTAATTTACTAAATTGGAATTATAAGTCTAGTTAGTTGTTAGTTTTTAGTTTTTAGATGTTCATTATTAGTTGTTAGTTATCATGGAGGGATGGAATATGATGTTCATCATGGTATCCAAGAAAGCAAGATAATGCATGATGTGGATGATGGTATTATAAATAATTAAAAAAGAAAACAATAAATAAGCACACAAGGCAAGAAGCAATAAGCATACACGAGTGGCCAAGGGGCCAAGTAAACAATGGACATGGTCACATGTCACTCAAACTAGAAAACAAGCATACAAGGCATGTTTGAATACCACATACACACAATTGGAAACAAGCAAAGTTGACATGAAATCCATAGTCACATAGAAGAGTATAGGCAAAGGAAATTAATAAATGTTTTAAGGCACACACAAGAATATAAGCAAAGGACATTGACAAATGTCCTAAGACACATACAAGAGAATAAAAAGGAATTGAAAAATTAAATCACATCTAGCTATGAAAAGTAGGAAAGGAAAGTATGTATTACTAAAAAAAATCACATCTAACTAATCAAAGTAAGAAGTGAAAGTATGTAAGACATGGAGTACAAGACTATGTAGATGCTAAGAAATATACAAGTGTTATATACTAGTGAAATGTTGACAGATTAATCTATATAATGTAGTAAATAATGTACATCAACATGATAACTAAAGTGTGTAGTGTAGGAATGACATAACCTAGATGGTGTAGTTATATAACCCCCAGTGGATATGTATATTGATGTGTGTCTTGAATGGAGAATTAGGATACCCCTTTAATGGGTAGAGTGAAGCAATCAGGGATCTGGATGTCATTGCACACACTCAAATAAGATCAAGTGAATCATGGTAATGTAGATAAATTGACAAATAATAACATAGAACAACAAATGTAAGTCCATAATAGTAGTAGAAATGTAAAGCATGGATGATGCATATAATTGAAATGTTTTTTGTGTTTTTGAGTTATTTGAATGTTTTTGTATTTTGAAATGTTATATTATTTTTAGGATTTTGAAATATTTGAATGTTTTTGGTATTTTTATTATAAGCTATGTACGACCAATCATAAAGAGGCTATGTACAAGAGATTTGAAAAGAATTTATATACAAGTAATTAAAAAGAGGTTATATACAAGAATATAAATAAAGTAATATATACATGATGATATAAAAGACTAGGCTAAAGGGGGTGAAGGGTCCAAGGATAAAGCTCACTAGGGATGGGGATGGAGGAATGGATCATGACCATCATCAAATGCCTCAAGATTATCATTATAAGTATCATCATATGATACATATTCTATATACATGTTGGCTATCTTCTCAAGTTTTATTAAGATCTATACTTTGTGTGTAATCAAAGATTTGTCACTCGTAATGGTGTCATCCTATCGATGACAAACTAAATTTGATCTGGTGGTGAAGATGTTGAGTTCTCTCTAGAACATTTAACTCTGATAGTAGATGGTTTTATGGAAGTGGTGAAGCTAGTGTTGGTGGTGGTGTAATCTGAATAATACCCTGAACCTGTAGTTTATCTAATCTCTATTGTAATATTGTACATGATTTTGTATCATGGCCTATAATCTTATGAAAAAGACAAAATGGGTGACCATCCTACTATAATAATATTCTAATAGATATGTGTCATGTTGTAGGTAGTTTGATTAATCCATGATCGAGTAACATATATATCATAATTTGTGGCTAATGTTGTGTACTATCTACCTGAATCTAAATGATTGAATATTTATCCATAGAGGTAATTGTGTGAACTATGTGTGCCAAGTGATCTATTTGTGGTTGTGAATGTGGAGTATATCCTAAGAGTGTAGTGCGAGATGCTAAGAGTGATGTAGGATGTGTAATGAGAGCTCTAGAGTCATCTCAGTACTTTCCTGGGTCAACTAGTGTAAAGCTCAATCCACACAAATAGTCATCTATGAGTGTGGGTGCCATATCATCATCTGAAGTAACCTAAGAATATATATCAACATCATGTATATATGGTAACTCAAAATGTACCACAAGGGGTAACTATGATATGAGAGTCTCATCAACTATAATAATAAAAGATAGTGGTTTTGTGAGGGTAGTTGTAACTATCAAAATAACTAGATCTATAGAATCAAATAGTAATATGGAACTACTATCAATGATTGTATAATTTTAATAGGTGTAGGAACCATGATTGATGAAGTAGCTAGAAGAATTAAAGCTATTATGATTGGTTGAATATCTAGAGCTGTGCACATAAATGTAAGTAGAGGACTACACGATGTGCTAGTCTTTCCAACCTCATATGTATGTATCTAATCAAGATAAATGAAATGAGGTGGTGCCTAAATTATGATATGAGGTGTCCCATCTAGTGAAATAGTCAAAGATGACCCTATAATCTGATAATATCTAAATGGTTAGTTATCTATTGGGCATATGTATAGGTATCCTTCATATAAAAACTTAACACATCAATGAAAAGTAGAAGAAACTACCCCCATAATGTGTATCCAAGGTCATCCAAGTAAAATATTATAATAAAGAGGATCTGGCATAACCTATAACTATGCAGAGAGGATTTTGGGCCCTAGCATGATATCCAAAGTAATGGTGCCCAATTTTTGTCATGGTATATCATCAAACCCTCTAATATTCTTATATGATATTTGCATGGATGCCATATCTATGCCCATGCTCTGTAAGAATGTAATATTGCATATATTGAGTTTGAAACCAATATCAACTAGAACTCTATTAACTACACTAATTTTGACTTGAACTTGTATAAATAGTGGCAAATTTTGATCAATAATTGTCTGAAATGGCATGCCATCATTATCAAAATAAATAACATCTTCTATATTTTTTATCATGTTGACCATGGATGCAAAATAAGAAGACTCTAAATCAAGAGGCATAGAAGTATAAGTGAGTGATTGATAAAGAATGTCCTTGACCACATTAGCTTTTTAAATTAGTTCTAACATAGAAATTTTAGCCAGTGTGTTTCCTCAACTGATCAACAATATCATATACCTTATTCAAATCTGCCTATGCAAGTGGGTTGGGCCTAGGATGAGAAGGAATAGGAGGGTATCAGGGATCCTAACAAGGAAGAGGAGGTACAGTGGCACATCAAGTAATAGCACTAATTTCATTATCTACTATTTGTATAGGACTAGTAGCTATGAGAGGAGATCATAGATAATCGATAGGTTGAGGTGGTAGAGGGATGAAGGGTGTCAACTAGTCTCTCTGGCTGTGGGTAGTGACTTGGAAAAGAGTAAAATGGACCATACAACATAACTTGGTATAGGATAGAGGCTCCAAGGGAGGTGAGGCAAGAGGTACCTTAACATATTTAGCGCTTAATTTCTTAATATCATTGCATATTATAAAAAATAAGCATGAAATGCAAAGAATAAAGATTTGTACTAACTTATGGTAAAATTCACATTAAAGTACATGATAGGACCAAGTGAAGTCTCATTATTTGTAAAAAATGCTAGAAATATTTGAAAATAGGTGAGATTCATTTTTGTTTGATTTTATGTGAAATCTGATTCTAAATGTAAAGTGATACCTCAAGAAGCAAATAAGAGCTAGTACATACAACTAGGGTTTTAAATGAAATTATTTTTAAAACTACTAAGGAATTTTAAAATTTTATGCAAATTTTGATTTAAATATGTAAGTAAAAAATTAAAAAATATAGGAAAAATACTGAGACCTAGTATGGGCAACTAAGGTTTAAAAGAAAACTATTTTAAAATTACTATGAAATTTTAAATTTTAATGTTAATTTTTTATTTTATTATGCAAGTAAAAAATAAAAAAATATAAGAAAAATTAGTATAAAATTTATCATAGGGTTTTTATACATAGATAAAGTAAGTCAGGTTCACCAAATGATTTAACATTTTTAGGAATATTGGTGTATTATTCCTAACTTAATTAAAGGTCTGGAATAGAAAATCAGTAAATAAATATGAAATAATCAAGCTATTGATTTTTAATAATTTAACTATAATTTGAACCTTTCTAAAAATAGTAATAAGGGAGAGAAAATAAGACTTAGTTGGAAACTGACTAAGATGGCTCTTCCAGGGTTTAAAATTCCTAATGCAAGACTAAGACACTATCACAAATCAAGATTTGGCTTTCATTTATTGATTGGATAGGAGCACTAAAATAATACACCCTAGGGTATGGTACTATAGTCTTCTTCTGCCACTATTATCTAGGAGTCTTGATATTTCTAGGTATTATTCATTATGTTTGTGTGAGCCTACCTATAAAATTTTGACTGTTGAATATCCGCAAAACTCCTTGTAGAGCTGATTTTGTTTTCAAACCCTATACTCCATTATACTTTGGAAAATTTTAGAAATAGGGGGGTTAGCGTGTTTAAGATGCATTGAATGTGAATCCACACCCCTTGTATGGGAATGCTACATACATACCAATACTCTGAAGAGAGATCAATCCATATGTATTTCTCCCACTTGATGTGCTTTGTGCAATTATGTGTATGAAGATGAAAAATGCTAGAACTAGGTGTGATTGAGGTGGCTAGGGACTAGTGTAAGGATTTGAATAAACTTGTAATAGTATTGCCTAGTTGTATGTAGAGAATAGGGAAGATTGTTTTAGTAGTCTTGTTTGTATTTTTGCTTGCTTTGTGATATTTACCAACTCTTTCCAAATACATTTTGAATGGGATTTTATAGGGATGTATTGGTCATGGGTTGAATGTGCTCACATTAGGACAACATGAAGAGGAATAAGAATAGAAGGAACTAACCATTGGAATAAAAAATGTACTTATGAGCACAAAAAATAGACACTAGAGGGCCCGATGCTATAGTCCTGAGGGTATGAGACCTTGGGGGATAGATTTGTCATGGAAAAAATAGTCTAGCTGAGATAAGATCAGGTCTAGAAGGCTATATATGACTGAAAATCAGTGAAAATATGCTTATGAGGGTCATAAAAGAAATTAAGAGGGACATATGAGTTGGGTGTCACAAGCCACACTCAAGTTACCAATTTTTATATTTTATATGACTAAATATTTTATTATTTTTAGGGAACTAGGGTCTAGTTACTAAAGAATAAAGGGTCTATAATAAGGGAAAATATCAATCAAATATAGTAAAAAATATATTTTGATCCAAATAAATTACATCAATTACATAGGGAGAGAAATAAACTTATCTAGAAAAAAAGGCTAAAATGGATGATTCAGGGGTTAAAATTTGTTGTACAAAATTGGGATAGCGTCACAAATTTAGATTTGACTTACATTTTGTGAAAGGATAGGAGAATTGGAATAGGAAACCCTAGTTTCTGGTGCTATAGTCTTTTTATTCTACTATTATCTTGAACATCTGGGCTTTCTAGGTTTTATTTGTTGTCTTAGTGTGAGCCTGTGTATGAAATTTTAAAGGTTGAATGTTAATAGAGTGAACTATAAGTCCTTTTTAATCTCTAAACCCTGAGTCTATCTACACACATGAAACAACAAATATATCAAAATAATAAGGGGAAAATTGGGTTAGAAAAAGTATGATTGCATTATGTAGAACCCCTGTTATCTCGATCCCTGCCTACATTAACCCTCAATGCTAGGGTCTTAGATCAAATGTAGTTCTCCCTTAGGGAATGTGCATAATCAATGTGCACGATAGATGCAAGAATTAATTTTTGCCTAGGCCTTTACTTGATCAAACATGAAATTTTATGTATGATTTATAATACTGAGCTATACTATTGACTAATTTTTATTATGTAATGTGACAAAGTAGTAATTTCTAGATATAAAATGCCTTGTGTAGTCATTTATATATGACACTCTTTATTTGAAATTTAGGAGCTTTATTCACATGAGGTCGATAATAAAAAATTAAGGATGAAGCTAATAAAGGGGATGGGACTCATTAAGCAAGGGAAACTGATCGTTGGAACTCAAAATGACCTTGGACATGAGCGCTAAAAATAGACACCCTAGGGTCCAGTGTTGTAGTCCAATTCTAGTGCTCCTATTCTAAAGGCTTGGGACATGGGGGGATGGAATAAGCATGGAAAATCTAAACTAGCTAAGGTATAATGACCATTTGAAAGGATTAGGATTATTGGTAATAGGCAAAAAGTATCTAGAGCATGAAATGAGATCAAGATAAGTAAAACAAAAGACATGGCTAAATGTGAACAAGACTCATATTCTCCAATCAGAGTCTCCTATGAAAGGACCATGAAAATACATGATATGTGTGGTTATTTGACCAATTTAGGGTGTATACATTTCCCCCCTTTTAATATAGTTATGCAATGAAATGAAGTACTGAATTAAAATAAAGAAAAGATAATGCATACCTGAACCTACCTGTGTGGAGATGAATGCGCTGCAAAAGGGTCCAAATCACTTCCTAGCTAGGGAAGTCGATAGAGAGTCAAATAGTGACCGGAGAAAGAAAGAATCCATGAAATGGATGTCCCCTATGCTAAACCTAAAAGTAAAATTTGTATAAAATGGAGAAGGAGGGTCATGTTTACCCCTTATACTGAATTTGATTGGAATGAGAAATACTTAGAGGCCCAAAAGTAATATCTACCCTTTGTCCCACATAAACTCATGTAATGTGGAATGTGTGTATATAATATATATGCTATGAAGAGAAAAATTTGTCATGTCCCCACTCTAAATATCTAAACTAGAATTGAGAAATGATCATGGGCCTAAAACCAATGTCTATCCTCTATCCCATCTAAACTCATGTAGTTTGGGTTTGGGTAATATAATGGACAAACCATTGCAAATGGCTATGTGATCTAACCTAGTGACAACCTAGATATAATTGGGTCTAATATAAAACTCTGGTAAATATTTGAGAAGAGAATGACATGTCTTTCCATTCTAATCTATATAATCCTATATGATGAAGAACATGAACATCTGTGCCATGTTCCCAAATATGGTAAATGAGTGATGCATATGTATAATATGGTAATATATATAAACACATGTATATGACCTATCATGTCATACCCCATGTGCAAAACTAGAGATCTAAACACTATGCTCTATAGTATGCCTATAATCTACTATCTAGTCCTATAATTGTGTCATATTATAAGAAGTTATATGTGTGAGACATGTAGTAATGTACATACCCCCAAATATGGTATCTGAATTTAGATTTATATCAAAGTTACTATGAATCCATATAATTTGAACCACTATATCTAAATATTCTATGTATCTATAAGTTAAAATCACTGTATGATCTAAACCACTATATCTGAATAGTCTATGTATCTATAATTTGAAGGTGTATCCCCTTAAATGTCCTGAGTAATGTTGAGTGACACATATAATTTGAATCACTATATATTTTGATTGATCTAAGTTGAATTTGATAATCTGAATGTTGGAGGTGTAAGAACCATGGTGTATCCATCTATTAGAGTGGATAAACATGCTAGATAGGTATAGAAATAGGAATACTAGGAATGATGCCACCCTTTTAGGGAGAGGAATGAAATTTGTGATAGAGGAAGTCAAGCCAAAAGTGATGAATAGTGGCATAATGATAGAAACAAGGTTGGTATAGTTTGAATTGATTGAGAAGTTTCTTGATTGATTAGATTGAGTTGTTAAAATTAAAACAAGTTTTGATTGATGATGATCAAGGCATGTGTCTAGGTGTAAGAGAATTATAGAGATGTATGTGTTGTAGTAAGCAAATGAATTAGTAAAAGAGTGAGGCTCACATGATGTTGAAGGTATCATTATCCCAATTCTGTAGAAGAAAATAATTTGAAAAATGGAGTTATGGAGTTCAAGTTATAGGCAAAATGGTATTTTGGTTTCAATGAAAAATTTGTTTGATATGGGAAAATTGGATTGATTCTTGATTCATTTGTACATTGACTAGTTTGAGATTTGGAGCTCTGGAGTTAGAGATATGCTGAGGAGATGAGCACCTATCATGACCCAATTGAGTAGTTGGTAACTGAGATTGAGGCTGGTGGTGATGTTAACCTGATAAGTAACTAAAATACATTTATTTTATCTATTCAAAAACCTATTTTTAACATTTTAACATTTTTTAAAGAGTTATAGGAAAATTTTGACTTGTTCCAGTTCTCCTATCTTGTATCCAGTGCTACTATCCATGGTTTAGAAGTCATATAAAATGTGAAAATTGGTAACTTAAGTGTGGCTTGTGACACCTAACCCATAAGTCCATCTTGTTTTCTCTCATAACTCTCATAGACATCTTTTTACTAATTCCTAGTCATCCATAACCTTTCAGGATTTATCCTAGCT
Source organism: Torreya grandis (assembly GCA_037957365.1). Lineage (NCBI taxonomy): Eukaryota > Viridiplantae > Streptophyta > Pinopsida > Cupressales > Taxaceae > Torreya > Torreya grandis. Next base: position 1,478,811 of record JARHVA010001683.1, on the reverse strand, counting down.
TAGCCAAACTACTTTCCATGATAAATATAGCCCCCCAAGTCTTGTCATCTTGAGACTATAGCACCCAACTTGGACTATAGAACTAGGCCCTTTAGTGTCCACTTTTGGCACTCCTATACAAGTGCATTTTTTCTCTAAAAATTAGTTCCTTCTAATTTTTATCCCTCTTCTTGTTGGCCTAATGTGAGTGCATTCAACCCATGACCAATATATTCCTATCAAAGTCCATTTAAAGTTCATTTAAAAAAGGGTTGGCAAATATCACAAAGTAGGAAATAATACAAGCAAGACTACTAAGTCAATCTTCCCTATTCTCCATATAAAACCAACTAATACTATTAAAATATTATTAAAATCCTTACACCAGTCCCTAACCACCTCAAGAACACCCAATTTTAGTATTTTGCATCTTCATACACATAATTACACAAAACACATCAAGTGAGAGAACTACATATGGCTTGATCTCTCTTTGGAGTATTGGTATGTAGGTAGTGTGCCCACATAAAAGGTGTGGATACATGTTTAGTGTATCTTACACATAATAACCCCCATATTTCTTAAATTTGGCTAAAGCATAATGTAATCTAGGGTTTGAAGACAAAATCAGCTCTACAAAGAGTTTTGCAAACATCTAACAGTTTAAATTTCACAAGCAAGCTCACACAGACATAACAAACAAAAATCAGAAAGCTTAGGTCTCCTAAATAATAGTGGTAAAAGAAGACTATAGCACTAGAATCCAGGGTGTTCTATTTTATCACTCCTTTCCAATCAATAAATGAAAGCTAGAACCTGATTTACGATAGTGTCCCAATCTTGCACAGTGAATTTCAAATCCTGCTATAACCATCTCAATCAATTTCTAACTAAGTCTTATTTAATATTCCTTATTAATATGTTTAGAAAATTTCAAATTATATTCAAATTATTACAAATTAATATCTTAATTATTGCATATTTATTTATTGATTTCCTATTTTAGACCCTTAACTAAATTAGGAATAATCACTAATATTCCCTAACAAGTTAAATAATTTGGTGAACTTGACTTACTTTATTTGTGCATAAAAACCCTCAAAACCTTAGGATATATTTATTACTAATTTGTTTTAATTTTTTACTTGCATGATAAAATAAAAAATTAGCACTAAATTTTGAAAAAATTGTAGAAATTTTTAAAATAGTTTTCTTTCAAACCTTAGTTGCGCATAATAGGTCCTAGTATTTTCCTAGTATTTTTCCTATATTTTTATGATTTTTTACTTACATATTTAAATAAAAAATTTGCATCAAAATTTAAAATTCCATAGTAATTTCAGAATTTTATTTTTCTCCCAAACCCTAGTTGCATACACTAGGTGCTTTCAAGTTTTGAATTTTCTAATATTTTTTTGATTTTTTTACTTACATATTTAAAATCATAAATTTGCATCAAATTTTAAAATTCCTTAGTAATTTTAACATAATTTTATTCAAAAACCTAGTTATATGTACTAGCTCTTATTTTTATTTTTGAGATATCACCTTACATGTTTGTGAACTTCATATCCTTTTTATGCATTTTTTAGTTTGTTATTTTTAGGACTCTAAATTTCCTATATTAATTACTTTCTTTCCATTGCACTTTTCTTATTACAACTTATTGTAAAAAATTCAATCAAATTTCAATTTGTCCTATTTTAATAATGGCCCAATACACTAGTTTTGATGAAACTGATAAAAGGGAATTTTAAGAACTCTTAACTAAAAACCTTGACATACAAGATGACATGCTTAAAATACTTAAAGAGAACAAAAAAAAGTGAACAATGGTCAATATTCTCAAACCAAAGAGCATCTAGTTGAACATGACACTATTGGGGCAACTATATCTCAACACCCTATATTAGCCCAACTTGCCTCTATGCCACCAACTACACCTAGTACATCCTTGTCTCCTAATGTGGAAACTCTTGTGAAAGAGATAATATCTCTTCAATTTGAGGTGCCACATATTTAAAAAGGTGCATCTAGACCACATAAGCTTTAGATTCTTTCGCTCTACTGCATATACCATTAGCACATCATATTGCTTCTACACCCTTGACAGAAGGTTTTGTTCAATCCAAGCTTACTCTATATGATGGCAAGGGTGATCTAGAGACACATTTGAGAGATTTTCATGTAGAATACTTGGACTATGTGCCAAATGATTGGATACTTACCAATCTATTTGCAAAGAGTCTAAAGGATTATGATTTACAATGGTTCTATAATCTATCGAATTAATCAGTCAATACATCTAATCCTTTAGCTAACATGTTCCTAACTTATTTCAGCATTAATATTGGTGTTAAGGTTTCGTATGCTCAAGTTACACAACAAAAACAAAGGTAAAATGAGAATCTCATAGATTATGTTCTTCTATATAAGACTATCTTAGTAAAGAAGACTAGCCCCATGGTTGATCCAAAGTTACAAGATCTCTTCAACTAGAACATTCTACCAGTTTTGCATGAGTTAATAATGTTCAAAAGGTTCTCTTCCTTCAATGAATTGTGTCACACACTAAAATAAAGGGTAGTCAAACTAATTTTAATATGCAAACTGAAGTACACAAGTATATTAGAAACAACAAATAAGAGTAATAGTAAAGTCCCTTACAAATTCAAGGTCAATGATAGAAAGAGTCAGATTCAACCTACAGTCAATGCAACTTTAGATCCCCCTCAATGATTAGTTTTATCAACACATCGATAAACATTTACTAATCTACCAATTTTTTTAGCCAGAGTTTTACAACAATTATTGGAATGTAATATCATAGCTCTCTTACCTATTCAGGAAGTTGATCCAACAAATCCTTTTTCATAGGAATATGATTAGCATGCATTTTACAAGTATCACAGGGCACCAAGCTATATAAAAAATAGATGCATTAGTTTGAGACACAAGATATAAGATTTGATAGATGGTAATCATAGTAATTTGGCACTCTAGTTAAGCCTCATTAAACCAAGAAAACATAGGATAAAGCTTTGGAAATATTCTTCAATCATTTTCTATAACATTCCAAATAAGAGACATGGGACACATCATGGGTTCACCATGCATATCATGCACATCCTCCACTAGATACATATATGACACCTTTAGTTGAGACACATCCTTTGACCAACATGATTGGTGTATACAATTTTAGACTTCCACATAGACCTTCCATCCCTTCTCAGAGCATGAGATCATTGAGGATGATTTAGATTATTATGCACTCTTTATCAGAGCTACATTTATAATCATCTTATTCATAGTGTTCTCATAGACAATGGATCTAGCGTAAACATGTGCACTATGACATTACTACAACATTTAAGATATTTAAAGCAAGATATTACCCTGATGGACATAGTTATCAGTAGATTTAGTGGACACATACAAAGTTCAGTGGGTGAGATTGTACTTCCTCTATAGGTTGTAAAACACATGTGACCACATCATTTACTATATTTCTTAGTGTAGGAGTTTTCAATATGTTACTTAGTCGACCATGGATTTAAAAAATTCAAGTAGTACCTTCTATAGTTCACATATGCATGAAATTCATTCACATTAATCAGATTTTTATAGTTGGTGGAGTTTCATACAAGTTACCACTCCCCTCTTCAGATCCATTTTCTACTTTTTAGTCAACAATTTTGGTTCAACCACTAGTTTTAGTTCTTCCTCTAGTTTAAACTTAGACATAGTTAAGGCCTCCACCACCATCACAAAGAGTTCATACACTTCCATAGAGGTCTCTTTTAGAAAAACCATTATTTTAGTATTTTAGATAACTTTCACCTATAGTATTCACACCCAGGGAAGTATCATTGAGATCTCATGCTTTTACACACAGATCACATGTTTAGAGAGCCACTCCTACCACTAGATGGGTTCCTAAGATCCCTACAATTACATCCACTTCTCAGAGTTATAGGGGGACCCTAAAGTTGATTTTCATTTAAGAGATTTTAGAGCCATAGTCTTATCCCTTTCATCGTGCTTCTCGATCATGCACAATAGCTCTTCTCAATACAGGATACCATGATAAGGATTCTCACATGAGACTCATCGATTAGTATCATTTTTCATTAGTATTACTTGTACATAGTCTCCTTATGATTTATTGTATATAGATTATATCAAAAAAATACCAAAATAATAAAAAAATTAAAAATCTAAAAACATTCAGATAATTCAAAAACATCAAAAATATTTTTATTGTATGCATTATCCATACTTTACATGATAAATTTAAATTTTATATTCTATGCTAATATTTTTTTATTTATCTAAATTACCATGATTCACTTGATATTTTTTGAGTGTGTGCAGTGACATAAATATCCTTGATTGCTTCATCTACCATTGAGGGGGCATCCTACTTATACATTTGAGACATACATCGATATATCTACCCACTAGGGGAATCTTCTACATGACTACACCATCCAAGTTATGTCATTCCTACACTACACACTCTAGTTATCATGTTGATGTACATTATTTACTAGATCACATATACTATTTTAGTGAAACTCACTAGTATACATCACTTATGTATTTCTTAGCATATACCAAGTCTTGTACTACATGTCTTTCATACTTTCAATTCTTGCTTTGATTAGTTATATGCGATTGTTTTTTCAATATTACATGTCTTCCTTTCTTGCTTTACATAACTAGATGTGATTACATTTCTTAGTTTCTATTTTGTCTCATGTATGTGCCTTAGTACATTTGCCAAAGTCTTTTTATTTTATTCTTGTGTGTGCCTTATAACATTTTCTAATGTCTTTTGTCTGTACACTTCTATGCGATTGTGTCTTTCATACCAACCTTATTTGTTTCAATTGTGAGTGTTTATGACATTTCAACATGCCTTGTATGCTTGATTTCTAGTTTAAGTGACATGTGCTCATGTCCCTTATTTTATAGGCCCCTTGGCCATTCTTGTATGCTTCTTGATTCTTTCCTTGTATGCTTGTTGTTGGATTGCTTTTTGATTGTTTGTAATGCCATGGTCCATATAATGCATTATCTTGATTTCTTAGATACCATGATCGACATCATGCTTCATCCCTCCTTGACAACTAACAAATAATAATTAACTAGAATTTTAGTTCTAATTTAGTACATTTCACATGCTATAACATTGTTATATTTATCTAGGCATACCCATATAGATATAATAATCTCTCATTATAAACCATGCTATATCTTGAGATATCTTATCAATTATCATTGCTATATCATGTATTCTTGCAGCATAACACACTTGTAGGGCTCTATCTTCTAAGAGTATTCATTTTAAAGTCTTCATCCCTACCCTCAAAAGAGGGGGAAACAAATAAGGGTTTGGTCATAGAGATCAAAGCTCCTAATGGTTGAAAATTCAATTTTTAGAACACTCAAAACAAGTAGACTTCAAACTAGGTAGAATAGATCAGGTAGATAGTGACAATTTCATAACAGTGACCATATTTAGCCCAAGATAATAGCATGAAGATTGGACTATAGTGTCAAACCCTCTAGTTTTCATTTTTGGTGCTCCTATCCAAATAAAAAAATTGGACTTTTTAAAAATAGGCAAAAAAGTAGGTTAACTATAGTTTTGCATAGTCAAACTAGTTTAGAATCAACAGTTTTTAGTACACTTTTTATTACAAAATATAGATATAGGGGGCATCATGCATGGTATGATGGATCTTACTTTTAGTTTTAGATAGGGTAGTTGATATAACTTCTAGATCAGAATCCATGTTTCAAACACTAGTGATTGGGGGCAATGTACATGACACATTTATATTCTTTTCTTTTCAAGTTTAATTCATTACCCAAGTATTTTTAGTAGTTACATTCCTTATTATATCTATAGGTGGTTGAAATCATTTTGGAGTGGCTTTGATACAAGCCTAACCTACACATTTTCATAATGGCTTTCATATAAGCCTAATGACTAGTTTTGGAGTGGCTTTCATACAAGCCTAATCTCCACCCTTTTAGAGTGGCCAAGAGTGGCCTAGTTTACAACATATATTTAGATATCCATGCCAACATTTTTATATTATATTACATTCATATAATTTAAAATTCATCTCATAAGACACAACATTTCATACTAGTATTAGTTTATAACTTCACTTCACGTGGCAATGATGGAGCCAAAGGATTAGGTAACCTTTGTATTATTGAGCCACCTACTCAAAAGGATTGGGGACACAGTCCAAACATCACTTAGTACATGCATGAACACATAGCTTCACTTAGTGGGAGATGATGGAGTCAAAGGGCCAACATTTTCATTTTTTAGCCACTTCTAGGGAATTAAGCACTTAGCTCCATTCATGATATTACTCTTGGTACATCATCATCCAACATTACTTAGCATTACTCAACATCATTTATCATCATAATAGGTTTTGTATTGGTTCACGTACCTAATGAGGTGTATTTATTCCTTTCTTTTCCTCTCTCTCTCTTACCCAAATTTGTATATTCTTATTTTAGATATAACATATCTAGTAAGAGCTGATATACTCTTTGTTTTCTTTTATAGATTTACACTTTACAACGTGTTATCTCTATGCACACCCAACATTACATAGCTTCATGACCTTCACCCTTATAGGTAAGTTTAGGTACACTTTTTATTTATCCTTTAACTTATTATTTCATTTTATTGCATCACTATAATAAAGGGGGGCAAATGTAGTCATATAAAATGTGAAAATTGGTAACTTGAGTGTGCCTTGTGACATCCAACCTATATGTCCCTCTTGCTTTCTCTCATGACCCTCATAGGTATATTTTCACTGATTCTCAATTATTTGTAGCCTTTTAGACCTTATCTTATTTTAGCTAGACTACTCTTTCCATGACAAATCTATCCTCTCAAGTCTTGTTAGCTTAGGACTATAACACCCAACTTGGACTATAGCATCAGGCCCTCTAGTGTCCACTTTTAGCACTCCTATCCAAGTGAATTTTTTCCTTAAATGGCTAGTTCCTTCTAGTTCTTATCCCTCTTCTTGTTAGCCTAATGCAAGCACATTCAACCCATGACCAAAAAATCCCTATAAATACCCATTCAAATTTCATTTATAAAAGGGTTGGAAAATATCACAAAGCAAGCAAGAATACAAGGAAGACTACTAAGGCAATCTTCCCTATTCTCTGTATACAACTAGCCAATATTATTAGAAGCTTATTCAAATATTTACACCAGTCCCTAGCCACCTCAAGCACATTTAGTTTTAACATTTTGCATCTTTATACACATAATTACACAAAACACATCAAGTGGGAGAACTACATATGGCTTGATCCTTCTTCAAAGTATTGGTATGTAGCTAGCGTACCCACACAAGGGGTGTGGATACATGTTCAGTGCATCTTACATACACTAACCCCCCTTATTTTATAAATTTAGCCAAATAATAATATATTTTAGGGTTTGAAGACAAAATCAACTTTACAATGAGTTTCATGAACATCCAATAGTTAAAATTTCATAGTCAGGCTCACACGGATATAGTGAACAAAACTCAGAAAGCTCAAGTCTCCTAAACAAAAATGGTAAAAGAGAAATACAACATCTTTCCCTAGGGTTTCCTATTTTATCACTCCTATCCAATCAATAAATGAAGGCCAAATCTTGATTTGTGACAATGTTCCAGTCTTATATAGTGAATTCTAGATCTTGCAACAATCATCTCAGTTAGTTTCTAGCTAAGTCTTATTTTCTCTCCCTTATTACTATTTTTATAAAGATTTAACTTATAATCAAATTATAAAAATTATTATATTAATTATTTCATATTTATTTACTGATTTTATTACTCCAAACCCTTAACAAAATTAGGAATAATATACTAATATGCTAAAAAAAAGTTAAATCATTTGATGAACCTAACTTCATCTATGCATAAAAACCCTAGGGTAAATTTCATACTATTTTTTCCTATATTTTTTTGATTTTTTACCTACATAATAAAATAAAAAATTAGCATTAAATTTTAAAATTTTGTAGTAATTTTAAAATAATTTTCTTCCAAGCCTTAGTTACCCATACTAGGTCCCAGTATTTTTTTAGTATTTTTCTAATTTCTTACTAGCATATTTAAATAAAAAAATTCAACTTAAATTTTAAAATTCCATAGTAATTTTTAAAAAAATTACAAAACCCTTGTTGCATACACTAGGTCCTTTCAAACCAAGAATTTTCCACTATTTTTTTGATTTTTTACTAGCATGTTTAAATCACAAATTTGCATCAAATTTTAAAATTCATTAGTAATTTTAAAATATTTTCATTCAAAACCCTAGTTGCATGTACTAGTTCATATTTGCTTCTTGAGGTATCACCATACATCTAAAATCAGATTTCAAAAATTGATCTCACTTATTTTCAAATATTTCTTGCATTTTTAGTAAATACTAAGGAGACCATACTTGGTCCTATCATGTACATGAATGATGAAATATACCATATGCTAATACAAATCTTTATGATTTGATTTTCATGTCTATTTTTCATAATATGGGATGATATTAAGAAATTCATTGTTAAACATAGTAAGATACCTCTCCTTCAAAGTAAATTTTATTTGTCTTAAATTCAAAGTTTCATCTCTTGCTTTGTATCTCTCACATGGAAAAAATTTGAAGTTTATCATGCTAAACACATTAGAAATGTCATAGAACATGTAAAAGTTTCTTATGCATTCATGCATTCTATCTCTTGATTTCTATCTTGCATATGGAAAAAAATTCAACTTTATCATTCTAAACACATTAAAAATGTCATAGCACATGTCAAATTTTCTTATGCATTCATGCACAAATTCATGTTTTCTATCCCAATATTGTTATGTCTCATGTGGAATGCTATTTATAAACATATTTTTATACAACTTATAACTTAAATTTCATACATTTCATTTCACATTCATGATTTCTACCTAGATGTATATAACTCATTGGCTACCTTTGAGTATTTCCCTATCACTACTAGACACAAGCAAACACTAGCATGTATATCTATCCCTCCTCCCTTCACACTTGGTACATCTAGATTTTATCCCACACCTACTACCAACTCTATGCCTATAGTAAACCATGAAATACATGCTATCACCTAAGTTCATGAAGATAGGTATGTTGATGATACCCATGGCTATAGCTTTATAACTTAGGTTAGCACCCCTTCTAATAAAATTTTAGTTCTCAATCTTCTTCAGTGATCAAATGTTTACAAAAATGTATTATATGTAGCCCTACGTAATACTAAAATTCCTATTTCTTTCGAACTAGCTTATGTTACCTCTATCCTCAACACAATGCAATGGATTAAAGAACATATTTCCTTTGAGAAAGAGGATTTACCCCCATGACACATCACTGAACAAAATATACCTTAGTATATTCAATTAAGAATTAATGATGTGGGGGTAAAAAGAGTGTTAGTTGATAATATTTTAGGACTCAACATTTTCAACATTTATTTTCTTAAACATCTTAATATACAACCTCAAGATCTAGACCATTCTGACATGAACATCAGAGGCTTTGACAACATCTCACAAAAATTCATGGGCCAAATAACACTCAATCTTACCTTAGGGGCTAAGAAATTTCCAACTACTTGCCAACTCATACCAAATGACCTCAACTATAATTTATTACTTGGTCAGCCTTGGATTCATGATATGCATGTAGTCCCTTTTACACTCCATGCTTGTCTAATATTTAGTCATAAAGGCTACATCCACACATGCCCAATAGACAGTGAACCTTTTAAATATTGCCAGGTTACTGAATCTATACAAATTATATTTTGCACTTTAATCTTGGTAATATACCGACACAACCCACTACTTACAATGCACCCTTATACCATGTATAAGGGATGTATGACTTCGACATCCCAAAGTTACATTCACAAGCTATAAAGTGATTCGATTGCTTCATTATTTAGTGATTTGAGTGAAAACAAGTCTGAACTAAGCAAAGTGTTGGAAAATGAAGTCACAGTTGCCTTTGGTCCAGGTTATTAAGGGTAGTGGGCATCTGCCTATACTAGGTTTGTATAGGTGTGTCATAGATAGTTCTATTGGTCTAGGTTTCATGAAGTAGGGCTTGGGTTGTCCTAGGTAGAGATTAATTAGACCTTGGGAGGGGATTATTTATTGTAACCATTTGAGTATTCACCAAGCATTATTAGTTTTGCTCGACTCAATGGTGTGTGTATCTATCTTGTTAGCCTATTTATTATACTTTAGATAGTTGTCCTAAAAAGAGTTAATAAAATACATGTTTCTCCTAATTATTCTTATACTGTGTGAATGCTCTTATGGTTAGAGTAGTTTTTTATTCTTTGTAAGTGTTATATTTATAAGCTTCCACATTTAATCCATTGAAATACAAAATCATACCATCATCTTGTGTGTGTGTGTGTTCTTATATAGGTAAAAATTGAAGGCATAGTCCATAGTTCTTACCAAGTTCTATCGCAACGAAGGACTTGGGTGAAAACAAGTGGCATTGCATGGTTCCTAGATTAGGTGAGCTAACCCCATGATAGTTGGTATCATAGCATAGTTTTGTGTCTTGTTTGGGTTGTGTTTGAGTAGTTTATAGTCTTGTTTTTCATCTAGTCTTCCCCTATTGGGTCATTCTTATGTGTTGAGTCTGAGTTAGTATGATAGGAGAATAGTCCAAAGTTTTGCCAGAGTTTATATGTGGTAGAGGTAGGGTTAAGGACAAAGGTGAAGGTGGTGGGGATCGACATAAGAGCAAGGGAAGGTCTGAAATAGATAAAAACTTTGTCGAGTAACTAAATCCCAAATTCCATGACTAGGATGTTCTAGTGGGCACAAGGTTTATGGATCTTGAGGAGAAAGTGGAGACCATGGATCATACCATAAAGATATTTATAGAAAGGTTGGAAGAGAATGGTGCATCTCAATCTAGGTTATAGGATGAGGTGACCATGTGTTAGATGGTGATACTGAGTCTTATGAGAGCACCTGGGTCTAGTTCTACAACCATTTTTAAACTCCCCAAGTTGAAGGAACCTAAATGTTATGATGGTGCATGAGATGACCATCTTTTATAGAATTTCTTTTGAGACATGGAGGAGTACCTGATAGGTTTGGGAGGATTTTAAGATGCATAAGAGGTGTGTTCTAGAGTAAGGTATCTAATGGGTATGTTGAAGGTTTAGTATAGAACCTTATTGAATGACATCACATCAGGAGGTTCCATGAAGAGGTTGGACTCTTGGGCGGATCTGAAGAAAGCCCTTAGGGATCAGTTTTGATCGAGTAATATGGCATGGTTGGCTAAGATCAAGTTGAGTTAGATAAAATAAATGGGGAAGATGAGGGAGTCCATTAAGTATTTATAGAGCCTTATGTTAGAGATAAAAGACATGTTTGAGGTAGATAGGTTGTTTCAATTTATAAATGGTCTTCAGTCATGGGCTAAGGTTGAGATCCACCACCATGAAGTGTTAGAAGTCAATGAAGCAATTGCCATAGTAGATAGACTCTTTGATTTTAGGGAAGAGTCCTCATCTAAGAACACCTATAAATCTAATGCACCAAATGGAAAGGTCATTGAGAAGAGTTTGAGTAAGTTTTTGAGGAAGCTAGGTGGCAACCAGGGAGGGAAGACTACTCAATAGTGATTAGTGGGATCTCAAAAGTCTAGTAACACATCCAAAGGTGTTGAGAAGAAGTCACAAAGTGGAAAATTGGGTGGAAAGTCCTATTTGAGTGTTGGACATGTAGTGGGGATCATTGCAATTGAGATTGTCTAGAATGGTAGATGGTGTCAGTAGTTTAGTTGGCATAGCTAGATGAACAAAGTGAGAAAATGATCTGTATGCTCATGGGGCTCAATGCAATGGAAAATATTAAGTCCAAAACAAGGAGTGGAAAAAGTAATTTGCATGGGTTAAATTTTATGGAAGTGATGGTTATGAGATAGATCACCATGACACTACTGGATATGAGTGTGACCCACAACTATATTTTAATCCAAGAAGCCAAAGAGTTGGGCCTCTAGTCTTTTAGAGGTACCAGATGGTTTAAATCAATGAATTCTCTAGCTCAATCTACTCTCAATTCTACATGGGGGTGCGGACATCAAAGTCAGGGAGGGGAAGGTAAATTTAGATCTATCCATGATCAATATGGATGATTTTGACATAGTATTAGGACAAGAGTTTATCTGAAAGGGTAAAGTGGAAATCTTTCCTCATCTTGAAACTCTATTTATGTTGGATCTAATGTAGACATACATGGTAAAGATAGTAGATGAGACAAATGGGAAAGATGTAGGTGTACTCAATGTTGAGTATATGGAAGGTTACATGGAACAAGGTAGAGCCCATGTTTTTGATAGTGCTTGTTGGTGGTTGGGATGATGAAGAGGGGAAATAAGTTCCTATTCTAGTAGGGGTGAATAAGGTTCTTCATGATTACCAAGACCATATGCCTAACCAATTACCACCTTATTTTCCATAGAGAAGAGCAATTGACCATTGTATTGAGTTGGTTCTGAGTGAGAGTCCTCTAAAAAGGGATATGTATCAGTTATCTGGGCCTAAAATGGTTGATTTGAAAAAGTAGTTAGAAGAGTTATTGACTATTGGTTATATTTTTCCACCATGCTCCCTGTATGGAGCAATAATACTATTTTAGAGGAAGATTGATGGGTCACTTAGGCTTTGTGTGGATTATAGAGCCTTAAATAGGTTAACCATCAAAAATTGGTATCCTCTAACCCTAATTGAGGATTGTTTCGATCACCTATCTGGGGTAAAAGTTTTCACAAATTTGGACTTGAGGTTGGGTTACTATCAGGTCAAAATTTCTCTAGGAGATGAAGAAACTATGACCATTGTCACTAGATATGGGTTGTAAAATTTTCTTATGATGCCCTTTGGGTTGTGCAATGTGCCAGTTACATTTTGCATGCTCATGAATAATGTGTTCAGGTCCATTTTGGACAAGTGTGTGGTCATCTACCTTGATGATATCCTAGTGTTTTCCAAGAACCAGGAAGAGCATAGGGCACATCTTGTAGAGGGTTTTAAGCTACTGAGAGAGCATGTTTTTTTTGTGAAGAATTAAAAGTGTTCCTTTTCCCAAGAATAAGTTCACTTCCTTGGACATGTGATTAGGGAAGGCAAGATTAGGCTTGACCTAAGGAAACTTGAAGAAATTAAGGATTGGGACCCACCCAAAGATGTAAATAGAGTACATCAATTTTTTGGTTTGGAAAAATACTATAGAAGGTTTTCCAGTTGGTATATTAAGCTTGTGAGTCTATTTATTGAGTTGCTAAAGAAGGAACTAAAGTGGGTGTGGTTTGTAAAGTGTTAGGAGGCATTTGAGCTTTTAAAGGAGAAGCTAACTACATCACCTATTTTATCCTTGGTAGACTTCAATAAACCTTTTGAGGTGCATATGAATGCATCTAATTTTGTCATTGGTGGGGTGTTGATCCAAGATAAAAATTTAATTGTGTTCAAGTCAAAGAATCTCAAGGATGTAGAAAGGAGATATCTAGTTCATGAGAAAGAGATGATGGTTGTGGTAGATTATTGGAGAAGGTGGAGGCAATACTTATTAGGTTCACATTTCATCATCAAGATAGATAATGTGTCAAATTCTTTCTTTCTAACTCAAAGCTAGTTAACACCAAAGCAAGCATGATGGCATGACTTTCTTGTTGAGTTTGATATGGAAATCATGCATACTACATGAAAAGAGAATGTGGTTGTAGATGCACTTAGCAAAAAGTAGCAATTGGTAGTCATTGCAACAACATCAACAAGTCCAATTTTTACTCAAGGAGAGAGTAAGGTAGAACTAACAGGGGAGTTGATGGAGAAGATCTAGGAAGGTTTGGTTCAGGATCCTCAAGCTACTACATTGGTAGAGACTGTGGAGGGATAGACTCAGTTGGGCAAGAAAAACAAGTTTAGCATTTCAGATGGGATGTTATGGTTTTCCAAGAATTAGGTTTATGTTCATAAGTGGGGAAGATTGTGTAGATATTTGATCAATGAGTGTCATGATTATTTGTGGGTAGGCCACCCTATGGCTCTTTTGGAAAGTTGCTTCTTCTAGCTGAAGATGAGCAAGGATGTAGATGAGTTTGTTCATTCTTATTTGATTTGTTAGTAAGACAAGCTTGAGCATTAGTTGTTGAGAGGGCTTCTCCAACCTTTGCCTATTCCCATAAGGCCTTGGGTGAGCACGAGTATGTATTTTATCACTGGCTTGCCTTATGTAAATGGAAATTCTAGCATCATGGTGATTTTTGATAGATTTTCCAATTATGCCACCTTCATCACATGTAAGCAACCTTGTGGAATAAAGGAGTCTACAGGGTATTTATTTCAAAATGTGGTGAAGTATTTGGGGATTCCCTTGAGCATCATCTCAAATAGGGATGCTCATTTTACAAGTAAATTTTGACAAGAGTTGTTTCAATTGGTGGGAATAAAGCTTTTGTTGTCCACAAGATATCATCCAAAAACTAATGGCTAAACAGAGCAGAGCAATGTAGTGTTAGAGTCTTACTTGCAACATTTTGTGTAGAGTGACCAGACAAATTGGCTAGATCTATTAAACATAGCATAGTTTTCTTACAATAACCAAAAGAGTGAGTTGATCAAGTACTCACCATTTGAACTCATGATGGGCCAACAACCTTTGTTACCTCACACAGTGATTTTTGGATACTTTGGAAGGTGTCCATCATCCACAAAATACTTGAAGGATTGGTAAGAGTGGATTGATCTTGTGAGGTTTCATCTATTGAAAGTGGGTAACTGCATGAAGACGTATGCAGATCAATCTAGACAATCTATTGAATTTCTGGTGGGTAGTAAGGTAATGCTGAGGATGGAGTCAGAAGTGTTCAAATCTCATCCTAGAATAGCTAATTCCTTAGTCCACAAGTATGATGGGCCATATGAGATTTTGGCTCAGGTGGGCAAGGTTGCCTAAAAACTAATGTTACAAAAACACATGAAAGTGCATCTAGTCTTTCATGTGAGCCATTTGAATCCTTTTGTTATGGATGAATCTGAGTCAAATCAGAGTCAGCCTAATCATTCTCCTACAAAAATGATGGACAATCTAGATTGGTAGTTAAAATAGATACTTGAGGTGAAGATAGTGGGTTTTGGTCACAGAATGAGAAGGGAGTTCCTAGTGCATTGGGTTGGTGGTACTTTATCAAGCTAGGAATGGGAAGAATCCCTTTGGAACTACAAGGATAAGGTTAGGGTGTTCCTTGATAGGAATAAAGGCCTTGGTCCCTTAACTCAAGCTTGAGTCTGAATAGGGGACCTCTTCCAAGCTACATATGGTGGAGTCTTCACGGTATTGAGGACATAACTAAATTTAAGTGGGGGAGTATATAAGAGATGCATACATTTGGCATCCCTAAGTTACATTCACAAGCTATCAAGTGATTCGATTGCCTCTTTGTTTAGTGCTTTGAGTGAGTGCAAGTCTGAACTAAGCAAAGTGTTGGAAAGTGAAGTCATGATTGCCTTTGGTCTAAGTTATTATGGGTAATGGACATCTACCTATACTAGGTTTATACAAGTGTGTCATAGATAGTTGTATTGGTCTAGGTTTCATGAAACATGGATAGGGTTATCCTAGGTAGAGATTAATCAGACCTTATGAGGGGATTGTCTGTTGTAACCATTTGAGTAGTCACCAAGCATTATCAGTTGTGCCTAACTCATTGGTGTGTGTAACTAGATTTTTATCCTATTTATTATACTTTGGACAATTGTCCTGAAGAGAGTTAATAAAATACACATTTCTCTCAATTGTTCTTGCACTATGTGAATGTTCTTTTGGTTAGAGTAGTTTCCTATTCTCTACAAGTTTTATGTTTAAAAGCTTCCTCATTTAATCTATTGAAATATAAAAGCATACCATCATCTTGTGTGTGTGTTCTTGTGCAAGTAAACACTGAATACATAGTCTGTAGTTCTCATTAAGTTCTATCACAATAAAGGACTTGGGTGAAAAAAAGTTGTGTCACATGATTCCCAGCTTAGGTGAGCTAGCCTTGTGACACCAGGCACCACATCAGATGAATCCAAGTTATATAATAACACCAACACCAAATCACCAATTTAATTCCCCTTTTGCACTTAAATGTCTTAGTAAGATGGAATATCAAGGTAAAGTTCTTGGAAAGGGAGAACAAGGAATCATCAATCCTATTGAGGCATCCACATAACATGGAAGGCAAGGACTAGGATATCATCTTACCGTTCTTCATGATAAACCCTCTTCTATAGCTTTATAGAATATAAATTTTTTTCTACCCATTACATCAGTAGACCACATTTTTAATCATACTTCAACATTATCATTGATCTATCTTGATCTTATTTATGATACAATTTCACCATATATGTACATAGTAGATGAATTCTCTAACTATGAATCCCTCTTACAATTTCTCAGAGCATATGAGGACCTCCCATCTTGATATCATAGATATATATTTCCTCACCACATAAATGCCCATGCATACTTTGGAGAAAATCTAGATGCTCCCCAAGACATACCAGCTGATTTAGATGATACTATTCCTATAACCCCACACACACTAGATCATTCCACATTGCTCAATGAGGAAATAGTTAATCTCAATTTTGGAACCAATCAAAATTCCTACATTGTCTTGTTAGCCACTACCCTATGAAAGGACTAAGATAATAATATTCATCAAAATTTATCATATTTTCTAGAACTCTTTGCTTGGTCTTACTCAGATATGCTAGGAATTGATACATCTATAATAGTTCATTAGATTCCTTTATACCTAGATGCCAAACCAATTTAAAAAAAAAATTCAAAATGCATCCTAAAGTGGCTCTCTTAGTCAAAGATGAGATCTAATGCCTCTTATATGATGGATTCATTCAACCAGTAACATGCCTTGAGTGGGTTTCTAATATAGTCCCTATGGTAAAGCCTAACAGATAAATTTGATGTTGTTCTGATTCTTGAGATTTAAACAAAGCATGTCCAAAAGATGATTTTCCTTTACCTAACATTGACATGATCATAAATTCCATAGTTGGTTATGAAATGTTATCATTTATGGATAGCTTTTTAGGATACAACCAAATCAAAATCATCAAAGAAGATCAAGAGAAAATATCCTTTACAACATATTAGGGCACATTTTGTTACATTATCATGTCTTTTGGATTAAAAAATGTGAAAGCCACATATCAATGTACCATGATGCATATTTATTATGACTTAATTCACCACACCATCAAGGATTATGTTGATGATATATTAGCTAAATACAAACAACGACAATTCCATGCCATCAATTTATGACATATCTTTGAATGACTCAAGCAATACAATTTTTGATTAAACCCAAAGAAGTGTGTGTTTGGAGTTACATCAGGAAAACTCTTAGGATTCATTATTTACCAATGTGACATAGAGGTTGACCCTAAGAAGGTCAAATAAATTATTGATATGCCACCTCCCATGAACCTAAAACAACTTCGATCCTTACAAGGCAAAATCTAAGTAATACACCATTTCATAGCTCATCTTGTTAATAAAACTCAGTCATTCACTCAATTATTAAAGAAAGATACAAAGTTTATCTACGACAAAGTCTGTCAAGAAAGCTTTGATACAATCAAGAAATATCTTCTTAATCCACCTATTTTAGTACCACCTATACCTGATAGATCTTTCCTCCTATATATCTCAGCAATAGATCATGCATTAGGAGCACTCTTAACACAACACGATGATCAAAATATTGAGTGATCAATTTATTACATCAGTCGCACATTATTTGATTATAAAAAAATTATATTGCAATAAGAAAACTATGTCTAGCATTAGTTTTGCCACACAAAAACTTTGACATTACATGGTAAATAATGAGACTAAGGTTATCACAAAATTAGATCCCTTGAAGTTTATCATGGAAAAGCCATATCTCTCTAGTCACATTGTAAAATAATTTATTTTATTAATAAAGTTTGACTTAAGAATAGTTCTCCAAAAATCAATAAAGGGATAAATCATTATAGATGATCTGGTAGCCACACCACTCCTAGATGCTAATCCTATTAGTGACACATTTAGAGATGATTTCACTACCTATTCTACTCATTTAGATAATTAGACCATTTTATTCAATGGTTCTTGATGCACATTCAATGTGGGGGTAGGTATTATCTTTGTTGACCCTTCTAGTCACACAGTTCTTATTGCAGATCAATTAAGTTTCTCCTACACCAACAACACCATAGAATATAAAGCACTTATCTTAGGTTTATTTTCTACCCATCCCCTCCAAATTATATCTATTCAAGTCTTTGATGATTCCCAACTTATGGTCAACTAAGTCAATGATGTCTATTAGATAAAAGAAAAACATCTTATCCCATACCAAAACATGATATAATGTTTATCAACACAATTCAACTATTTTTTATAGAAAGTATACCAAGAAAAGATAAAAGAAATGTAGATGAAATGTTAAGTTCCACATTTTTAGTTCCTATAAACATCAATGATGATCAATCTATTTTCATAATTAAATGATTACAATCACCATTAATATCTAATGCAGATTTGATTGCACTATTTGTTTTAACCACTACACATAGTTCTACAACTCCAAAATGGTTCTATGATATCTATAACTTTATAAACAAATATATTACACCAGATGATTTTTAATGAAATTTACACAAATAAACATTATGCTATGTAATCATTGATGAAGACCCTTTTAAATGATCCTTCGATGGATAATTATTTTGATGTTTCACTTCAGCACAAACCAAAATTTCTCTTACATAGATACATGATAGTGAGTGTGGTGGTTGTTGTCTCCAAATATTGCACCCTAGAAGAGGTTATTCAAGCTTCTTCAGGATTTGGCCAATATAGGAATACTTCTAGGTGTGTGAGGCACCTATAGTGGAAGTAAACCTCTGGATTTTAAGGGCTAGCTCCCTAGATATGACTTGATGTGGTTATGCTACTAAAATTTCCTATTATGGGTGAAAAGGGAGAGAAAGATATATAAAGAAAACCCAAACTAGGAGGTGATACACTAAGAGTTGTTTCCATTTATATACTTGGAATTTACATAATGAACTAAGACAACCAAATTAGCCTCAACACCATTAATGGAGCTCCCTAGCATTAGTGTTTTTCATTAAGGCACATAACAACTCAAAAAATGAAGGCAATTGAAGGGAAGGTAAGATATGACACTACCAAACTCATACACACTTCAAGAGTCTATTGCAATAACATACACTTCATGAAACCTATTAGGAGAGAAGTAATTTATAGCAACACATTCAAGGATTGCATGAAAACAAGATGAACTCAATCTATACTTGACATTCAAGATGGATCACTTAAACACGTAGTGAAAATGGATTTAGAGTATAACTAAATTAATTCTCATTAGCTTAGGTGGAAATCAAGGTACAATTTTGGTAGGGCTTCACCATACCAAGAGTTAGAATCCTTTACAATATCCAAAATAGCTCATATTTATAGAACTTGAAAGATGAGAGAGAAAGGAGAAGTTGAAGAGGCATAGGAATAAGTGTCCAAAGGTGAAAATCAGTTACAAGTCATGTGGATAAAGTGTAAAAAGAGTCATGAAACTAAAATTCACTTGATCACATCCCAAATTAGCCTCTTCTCCAAGTGTGGCATAACAAATCTTCTCCATCATTCTCTCTTGTGAACTGCCTTCATCATAGGCCTTCATTGAGCATTATAAAGCAAGTGATGGACAAATGCATCATGTGCAATGATAAGAGGGAGTTACAAAGATGATTCCATCTACATTGGGAGTTTTTTTAATCATGAAATTCTCTTTACAACCATGATCACTCTCTAATAGGCTTATTTTGACACTTGGCACTAGCATCTTTGTATCTTCCTTAATTGATCCATACCAGGGGTCTTATGGCATGTTTTAGGACACCTCATATGCTTGGATTCATCAGAAACATCATAAAAAGCCACCAAAATTGAGTTACCATGTTGTCTACTACATCATTTTAGATGCCACTTTAGACTAGCTGAAGAGAGAAACCTAGTAGGAGCACTTGTGAAAATTTCCAATCTCTAAAAATGGAATGAGGAGTTGGTTTAAGTCCCAAGATACCTCCCAAAGTGATTGGCATCTCATGGTCATCTTTAGGACCTGTAAAACACATGAAAATGTCAAAAAAACTTATTTCTTACATCACCTATATTGATTCCATATAATATGACTCCATGGATTTTATCCTCATGGAGTTTACAATATCTTTACTTCAATTCCTAGGGGCAAATTATTCCATCTAGATGTATTTTTAGGCTCATTTTCATCATGGGGTCCTAAAATAGGGTTTATATTGATGGAGTCAATAGTTTTGTTATAGGAGTATATAGCTAGATTGATGGAGTTTGTACCTTTTTTCATGGCTTCAACATCTCTAAAATACCCTTAAAATCATGAACTAGTCAAGTGAAAATCATGGATAAGGTCCAAAATGCACATGACCCTCAATTTGGCTTCTAGGCTTAAGGGTTTCCTTCATGCATGATTGTAACCCTTATTAGTTAGAGCATCTTGTTTGATTTCAAAGCTTATATCAAGATGTTTTAGCTTTTTTTATGTTTCCTCCATCTTCTCTAATCATCACTTGGGTTTGCCTGACCTTTGGTCCATCCATCTCACCACTTTTCCTTCAAACTATCTCCTCATGCATGAGAAAATTGCCCCTACTCTAAGACAATATAGAGAGGTTTTTCACCATTAGTTTATAAAATATGATTATTAGAGAGTGTTTTATATGTCCTTGTGATAATTTTACCAATTTTTTATCTCTCAATTCCAAGGATAGACCCTCCAACCCTTCAAATTTGAGAGGCAAACTTATGAAGAAGGCAGTCTGTGTAAGGAGGTGAATGTGGACTGAGACACCCCTATTTGAATATGTTTGTGTGATTATAGGCATGGAAATAAATCTTAAGTGATGTTTTAAAACATTCCATAAACCTTATAATCTATTTATATAATCAAATTCTCAACTATCTGATTGTGCCTAATTGAGACAACCTATTTAGGATCTCTATAGGTGAAAGTTTACTCCGTGAAACTTGCTTGTAGGTGATTTAGGTTTATTTTAGGTCTTAAAATCATCATAAAATATATTTATAATGTTTAAATATATATTTATATGGATATATATATATATATATATATATTTATATATAATCCAAGCCTTCCTTTAGGTCTCCAAAACCTTCAACCATCCTATAGTTGACTGTATTCTTGTGATTGTATTTCTTGAACTTTAGGCATGTTGTAGACATACTTCCCATGAAGTATAGCATTGAAACTAGTGTTGGAGGATTACCTTGAAATTATATATTCAATTTTTAATCTTTTCATATTCATAAAAAATCCTAAACCATTTACAACCTTCTCATGCTTTAATGAGCACTTTCTTGTTTCAACTTGAGAAGACTATGAACCAGTTGTAGGTGTTCATTAGACTATGTACCGACAGGGGTTAAGTATGGGATGGTCTAAAAACATTCATTTTATATAGATGAATTTGATTATAACTTGCCTTTTCATTCCTAAATTTTTCATTTCATGCTTGAAGCTTCATTCAAGATATCAAAAGGGCATTCCTCTCTTTATGCCTGTAGATATGACTGCAACCTTTTAGTGTGTTTGCAAGCACTTTTGGAGTATGATATGACTGCCTTACATTTGTATTTATAGCCTAAAATTTGGCATAGGTATAGTATGTATATATGGATAAAATTTGAACCAATTTGGAGACCTTAGAACTTTATGGAACCCTTTCAAAAAGACTTCACAAAAGTGCCTAGTGCACTCTTTTGTCCAATTTGGGAACACAACCTCAATTTGCTAAACTTTACAAATGAGTTTTTTTTTAATGCTTCCAATGAATCCAAAGCACTTAAACATGCTTATAATTTCAAATTAAACTTGTTAAAATCATGAGAGCATCTTGAACATTGAAAAAAACACACTTTTTGATGGCCCCAAGAAGTGCAAGCCATACAAGTACTATAAGTGGTGTTTTGGTACTATTTGGTGATATATTACTTGGATGAGAGTTAAATAATTTGTTTTAGGATTCCACCATGTATATTTATCTTTGAACACACTAGATAATGCTTAGGAAATCCACAAACCACTTCCTCTACTCATATAGCCTGCAAATTGGTTTTCAAGTAAGAAACTAACTTTCTCTTGATATGAAAATATGAAGATGATATAAATATTATTAAAAAATGAAAAGGGCATAATTTTATATTCAAACCACATTCCAAAACATATATCTCCAACCATTTTTGAGTTTAAGCAATTTGGACAAATCTGGACCTTACTTGGTTGCATAGGTAGCTTTGAGGATTGAACCTTCTTAACGATGGTTCATAAAGGATGAGATATAAATATACAAATTAATTTCACTAAATGGAAGATAAATTAGTATACTAACATTCCCTAGAGCCATTCATTCCAATTTAGATTGTACAGCCTGTGGTGAGTGAAAGTCATTGACTAGTTTTGACCATTCTAAGGAGCAATGGGGAAGGAAAGGTGAAATTTATAGTTTCTAAAGCTACAAAAGTAATATGATCATATAATTGATTATGGTTAAGATCAATATACATCCTTTAAGTGCCTTCACCAACAAAAATCCATACAAGTGGCTAAAAACTCCCTTTTTCAAGTGGTTTCTTGATTTTAACTTGCACCTACAGACTTGGTCAATTGCAAAAAATTATTTGAGACCCATTAGGACACATGGAATGTGAAATCACCCTTTGAAACTTTAAAAATTCCAAAGAAACATGTACAAAGTATTAAATGCCCATTTTGACCCCTTAAAAAGACCCAAAGTGACATGGAACACTAATGCAAAGAGTGACCAAGGATAATATAACATTTATTGGAAATAAATGGATTATGAAACACTTAATGACAAATTTTTTACCTATGGGATTGACTCATTTTTATTGGGGAGTAAAAATGGTCAACATTCTTGGTGATTCATAGGAGTGGCATGCTTGTTATGCCTAGGACCAGTTTCCTTACACCTCTATTGGGAATAGAGTCATGTATATGGACACTCAAATTGACTTGAATATACCTTTGACTCAACGAAAAAAATTTGATTGACCCCCACACATAGAATCAAATACACACACACAATAAGAAAGTAAACAAACAACTTGTGCTTTAAGAACACTTAGGGAACATGATAGCAAATTGAAACAAAACCAAACTAAACACACACTATCCTAAAACAATATCTCCCTCCTAGATCAAAGGGAAAGTATAAAACTCTTCTTTCCTCATATAATGAAGGGATACATGAGACATGTTTCAATTTAAACATTTTTATGGAAGCCTTTATATTTCTCATGGTCTTGGCCAATCTTCTTGGCATGGATTTTAATGAAACTGAGACAACTTCAAACAAATCACCTATAAAGATGAATTATTCTTGCAGTTTAACTACCTTAGCTTCTTCATAAGACTCCTTATTTTATACATGATCCAATGATGCTTCATCAAAGAATGTTTCTTGGCTCTCCATGATGTCTTGAGAATGGACATGTGGTTTATCAACTGCAAGTTCTTCAAGCTCATCAAGGAGATTAGTGTAATCTTCCCAATATTGATCATTATTTCTCATGGATACTTCTTACTCTGTCTTCTCATATAATTTTCATTCAACCTTGAAAATTTCTTCAATCTCTTATAGAAACTCAATCTACTGTAACCATTATTCTTTGTCATCTCTCACATCAAAGATCACCTCTTCCTCATGAGCTTCTTCTTCAAATACCTCATCTTGATCCTTTGTCATATGGTCCACTCCAATTTTATCCCCATCTTTCTTATGATCATCTATAACTTCATTTAAGTCTTCTTTCTCTTGGTTCAAGAAGGGTGAGTTATGCTTGATATCCTCAAGTGAAGTTCCAATGATAAATTATTCTTCATCATTACTTGTGTCATCCTCTTACTCTACTGTAAACTAAATTTGTTCCTCCTTTGATGTTTCCCTTAAAAGAGTTCCTTCTTCAATAAGAGATGAGGTGTGAGTGTAGAAAATGGATGAATGAGCTAAAGAAAGAATGTAAGGTGTAGTAAGAGGCTCATGAATGGATATGGAAGAAAGAGAAAGCTCTTGAAATAACTCTTAGATAATAACAAGGCTTTGTTGGGTTGAGGGCACATCACCTTCTTTCACAACCACCTCATGACTTTCATCATCTTCTTAGACTTCTCCTTTAACCTCTTTCTTTCCCCAAGACTTCATAGTTTGGTCCCAAGTTGGAAGCTTAGAATTAGTAGGCTCTTTTGAGGATTGAATAGGTTGTTCTTCAAGGAGAGGAATGGTGGAACAAAGATATATAGGTGTATGGGTTGGGGATGGAGTGTGATATTCATGGATGGGCATGGATATGGGTGAAAATTCTTGAATGGGATCTTGAGGGAGAGGTAAGATAGGATGAGCAATAGGAAGGGGATATTCTTCAGACAATATTTCATCATCCTCCTCATCTTCTTGAGGATATTCATAGCTTTTTAGAGATTCTTTTATAGCTGTAACATGTTCCATAGCCTCTTTAGTTTTTCATCTCTCTTATCAAAATGAGCTCTAGGAATACTGATATGAGTGAATGCACTGATTCAATATGCTATGTGAGATGTGTATTGTACAAGAAAATAAGAAGCAAACACAAACACACAAATGCAAGAATGATCCAAATAGAAATGAGATAGGAATGATCCACTCAATATTCATTGAGAATATGACAGGGAAAAGGTACATATATAGGTTGTAGGAGGAAATATATAACCCATTCTAGTGAATGTGGTATTAAAACTTTCCAAATAATCGACATGACTCTAAAGCCCCTAAGCAAGTAATCTGCAACCATATAGCCAAAACCCATGGGAAAAAAATCATACACCAACACTTCCATAAGCATAGCTTAGGTATGTGATGATATTAAAAAAATAAAATAATGGGTCTTAGAAATAAGGCTTAATGAGTTACCCATGTACAATACAATCTCTCATAAAGTAGAGAAAAGGAGAAAACCTAGTGGGAAAAACTCCCCTCTAAAAGAGAGATAAATAAGAAGATAAGAGGCTAGAAGGCTCCCCCTGAAGATGATGAAGCTGTCAAAGTGGACCACACCCTAAGAAGAGATCATAGATGAATGAACTTGCTCTCAGTGAAATGTTCGGTGAAGATATCGGTAACCTACTCTAAAGACTAGCAAAATACTAAGTCAATGACCTACTCATGAATCAACTCTCAAATAAAATACATGTGAATAACAATGTGTTTGGTCCTCTAATGAAGGATTGAATTCATACAAATCTAAATGGTACTTTGGTTATCACAAAATATGATTGTAGGTCACTTGATTTGGATACCAAGGTCAAAAAGAATCCCCTAAAGCCAAATACACTCAATAGTTGTGTAACAGCTCCCATGTACTCTACCTCTATAGAAGATAGAGAAATATCATTTTATTTCTTATTCAACCAATTTATGGGGCTAGAACCCAATGAGAAACTATAATGAAGTGGACTTATGACTCCCAATGTTTCCAACCCAATCTGAGTCTGTATAGCTGACCAAGTCAAAATATGATCCAACCCTATAGATTATCCCATGCCTATGTGAACCCTAAATGTAGTACAAGATCCTCTTAGCTACTTTCCAATGTAACTCATGGGGTTCTTACATGAATCTCAAAACAATGCTAATAACATAAGATATGTTTGGTTGAGTGTGAGTCAAATAAATAAGGCTATCAACAAGTTGTCGATACAAGGTAGCACCAACTAATGTAGTGGAACAATCTACCTCAAGCTTGACTCTAGATAGGAATGGAGTCATAGATGGCTTACAGTCAGCCATATGAAATCATATTAGAAGATCAAGAGAATACTTGGGTTGTGAAAGTGAAGTCCTTGAATATATCTGGGAGATCTTAATGCCAAGGAAGTAGTGTAGTAAGACCAAGTTAGTCATGGAAAATATATCCTTAAGAGTTTTATTTACTAGTGAGATAGTCAAAGAAGAACTCATTATGATCAAAAGGTCATCAACATATAAAAATAGTATCAACAATGAATCATATTGATATAATAAGTACACATTAGGATCTGAGTGGCATCTAGTAAAACTTGAAGTGAGAAGGAAGGAATCCATTTTGGCATACCAAGTTTGAGGGGCCTATTTGAGGACATAAATGGATTTCCTAAGTCTACACACTAAAGAAGAATATTGAATGAAACCAAGTGGTTACTCAATATAGATATCATCCTCAAGGTATCTATGAAAAAATACACTCTTCACATCCATCTAATGTATACTCCATCCATGTGTTATGGCTACAAGTGTGAGTCTAATCAAAATCATCTTGGTCATAGGTGCAAAGGTCTCTGAGTAGTCAATGTTGACTACCTATGAAAATCCCTTGTCTATCAATCTATCCTTGTAATTTTCAACAAACCCATCTATAACATACTTGGTATGATATATCCAACAACATTGAACCATCTTTCTTCCCTTAGGAAGAGAAGTCAAATCCAAAGTGTGATTGCTAATCAAGGAATCATATTCCTCATCCATGGATCTATCCCACTCAAGTAACCCTGAAGCCTCTTTGAAAGTCTGAGGATATGACATGGAAGAAAAAAAGGCATGTGGTCTACTATAAAATTATGCTCAAGTATGTATGTGATCATCTAGATTCCCTACCCAAGTGCTTGCACTCTCAAGTGTCTGCCAAGCCCAAACAGGGCTAGAAATGGGTGAGTTAGGTGTTAAATCCTCATCCTTCAAAGTATGACTAGAAGTGGATGAGGATGAATCCCCATCACTATGCTCACTATCAGAACTAGAAGAAGAATAAGTGGCCTCTATCTCAAGAACCTACTGTCAATTATTTGAATCCTCAAACTACTCATCTAAACTAAGTGAAACTAATGTAGAGGGTGAAGTGTCAAGTAAGGAGTTAGTAGGACTCTCTTAAAACTTAACACTCCTCTAAATGAACAATTGATGAGTCATAAGGTGGAAAAGTCTATAACCCTTGACCCCATCTGCATACCCCATAAATATGCAAGGTTTGGATTGAACCTCCATTGCCTTACATTTTTTTTAGGAATGTGAGCCATCACCAGTGATCTGAAGACCTTAAAATGCTGCACTTCCAATTTCTTATTATGCCAAGCTTTATAAGGAGTGATGCCCTTTAAAGATTTGTGAGGAACCTAGTTTTGAATGCAACATGCAAAATTGATGGATTCTACCTAGAATTATGGATCCAATGATCTAGAGTGAATCATATAGTTGGATATATCCTTTAATGACCAATTCTTGCACTCTACTACACCATTCTAATGAGGAGTGTACAATACTATCTACTGAAGATCAATCCCCTCAGTAGTACAAAACTACTCAAATCTATGGTTTATGTACTCTCACCCATTGTTTGATCATAGAATTTTGATGCACTTTCTAGATTATTTCTTAGCTAAAGCCTTGAAGTCTCAAATTTTATTGAAAACTTTAGACTTTTGTCTAAGAAAGTAGACCCATGTGTATTTGGAAAAATTATCAATGAAGGTGAGGACATATCTACCCTGGTAAAATAAGGATGTGTAAACTACCCCATGTAATCACTGTGAATCAACTCAAGAGGTACTGTAGCTCTCCTAAATTTTCCTTTGTCAAATGTTTCTTTGATATGTTTGCCAAGGACACAACCCTCACATAGTCCCTTAGATAATTTAACTCTAGGCAAGCCTATAACCATATCATGTTGACTTAGTTGCTCAAGATAGTGATAATTAAGGTGGCAGAACCACTCATGCCATAGTTTGCTAACTCCATATGAATGGGTAATCAATGCAGTAGGAGGAACATCTAGAGAAAAATGAGAGAAGGTGTATAGCCTAGAATGGTGATTAGCCCTCTCTAATACAATTATAGAGTTACTATGTAGCTCTATGATCTCAACTAAATCTGGAGTGAACTTGACTCTTATGCCCTACCCTATGTGGGTAATTTGATACACTGAAAGAAGATTAGTTGATAGTGAAGGTACACTTAAAACATTTGTGAATGTTCCACCTTCAACTTCAACATTACCTCTTCATGCAACCTCTATTGAAGCATCATCACCCAAAGTGATGGAGGACATGTTACAAGTCTCTAAGTCAATAAACTTAACCTCTGACTAACCCATATAGTGTGAAGCACCATAATCAATAACCCAAGATGAAGTAGATGTGGAAGCTACTAAAACTCAAGCTTTGCCCTTAGGTTTTTCCTTCCTTTTTTCCTTTTCCTTAGAAGATTCTTTCGCTGATGATGGCTATTTGATAGACTCAGGGACCCCTATATTGTTTTTCTCTAAGATATGTGTAAGTTGGTCAATCTATTTCTTTATACACTTGTGCTCATCGTGCCCAAACTTATTGTAATATGATCACTTAAAATTTTATCTCTTAGGTTTAACTTTAGAGGATGAATTTTTAGTGATAGTTTTAGTAGTGGTTTTGTATTCTTTCTTCCTCTCAGGATCCTTACTCTTCTATTTCTTATCCTTGTTGCTAGAGGCTCTCAATTTTCCATTCCCAGAAATGAGGGCTGAAGGTTTGGAAGAATTTAGGGTTCCCATCTAGAATAATTTATCTTAATCCTTAGTTAAATCTAAAATAAATTCATTTAAGGATGGCATTGACCAGTTGGCTCCTATGGCTCTTTTGGTCACATAAAAGGTAGAGACAAATATAGAGTAATTAGGTCCTAGTTTTGCAAGTACAAAAAGAACTAACTACTCATCTTTCTTCTTAGCTCCAAACTTTTGAACTAAAATCTAAGTGAATTAAGCTTGGTGAATAATTATTCCAGTGAATCAGAGTTGCTAGGACTTAAACTAATTATCTCAATCTCAAGCTCATGACCCCTCATAGTGTCAATTTTTTTGAATAATTTTTCTAGGATGTCCCATGCTTCTTTGGGAGATTTTTATAAATCTATGTGAAATAAGAGATCATGTGATACTGAAAGACATAATAACCCAAAAGCTTCATCACATTTATTAAACCATTTTATCTTATCTACTTCAACTGTTGGCTCAAGTTCTAACCCCATAGTTATGCAAAACAACCTTTTACTTCTAAGAACCATAGTGATATTGCTTTTCCATTCTTGATAGTTGAAATATGTGAGTGCATTAACAGAGCTAAGATCCATTTTAGAATTAAGATTTAATATGTTTATTGTTGTTGTAAATAATAAAAAATGTAGATAAAAAGAGAGTTACACAATAGAATCATAACCACAAGATGACCCCCTTAAAACTATGTTAGGTACCGCGCCACTCCCCCCCAACAAATTTAGACACTTTATAATTTAGTGCATTTTAAAATTGCCACTTGTCAATGAAGTGGATTTGATTTTAGTGAATACAAATGCCAAAAAAGGCCAAAAAAACAAAAGTATAGTTTTATGATAGAAATAGATCAATAGATCATACCAATGAAAATTAAAAGAAAAATCATGCACTTTCAAGAAACAATTCACAAAAAATGTTACTGTATGTCCCCGAATGAAGCCCCGAAAGGGTAAAAAATGAGGATTACTCAGCAACATCTATAAAAATATGAAATTTATGGAAAAAACACCAAAAACAAAAAAAAATTACACCAATGTGAAGATCACAAAATTATACCCCAAATAAATAAAAAATACTCTAAAAAAGGAGCTCGTATGACAAAGATATGGTCCTTTGAAGTTGACTCATCTAGGACAGGTTGCTCATCTGTGAGGGGAGTAGATTTGATAAAATGAAACCTCTACTACATCTAGTGTGAGGTTGCCAAATTTGGAGATGCCAAAAAATATGGAAGTCTGCTAAATTTTTTTTGCCAAATCTGGTGAACCTCTAGTCAAATGTAAAACCCCTCTAAATTTGGTAGAATTGCCAAATATGGTGGAAAAGTTGGCAGAATATATAGAGAATATTTTAGAAAACTTCAATGGATTAAATTTGATGGTCAAATAGTTGTCACAGCTACGATTTGATTTTCTCTAACTTTAAACCCTTGCCAAATGTGCCTCAGACATTGAAATTTGACAAAAAAAATTGATCTATACAGATTTGGACCTTTTGAATGCGATGGTGGGGTCAGATTTGGCTAAAAGTGGTCTAAATTTTTTGGTACCTCCTAGATTTGTAACCTTCTCCAAACTTCAAACCCTCATTAAAAATGCTTCAGATCTCCAAATCTGATGAAATAAAAGTTGATCTTGACTTTCTCGAGCCTTCCAGACTCAATGGAAAGGTCCATAATGACTCAAGATGAAGATATATATCTCATATGACAAAAATAACTCCTTTATATATATATATCTATTATAGATAAATCTTTGATAAAAGAGGCATTGATAAAAAACTAGATTTGATTTATACAATTCCATAAAGAAAATTACTAGTGGAAAATCAAGTAAAGCATCAGATTAAATATAAATGCTAAGAAATATTATGATGCAAAGCTTATATAATAAAAATAAATATTAGAAAAATTCTAAGCCCAAAACTAAAACAAAAAAGGATACAAATTCAATGAAAAATTTGTAGAATATACCTAATAATCCTTAGATCTAGATTGGTTTTGATACCATATCAAAATGAGCTCTAGGAATACTAATTAAAGTGAATGCACTAATTCAATATGTTATGTGAGAATCATATTGTACAATACAATACTAAGCAAACACAAACACACAAATGTAAGAATGATCCAAAGATAAATGAGATAGGAATGATCCACCCAATATTCATTAAGAATATGAAAAGGAACAAGTACATATATAGGTTATAGGAGGAAAGATATAACCCATTCTAGTGAATGTGGTATTAAACTTTTCAAATAACCAACATGACTCTAAATCCCCTAAGCAAGTAAAATGAAATCATGTAGCCAAAAACCATTAGAAAAAAGGCATACACCAACATCTCTAACTTATCAATCCACCATTGAAAAGATTCTCTTTCCATAGACAAACCTTCACTAATGACATATTGATTCTCTTCCTCAACATACCCCCACATGTCCATTAACAATCTGACTAAAACTCTTAACCTATCCAAAAGACCACCAAGAGTTTCATCACAACACTTATCTAGCACACTCATATGCATTTCCAATTCTAGAAACTTTGGCATAACTACCCACACATTTTGAGAATGAGAGGTGTAGTAAGCTTAGACAAAGTGATTGGGCTCTTTAATATCTTCAAGTAAGGTTTTTAAAGCTTCATATTTTGCCTCCCAACTAATGGTGTTGCTTAACTCCTCATGACAAGGCTGAGGTGAATATGGGTCATATGGCTAGTCAATAATAACATATTCATTTGGAAAGGGACTAGGTTGACCATAGGACTGCCATGACTCATAGGGAGGATGGTATTATTGATAGGACTATTGAGAAGGATATAAAGGGTCATAAAAAGGTTGATAGGGAGGTGTATGGTAAGGATTCTTCTCATAGCCATCCATATCAACTTCATAAGTCACATGAAAATACAAGAATTGATCAAAATATTTAGCAATAGATACTTGGGCTGCATACAACTAGAAATTCATTTGGAGTTGCCATTGGTGCTTGCTTGGATGCTTCCAAAAGTTGATAAGAGAGAAGACACACCAACCATCTTCCCACTATTTATACCTTGTCCCACCGAGTGTGCTAGAAATGTTGTCTCTAAATCTTGCACCCTAAAAGAGGTTATTAAAGCTTATTCAAGATTTGACCAACATGGGAATACTTCCAGCTATGTGGGGAACCTATAGTGGAAGTAAACCTCTAGTTTTTAAGGGCTAATTTCCTAGATATGACTTGATGTGATTATGCTACTAAAAATACTTATTATGGGTTAAAAAGGAGAGAAAGATACATAGAAAAAACGTAAAATAGGATGTGATACACCAAGAGTTACTTCCATTCATACACTTAGAATTTGCATAATAAACTAAGATAACCAAACTAGCCTCAATATCATGAATGGAGCTCCCAAGCATTAATATTTATCATGAAGGCACATAACAACTCAAAAAATAAAGGAAAGTGAAGGGAAGGTCATATATGACACTACTAAACTCATACACACTTCAAGAGTCTATTGCAATATCATACACTTCATGAAACCTATTAGGAGATAAGTCATTTACAACAACACATTCAAGGATTTCATGAGAACAAGATGAACTCAATCTATAATTGACATTCAAGATGGATCACTTCAACACATAGTGAAAATGGACTTAGAGTATAACTAGCTTACTTCTCATTAGCTTAAGTGTAAATCAAGGTACAATGTTGGTAGGGCTTTACCATACCAAGAGTTAGAATTCTTTACAATAGCCAAAATGGCTCATATTTATAAAACTTGGAAGATGAGAAAGAAAGGATAAGTTGAAGAGGCACAAAGACAAGTGTCCAAAGGTGAAAATTAGTTAAAAGGCATGTGGATGAAGTGTAAAAAGAGTCATGAAATTTAAACGCACTTGGTCACATCCCAAATTAGCCTCTTCTCCAAGTGTGACATAAATTCTTCTCCATCACTTTCTCTTGTGAACTGACTTCATCATAGGCCTTTATTGAGCATTCCAAAGCAAGTGATGGACAAATGTCTCATGTGTGATGATTAGAGGGATTTAAAAATATGATTCCACCTACACTGATAGTTTTCTTGATCATGACATTATCTTACACAAGCTCATCATCACTTTGCAACCATGATCACTCTCTAATAGGCTTGTTTTGACACTTGGCACTGGCATCTTTGTATCTTTTTTAACTGATCCATACCATGGGTCTTGTGGTATGTGTTATGACACGTCATATGCTTGGATTCATTAGAAACATCACAAAAATCCATCAAACTTGAGTTACCATGTTGTTTACTATGTTATTTTAGATGCCACTTTAGACTAGTTAAAGAGAGAGACCTAGTAGGAGTACTTGTAAGCATTTCCAAGATCTAAAAATGGCATGAGGAGTTGTTTTAAGTCCCAAGCTACCTCCCAAAGTGATTGGCATCTCATGGTCATCTTTAGGACCTAAAAAACATAAGAAAATGTTAAAAAAACTATTTATTACATCACTTTTATAGATTCCATACAATATGACTCTATGGATATAATCCTCATGGAGTTTACAAAAACTTTACTTTAGGTCATAGGGGAAAATTCTTCCATCTATATGCACTTTTAGGCTCATTTTCACCATGGAGTCCTAAAATAGGGTTTATACTGATAGAGTCTGTAGTTTTACTGTAGGAGTTTGTAGTTGGACTAATGGAGTCCATATTTTTTTAATAGATTAAAAGTATCTAAAATACCTCTATAATCATGAACTATTCAAGTGGAAAGCATGGGTAAGGTCAAAAATGCACATGACCCTCAATTTGGCTTCTAGGCTTAAGGGTTTCCTTCATGCATGACTGTTACCCTTCTTGGTTAGAGCATCTTGTTTGATTTAAAAAATTATATAAAGGTGTTTTATATTTTTTTAGGTTTCCTCTATCTTCTCCAATCATCACTTGGGCTTTCTTGACCTCTGGTCTATCCATCTCACCACTTTTCCTTCAAACTATCACCTCATGACTAAAAAAATTGCCCCTACTCTAAGATAAAATAAAGAGGGTCTGCACTATTAGTTTGTAAAATGTGTTTATTATAGAGTGTTTAATAAGTCCTTGCGATAATGTCTACCAATTTTTTAGCTCTCAATTCCAAGGATAGACCCTCCAACCCTTCAAATTTTCTAAGTAGACTTATGAAGAAGGTAGTCTGTGCAAGGAGGTGAATGTGGATTGAGACGCCCCTGTTTGACTATGTTTGTGTGATTGTAGGAATGGAAATAGATATTAAGTGATGTTTTAAAACATTAAATAAACCTTAAAATCCATTTATATCATCAACTCCTCATTTGTCTGACTGTGCCTAATTGAGACAACCTATTTAGGATCTCTATAGGTAAAAGTTTGCTCCATAAAACCTACTTGTAGGTGATTTAGGTTATTTTAGGTCTTAAAATCATCATAAAATCTCCTTATTATGTTTCCAAGATATTTATATGGATACATATATCATCAAATACTTATTTTAGGTCTCTAAAACCTTCAACTAGTCCTATAGTTGATTGTGTTCTTGTGACTGTATTTCTTGAACTCTAGGCCTGTTGTAGACATACTTCTCATGAAGCATAGCATTAAAAATGGTGTTGGAGGATTAAATTGAAATTAAACATTCCATTTATAATTTATTAGTCTTCATAAAACATTTAAAACCTTCTCAATACCTTAATGAGCACTTTCTTGTTTCAACTTGATAAGATTGTGAACCAACTATAGGTGCTCATTGGACTATTTACAGATAGGGGTTAAGTATGGGATGGTATCAAAACATCCATTTTATCTATATGAATTTATTCATTCCTAAATTTTTAATTTCATTCTTGGAGCTTCATTCAAGATATCAAAAGAAGGTCATTCCTCTCTTTGTGCATGTAGATATCATTGCAACCTTTTAGTGTGTTTGCAACCACTTTTGGAGTATGAGATGATTTCCTTCCATTTTTATTTATAACCTAAAACTTGTAATATTAATATTATGTAGATATGGATACAAGGTGAACCAATTTTGAGACCTTATAACTTCATGTAACCCTTTCAAAAAGACTTCACAAAAGTGCCTAGTGCACTGTTTTGGCCAATTTGGGAACACAACCCCAATTTGTTCAAATTTGAAAATAATTATTTTTGATGCTTCAAATGAATATAAATCACTTAAAAATTCTTATAATTTCAAATTAAACTTTTTCAAATCATGATAACATCTTGAACACTGAAAAAAGGCACTTTTCTATGGCCCCAAGAAGTGTAGGTCGTACAAGTGATGTAAGTGGTGTTTTGGTGTAATTTTGTGATCTATTACTTAGATGAGAGTTGAAGAAGTTTTTTTAGGATTAAAACATTGATATTTATCTTTGAAAACACTAGATAATGCTTAGGAAATCCATAAACCACTTCTTCTACTCCTCTAGCCTACAAATTAGTTTTAAAGCAAGAAATTGGCTTTCTCTTGATATGAAAATATAAATATGATATTACTGATGATTCCAAAATTTATATGTCCTATTATAAGCTTAAAAAAAAATTCCAAAACCACATGGATCTATCCATTTTTGAGTTCAAGTAATTTGGACAAATCTGGACCCTGCTTGGTTGCATAGGCAGCTTTGAGGACTGAACCTTCTTAACAATGGTTCATAAAGGATAAGGCATAAATATGAAAATAAATTTCACTAAATGGAATATGAATTATTATAATAACATTCACCATGGCCATTCCTCCCAACTCAACTTGTACAACATGTGGTGAGTGAAAGTCTTTGACTAGTTTTGACCCATCCAAGGAGTAATGGGGAAGGAAAGGTGAAATTTGTAGTTTATAAAGATACCAAAACAATATTATAATTTGAGTATTGAGAAGATAAAGAAACATCATTGAAGTTCCTTCACTTACAAAAATCCATACAAGTGGCTAAAAACTTCATTTTTCAAGTGTTTTCTTGATTTTAACTTGCACATACATACTTGGTCAGTCACAAACAATTATTTAAGACTCCTTAGGACACATGGAATGTGACATCACCATTTTAAAGTTTAATAATTACAAATAAACCTATTAAAGCATTAAATTCCCATTTTGATCCCTTAAAAAGACCCAAAGTAACATGGAACACTAATGCAAAGAGTGACCAAGGCTAATATAACATGTATTGACATTAAATGGCCTATGCAACACTTCATAAAAAAAATTTACCTATGGGGTTGACTCATTTTGATCGAGGGGTAAAAATGGTCAATAGTGGTCATTTCAATCAAAAATCCATTTCACACAAATTGCTTTGACAAGGGTACTACTGACCCACAATGGAAGATGAATGTTTATAATATGTAAAACTATGTGATAAATGTTAGTGACACAATAACCTACAACATGCACCATCACAATAATTGCAGCCTATTGTCTCTCCATGGCCATTCATGTTATGGGGATTTAATTTTATTGGAAAAAATAACCTTTAATCTGTTGATGGACATAAGTTCATAATCACAACCACATAATACTTTAGTAAATGGGTAGAAGCCATTCCACTTCAATCTAATATAGGTGAGGACATTTGTAGCTTTCTCATGACTAACATTATTTCATGCTTTGGCTTTCCTATAGCCATCTTTTTGATAATGAAACATCATTCAAGAATAAAATTGTCAAGAAAGTTTGCACAAAATATAAGAATAAACACACATTCTCCACTACCTATTACCCACAAAGAAATGGTCAAGAAGAGGCTACTAATAAAACCATCAACAACATTTTGAGCAAAACAATGATCAAATTTTGAGATAATTGGCACAATCAACTAGTCTTTGCATTATGGGCCTATCACACAAGTATCCACATGCCCACAAGATCCACTCCTTATTCACTTATTTATGGCATAGAATCAATTTTACCATTGTAATTAAAAATTCCATCTCTTCGTGTCTCCCTTAAAGGTATTCTCACTGATGACCAGTATCATGAAAAGTGTCTACACTAGCTCGAGTAGTTTGACCATACACACATTCAAGTAGAAAAATATCGCAAAATCTACCAACAATGTATATAATGATCCTACAATAAATGAGTTTACACCATAGAATTTGAAGTTAATGATCTCATTCTCAAAGAACATCTTCATAATGTTAATGCCAAAGAATAAATCAAAGAAAAATTCAAACCAAATTGGCTAGGTCCATACATTATTATTGAATAGATTATCCCTAAAGTGTATTGTATAGTCTCACTTGAAGGAAAGAAACTCAAAAATCCAATGAATATTATGCATCTATACAGATTCCATGTCTAGAATTTCATTTTACATATTGTATTTTACATAATTTTTCAAAGTTACTTGTATATAACTTTCTTTAAAATTACTTGTACATAGTTTCTATTTTCTTGCTTGATTGATTTATTATTATGAATTATTGATCAAGTGAAGCATGGTAATATAGATAAATCAAAAAACAATAGCATAAAATAGTAAATGTAAGTCTAGCATATAGTAGAAACATAAAACATGGATAATGCATACAATTGAAATGTTTTTATGCTTTTTAATTATTTGAATGTTTTTGAATTTTGAAATTTTTGAATGTTTTTGGTATTTTGATAATATTTGATTGTTTTTATATTTTGAAAAATTTGAAGCTATGTATAATCAATCAAAAGAAGACTATGTACAATAAATATTGAGAAAAAATGATACTAACTAATGAGTCTCATATGAGAATCCCTATCATGGTTTCCTGTATCAAGGAAAGGGATCATGCATGATCGTGAAGCATGAGATTATGGATTTGAAAGCTATATATGCTATAAATGATTTGAAATCTCTAAAGTAGAAATTGATTGTGGGGTCCCCATATAACTCTGAGAAGTAGATTTAAGTATAAGGCTCTTAGGGAACCATTTGGTAGTAGTAAAGGCTCTCTAAATATATGCTCTATGATTAGATGCATGAGACCTCAATGATACTACCCTGGGTGTGAATATTGTAGTTAGAAGCTGTCTAGAATCCTAAAACCGTGGTTGCTCTAAAAGAGACCTCCATGGAAGTGCATGAACTCTCTATGTTTGCGATGGAGGTATCAACTATGTCTAAATTTAGACTAGTGAAATAATTGAATCTAGTGGTGAAACTAAAACTGGTGATTGTGAAGTAGAAGATGGCTCTGAACTAGAGAGTGGTAACTCATATGGAACTCCACCAACTATAACAACCTAATTAATTTGAATGAATTTCATGCATCTATGAACTATAGAAGGTAATTCTCAAAGTTTTTGAATCCATGGTCAACCAAGTAACATATCAAAAACTCCTACACTGGGAACAATAGCAAATGGTGTGGCCACATGTGTTGGACCAACCTGAAGAGGAAGTATAATCTCACATAATGAACTCTATATGTCCCCACTAAATCTGCTGATAACTATGTCCATCAGGGTAATATCCTGCTCTGAATATCCCAAATATTGTAGTAATATCATAATGCACATACTCACATTGGATCCATTATCTATGATAACACTATAAATAGGATGATTATAAATGCAAGTTATGATAAAGAGTGCATGATAATCTGAATCATCCTCAACTATCTCATACTCTGAGAAGGAGATGGAAGGTCTAGCTAGAACTATGGAATTGTATACACCAATCATGTTGCTCAAAGGATGTAACTCAACTAAAGGTGCCATGTATGTATATGGTAGGGGATGTGCATGATATGTATGGTGAACACCTGATGTATCCCCTATCTCTTGTTTAGAATGCTATGGAAAAGGATATGATAAAAAATTTAAAGCCTTATCTTGTGTTTTTTTCCTAAGGAGGCTCAATTGAAGTGCCAAGATCAATAATGTTTCCATCTATCAAGCCCTATATCTTATGTCTCAAATTGATGCCTTGTGAAAATTTTAAAATGCATGCTAATCATATCCCCATGGAAGAGGCTTTTTTGGATCAAATTCTCGAATAAGAGAGAGAGATATGATATTATATTACAAAATCTATTTCAAAACTCTAGTTGGAGGGATTGGTAGATTGGTAAAGGTTCACCGAGGAGGTGTTGATAAAACCACACATTGAGAGGGATATGAAGTTACATTCACTATAGATTGATTTTGACTCTTGCTATCATTGACCTTAAATTTATAAGGGATTTTATTGTTACTCTTGTTTGTAGTTTTTGATATACTTGTGTAGTTTAGTTTTTCCTTTTAAATTAGTTTGACTTCCCTTTGTTTTAGTGTATGACATAATTCAGTGAAGGAAAAAAAGCTTTTGAACATTATTGACTCATGTAACACTTGTATAAGACTTACTTTGAAGAAATCTTATAACTCTTGATCAGCCATGGGGCTAGTCATCTTAGCCAAGGTAGTCATATATCAAAGCACATAATTTATGAGATGCGCATTTGACCTTTGTTTCTATTATGAAACTTGGGCATAAGAAACCTTATCACCAATGTTAATGTTGAAATGAGCTAGGAACATCTTAGCTAAAGGATTGAATGCATTGACTGACTAATTTGGTAGACTATAGAACCATTGTAAAGCATAATCCTTTAAACTTCCTAGAAATATCTTGGTAATTAGCCAATCATTTGGCACATAGTCCAAGCATGCTGCATGAAAAGATCTCAAATATGTCTCTACATCACCCTTGCCATCATATAGAGCAAGCTTGGGTTGAACAAAACCTTATGGCAAGGGTGTAGAAGCAATATGACATGCCAATGGTGTATGCAATAGAGAAAAAGAATCCAAATCCTACGTAGGTTTACAGGCACCTTGATCAAGATGTAGCACCTTGGATTGAAGATATCTTATCTCTTGCACAAGGGCTGCCACATTGAGAGAAAAAGATGAACTAGCTGTAGCTAGTGGTATAGAGGAAGGTTGGGCTGCTATAGGGGGTTGTTAATACATAATTACCCCCATAGTGTCATGTGAAATTGGTTTCTCTAAAATAATAGAAGACTTAATTTGTTTAGCTTTTTTGATTTCCATAATAGATTGTAAAATAAGTGTAAGATCTTGGGGCTGGTCCCTGAGTCTTTCTCAAAAAAATTGTAGGATCAAATCTTTGTTGAGGATAACTTCAATATTAATAATTGGTGGAAATTGATTAAGACTCTGATCTGGTGGATCATGAATATTGGTGTTTGTGTTATCATTATTATTCTCATACTACTCATCATCAAAATTATCCTCATTAAAATTAATGTAATCTAGATGTGTAAGATTTATAACAAGAACTTGAGTTGGTTATTTATCCATGGTATACGATCAGGTTGAACGAATCTAAGTGAATTCAAGAGGGTTTCCAATAAGTCTTGCACTTCATCTCGAAGGAAGAGATGCAAGGAGATTGAGTGGAATAAGGAAAACACTTGAATAATGTAAGAAAAGATTAAACAAATATAATCTAAACAAGGAATTGGAATATGCATAAAAAAGGATACAAAACTCACTAATGTGTAAGGTGATACCTCAAAAAACTAATAGGAGCTAGTACATGCAACTAAAGTTTTGAAAAAAAAATTTAAATTACTATGAAATTTTAAAAATTGATGCAAATTTTTTATTTAAATATGCAAGTAAAAAATTAGATAAATATTAGAAAATTCTTAATTTGGAAGGACCTAGTGTATGTAACTAGAGTTTTGCAAAAAATATGATTTTCAAAATTATTATGGAATTCTAAAATTTAAAGCAAATTTTTTATTTAAATATGCATATAAAAATTCAAAAAAATATAGAAAAAATACTTAGAAAATACCAGGACCTAGTATGGGCAACTAGGGTTTGAAATAAAATTATTTTAAAATTACTACAATAATTTTAAAATTTAGTGACAATTTTTTTATTTTATTATGCAGGTAAAAAATAAAAAAAATATAAGAAAAATGCTAGGAAAATATTGAACCCTAGTATGGGCAACTAGGGTTTGAAAGAAAATTATTTGAAAATTACTATGAAATTTTAAAATGTAGTGCTATTTCTGATTTTATTATGTAGGTAAAAAATCAAAAAACATTTAGGAAAAATCAGTAGGAAATTTACCCTAGGGTGTCTAGGGATTTTATGTGCAAACAAAATAAGTTGGGTTCACCAAATGATTTAACTTTTTTGGGAATATTAGTGTATTATTCCTTAGTTAAAGGTCTAAAATAGGAAATTAGTAAATAAATGTGCAATAATTAAGTTATTGATTTGTATAATTTAACTGTAATTTGAATATTTATAAAAATAGTAATAAGGGAGAGAACATAAGACTTAGCTAGAAATTGACTAAGACAGTTGTTGTAGGATCTAAAATTCACTATGTAGGACTAAGACACTATCATAAATTAGAATCTGGCCTTTGTTTATTGATTGGATAAGAGAACTAAAATAAGAAACCCTGGGGTCTGGTGCTATAGTCCTCTTCTAACACTATTATCTAGGAGACCTGAGCTTTTTAGATTTTGTTCATTATATATGTGTGAGTCTACTTATGAAATTTTGATTGTTAGATGTTTGCATAACTCTCTATAGAGATGATTTAGTCTTCAAACCCTAAACTCCTTTGTACTTTGACAAGCTTTGAAAAAAAAGGTGTTTGTGTGTGTAAGATGCATTGAATGTGTATCCACACCCCTTGTGTGGGTACATTGCCTACATACCAATACTCTGAAGAGGGATCAAGCCATATGTAATTCTCTCAATGTGCTTCTTAAGCAATTGTGTGTATAAAGATGCAAAATGTTAAAATTAGGTGTGCTTGAGGTGGTTAGGGATTGGTGTAAGGATTTAAATAAGCTTGTAGTAGTATTGGCTAGCTGTATGTAGAGAATAAGAAAATATGTTTGAGTAGTCTTATTTATATTCTTGTTTGCTTTGTGATATTTTCCAACCCTTTTCAAACAAAATTTTAATGGGATTTTATAGGGATTTATTGGTCATGGGTTGAATGTGCTCACATTAAGCTGACAATAAGAGGGATAAGAGAAAAAAATAACTAATCATTGGAAGAAAAAATGCACTTGGATAGGAGCATTGAAAATGGGCACTAGAGGGCCTGATGCTATAGTCCAAGTTGGGTGCTATAGTTTTGATCTAACATGACCTAGGGGATATATTTGTCATGGAAAGAGTAGTCTGACTGAGCAAAGATTAGGTCTGGAAGACTACAAATGATTTAAAATCAATGAAAAGATACATATGAGGGTTATGAGAACAAGCAAGAGGGACCTATGGGTTGGGTATCACAAGCCACAATCAAGTTACCAATTTTCATATTTTATATGACTACATTTCCCCCACTTTATTTTAGTGATGCAACAAAGTGAAATACCAAGATAAAGGAAAAATAGAAAACGTACCTAAACTTACCTATAAGGGTGAAGCTTATGAAGCTGTGTGATGCTAGGTGTGCATAGAGAGAGCACACTATGAAGTGTAAATCTACAAAAAATAAAGAGTAGATCAGTTATTACTAAATACACTATATCTAAAATAAGAATTTATAAAGATAGGTAAGAGAGAGAGCAAGAGAAAGGAATAAATACACCTCACTGGGTACGTGAACCAATACATAATCTATTATGATGTTGACTGATGTTGAGTAGTGTTGGATGATGTTATACCAAGAGTAATATCCTAAATGGAGCTGAGTGCTCAATTCCTTAGAAGTGGCTCAAGAATAAAAAGGCTAGCCTTTTGGCCCCATTATCTTCCCCTAAGTGAATCTCTATGGTCATTCATGTGCTAATCAATGTTTAGATCACGTGTCCAATCTCTCTAAGTAGGTGGATCAAGAATACAAAGGCTAACTATCTTTTGGCTTCATCATTGCCCTGTAAAGTGAAGCTATGAACTAATATCGGTATGAAATGTGTCTTATGAGATGTCTCTTGAAGCTTATAAATTCTCTGTGATCTGACAATTTGGAATGAATATCCAAATGTATGTTGGAAACTAGGCCATTCTTGGCCACTCAAAAATGTGGAGATTAGGCTTGTATGAAAGCCACTTCGAAACTAGAAATTAGGCTTATATAAACACCATTCTAATATGTGGAGGTTAGGCTTGTATGAAAGCCACTCTAAAATGATGCCAACCACTTATAGATAGAATAAGGCACACAACTACTGAGAATGTCTGGGTAATGTATTGAATTCAAAAAGAAAAGAAGATAAATGTGCCATGCACATTGCCTCCAATCACTAATGTCAATAACATGAATTCTGATCTAGAAGTTATACCAACTGTCATATAAAAAATTGGAAGCAAGAGCCATCATGTCATGCATGATTTCCCCTATATCTAAATTATCTAAGCAAAAGTGTACTAAAAAATATTGATTCTAAACTAGTTTGAATGTGCAAAAATATAGCTAAGCCTACTTTTCTTCCTATTTT
This sequence comes from Torreya grandis, assembly GCA_037957365.1. Lineage (NCBI taxonomy): Eukaryota > Viridiplantae > Streptophyta > Pinopsida > Cupressales > Taxaceae > Torreya > Torreya grandis. The sequence continues at coordinate 1,435,547 of JARHVA010001683.1, read as the reverse complement.
TGGAAAGTCTAGTTTTTCTATTATTTGGATAAGAGTGCCAAAATTGAACACTCTACTATCTAGTGTTATAGTTCAATATTAGTTCTATTATCTTGGGCTAATTCTGATGACTATTCTATAATTTTCACTATCTACCTAGTCTCATCTACTAGGTTTGAAGTTTGGTGACTATTTTAGGTGTTATAAACACTAATTTTTCAATTGTTAAGAGATATAATCTCTATGACAAAAACCCCTATTTGTTTCCCCCTCTTTTAAGGGTAGGAATGAAGACCTTGTAATGACTACCCTCAAAATAAAGATCCCTACAAGTGTATTATGCTGCAAGAATATATGATATAACAATGATAATTAATAAGATATCTCAAAATATAACATGGTTTGTAATGGAGATTGTTAGATCAATAAGGGTATGCCTAGATAGATATAACAATGTAATAACATGCACAATGTACTAAATTAAAACTAGAATTCTAGTTAGTTGTTAGTACTTAGTTGTCAAGGAGGGATGAGCATGATGCCCATCATGACATCCATAAAAGCAAGATAATGCATGATTTAGATCATGGCATTGCAAACAATGATAAGTAAACAAAAAAAAAAGTATACAAAGAAAAAATCAAGAAGCATACAATAGTGGCCAAGAGACCAAGTAAACAAGAGACATGGGCACATATCACTCAAACTAGAAACAAACATACAAGGCACGTTCAAATGCCACATACACATATAATTTGAAATAAGTAATGTTGGTGTAAAAGCCACAATCACATAGAAGAGTATAGGAAAATGACATTGGAAAATGTCCTAAGGCAAATAGAATAGATATAAGCAAAATAAATTCATAAATTTCATAAGACACATACAAGAGGCAAAATAAAAAACTAAGAAATGCAATCACATCTAGCTATGCAAAGTATGAAAAGAAGGCATGTAATATGAAAAATACAATTAAATATAACTAATCAAAGTAAGAAGTGAAAGTATGTAAGACATGTAGTACAAGATTAGATATATGCTAAGAAATACACAAGTTCTATATAATAGTAAAATGCCGATAGAGTAATCTGTGTTAACTAGTAAATAACATACATCAATATGATAACTAGAGTGTGCGATGTAGGAATGACATAACTTGGATGATGTAGTCATATACAATATGCCCTTAGTGGGTATGTATATCAATGTATGTCTCGAATGTAGAAGTAATATGCCCCCTCAATGGGTAGAGTGAAGCAATCAAGGATCTGGATGTCACTGTACACACTCAAAGAAGATCAAGTGAAGCATGGTAATGTAGATAAATTGACAACCAATAGCATAAAACAACAAATGTAATTCTAGCATAGTAGTAGAAATGTAAATCATGGATGCTGCACACAATTGAAATGTTTTTCATATTTTTGAGTTATTCAAATGTTTTGGATTTTGAAATTTTTGTATTGTTTTGGATTTTGAGTTATAAGCTATGTAAAATCAATTATTAGGAGATTGTGTACAATAAATTAAAGAGAAGCTATATATAAGCAAGAAAATAGAAACTATGTACAAGTAATACAGATAAAAAATGATACTAACTGATGAGTCTTATGTGATACTCCCTATCATGGTGTCCTATATCAAGGAGAGGGATCATGCATGATCATGAAGCATGATGGAATGGCTGAGACTATGGCTCTAAAAATTGTGTATGTTATAACTTCTCTAAAATATCTATAGTGGAAACTAATTATAGGGTTCTCCTATAACTCTGAGAAGTGGATGCAACTGTAGATCTCTTAAGGACCCATCTTGTAATAGGAAAAGCTCTCTAAACATGTTATCTTTGAGTGGATGCATGAGACCTCAATGATACTACTCTGGGTGTGACCACTATAGCTGGAAACTATCTAAAATCCTAAAACTATGGTTGCTTTGAAGGAGATCTTTATGGTAGTGTATGAACTCTCTATGTTGGTGATGGAGGCCTTAACTATGTCCAAAACTAAACTAAAGGAAGAACTGAAACTAATGGAGAAACTAAAACTGGTAGCTAAACTAAACCCAGTGAATGCAAAGTAGAAGATGAATTTAAAGTGGGGAGTGGTAAATCATATGGAAATCCATCAACTCTAACAACCTGATGGAAGGTCTAAATAGAAATATGAAATTATATACATCAATCATATTGCTCAAAAGATGTAACTCAACTGAAGGTGTCTTGTATATATCTAGTGGAGGATGTGCATGATATGCATGGTGAACCCCTGATGTATCCCCTATATCTTGTTTAGAATGTTTTGGAAAAGAATTTTAGAAGATTTTCAAAATTTTATCCTGTATTTGATTTATTTGAGGAGGCTCAACTAAAGTTCCAAGATCAATAACATTTCCATCTTTCAAGTCTTGTATCTTATGTCTTAAATTGATTGTATTTATTTGTTATATGGCCTAGTGCCATGTGAAATTCATAAATACATGTTGATCATATCCCTAAGGAAGAGGCTTTGTTGGATCAATTTATCAAATAGGAGGGAGATATATGATATTAAAATCCAATAGCTACTCTAAAACTCTAGTTGGAGGAACTGGAAGATTAGTAACATATACAATAACTAATGATTTAACTTTTTTGGGAATATTAGTGTATTATTCCTAACTTTGTTAAGGGTCTGAAGTAATAAAATTAGTAAATAAATATTCAATAATTAATCTATTGATTTGTATAACTTGATTGTAATTTGAATTTCTCTAAAAATAGTAATAAGGGAGAAAAAATAAGACTTAGCTAAAAACTAACTGAGATGGTTATTACAAGGTCAATAATTCACTATGAAGGATTGGGACAGTGTCACAAATCAAGATTTGGCCTTTGTTTATTTATTTGATAATATCATTGAAATAGGACACCCTAGGGTCTAACATTATAGTCTACTTATATAGATATTGTCCAAGATACTTGAGCTTTTTGAGTTTTTTCCATTGTGTTTGTGTGAACTTACCAGTGAAATTTTGACTGTTGAATGTCCACGGAACTCCCTATAGAGATGATTTTGTCTTCAAACCCTAGACTCCATTATGCTTTAGGAAACTTTGGAAAATGAGGGTTAGTTTGTGTAAAATTCACTAAACATGTATCCAGACCCCTTTATGTGGGCATGCTATCTACATACCAATACTCTGAAGAGGGATCAAGTCATATGTAGTTCTTCCACTTGATGTGCTTTGTGCAATTATGTGTATGAAGATGAAAAATGCTAAAACTAGGTGTGCTTAAGGTGGCTAGAGACCGATTTAAGGATTTGAATAAGCTTATAAGAGTATTGGCCAGCTGTATGTAGAGAATAAATAATATTGACTTAGGAGTCTTGCTTGTATTCTTGCTTGCTTTGTGATATTTACCAAACCTTCGTAAATGAAATTTGAATGGGATTTTATAGGGATCTATTGGTCATGGGTTGAATATTCTCACATTAGTCCAATAAAAAGAGGGATAAGAATTGGAAGGAACTAACCATTAGAGGAAAAAATATACTTGGATAGGAGTGATACAAGTGGACACTAGAGGGCTTAGTATTATAATCCAAGTTAGGTGCTATAGTCCTAATAGTATGGGACCTGAGGGGATAGATTTGTCATGGAAAGAGAAATTTGGCTGAGTTGAGATCAATTCTAGAAGGTTATGGATAACTTAGAATTAGTGAAAAGATACCTATGAGGGTCATGAAAATAAGCAAGAGGGACCTATTGGTTGGGTGTTACAAGCCACACTCAAGTTACCAATTTTCACATTTTATATGACTATATTTACCCCCTCTTTAGTCTAGTGATGCAACAAAGTGAAATATTAGGATAAAATAAAAATATAAAGTGTACTAAATTTAATTGCAAGGGTGAAGCTCATGAAGCTGTGTTATGTTGGGTGTGCATAGAGAGAGTACATTATGAATTGGAAATCTGCAAAATAAAATAAATAGTAGATTAGTTCTTACTAGATACGCTATATCTAAAATAAGAAAGTATAAAGATGGATAAGAGAGAGAGAGAGGAATAGAAGGGAATGAATACACCTCACTAGGTATGCAAACTAATACAAAATCTATTGTGACATTGAGTGTTTCTAACTAATGCTAAGTAATACTGGATGATGTTGTACCAAGAGTAATATCACGAATGGAGCTGAGTGCTTAAATCCTTGGAATTGGCTCAAGAATTCAAAGGCTATCCTTTTATCTCCATCATCACCCACTAAGTGAAGCTATGTGGTTATATGTGTTCTAATCAATGTTTGGACCATGTGTCTAATCCTTTTGAGTAGGTGGCTCAAGAATACAAAGGCTAGTTAGTCTTTTGGCTCCACTATTACCCTGTGAAGTGAAGTTATGAACTAATACCAATATGAAATGTTATGTCTTATGAGATGGCTCTTAAAGCCCATGAATGTACTGTAATCTAACAATATTGACATGGACAACCAAATATATGCTAGAAACTAGGCCACTTTTGGCCACTCCAAAAGGGTGGAGATTAGTCTTATATGAAATCCACTCCAAAACTAGGCACTAGGCTTATATGAAAGACATTTCAAAAATATAGAGGTTAGACTTGTATGAAAGCCACTCTAAAATTATACCAACCAGTTGTAGATGGAATAAGGCATGTAACTACTGAGAATGCCTGGGTAATGTCCTGAACTAAAAAAGAAAAGAAAACAAATGTGTCGCATGCATTTCCCCCAATCACTAATGTCTGAAACATGGATTATGATCTCAAAGTTATACCAACTATCATATCTAAAATAGAAAGTGAGAGACATCATACTGTGCATGATGTCTCCTATATCTAGATTTTTTGAGTAAAAGTGTACTAAAAGCTTTTGATTCTAAATTGGTTTGAATGTGCAAAATTGTAGCTGAACCTACTTTTCTACTTGAGTTTGAAAAATATGATTTTTTTAATTTGGACAGGAGCATCGAAAGTAGACACTAAAGGGTCTAATGCTATAATCCTATCTTGGCATTTTTGTCTTAGGCTAAATATAATGATTGTTCTAAAATTGTCACTGCCTACCTAGTTTGGTTTGCTTGGTTTGAAGTCTAATTGTTATTCTAAGTGTTTTGAATGCTAATTTTTTGATCAGTAGGAGATTTGATCTCTATGACAAAACCCTTGTTTGTTGCCCCCTCTTTTGAGGGTAGAAATGAAGACCCTTCAATGACTACCTTAATAAAAAAATTCTTACAATTGTGTTATGCTATAAATATACATGATATAGAAATGATAATCGACAATATATCTCAAGATATAATATGGTTTGTAATGAGAGATTGTTATATCAATAGAGGTATGCCTAGATAGATAAAAAAATATAATAGCATGTGTAATGTATTGAATTGAAACTAGAAGTCTAGTTCATTGTTAGTTATTAGTTTTCAAGGAGGGATGGAGCATGATGTCCATCATGGCATCCAAGAAATCAAGATAATGCATGATATGGATCATGACATTAAAAATAATGAGAATAAAACAAGTAACAAACACATAAGGTAAGAAGCAAGAAGCATACAAGAGTGTCCAAGGGGTCAAGAAAATAAAGGACATGAGTACATGTCACTCAAATTAAAAATAAAGTATACAAGGCATGTTCAAATACCACATACACATATAATTGAAACAAACAAGGTTGGTGTGAAAGCCATAATCACATAGAAGAGGATAGACAAAAGACATTGGCAAATGTCCTAAATCACACACAATACATAGAAAAAATACATTGGCAAATGTCCTAAGGTACATATAGGAGACAAAATACAAGCCAAGAAATGCAATCACATCTAGCTATGCAACGCAAGAAAGGAAAGAATGTAATACTGAAAATACAATCAAATATAACTAATCAAAACAAGAAGTAAAATTATGCAAGTACAAGATTAGATATATGATAATAAATACATGAGTGTTATATACTAGTGAAATATCGATAGAGTAATCTATGTAAGTTAATAAATAATGTACATCAACATGATAACTAGAGTGTGTAGTGTAGGAATGACATATCCTGGATGGTGTAGTCATATAAAATATGCCCCCAGTGGGTATGTATATCGATGTGTCTTGAATGTAGAAGTAAGATGCCCCCTCAATGGGTAGAGTGAAGCGATCAAGGATTTGGATGTCACAACACACACTCAAAGAAGATCAAGTGAAGCATAGTAATGTAGATAAATTGACAAATAATAACATAGAATAACAAATGTATGTCTAGCATAGTATTATAAATGTAAAGCATGGATGATGCATACAATTGAAATGTTTTTGAGTTATTTGAATGTTTTCAATTTTGAAATTTTTGTTTTATTTTTAGATTTTGAGTTATAAGCTATGTAAAATAAATCATTAGGAGGCTATGTAAAACAAATTGAAGAGAAGCTATGTACAAGCAAACAAATAGAAACTTTATACAAGTAATATGAAGAATAAATAATACTAACTAATGAGTCTCATACTAGACTCCCTATCATGGTGTCCTGTATGAAGGAGAGGTATCGTGCGTGATCATAAAGCATGATGGAATGGTTGATACTATGGTTCTAAAAGTTATATATGTTGTAACTGCTCTAAAATATCTATAGTGGAAACTAACTATGGGATTCTATTGTAACTATAAGAAGTGGATGAAACTATACGGCTATTAGGGATCCATATGGTAGTAGGATAAACTCTCCAAACATGTGTTGTTTGAGTGGATGGACGAGACCTCAATGATACTACTCTGGGTGTGAACACTATATCTTAAAGTTGTCTAGAATTTTGAAACTATGGTTACTTTGAAGGAGAGCTCTATGGTAGTGTATAAAATATTTTTGTTGGTGATGGAGGCCTCAACTATGTCTAAATCTAAACTAGAGGAAGAACTAAAACTAGTAGAGAAATTGAAACTAGTGGCTGAACTAAATTGGTGACTAAAAAGTTGAAGATGGTTTTGAAGTGGGGAGTGGTAACTCATATAAAACTCCACCAACTATAATAAATTGATTAGTGTGAATGAATTTCATACATCTGTGAACTATAGAAGGTACTTATTGAAGTTTATAAATCCATGGTCGACCAAGTAACATATCAAAAACTCCTACACTAGGAACAATAGTGAATGGTATGGCCATGTGTGTTGGACCAACCTATAGAGAAAGTAAAATCTCACCTAATGAACTCTATATGTGCCCACAGATTCTATTGATAAATATGTTCCTTAGGGTAATATCCTAATCTAAATATTTTAAATGCTATAATAATGTCATAATGCACATGTTCATGATCGATCCATTGTCTATGAGAACACTATGAATAAAATGATTATGAATGTAAGATCTGATAAAGAGTGTATGATAATATGAATCATCATCAACTATCTCTTGATCTAAGAAGGAGATAGAAGGTCTAGTTAGAACTCTAAAATTGTATACACCAATCATGTTTCTCAAAGAATACAACTCAACTAAAGGTGCCTTGTATGTATCTAGTTGGGGATATGCATGATATGTATGATGAAACCCTGATGTATCCCCTGTCTCTTATTTAGAATGCTATAGAAAAGGATTTGAGAATATTTTCAAAGATTTATCTAGTGTTTAATTTTCTTGAGAAGGCTCAATTGAAATGCCAAGATTAATAATGTTTCCATTTATCAAGTCTTGTGTCTTGTGTCTCAAACTGATGCATCTGTTTGTTATATGGCCTGGTGCCTTATGAAATTAACAAAATATATGTTGATCATTACCTCAAGGAAGAGGCTTTGTTGGATCAACTTCTCAAATAGAAGGGAGAGGTATGATATTATAATCTAATAGCTACTGTAAAACTCTGGTTGGAGGTGTTGGTAGATTAGTAAAGGTTCATTGAGGAGGTACTAATAAAACCACATGTTGAGGGGGATATGAAACTACATTGATGGTAGGTTGATTTTGACTCCTGCTATCATTGACCTTGACTTTGTAAAGGACTTTATTGTTACTCTTGTTTATTGTTTTTGATATACTTGTGTACTTGAGTTTGCCTATTGAAATTAGTTTGACTTCCCTTTCCTTTAGTGTGTGACACAATTTAGTGAAGGAAGAGAATTTTTTGAATATTATTGATTCATGCAAAGCTGGTAGAAGACTTTGTTTGAAGAGATCTTGTAACTCTTTATTGACCATGGGCTAGTCATCTTAGCCATGATAGTCTTATATAGAAAAACATAATTTGTGAGATGCTCATTTGACCTTTGTTTTTGTTGTGCAACTTGGGCATAAGAAACCTTATCACCAATGTTAATGCTAAAATAAATTAAGAATATGTCAATTAATGGATTGAATACATTGATTGACTAATTTGGTACACTATAAAACCATTGTAAATCATAATCCTTTAGAATTCATAGAAATAGCTTGGTAAGTAGCCAATAATTTGTCACATAGTCCAAGCATGCTATGTGAAAAGATCTCAACTATGTCTCTAGATCACCTTTGCCATCATATAGATTAGGATTAGGTTGAATAAAATATATTGGCAAGGGTGTAAAATTAATATGACATGCCAATGGTATATGTAGTAGAGCAAAAGAATTCAAAGCCTACATAGGTTTAGAGGCACCTTGCTCAAGATGTAGCACCTTGAATTGAAGATATCTTATCTCTTGAACAAGGGATACCACATCAAGAGACAAAGATGTACTAGCTATAGTTGGTGGCATAGAGATAGGTTGGGCTGATATAGGGGTTGTTGAGACATAATTATCCCTATAGTGTCATGTTCAACTGGATGCTCTGTGGTTTGACAAGATTGACTATTTTTCACTTTTTATTGTTCCTCTTGAAGTATTTTAAGCATGTCATCTTGCATGTCAGGGTATTTAGTTAAGAGTTCTTGAAGTTCTCTTTTATCAATTTCATCATAATTAGTGTATTGGACCACTGTTAAAGTAGAAAAATAAATTGAAATTTGATTGAATTTCTTGTAATAAGTTGTAAGAAGCAAAGTGCAATAGAAAGAAAGTACTGAATATAGTAAATTTAGAGTCCTAAAAATAACAAACTAAAAAACGCATAAAAAAGATACAAAGTTCACAAACATGTAAGGTGATATCTCAAGAAGCAAAATATGAGCTAGTACATGCAACTAGCATTTTGAATGAAATTATTTTAAAATAACTAAGGAATTTTAAAATTTGATGCAAATTTTTGATTTTATTATGCAAGTAAAAAATTAGAAAATTATTGGAAAATTCTAGATTTGAAAGGACCTAGTTTATGCATCTAGGGTCTTGGAAAAAATAAAAATTTGAAATTACTATGGAATTTTAAAATTTGATACAAATTTTTGATTTAAATATGTAAGTAAAAAATCAGAAAAATATAGGAAAAATACTAGGAAAATATTAGGAACTAATATGGGAAACTAGGGTTTTAAATAAAATTATTGCAAAATTTTAAAATTTAATGCTAATTTCTAATTTTATTATGCATGTAAAAAATTAGAAAAAATATAAAAAAAATCAGTAGGAATTTACCCTATGGTTTCTAAGGTTTTTATTCACAAATGAAGTAAGTCGAACTCACTAAATGGTTTAATTTTTTAAAGAATATTGGTGTATTATTCCTAATTTTGTTAGGAGTCTAGAGTAATAAAACTAGTAAATAAATATGTAATAATTAAGCTACTTATTTTTATAATTTGATTGTAATTTGAATATTTTTAAAAATAGTAATAAGGGAGAGAAAATAAGACTTAGTTAGAAACTGACTGAAATGGCTATTGTAAGGTTTGGAATTCACTGTACAAGATTGGGATACTATCACAAATCAAGATCTAACCTTTGTTTATTGATTGGACATGAGCATTAAAATATGACACCCTGAGTTCTAGTGCTATAGTTCTCTTTTGTCATTATTGTCTAAGAGACCTAAGCTTTTTGGGTTTTGTTTGTTGTGTCTGTGTGAATCTGCCTATGAAATTTCAATTGTTAGGTTCCCATAAAACTCTCTGTAGAGATGATTTTGTCTTCAAACCCTATATTTTATTTTACTTTGACAAATTTTGGGAACGAGGGGGGGTTAGTATGTGTAAGATGCATTGAATGTGTATCCACACCCCTTTATATGGGCACGCTGCCTACATACCAATACTCTAAAGAAGGATCAAGCCATATGTAGTTCTTCCACTTGATGTGATTTATACAATTGTGTTTATAAAGATGAAAAATTATAAAATTGGGTGTGCTTGAGGTGGTTAGGGACTAGTGTAAGGATTTGAATAATCTTGTAATAGTATTGGTTGGTTGTATGCATATAATAAGGAAGATTGCCTTAGTAGTCTTGCTTGTATTCTTACTTGCCTTGTGATATTTGACAAAATTTTCTAAATGAAATTTGAATGGAATTTTATAAGGATCTATTGGTCGTGGGATGAATGTGCTTGCATTAGGCTAACAAAAAGAGGGATAAGAACTAGAAGAAACTGTTAAAATTCATAAAACAGATTATAACCCAGAATCAATTGAAAGAGTTAGAAACATAACTGTAAATGCAAAAAATAATAACAATGATACCATGAGATTGATGTGAAATGCTCGAATGGAAAAATAGCATTAGATAACTATCTCCAATATCGAATGAAAATACAAACTAGGTAGCATGCTTATATAAACTAGAGAGAGGGAGGAGGTGGCAACATTGACCAATGAGGAGCAACCATCTATCGAACTAAAGATAGAAAAGTATCTTCCCAAGATAGTTAATGGATGATCACATGTAAGAATGTGACACCTCACAACCACTCACATAATAAGACATGCTTTATTAACCTAAGCAAGCTTAAATAAATGTGTAGGAAAAACCTTATAATAAGGAATAAAAAACTTACACTAACAGAAACTAACCTTTGAAAGAAAAAATTCACTTAGACAAGAGCATTGAAAGTGGACACTAGAGGGCCTGATGCTTTAGTCCAAGTTGGGTGCTATAGTCATGAGGGTACAGGACCTAGGAGGATAGATTTGTCATGGAAATAACAATCTGATTGAGCTAGGATCAAGTCTAGAAGGATACATATGTCTAGGAATGATTGAAAAGATGCATATGATGGTCATGAAATCAATCAAGAGAGACCTATGTGTTGGGTGTCACAAGCCACACTCAAGTTACCAATTTTCACATTTGATATGACTACACAATATGATTTAATTTTTTGGGAATATTAGTGTATTATTCTTAATTTTTTTAAGGGTTTGGAGTTATAAAATTAGTAAATAAATATGCAATAATTAAGCTATTTATTTGTATAATTTGATTGTAATTTGAATCTTTCTAAAAATAGTAATAAGGGAGAGAAAATTATTCTTAGAAACTAATTGAGACAACTATTGAAGGGTCTATAATTCATTGTGCAAAACTGGGACACTATCATAGATTAGGATCTAGCCTTCATTTATTGATTGGATAGGAGCATTAAAATAGGACACCCTAGGGTCTGGTGCTATAATCTTCTTTTTCCACTATTATCTAGAGATCTAAGATTTTTAGGTTTTGTTTGTAGTGTCTGTGTGAGCCTACCTATAAAATTTCAACTGTCGAATGTCTATGAGACTACCTATAGAGATAATTTTTTCTTTAAACACTAGAATTCATTATACTTTGGAAAACTTTGGGAAAGAGGGAGGGTTAATGTGTGTAAGATGAAATGTACATATATACACATCTCTTTATATGGGCATGTTATCTACGTACCAATACTCTGAAGAGGGATCAAGCCATATGTAGTTATCCCACTTGATGTGCTTTGTGAAATTATGTGTATAAAGATGCAAAATATTAAAATTGGTTGTGCTTAAGGTGGCTAGGGACTAGTGTGAAGATTTGAATAAGCTTGTAATAGTATTGACTGACTATATGTAGATAATAGAGAAGATTGCCTTAGTAGTCTTGCTTATATTCTTGCTTGCTTTGTGATATTTGTCAAACTTTTCTAAATAAACTTTGAATGGGATTTTATAAGGATCTGTTGGTCATGGGTTGAATGTGCTCACATTAAGTTCAAAAAAAAGAGGGATAAGAACTGGAAAGAACTAATTATTAGAGAAAAATACAATTGGATAGTAGTGTTAAAATTAGACACTTGAGGGCCCAATACTATAGTCCAAGTTGAGCACTGTAGTCCTGAGGGTATGGGACCTAGGGGATATATTTGTCATGAAAAGAGTCGTCTGGATGAATTGGGATTAGGTCTAAAAGTCTATGGATGACTAGAAATTAGTGAAAAATGTCTATGAGGGTCATGAAATCAAGTAAGAGGGACCTATGGGTTGGGTGTCACAAGCCACACTCAAGTTACAAATTTTCACATTTTATATGACTACACAACATGATTTAACTTTTTGTGAATATTAATGTATTATTCCTAATTTTGTTAAGGGCATAGAGTAATAAAATAAGTAAATAAATATATAATAATTAAGCTACTGATTTATATAATTTGATTGTCATTTTTACCTTTATAAAAATAGTAATAAGGGAGAGAAAATAAGACTTAGCTAGAAACTAACTGAGATGGTTGTTATAGGGTCTAAAATTCACTATGCAAGACTAAGATGCCATCAAAAAATAAGATCTATCCTTCATTTATTGATTGGATAGAAGCATCAAAATAAGACACCCTAGGGTTTAGTGTTATAGTCATCTTCTATCGATATTGTCTAAGAGACCTGAGTTTTTTGAGTTTTGTTCATTGTGTTTATGTGAGCCTGCCTATAAAATTTTGACTATTGTATGTTTGTGGAACTCCCTATAGAGCTAATTTTATCTTCAAACCCTAAACTCCATTATGATTTGGAAAACTTTGAGAAAAATGGAGGGGGTTAGTTTGTGTAAAATGCATTGAATGTGTATCCACACCCCTTGTATGGGAACACTACTTACATACCAATACTCTGATGAGAAATCAAGCCATATGTAGTTATTCCACTTGATGTGCTTTGTGAAATTATGTGTATGAAGATGAAAAATACTAAAAATAGGTGTGTTTGAGGTTTCCAAGGACTTATGTAAGGATTTGAATAAGTTTGTATTAGTATTGGTTGGATATATGCAGAGAATAGGAAAGATTACCTTAATAGTCTCGCTTATATTCTTATTTGCTTTGTGATATTTTCCAATCCTTTTCAAATAATCTTTGAATAAGATTTTATAGGGATTTATTGGTCATGGGTTGAATGTGCTCATATTAGGTCAAAAATAAGAGTGATAAGATATGGAAGGAACTAATCATTGGAGGAAAAAATGCACTTGGACAGGAGCATCAAAAGCATACACTAGATGGCCTGACACTATAGTCCAAATTTGACATTATAGTCCTGAGGGTATGGGACCTTGGGGGATAGATTTGTCATGGAAAGAGTAGTCTAGCTAAGTTGGGATCAGGTCTAGAAGGTTATATATGATTGGGAATTAGTGAAAATATTCCTATAAAGGTCATGAAAGTAAGAAAGAGAGACCTATAAGTTGGGTGTCACAAGCCATACTCAAGTTATCAGTTTTCATATTTTATATGACTATATTTGTCTCCTTTTTATTCTAGTGATGTAGCAAAGCAAAATACTAGGATAAATGGTAAATATAAAGTGTATTTAAACTTATCTACAAGGGTGACGCTCATGAATTTATGTGATGTTAGGTGTACATAGAGAGAGCATGTTGTGAAGTGTAAATCTACAAAATAAATAAAGAGTATATCAGTTCTTACTAGATACACTATATCTAAAATATGAATGTACAAAGCTGAGAGAGAGAGAGAGAGAGAGAGAGAGAGAGAGAGAGAGAGAGAGAGAGAGAGAGAGAGAGAGAGAGAGAGAGAGAGAGAGAGAGAGAGAGAGAGAGAGAGAGAGAGAGAGAGGAATGAATACACTTCATTAGGTATGTGAACTAATACAAAACCTATTGTGATGATGAGAAATATTGATGATGTTGTACTAAGAGTAATATCATGAATAAAGTTGAGTGCTCAATTTCTCAAAAGTGGCTCAAGAATGCAAAGGTTAGCCCTTTAGCTCTATCATCTTCCACTAAGTGAATATATATCACCATGTGTGTACTAATCAATATTTGGACTTTGTGTCTAATTGTTTTGAGTAGGTGGCTCAAGAATATAAAGGCTAACTAGTCCTTTAGCTCCAACATTACCCCATGAAATGAAACTATGAACTGATATTGATATAAAATATTATGTCTTATGAGATGGCTCCTAAATCCCATGAATTTACTATAATCTAACAATTTTGGCATGGATAACTGAATATATGTTGGAAACTAGGCCAATCTTGGCCACTTCAAAAAGGTGGAGATTAGGCTTGTATGAAAGCCACTCTGAAATTAGGAACTAGACTTATATGAAAGTTATTTCAAAAATGTGGAGGTTAGACTTGTATGAAAGCCACTCCAAAATGATTTCAACCACCTAAAGATGAAATAAAGCATGTAACTACTAAAAATACCTTAGTAATGTACTAAACTCAGAAAGAAAAGAAAAGAAATGTGTTGTGCATATTGCCCTCAATCATTGGTGTCTGAAATATGGATTTTGATCTGGAAGTTATACCGACTATCATATCTAAAACTAGAAGCAAGAGAAATCATGTCACATATGATGCCCCTTATATCTAGATTCTCTAAATAAAAGTGTATTGAAAATTATTGATTTTGAATTGGTCTAAATATGCAAAACTATAGTTAAACTCACTTTTTTCCTTGCTTCTAGAAAGTCTATTTTTTTTATTTGGATAGGAGCACTAAAAGTGTACATTAGAGGGTCTGATGCTATAGTAAAGTCTATGTACTATTGTCTTGGGATAAATCTGATGAATATTTTATAATTATCACCATCTATTTGGTCTATTCTACCTAGTTTGAAGTTTGGTTGCTATTTCAGGTATTTTAAATGCTTATTTTTTGAATGGTAGGAACTTTGATCTCTGTGACAAAATCCTTGTTTGTTTACCCCTCTTTTGAGGGTAGGAATGAGGACCTTACAATGACTATCTTCAAAATAAAATATCCCTATAAGTGTGTTATACTTTAAAGATACAAGATATAGTAATGATAATTGATAAGATATCTCAAGATATAATATGGTTTGTAATGAGTGATTGTTAGATCAACAAGAGTATGCTTAGATAGATATAACAATGTAATAACATGTGCAATATACTGAATTAGAACTAGAAGTTTAGTTAGTTGTTAGTTGTCATAGAGGGATGGAACATGATTTCCATCATGGCATCCAATAAAGCAAGATAATGCATGATGTGGATCATGGAATTGCAAACAATGAGAAGAAAACAAGTAACCAAGCCCACAAGGCAATAAACAAGAAGCATATAAGAGTGACCAAGAGGCCAAGTAAATAAGGGACATGGGCACATGTCACTCAAATTTGAAAACAAACATACAAGGCATGTCCAAATGTCATATGCACATATAATTGAAACAAGCAATGTTGGCATGAAATCAACAATCACATAAAAGAGTACAGGCAAAGGACATTGGGAAATGTCCTAAGGCAAACACAATACATTGAAGCAAAGGACATTGACAAATGTCTTAAGATACATACAGGAGATAAAATAGAAACTGATAAATGAAATCATATTTATCTATGCAAAACAAGAAAGGAAGACATGTATTACTAGAAATACAATCAAATCCAACTAATCAAAAAAAGAAGCAAAAGTATGTAAGACATGTAGTATAAGACTAGGTATATGCTAATAAATAGACAAGTGTTATACACTAGTGAAATGTTGATAGAGTAATCTATGTAAGATAATAAATAATGTATATCAACATGATAACTAGAATGTACAGTGTAGTAATGATATAACTTGGATGGTGTAGTCATATAAAATATGCCCCTAGTGGGTATGTACATTGATGTGTGTCTCAAATGTATAAGTAGGATGCCCCCTCAATGGGTAGAGTGAAACAATCAAGGATCTGAATGTCATTGCACACATTCAAAGAAGATCAAGTGAAGCATGGTAATATAGATAAATTGATAAATAATAGCATATAACAACAATTGTAAGTCTAACATAGTAATAGAAATGTAAAGCATCGATGATGCATAAAATTAAAATGTTTTTTATTTTTTTGAATTATTTGAATGGTTTTTTATTTTGAAATGTTATATTATTTTTGGATTTTTGATATATTTGAATTTCTTTGGTATTTTGATAATAAGCTATGTACAATCAATCATAAATAAATTATGTACAGGATATTAAAGAGAAGTTATGTACAAGAAAACAAATAGAAACTATGTACAAGTAATTTGAAAGAAAGTTATATATAAATAACTTTGAAAAATTATGTACAATACAATGGGTAAAATGAAATGCTAGACATGGAATCTGTGTAGATGCATAATATTCATTGGATTTTTGAGTTTTTTTCCTTCAAGTGAAGCTAGACGATACACTTTAGGGTTAAGATTTTTGGTAATACTATATGGACCTAGCTAATTTGGTTTGAATTTTCCTTTGATTTATTCTTTGGCATTGACAGTACAAATTTTTTTTTTGACAATGAGATTATTAACTTCAAATTCTTTGGTGTGAACTCATTTAGTGTAGGATCATTTTATACATTGTTGGTAGATTCTAAGATGTTTTGCTACTTGAATGCGAGTATGGTCTAATTGTTCTTGCTGGTGTAGATGCTTTTAATGATACTAGTCAACAATGAGAATACCTTTAAGGAGACACAAAGAGATGGGATTTTGTTTATGCATAAAAACCCTAGAAATCCTAGGGTAAGTTCCTTACTAATTTTTACAGTTTTTTTTAAATTTTTTACTTGCCTATTTAAATCACAAATTCAATTTAATTTTTAAGAACCCATAGTAATTTTTTTTTCAAACCCTATTTGCACATACTAGGTCCCTTTAAATCAAGAATTTTACCAATATTTTACTTGCATATTTAAATAAAAATTTAACATTAATTTTTAAAATTCCATAGTAATTTTAAAACAATTATTTTTTCCAAAACCCTAAGTTGTATTCACTAGGTCCTTTCAAATCAAGTACTTTCCAATATTTTTTTAATTTTTTACCTACATATTTAACTAAAAAATTCACATTAAATTTTAAAATTCCTTAGTAATTTTAAAATAAATCATTTTTCAAAACCCTAGTTGCATACACTAGGTCCTTTCAAAACAAGAATTTTTTAATAATTTTTTGATTGTTTACTTGCATATTTAAATAAAAAATTCACATAAATTTTCAAATTCTTTAATAATTTTAAATTATATCATTTTTAAAAACCCCAACTATATATACTAGGTCCTTTTGTTTGCTTGAGGTATCACCTTACATCTAGAATAATATTTCGCATAATATAAAAAATGGGTCTCACTTATTTACCCATATTTTTTGCATTTCTTACAAATAATAAGGAGACCATACTCAGTCCTATCATGTACATGAATGATGAATTTTACCATATGTTAGTACAAAGCTTCATTCTTTGCATTTCATACTTACTTTTCACGATATGGGATGATATAAAGAAAATTATTGTTAAACATAATAAGATCCCTCTCCTTCAAAGCAATGTTTACTTGTCTTTAATAAAATGTTTCATTACTTACTTTCTATCTCTCATATGGAAATTTTTTCAAGATCATCATGATAAACACATTGAAAATATCATATCACATGTCAAAGTTTTGTATGCATCCATGCACCAATTCATGCTTTCTATCCCTTGCTTTCTATCTCTCATATGGCAAATTTTCCAGTTTATTAGGCTAAACACATTAAAAATATCATAGCACATGTCAAATTTTCTTATGCATTCATGTACCAATTCATTATTTATATCCCTTAATTTCTATCTCTCATACGGAAATTTTTTCAAGTTTATCATGCTAAATACATTAGAAATGTCATAGCACATGTCAAAGTTCTTTATGCATTAATGCACAAATTCATGCTCTCTCTATCCCTTGCTTGTTATATCTCATGATGAATACTCTTTATAAACATATTTTTATACACCTTATAACTCTAATTTTATGCATTTTATCCCACATACATGGTTTCTACCTAGAGGATCCATTTCATAATCTAGCAACCACTTGTCAAGTTTCAATGTCATATCTTAGGCATAAGAAATAGTTTCCTTCTCCCCCTCTCTTGCAAGAGAGTGATAGCTACTTTCCTTCTAACCAATTATATGATATCACCCCTCCAAAAGGTGAGGTATTCCATGTCATTGTTCATAATGTATACATTCAGCCCATAGGTTCTTCAAAACCTCTTCAACATATGTGCTTACATGTTTAATTAGAAACAACTAGGGTTTGCACTTGTAAGACTCTAAGATATCGAATCACCTGTATGAGTAAGTTAATTTTAGATTTACAAATGTAGAATCAACTATTACATGAAACAATCATAACATTGGAAAATTAGATTATAATATAAAAACCTCAAAGGCACCCTAGTGTCAATCATATATATGCACCTTCACCTAGTCAATTGGTTGCAAGCATTGTTACATATCAAAACAAGAATAAAAAAAAGTAACTTTACAACTAGTGATTCAAAAATTATTCAAATATCAAATAAGAGTTCAAGTGAGGTATTAAAAGAAATACTTAAATTTAAGTTGATCAAACTACCTCCTTTACATCCAATAAGAAGATCTAGATATTATTGTGCATATCATAAAATGCATGGGCATCACACAAATTCATGTT
Organism: Torreya grandis; assembly: GCA_037957365.1. Taxonomy (NCBI): domain Eukaryota; kingdom Viridiplantae; phylum Streptophyta; class Pinopsida; order Cupressales; family Taxaceae; genus Torreya; species Torreya grandis. Next base: position 1,416,777 of record JARHVA010001683.1, on the reverse strand, counting down.
TGGCATTAAATAAACATAAAAAATAGATAATTGATGATGAGGACCCTATACAAGGTAAATCAGTCAAGTAATCCATGGTGACATAAGAATACATTCACAAAGATCAAATTTAGACACAGTATAAAAGTGGTTACTAAAGCATAATTCAAAATAACAAAAGGATCAAAAAGGAAAACCAGAGAAACAAACAATACCACAAGCACAAGTAAATCATAAAAATGATGCAAATCTACCTCTCCAAAATGAGGCTCAACTTTCAAAGTAGTATGGATTTGGTCAAAAATATATAAAATAGTTTCATTATCAAGGTCACAAGTTGGGCAAGCAGGCTCAAGGCATCACACTCCTATTCTAGTAGTTGATAATGTTTGTCACCAAGGTTTGGGATTTATTGAACATCCTAAGACAAATCATTTAAAGACATAATTTATCAAAGGAAAAGATCTAGATATAACAAAAGTCAACACTAGCATTCTATTGATTCAAAATCAAGATGATAATGATGAGCAAAACAATACAAGTTATTATGATTTCCAAGATACTGACAATGAATATGAATATTTAGAGTCATATTCACAACCATTCTTTCGTGCTTCACAATCACACATGATTACATTGTTTAATATAGGACACCATGATAGGGAGTCTCCCATGAAACTCATCAGTTAATATCATTTTTGATCAGGTACTTGGACATAATTTATCAGTTTTTCTTATACATAATATCCTAATGATTGATTGTACATCAATTATTCCAAAATATAAAAAACATTAAAATATGCCAAAATACTAAAAACAATACAAAATTTCAAAATATGAAAACATTCAAATATTCAAAAATTCAAAAATATTTTGATTATATGCATTATCCATACTTTCCATTTCTACTACCATGCTAGATTTATATTTGTTGTTTTATACTATTTATTGTCAATTTATCTACATTACCATGCTTCACTTGATCTTCTTTAAGTGTGTGTAGTAACATCCAGATCCTTGATTGCTTCACTCTACCCATCAAGGGGGGCATCCTACTTCTATATTCAAGATACACATCAATATACATACCCATTGGGGGCATATTCTACATGACTACACCATCCAGGTTATAACATTCTTACATCCCACACTTTATTTATCATGTTGATGTACATTACCTACTAGATTATACATATTACTCTATCAACACTCACTAGCATATAACACTCTTGTATTTCTTAGCATATATCTAGTCTTGTACTACATGTATTGCATACTTTCAATTCTTGCTTTGATTAGTTAGATGCAATTGTATTTCCAGTATTTACATGCTTTATTTTTTTGCTTTACATAGCTAGATATGATTATATTTCTCAATTCTAGTTTTGTCTCTTACATGTGCCTTAGGACATTTGCCAATGTCCTTTGCATCTATGTATTATGTATGTCTTAAGACATTTACCAATGTACTTTGCTTGTACTCTTCTATGTGATTGTGGCTTTCACACCAACCTTGGTTGTTTCAATTGTATGTGTATGTGGTATTTAAACATGCATTGTATGCTTGCTTTTTAGTTTGAGTGACATGTGTCCATGTCCATTATTTACTTGGCCCCTTGGCTACTCTTGTATGCTTCTTGATTCTTACCTTGTATGTTTGTTGTTTAATTGATTTTTGATTATTTGTAATGCCATGATTTACATCATGCATTATCTTGCTTTCTTAGATACCTTGATGGACATCATGCTCTATCCCTCTATAACAACTAACTAGACTTCCAATTCTAATTCAATATATTTCACATGCTATTACATTATTATATCTATCTAAGAATACCCCTATTGATCTAACAATCTCTCATTACAAATCATGCTATATCATGAGATATCTTATCAATTATCATTGTTATATCATGTATATTTGTAACATAACACAATTGTAGGGCTATTTTTTCTAAGGGTAGTCATTGCAAGGCCTTCATTCCTACCCTTAGAAGAGAGGGCAATAAATAGGGTTTTTTTTCATAGAGATCAAAGCTTCCAATAGTAAAAGATTCAACTTTTAGCACACTCAAAATAGCAATAAGACTTTAAATCAGGTAGACCAAACTAGGCAAATAGTGATAATTTTAGAATAGTCATCAGATTTAACCCAAGACAATAGTGACAAGATTGGAATACAACGTTAGAACCTCTAGTGTCCACTTTCAGTACTCCTATCCAAATAACAAAAAAATCAAACTTTCCAAAGGAAGGAAGAAAAATAGGTTTGAATATAGTTTTGCACATTCAGACTAGTTTAAAATCAATATTTTTTAGTACTTTTCTCTCAGAGAATCCAAATATAAGGGGAATCATATATGAAATGATGGCTCTCACTTCTAGTTTTAGATATGTCAGTTGGTATAACTTCTAGATCAGAATCTATGTTTTAGACACTAGTTATTGGGGGCAATGTACATGGCACATTTATCTTCTTTTCTTTATGAGTTTAGTACATTACCCAAGTATTCTCAGTAGTTGCATGTCTTATTCCATATATAGGTGGTTGACATCATTTTGGAGTGGATTTAATATAAGCCTAACTTCTACATTTTCATAATGGCTTTCATATAAGCATAATGCCTAGTTTTGGAGTGACTTACATACAAGTCTAATCTCCACCTTTTGAAGTGGCCAAGAGTGGCCTAGTTTCTAGCATACATTTAGCTATCCATGTCACATTGTCAGATTATAGAACACTCATGGGATTTAATATCCATTTCATACAACACATATTTCATATTGGTATCATTTCATATCTTCACTTCATAAAGAAATGATGGAGCCAAAGGACTAGCTATCTTTTATATTCTTTAGCCACCTACTTAGAATAATTGGACACACAGTCTATATATTGATCAACACATGCAAGATCACATGGCTTCACTTAGTGGGAGATGATAGAGCCAAAAGGCCAATTTTTTCATTCTTGAGCCACTTTTGGATAATCGAGTACTCAGCTATGTTCATGATATTACTCTTATTACAACGTAATCGAACATTACTTAGTATTACTCAACATCACAAAAAGTTTTGTATTGGTTCATGTATCCAATGAGGTATATTCATTCATTTCTTTTCCTCTCTCTCTTGTACCTAGCTTTGTACATTCTTATTTTAGATATATCATATCTAGTAAGAACTGATCTACTCTTTATTTTATTTTATAGATTTACACTTCACAACATGTTCTCTCTATGCACACCCAAAATCACATAGGTTTATGAACTTCACCCTTACAAGTAAGTTCAGGTATGCTTTTTATTTTTCTTTTATCCTAGTATTTCACTTTACTAAATCACTAGAATAAAAGGGGGAAATGTAGTCATATAAACTGTAAAAATTGGTAACTTTAATGTGGCTTGTGACACCCAACCCATAGGTCCCTCTTGATTTCTCTCATGAACCTCATAAGAATATTTTCATTGATTTCCAATCATATGTAGCCTTCAAAACACGATCCCAGCTCAACTAGATGGCTCTTTTCATGATCAATCTACCCCCAAGTCCCATTAAATTAGGACTATAGTACCCAACTTGGACTATAATGTTAGGTCCTCTAGTGTCCATTTTCAGTGCTCCTATCCAAGTGCATTGTTTATCCAATGGTTAATTCCTTTTAGGTTTTATCCCTCTTCTTATCAGCCTAACATGATAACATTCATCCTATGACCAATAGATCCCTATAAAAACCAATTCAAAGTTCATTTCAAAAGGGTTGACAAATATCACAAAGCAAGCAATAATACAAGTAAGACTACTAAGGCAATCTTCCCTATTCTCTACATACAACCAACCAATACTATTACAATCTTATTAAAATCCTTAAACCAATCCCTAGCCACATCAATCACACTTAATTTTAGTATTTTACATCTTTATACACACAATTTTATAAAGCACATCAAGTAGGAGAACTACATATGACTTGATCCCTCTTCAGAGTATTGGCATGTAGGCAGTGTTCCCACACAAGGGGTGTGGATACACGTTTAGTACATATTAAATACAATAAATCCCCTCTTTTCTATTTTTTTCCAAATTATAATGGATTCTAGGGTTTGAATATAGAATCAACTCTACAGCTAGTTTTGTGGACATCTAATAGTCAAAATTTCATAGGCATGCTCACATGGACATAACAAATATAACCTAGAAAGCTTAAGTCTCCTAGACAATAGTGGAAAAAGAGGACTATAGTGCCAAATCCTAGGGTATCTTGTTTTTGTTCTCCTATCCAATCAATAAATGAATCCTAGATCTTGATTTATGAAAGTGTCTTAGTCTTGCATAGTGAATTCTAGACCCTACAACAGTCATCTTAGTCAGTTTTTAGCTAAGTCTTATTTTTTCTCCCTTGTTACTATTTTTAAAAAGATTCAAGTTATACAAATCATTATCTTAATTATTTCATATTTATTTATTGATTTTATTATTCCAAACCCTTAAGAAAATTAGGAATAATACACCAATATTCTCAAAAAAGTTAAATCATTTGGTGAACTAGACTTACTTCATTTATACATAAAAACCCTAGAAACCCTAGGGTAAATTTCCTACTAATTTTTCACATATATATATTTTTAAATTTTTTACTTGCATAATAAAATAATAAATTAGCACTATATTTTAAAATTTCATAGTAATTTAAAAAAAATTCTTTCAAACCCTAATTGCCCATACTAGGTCCTGGGATTTTCCTAGTACTTTTCTTATATTTTTATTATTTTTTAATTACATATTTAAATAAAAAATTTACATCAAATTTTAAAATTCCATAGTAATATCAAAAATTTATTTTTCTTCCAAACCCTAGTTACATACACTAGGTCCTTTCAAACCTAGAATTTTCCAATAATTTTTTGATTTTTTACTTGCATATTTAAAATCATAAATTTGCATCAAATTTTAAAATTCCTTAGTAATTTTAAAATAATTTCATTCAAAACCCTAGTTGAATGTACTCTCTCCTATTTTGCTTTTTGAGGTATCACCTTACATGTTTACAAACTTCATATCTTTTTTATGTATTTTTTAGTTTGTTGTTTTTAGGACTCTACATTTAATACATTTAGTACTTTATTTCCATTGAAATTTGACTATTATAACTTATTTAAAAAAATTCAATCAAATTTAAATTTATTTTTCTACTTTAACAATGGCTCAATACACTGGTTTTGATGAAACTAATAAAAGAGAACTAAAGAAACTCTTAACTAAACACCTTGACATTCAAGATGACATGCTTAAAATACTTCAAGAGGAACAAAAAAAAAGAACAATGGTCAATATTCTCTAACCATAGAGCATCCAGTTGAATATGACACTATAGGGGAAACTATGTCTTGACAACCCCTTATAGCAACCCAACCTGCCTCTATATCACTAGCTATAGTTAGCACATCTTTGTCTCTTGATGTGGTAGCCCTTTTGTAAGAGATAAAATATCTTCAATCTAAAGTCATACATCTTGTGCAAGGTGCCTCTATACCTACATAGGATTTGGATTCTTTTGTTCTACTGCATACACTATTGACACATCATATTACTTTTACACCCTTATCACTAGGTTTTGTTCAACCCAAGATTACTTTATATGATGGCAAGGGTGATCTAAAGATACATTTGAGTTTTTTAAGCAGCATGCTTGGACTATGTTCCAATTGACTAGCTCCTTACCAAGCTAATTCCATGGATTCTAAAGTTTTATGCTTTACAATGGTTCTATAGTCTACCAAATTAGTTGATCAATGCATTTAATCCTTTAGCTGACATGTTTCTAGATCATTTTAACATCAACATTGGTGATAAGGTTTTATATGCCCAATTTGCACAATAGAAATAAAGGTCAAATGAGAATCTCACTTATTATGTTCTTCGATATAAGACTATATTGGCTAAGATGACTAATCCCATGGTTGATCAAGAGTTACAAGATCTCTTCAAACATAGTCTTCTACCAGCTTTGCATGAATCAATAATGTTCAAAAGGTTCCCTTCCTTCATTGAAATATGTCACACAGTAAATAAAAAGGAAGTCAAACTAATTTTAGTGGAAAAACTCAAGTACACAAGTATATCAGAAACAAAAAACAAGATTAACAACAAAGTCCCTTACAAAGTCAAGGTAAATGATAGAAAGATTCATAATCAACCTATGATCAATGTAGTTTTAGATCCCCTTCAGTGTGTGGTTTTATTAGCACCTCCTTGGAGAACCTTTACTAATCTACCAGTTCCTCGAGCTAGAGTTTTACAACAGCTATTAGATTATAATATCATATATTTCCCTCATATTTGAGAAGTTGATCCAATAAAGCCTCTTCTATGGGGATATGATTAGCATGTATTTTGAAAATTTCATAGGGCACCAGGCCATACAACAAATAAATGCATCAATTTGAGACACAAGATATAGGATCTGATAGATGAAAACATTATTGATCTTAGCACTTTAGTTGAGCCTCCTCATAGAAAGAAAACATAGGATAAAGATTTGAAAATCTTCTCAGATCCTTTTCCACAACATTCTAAGCAAGAGATAGGGAATATATCAAGGGTTCACCATGCATATCATGCACATCCTCCACAAAATACATATAAGGCACCTTTAGTTGAGTTACATCCTTTGAGCAACATGATTAGTGTATATAATTTTAGAGTTCCAGCCAGACCTTCCATCTCCTTCTGAGAGAAAGAAATAGTTGATGATGATTTAGATGATCATACACTCTTTATCAGAGCTTACATTCATAATCATCTTATTCATAATGTTTTATAGATAATGGATCTGGCATGAATATGTGCACTATGATATTATTATAATATTTGATATATTCAGAGCAAGATATTACCTTGATGGACATAGTTATATGTGGATTCAGTGGGCGCATATAGAGTTTATTGGGTGAGATTATACTTCTTTTATAGGTTGATCCAACACATGTGGCCATGCTATTCACTATTATTCCTAGTGAAAGAGTTTTTAATATGTTATTTGGTCAACTATGGATTTAAAAACTTCAAGTAGTACTTTATATAGTTCATGAATATGTAAATTCATTCATGCTAATTAGGTTATTATAGTTGGTGGAATTTGATATGAGTTACCACTCCCCACTTTATATCCATCTTCTACTTTATAGTCATCAGTTTCAATTTCTTCACTAGTTTCATTTCTTCCTCTAGTTTATATTTAGACATAGTTGAGGCCTCCATCATTAGCATAAAGAGTTCATACACTACCACATAGGTCTCCTTCAAAGCAACCATAATTTTAAGATTTTAGATAACTTCCATCTATAGTATTCACATCTAGAGAAGTATCATTTAGGTCTCATGCATCCACTCAAGGAGCACATATTTAGATAGATTCTCCTATTACTAGATGGGTCCCTAAGAGTGATAGAATTATATCCACTTCTCAAAGTTATAGGGGAACCCCACAGTTGGTTTCTACTATAGAGATTTTAGATCAGTTTCAACATACACAACTTTTAGAGCCACAATCTTAGTCATTCTATTATGCTTCATGATCATGCATGATCTCTCTCCTTGATACAAGATACCATGATAGGGAGTCTTGTATGAGACTCGTCGGTTAGTATCATTTCTTCTCCATATTACTTGTACATAGTTTCTTTTTACTTTCTTGTACATAGCTTCTCTTCAATTTATTGTACATAGTCTCCTAATGATTGATTGCACATAGCTTATAACTCAAATACAAAAATTTCAAAATCCAAAACATTCAACTAACTCAAAAACACTAAAAATATTTCAATTTTATTCATCATCTATGATTTACATTTCTACTACTATGCTAGACTTATATTTACTATTCTGCACTATTGTTTATCAATTTATCTATATTACCATGCTTCACTTGATCTTCTTTTAGTTTGTATAGTGACATCTAAATCTTTGATTGATTCACTCTACCCATTAAGGGGGCATCCTCCTTATACATTCAAGACACACATCGATAAACATACCCACTAAGGGCATCTTTTATATGACTACACCATCCAAGTTATGTCATTCCAAGACCACATACTCTAGCTATCATGTTGATGTAAATTATTTATTAGCTTACACAGATTACTCTATTGACATTTCACTAGTATATATTAATTATGTATTTCTTAGCATATAATTAGTCGTACACTACATGACTTTCATACTTTCACTTCTTGCTTTGATCAATTAGATTTGATTGTATTTCTAGTATTACATGCATTCTTTTTATGTTTTACATAGTTAGATGAGATTGCATTTTTAGTTTCTATTTTGTCTCTTGTATGTGTCTTAAGACATTTTCCAATGTCCTTTGCTTCTATGTATTGTATGTGTCTTAGGACATTTGCCAATGTCTTTTGCATGTACTCTTTTATGTAATTATAGATTTCACACCGACCTTTCTTGTTTCAATTGTATGTGTATGTGGCATTTTAACATACCATATATGCTTTATTTATAATTTGAGTGGCATGTACCCATGTCCCTTATTTGCTTGGCCCCTTGAACACTCTTGTATGTTTCTTGCTTGGTTTTCTTGTTTACTTATTTGCTTCTCATTGTTTTCAATGAAATGATCCACATCATATATTGATTTCTTGGATGCCATGATAGACATCATGATTCATCCCTCCATAAAAACTAACCAAAATTCTAGTTTCAATTTAGTACATTACACATGCTATTACATTATTATATCTATCTAGACATACCTATATTAATATAATAATCACTCATTACAAACCATGCTATATCTTGAGATATCTTGTCAGTTATCATTGCGATATCATGAATTTTTACAATATAACACATATGGTTTTTTATTTATTTTGAGGATAGTCATTGTAGGGTCTTCATTCCTACCCTTAAAAGAGGGGGAAACAAATAAGGGTTTTGTCATAGAGATCAAAGCTCCTACTGGTCAAAAAATTAGCATTCAAAATACTTAGAACAATAATTAGACTTCAAACCCAGCAGAATAGACTAGATATAAAGTGAGAATTATAGAATGGTCATCAAATTTAACCCAAAATAATAGCACCAAATCATATAGTATTTGATTTTGGCTCTCTTAGCCAAATATAAAAAAATTAGACTTTCTATAAGTAGGCAAAAAAGTAGGTTTAATTACAATTTTGCACATTCAAACCAATTCAAAATCAGTAGTTTTTAGTACACTTTTCTAAGAGAATATAGATATAGGGGCATCATGCATGACATGATGGATATTTCTTCTAGTTTTAGATATAGTAGTTGGTGTAACTTCTAAATTAGAATCTATGTTTCAGACACTAGTGATTGGGGGCAATGTGTGTGGCATATTTTTCTTCTTTTATTTTTGAGTTTAGTACATTACCTAATCATTTTTAGTAGTTGCATGCCTTATTCCTTCTACAGGTGGTTGGAATTATTTTATAGTGGTTTTCATACAAGCTTAACCTCTACATTTTTAGATGGATTTCATATAAGCCTAGTGCCTAGTTTTAGAGTGGTTTTCATACAAGCCTAATCTCCACCTTTTCGGAGAGGCCAAGAGTGCCTAGTTTCCAACATAAATTAAACTATCCATGCCAACATTGTTATACTATAGTACATGCATGGGATTTAGGCACCATATCATAAGACACAACATTTCATACTAGTATCAATTCATAGATTCACTTCATGGGACAATGATGGAGCTAAAGGACTAGTTAACCTTTATATTCTTGAGCCACCTAATCAGAAGGATTAGACACATGGTTCAAATATTGATTAGCACATGCATGACCATTTATCTTCACTTAATTGGCAATGATGGAGCTAAAAGGCTACCTTTGCATTCTTGAGCCACATATGGGGAATTGAGAACTCAACTCTATTCATGATATTACTCTTAGTACAACATCATCTAGCATTACTCAACATTAATTAGCATCATTCAACATCACAACAAGGTTTTTATTGGTTTGCATATCTATTGAGGTGTATTCATTATTTTCTCTCTCTCTTACCAGCTTTGTACATTCTTATTTTAGATATAACATACCTAGTAAGAATTTATCTACTCTTTATTTTTTTTGTAGATTTACACTTCACAACATGCTCTCTCTATGCACACCCAACATCACATAGCTTCACCCTTACAGGTAAGTTCAAATACACTTTCTATTTTTATTTTATCTTAGTATTTTGCTTTACTACATCACTATAATAAAGGGGGGCAAATGTAGTGATATAAAATGTGAAAATTGGTAATTTGATTCTGGCTTGTGATACCCAATCTATAGGTCCCTCTTACTTGCTCTCATGACCTTCATAAACATCTTTTCACTAATTCCCAATCATCCATAGCCTTCTAGAACTGATCCCAACTCAACTAGACTACTCTTTCCATGACAAATTTATCCCTTAGGTCCTATAAGCTCAAAACTATAATGCCTAAATTAGACTATAACGTTAGGCCCTCTAGTGTCTATTTTTGATGCTCTTATCCAATTGCATTTTTCCTCTAATGGTTAGTTCCTTTTGGTTCTTATCCCTCTTCTTGTCGACTTAATGTGAGCACATTCAATCCATGACCAATAAATACCTATAAAAACCCATTCAAAGTTCATTTGAAAGGGGTTGATAAATATCATAGAATAAGCAAGAATACAAGTAAGACTAATAAGGCAATCTTTCCTATTCTCTACATACTGCCAGTCAATACTATTAAAAATTTATTCAAGTCCTTATACCAATCCTTAGCCACCTCAAGCATACCCAATTTGAGCATTTTTTATCTTCATACACATAATTACACAAAGCACATTAAGTGGGAGAACTACATATGATTTGATCCCTTTTTGGAGTATTGGTATGTAGATAGTGTGCCCACATAAGGGGTGTAGATACATATTTAGTGAATATTACACACACTAACCCCCCCTCTTTCCCAAAGTTTTCTAAATCATAATAGAGTCTAGGGTTTGAAGATAAAATCATCTCTACAAGGAATTTTTCAAACATCCAATAGTCAAAATTTCACAGGTAGGCTCATACAAACATAATGAACAAAACTCAAAAAGCTCAAGTATTCTAGACAATAGTAGTAGAAGAAGACTATAACATCAGACCCTAGGGTGTCCTATTTTGGTGATCTTGTCTAATCATTAAATGAAGGCTAGATTCTAATTTATGACAATGTCCTAGTCTTGCACAGTAAATTCCAGACCCTATAATAACTATTTCAATCAATTTTCAACTAAGTCTTATTTTCTCTCCCTTATTACTATTTTTAGAAAGATTCAAATTAAAGTCAAATTATACAAATTAGTAGCTTAATTATTGCATATTTATTTACTAATTTCCTATTTTAGACCCTTAACTAAATTAGGAATAATACACCAATACTTTGAATGGGTTTTTTTAGGTATTTATTGGTCATGGATTGAATGTCTTAGTAGTCTTGATTGTATTTTTTCTTGATTTGTGATATTTTCTAACCCCTTATAAATGAAATTTGAATGTTATTTTATAGGGATCTATTGGTCATAAGTTGAATGTGCTTGCATTAAGATAACAAGAAAGGGGATATAAACGAGAAGATATTGACCATTAGAGGTAAAAATACACTTGGATAAGAGTGCTGGAAATAGACACCAGAGGGCCCGATGTTATAGTCCAAGTTAGGAACTATAGTCTTGAGGGTATGAGACTTGGGAGGATGGATTTTTCATACAAAAATTATTCTAGCTTAGCTGAGATTAGGTTGTGAAGGCTATGAATAACTAGGAATTAGTGAAAAGATGCCTATGAGGGTTATGAGAGCAAAAAAGAGGGACTTATGGGTTGGGTGTCATTACCCACACTCAAGTTACCAAATTTTACATTTTATATGAAGACATTTTCCCCTCTTTAATCTAGTGATGTAGTAAAACAAAATACTAGGATAAAGGAAAAGTATAAAGAGTACTTTAACTTACCTGTAAGAGTGAATCTCATGAAGTTGTGTGATGCTAGATGTGTATAGAGAGAGTACATTGTGAAGTGTAAATATGAAAAAAAATAAAAAGTAGATTAGTTGTTATTAGATATGCTATATCTAAAATAATAACATATAAATATGGATAACAGAGAGGATAATAAAGGAACAAATACACCTCACTAGGTATGCGAACCAATGCAAAACCTATTGTGATGTTGGGTGATGCTAGATTTTCTAGATATGCTATGTATGTGTTGTACCAAAAGTAGTATTATGAATAGAGATGAGTGTTCCATTCCCCAAGAGTGGCTCAAGAATACAAAGGCTATCCCTTTGACTTCATCATCACCTACTAAGTGAAGATATGTGATCATGTGTGTGTTAGTTGATGTTTGGATTGTGTGTCTAATCCCTTTGAGTAGGTGGCTCAAGAATACAAATCATAGCTAGTCCTTTGGATCCATCATTTCCTTGTGAAGTGAAGCTATGAACTGATACCGATATAAAATGTGTGTCATATGAGATGTCTCTTAAAACCCATAAATATAATATAATCTAATAATGTTGGTATGGATAGCTAAATGTATGCTAAAAATTAGGCCACTCTTAGCCACTCTAAAAGGTGGAGATTAGGCTTGTATAAAAGCCACTCAAAAATTGAGAACTAGGTTTATATGAAATCCATTCCAAAATGTGGAGGTTAGGCTTGTATGAAAGCCACTATAAAATGATGCCAACCACCTGCAAATGGAATAAGACAAGAAACTATTGAGAATGTCTAGGTAATATGCTAAAATTAGAAAGAAATTAAAATAAATGTGTCACACACATTGGCCCCAATCACTGGTGTGTAAAATATGGATTTTGATTTGGAAGTTATACCAACTACCATATCTGAAACTAGAAGTGAGAGTCATTATTCCATGCATGATGCCCCCTATATCTAGATTCTATGAGAAAAAACTATATTGAAACTATTGTATCTAAATTGGTCTAAATTTTCAAAATTATAGTTAAACCTACGTTTTTGCTTGCTTCTAAAAAGTCAATTTTTTTCTATTTGGATAGGAGAACCAAAAGTGGATACTCGAGGTCTGGTGTTGTAGTCCAATCTTGGTACTATTGTATTGGGCTAAATATGATAACTATTTTGAAATTTTCACTATTTGCTTGGTTTGTTCTACCTAATTTGAAGTTGGGTTATTGCTCTAGGTGTACTAAAAGCTATTTTTTGATCATTAGGAGCTTTTATCTCTATGATAAAAAATCTTGTTTGTTACCCCCTTTTTTGAGGGTAGGAATGAATACCTCATAATAAAGACCCCTAAAAGTGTGTTATGATACAAAAATACATGATATAGAAGTGATAATTAAAAAGATATCTAAATATATATCATGGCTTGTAATAATATATTGCTAGATAAACATGGGTATGCTTAGATAGATATAAAAATGTAATAACATGTACAATATACTGAATTGGAACTAGAAGTTTGGTTAATTGTTAGTTTCTAGTTTTCAAGGTGGGATGGAGTATGATGTCCATCATGACATCCAATAAAGCAAAATATTGCATGATGTGGATCATGGCATTGCAAACAATGAGAAGCAAATAAGCACACAAGGTAAGAAGCAAGAAGCATACAAGAGTGGCCAAAGGATCAAAAAAATAAAGGACGTGGGCACATGTCACTCAAACTAGAAATCAAGCATATAAGGCATGTTCAAATGCCATATACACATAAAATAAAAACAAGCAAGGTTGGTGTGAAATCCATAATCACATAAAAGATTAAAAACAAAGGACATTGGAAAATGTCATAAGGCACATACAAGAATAGAAGCAAAGGACATTGGAAAATATCATAAGACACATATAGGAGATAAAATAGGAACTAAGAAATGCAATCACATCTAGCTATGCAAAGCAAAAAAGAAAAGTATGAAAAAATTGGAAGTAAAATAGCATCTAACTAATTAAATCAAGAAGTGAAAGCATGAAAGACATGTAGTACAAGACTAGGTATATGCTAGGAAATACATGTGTTATATACTAGTGAGTGATGATAGAGTAATTTGTGTAAGCTAGTAATTAATGTACATCAACATGATAACTAGAGTATATGGTAAAGGAATCACATAACTTGGATGGTGTAGTCATGTAGAAGATGCCCCCAGTGGGTAGATATATCAATGTGTGTCTCAAATGTAGAAGTAAGATGCCCCCTCAATGGGTAAAGTGAAGCAGTCAAGGATCTAGATGTCATTGCACATGCTCAAATAAGATCAAGTGAAGCATGGTAATGTATATAAATTGAAAAAAAATAGCATAGAATAAAAAATGTAAGTCTAGCATGGTAGTATAAATTTAAATCATAGATAATGCATACAATTGAAATGTTTTTTTTAATGTTGTTGTATTTTGAAATTTTGTATTATTTTTAGATTTTTGAAATGTTGTATTGTTTTTATATTTTTATAATAATCTATGTACAATCAATCATGAGAAGACTATGTACAAGAAATACTAAGAAGCTATGCATAAGTAAGCAAAAAGAAACTATGTACAAGTAATTGAAAGGAAGTTATGTACAATAAAGTAAGCTAAAAAATTATGTACAAGTAAACTGAGAAGAAATGGTACCAATTGATGAGTCTTATGGGAGACTCCCTATCATGGTGCCTTGTATCAAATAAAGGAATCATGCATGATTGTGAAGCATAATAAAATGGCTATGAATATTCAGATTCATTATCGATATCTTGAAAATCATAATAACCTATATTGTTCCACTCATTATTATATCTTGATTTGGAATAAATGGAATGTTAGTGTTAATTTTTGTTGTATCTACATATTTTCCTTTGATAAATTATGTTTGTGAATGATTTTTCTTATAATGTTCAATAAATCCCAAACTTTGGTGACAAACATTATCAACTGCTAGAATAGGAGTAGTGATGCTTTGATCATGCTCACCCAACCCTTGACCTTGAAAATTAATATATTGTATATATTTTTTATCAAATCCACACTGCTTTGAAAGTTAAGCCTCATTTTGGAGAGGTAGATTTACATCTTTTTCATGCTTTACCTATACTTGTGGTACTATTTGTTTCTTTGATTTTTTTTTTTGGATCCTTTTGTTGTTTTGAGTTATGTTTTTGGTAACCACTTTTGTACTATTTTTGAATTTGACCCTTTGTGAATGTGTTCCTATGTCACTATGGATTTCTTGACTAATTTACCTTGTATAAGGTCCTCATTAGAAATTATCTATTATATACATTTTTTTAATGTCAAATATGAATCTGTGTGATGCCCATGCATTCTATGATATGCACAATAATATCTAGATCTTCTCACTATTTGTAGATGCGGTAGTTTGATCAACTTAGATTTAATCATTTCCCTTAGTATCTCACTTAAAATCTTATTTGATCTTTGAATGTTTTTTGAATCACTAGTTATAGATTTATTTTGTTTTGATTTCTTGTTTTGATATGTAACATTGCTTGCAACCAATTAACTAGGTGAAGGTGCATATATATGAATGACAATAGGGTGCCTTTGAGGTTTTTGTATTATAATATGATTTTTTAATGTTTGATATTTTGTTGCAATAGCTGATTCTATATTTATAAATCTAAAATTAACTTACTCATATTGGTGATTTGATCCCTTAGAGTCTCACAAGTGTAAACCCTAGTTACTTATAATTGAACATGTAAGCACATATGTTGAAGAGGGTGTGAAGAAGTTATAGGTTGAATTTATGCATTATAAATAATGGTATGGACATACTCACATTCTAGAGGGGTGATAGCATGGACCTAGTTAGAGGGAAATTAGTTAGCACCCTCTTAGGGGAGAGCAGGAGAAATAAATTATTTCCTGTGGATAAGATATGACATTGAAACTTGAAAGGTAGTTGTTAGGTTATTCAATGGATCCTCTAGGTAGAAACAATATATGTGGAATAAAATGCATAAAATTGGAGTTATAAGTTGTATAAAAATATGTTTATAAAGATAATTCCTCATGAGAGATAACAAGCAAGGGAGAGAGAGCATGAATTAATGCATTAATGCATTAATGCATAAAGAACTTTGACATGTGATATAACATTTATAATGTATTTAGCATGATAAAATTGAAAATTTTGACATATGAGAGATAGAAATCAAGGGATAGAAAGCATGAATTGGTTCACAAATGCATACAAAACTTTGACATGTGTTATGATATGTTTAATGTGTTTAGCATGATAAACTTAAAAATTTTGCCATATGAGAGATAGAATGTAAGGGATATAAAAAATGAAGTGGTGCATAGATGCATAAGAAAATTTGACATATGATATGATATTTTTAATGTGTTTATCATGATAAAATTGAAAATTTTGCCATATGAGAGATAGAAAGTAAGTAATGAAACCTTGTGTTAAAGACAAGTAAACATTGCTTTGAAAGAGACGGATCATATTATGTGTAACAATAATTTTCTAAATATCATCCCATATTATGAAAAATATACATGAAATGCAAATAATGAATATTTGTACTAACATATGGTAAACTTCATCATTCATGTAAATGATAGGACTGAGTATGGTCTCATTATTGTTTTAAAGAAATGCAAAAAATATGTGTAAATAAGTGAGATCCTTTTTTATTTTTATGTGGAATCTAATTTTAGATGTAAGATGATACCTCAAGTAGACCAAGGGACCTAGTATATGCAACTAGGGTTTTAAAAATTATTATTTTTAAAATTACTAAAGAATTATAAAAATTAAGGTGATTTTTAAATTTATATATGCATGTAAAAAATTAGAAAATTAGGAGAAAATTCTTGACTTGAAAGGACCTAGTGTATGCAACTAGGGTTTGGAAGAAAAATAATTTTTAAAAATTAATATGAAATTTTAAAAATTAAATTGAGTTTTTAATTTAATAGACAAGTAAAAAATTATAAAAATATAGGAAAAATACTGTAAAAATATCGGGACCTAGTATGGACAACTAGGGTTTGAAAAAAATGTATTTTAAAATTACTATAAAATTTTAAAATTTAATGCTAATTTTTTATTTTACTATGTAGGTAAAAAATCAAAAAAATATAGGAAAAATTAGTAGGAGATTTACCCTAGGGTTTTTAGGGTTTTTATGCACAAATAAAATTAGTCAGGTTCACTAAATAATTTAAAAGTTTTGAGAATATTGATGTATTATTCTTAATTTAGTTAAGGGTTTAGAATAGGGTATCAGTAAATAAATATGCAATAATTAATCTACTCATTTTTATAATTTGACTTCAATTTTAATCTTTCTAAAAATAGTAATAATTTAAAGAAAATAAGACTTAGTAGGAAACTAAGTGAGATGGTTGTTACATGGTCTAAAATTTACCATGCAAGATTGGGACACTCACAAATTAAGATATGGCCTTCATTTATTGATTGGATAAGAGCATTGAAATAGGACACCCTAGGGTCTAACCTTATAATCCTCTTTTACCACTATTGTCTATGAGACTTAAGCTTTTTGGATTTTATTCATTGTGTTTGTGTGAGCCTGCCTATGAAATTGTCTATTGGATATCCATATAACTCCTTGTAGTTATAATTTAGTTTTCAAATCTTAGATTCGATTATGCTTTGAAAAACTTTGGGAAAGAGAGGGGTTAGTGTGTATAAGATGTACTAAATATTTTTCCACACCCCTTGTGTGGAAACACCACCTACATATCAATATTTTGATGAGGGATCAAACCATATGTAGTTCTCCCACTTGATGTGCTTTGTGCAATAATGTGTATGAAGATGAAAAATAATAAAATAAATGTACTTGAGGTGGTTAGGTACTGGTGTAAGGATTTGAATAATCTTGTATTAGAATTAGTTGGTTGTATACAGAGAAAAGGGAAGATTTACTTAGTAGTCTTGCTTGTATTTTTGCTTGCTTTGTGATATTTGTGAACCCATTCTAAATGAAATTTGAATGGGATTTTATAGGGATCTATTGGTCATGGGTTGAATGTGCTCACATTAGGTAGGCAAATAAGGGGATAGGAATTGGAAGAAACCAACCATTGGAGGTAAAAATGAACTTGGACAAGAGTACTAAAAATAGACACTATAGGTCTTGATGCTATAGTCCAAGTTAGGTGCTATAGTCTTAAGGGTATGAGACCTAGGAGGATGGATTTATCATGAGAAAAGTAGTCTAGCTCAGTTGGGATCAAGTTGGAAAGGTTATGGATGACTAAGAATCAATGAAAAGATGTCTATGAGGGTCACAAGACCAAACAAGAGGGACCTATGGGTTAGGTGTCATTATCCACACTCAATTTACCAGATTTCACATTTTATATGACTATATTTAACTTACAATATATGATTTAATATTATTAGAAATATTGATGTATTATTCTTAATTTTGTTAAGGGTCTGGAGTAATAAAATCAGTAAATAAATATGAAATAATTAAGCTAATAATTTATATGATTTGATTTTAATTTGAATTTTTTTAAAAATAGTAATAAGGGAGAGAAAATAAGACTTAGATATAAACTATCTAGGACAACTGTTGCAAGGTCTATAATTCACTATGTAGGACTGGGACATTATCACAAATTATAACTTGGCCTTCATTTATTTATTGGATAGGAGTGCTAAAATAGGACACCTTGGGGTCCAACATTATAATACTCTTATACCATTATGCCCAGGAGACATGATATTTCTAGGTTTTGTTCACTATGTCTATGTGAGCTTGCTTATAAAATTTTGACTGTTGGATGTCTACATAACTCCTTATAGAGATGATTTTGTTTTAAAATCCTAGAATCCATTATGCTTTGGTAAAATTTAGGAAATAGGGGAGGTTAGTGTGTGTAAGATGCACTAAACATGTATCCACACCCTTGTGTGGGCAAGGTGCCTACATACCTATACTCCGAAGAGGGATCAAGCTATATGTAGTTATTATACTTGATGTGCTTTATGTAATTATGTGTATGAAGATGTAAAATACTAAAGCTGGTGTGTTTGAGTTGGTAAGGGACTAGTGTAAGGATTTGAATAATATTGTAATAGTATTAGTTGGATGTATGCAGTGAATAGGGAAGATTGTCTTAGTAGTCTTGCTTGTATTCTTGTTTGCTTTGTGATATTTCATAACTCTTTCTAAATGAACTTTGAATGGGATTTTATAAGGATCTTTTGGTCATAGGTTGAATATGCTCACATTAGGCCAAAAAGAAGAGGGATTAAAAACATAAATAACTAACTATTGAAGGAAAAATGCACTTAGACAAGAGCATCAAAAGTGGATACTAGAGGGCCTGATGCTATAGTCCAAGTTGGATGCTATAGTCTAGAGGGTACAGGACCTAGGAGATAGATTTATCATGGAAAGAGCAATCTGGCTGAGCTAAGATTAGGTCTGGAAGGCTATGAATGACTAAGAATCAGTGAAAAGATGCCTATGAAGATCATAAAAGTAATAAAGAGGGACTTATGGGTTGGGTGTCATAAGCCACACTCAAGTTACCAATTTTCACATTTTATATAACTAAATTTGCCCCCATTTATTCTACTGATGCAACAAAGTGAAATTATAGGATAAAAAAATAGAAAACGTACTTGAATTTACCTTTAAGGGTAAAGCTCATGAAGCTATGTGATGTTGGGTGTGTATAGAGAGAACATGCTATGAAGTGTAAATCTTAAAAAAAAAACAAAGAGTAGATCAGTTCTTACTAGATATTCTATATCTAAAATAAAAATGTACAAAGCTAGGTAAGAGAGAAAGAGAGGAAGAAAAATGAATAAAGACACCTCACTGGGTACGTGAACCAATACAAAATTTGTTATGATACTAAGTGATGTTAGATGATGTTGTATCAAGAATAATATTATGCACAGAGTTGAGTGATCAATTCCCCATAAGTGGCTCAAGAATACAAAGGCTAGTTTTTTGGCTCTATCCTCACCCACTAAGTGAAGCTATGTGTTCATGTGTGTTCTAATTAATTTTTATATTGTGTTCCCAATCCCTATAAGTAGGTGGCTTAAGAATACAAAGGCTATCTAGTCCTTTGGCTCCATCATTACCCCATGAAGTGAAGATATGAACTGATACCAATATGAAATGTTGTGTCTTATGAGATGGCTCTTGAAGACCATGAATGTACTTTAATCTAAAAATGTTGGCATGGATAGTTGAATGTATGTTGAAAACTAGGCCACTCTTGGCCACTCTAAAATGGTGGAGATTAGGCTTGTATGAAAGCCACTCTAAAACTAGGCACTAGGTTTATGTGAAAGTCATTCTAAAAATGTGGAGGTTAGGCTTGTGTGAAATCCACTCCAAAATGATGCCAACCACTTGCAGATGGAATAAGGTACACAAATCTTAAAAATGATTGGGTAACATACTAAACTTGAAAAGAAAAATAAATAAATGTGTCATGCACATTACCCCAAATCAGTGGTGTTTAAAACATGGATTTTGATCTAGAAGTTATACTTATGACTGTATCTAAAACTAGAAGTGAGAGCCATCATGATGCATATAATGCCCCTATATCTATATTCTCTAAGAAAAAATGTACTAAAAACTATTGATTCTAAAATAGTCTAAATGTGCAAAATTATAGCTAAACCTACTTTTCTACTTACTTCTAGAAATTCTTATTTTTTTGTTATTTAGATAGGAGTACCTAAAGTAGACACTAGAGGGTCCAAAACTGTAGTCCAGTCTAGGAATTTTTGTCTTAAGATAATTTTGATGACTATTCTATAATTCTCACTATCTTCTTGGTCTGTTCTGCCTGATTTGAAGTCTAGTTGCTATTCTAGGTGTTTTGAATGCTGATTTTTTTACTAATAGGAGCATTGATCTCAATAACAAAACCCCTATTTATTGGTTTCTCTTTTAAGGGTAGGAATGAAGATATTAAAATGACTATCCTCAAAATAAAAAAGGTTTACAATTGTGTTATATTGCAAAGATACATGATATAGCAATGATAATTGATAAGATATCTCAAGATATAGGATGGGTTGTAATGAGTGATTGTTAGATCAATAGGGATATGCCTAGATAGATATACCAATGTAATAATATGTGTAAAGTACTGAATTGGAACTAGAATTCTTGTTATTTGTCAATTTTTAATTGTCATGGAGGGATGGCACATGATGTCCATCATGGCATCCAAGAAAGCAAGATAATGCATGATGTGGATCATGGCATTGCAAACAGTGAGAAGCAAATGAATAAACAAACACACAAAGTGAGAATAAAGATGCATACAAGAGTGGCCAAGGGGCCAAGAAAATAAGGAACATGGGCACATGTCACTCAAACTAGAAATCAAGCATACAAGGCATGTTTATATGCCACATACACATATAATTTGAAACAAACAAGGTTGACATGAAAGCCACAATCACATAAAAAAGTATAGGTAAAGGACATTGGAAAATTTCTTAAGGCACACATAATAATAGAAGCAAAGGACATTGGTAAATGTTCTAAGGCACATAGAGGATAAAAAATAGAAACTAAAAAATGCAATCACATCTAGATATACAAAGCAAGAAAGAAAGGCATGTAATACTAGAAATACAATCAAATCTAACTAATCAAAGCAAGAAGTGAAAGTATGCAAGACATGTAGTACAATAATAGGTATATGCTAAGAAATACATAAGTATTATATACTAGTGAAATGTCAATAGAGTAATCTATATAAGCTAGTAAATAATGTACATCAACATGATAACTAAAGTTATGGTGTAGGAATGACATAACCTAGATGGTATAGTCATGTAGAAGATGTCCCTAGTGGGTATGTATATCTTGAATGTAGAAGTAGGATGGCCCCTCAATGGTTAAAATGAAGAAATAAAAGATTTAAATGTCACTACACAAACTCAAAGAAGATCAAGTGAATAATGGTAATGTAGATAAATCGACAAACAATAACATAGAATAATAAATGTAAGTCTAGCATAGTAGTAGAAATTTAAAGCATGAATGATGCATAAAATTGAAATGTTTTTGATGCTTTTGATTTATTTGTATGTTTCTTATTTTGAATTTTTTGTATTTTTTTTGGATTTTGAGTTATAATCTACATACAATCAATCATTAAGAGACTATGTACAAAAAATTAAAGAGAAGCTATGTACAAGCAAGCAAATATAAAGTATGTACAAGTAATATAGAAGAAATAATACTAATAAATGAGTCTTATGTAAGAATACTTATCATGGTGTCTTGTATTTATGAGAGGGATCATGCATGATCATGAAGCATGATATAATAGCTAAGACTTTGGCTCTAAAAGATGTGTATACTATAGCTACTCTGATATCTCTATAGTATAAATCAACTGTGGGGTTCCCATATAACTATGAGAAGTGGATGAAATTTTAGGGATCTTTGAGTGGATGTATGAAACCTCAATGATACTACTCTAGGTGTGAACATTGTAGCTAGAAGTTGCCTAGAATCCTAAAACTATGGTTGTTTTGAAGGAGAACTCTATGGTAGTGTATGAATTCTCTATGATATTAATGGAGGCATCAACTATGTCTAAATTTGAAATGGAGGAATAAATGAAACTGGTGTAGAAAATAAAACTGGTGGCTAAACTACAATTAGTGACTACAAAGTAGAAGATGGTTGTGAAGTGGGGAGTGGTAACTTATATAAAACTCCACCAACGAAAACAACCTAATTAACATGAATGAATTTTATGCATATATGAATTTTAGAAGGTACTTCTCAAATTTTCTAAATCCATGGTCAACCAAGTAACATATCAAAAAATCTTGCACTGGGAATAATAGTGAATGGTGTGGCCATAGGTGTTGGACTAACTTGAATAGAAATTACAATTTCACCCAATGAACTCTATATATTCCCATTAAATCTATTGATAACTATGTATGTCAAGTTAATATCTTGATATGAATATCCCAAATTCTATAATAATATCATAGTGCACATGTTCATACTAGATCTATTATCTATAAGAATAATATGAATAGGATGATTATGAATGTACGCTTTGATAAAGAGTGCACGATAATCCGAATCACCATCAACTATCTCCTTCTTTGAGAAGATGGAAGGTATAGATAGAACTCTAGAATTGTATACACCAATCATGTTATTCAAAGGATATAACTTGACTGAAGGTGCCTTATATGTATCTAGTGGGGGATGTGCATGATATGCATGGTGAATCCCTAATGTATCCCTTATCTCTTATTTAGAATGTTGTGAAAAAGGATTTGAGAAGATTTTTAAATATTTATCTTGTGCTTGCTTTACCTGAGAAGGCTCAATTGAAGTGCCA
This sequence comes from Torreya grandis, assembly GCA_037957365.1. Lineage (NCBI taxonomy): Eukaryota > Viridiplantae > Streptophyta > Pinopsida > Cupressales > Taxaceae > Torreya > Torreya grandis. Next base: position 1,393,411 of record JARHVA010001683.1, on the reverse strand, counting down.
AGATCAATAATGTTTCCATCTATCAAGTCATGTATCTTGTGTCTCAAACTGATGCATTTTTTTTTGTATAACATATTACCCTGTGAAATTTGAAAAATGCATGTTAAACATATCTGTAGAGAAGAGGCTTTGTTGTATCAACTTTTTGAATAGGAGGGAGAGATATGATATTATAATATAATAGCTATTATAAAAATTTGGCTAGAGGAACTAGTAGAGTAGTAAAGGTTCATTGAGGAGGTGATAATAAAACCACATGTTGAGGGGGCTTTGAAGCCATATTGATTGTAGGTTGATTTTGACTCTTTCTATCATTGACCTTGACTTTATAAGGGACTTTGTTGTTACTCTTGTTTGTTGTTTTTGATATACTTGTATACTTGAGTTTACCCATTGAAATTAGTTTGAATTCCCTTTCCTTTAGTGTATGACACAATTTAGTGAAGGAAGAGAACCTTTTAAACATGATTAATTCATGTAAAGATGGTAGAGGACTTTGTTTGAAGAGATATTGTAACTCTTGATCGAGCATAGATAGGAGTGCTAACTCCTGGATAGGAGCACTAAAACTAGTCAAAAATTTTCTAGGCTAGTTTAAATAACTCAAAAATATCAAAAATAGGCTTCCAAATAGAAAAAATCATGTATTTTAACTATATATCAGACTAACATTACCACCAACCTCAATTTGAGCTACCAAATACTCAAACTAGGTCACCATAGGTGTTCATCTCCTTTTTATATTTCTCACTCTAGAGATCTAATCTCAAACTAGTCAATGCACAAATGAATCAATGATCAATCTGATTTTCCTATATCAAACAACTTTTTCATCCAATGCAAAATACCATTTTGCCTATAACTTGAACCCTATAACTCCATTTTGCAAACCATTTTGTTCCATGGAATCAATACAATATTACCTTTGACATAATACAAGATTCGCTTTCTTAGTACTTCATTTACCTATCATGACATGTACATATATATAATTATATTACACCTAGACACATGCCTTGATCATCATCAATCAAAACTTGTTCTAATTTTAACAACTTAGTCTAATAAATCAAGTAACTTCTCAATCAATCAAACTATACCAACCTTGTTTCTATCATTAAACCACTAGTCATCACTTGTGGATCAAACTCCTCTATCATAGGATCTCATCCCTATCCCCAAAAGGGGGCATCATTCCTACTATTCCTATTTCTACACCTACTTAGCATTTCTATCCATTCTCATAGGTGGATACACTATGGTTCTTACACCTTTAGAATTTATATTATCAGATTCATCTTAGATTAGTCGAAATATATAGCGATTTAAATTCTATGGGTCACTCAACATTACTTAGGACATTCAGGGGGATACACCTTCAATTTACAAATGCATATACTATTCATATACAGTGGTTCAAATCATATGGATCCATAGTGATTTCAGCTTATAGGTACATAGACTATTCAAATATAGTGGTTTAGATTATATGGATTCATAGTGACTTTGATATAGATTTAGATTTAGATACTAGATTTAGGGGCATGTACATTACTACACATCTCACACATATAACTTCATACATCATGACATAATTACAAGACCAGATAGTAGATTATAGGCATAATGTGGAGCACAATGTTTGGATCTCTAGTTTTGCACATAAGGAATGGCACAATAGGTCATATCAGATGTGGTTATATAGATTACTAGATTATACATATGCATCACTCACATACCAAATTTGGAGGCATGGCACATATGTTTTTGTCCTTCATCATCTAAGATTATATATATTAGAATGGTAAGACATACCATTCTTTTCTCACACATTTACCAGAGTTTTAGATTATACCTAGTTGTAACCAATTTGTCACCAGATTGGACCACATAGCCATCTACAATAGCTTGTCCATTATATTACCTAGACCCAGACTACATGAATTTGTGTGAGACAAAAGACAGACATTAGTTTCAGGCCTCTGAGCATTTCTTATTTCCAATTTAGATATTTAAAGTGGGGGCATGATATATTTTGCTCTTCATAACATATAAATTCTATACACACTTTCTAGAGTACATGAGTTTATGTGGGATAGAGGACAGACATTGGTTTTGGTCCTCTGAGCATTTCTCATTCTAGTCAGAATCAACACAAGGGGAAAGCATTGCCCTCTTCTCCATGTTATATATATTTCACTTCCAAGTTTAGTATAGGGGGCATTGATTTTAGGGATTCTTTCTTTCTCCATGCACAATTTAGCTTTCCATCCACTTCCCTAGCCAGGAAGTGAGTTGGACCCTTTTATAACACATTCATCTCCACATAGGTACACTATGGTATGCATTTTTTTTTTTAACTCTAGTACTTCATTTCATTACATCACTAGATTAAAATGGGGTAAATGTATACACCCTAAATTGGTCAAACCACCACATATATCATGTATTTTCATGATTTTTTCATAGGATACTTCGATTGGAGAATATGAGCCTTGTTCACATTTAGTCATGTCTTTTGTTTTACTCATCTTGGTCTCGTTTCATGCTCTAGACACCTTTTTGCCTATTTTTGGTCATCTTGAGCCTTTCAAATGGCCATTCCACCTCAGTCAGGTCAGATTTCCCATGCTTATTCCATTTCCCTAGGTATCGAACCTATAGGATAGGAGTGTAGGGATTAGACTACAACATTGGATCCTAGGGTGTCCATTTCTAGTGCTCTTATCCAAGGTCATTTTGAGATTTAATAGTCAGTTTCCCTTTCTTAAAGAGTCCCAACCCCTATTTTAGCTTCATCCTTAAGTTTTCTAATGTCAATCTAATGTAAATAAAGCTTCCAAATTTAAAATAAAGAGTCTCCTATATAAAGGACTACATAAGGCATTTGTTATTTAACATTGACTACTTTGGCACATTACATAATAAAAATTAGTCAATAGTATAGCTCAGCATTCTACATCACACATAGACTTACATGCTTGATCAAGTAAGAGCCTAGGTGAAAGTTCGTTATTACATCTATCATGTGCATTGATTATGCATGTTACCTAAGGGAAAACTACATTTGATCTGAGACCCTAGCATTGAGGGTTAATGTATGCAGTGATCAAGACAATAAGGGTTCTAAATCATGTGATCATACTTTCCCTTATCTAGTTTTTCCCCCTTATGATTTTGATGTATTAGTTATTTTTTGTGTATAGATAGACTTAGGGTTTAAACAATGAAACAAACCTATAGTGAGCTTTGTTGACATCCAAATCCAAAATTTCATGCATAGGCTCACACTAAGATAATGGACAAAACCCAGAAAGGTCAGACCTTTAAGACAACAATGGTAGAAAAAGACTATAAAGCTAGACACTAGGGTGTCCTATTCTAGTGCTCCTATCCTTTTACAAAATAAAAGCCAAATTTGGATTTGTGACATTGTCCTAGTCCTATGTAGTATATTTTAACCCTTGAATCATTTGTTTCAACTTGTTTTTATAGATAATTTTATTTCTTTCCCTATGTAATTGATATAATTTATTTTGATCAAAATCTATATTTTCTTATATTTGATTGATATTTCCCCTTATTCCAGACCCTTTATTGTTTAGGAACTAGACCCTAGTTCCCCAAAAATAAAAAACATTTAGTGAACCCAATGTGAAATTATCACTACATTTACATAAAACATTATTTAGTAGTGCATAATAAAATCAGAAATTAGCACTAAATTTTAAAATTTCATAGTAATTTTTAAAATAATTTTCTTTCAAACCCTAGTTGCCCATACTAGGTCTTGATATTTTTCTAGTATTTTTTTCTATATTTTTATTATTTTTTACTTACATATTTAAATTATAAATTTGCATCAAATTTTAAAATTCTATAGTAATTTCAAAAAATTAATTTCTCCAAAACCCTAGTTGTAGACACTAGGTCCTTTCAAATCTAGAATTTCTCAATAATTTTTTGATTTTTTACTTGCATAATAAAATCAAAAATTTGCATCAAATTTTAAAATTCCTTAGTAATTTTAAAATAATTTCATTCAAAACCTTAATTGCATGTACTAGCTCAGATTTTTCTTCTTGAGGTATCACCTTACATGTTTGTGAACTTCGTATCCTTTTTATGCATTTTCTAGTTTGCTATTTTTAAGACTCTACATTTCATATATTCAGTACTTATTTTCCATTGCACTTTGCTTATTACAAATTATTACAAAAAATTTAATCAAATTTCAATTTATTTTCCTACTTTAATAATGACCCACTACACTAGTTTTGATGAAACTGATAAAAAGAAACTTCAAGAACTCTTAACTAAATACCCTAACATGCAATATGACATGATTAAAATACTTCAAGAGGAATAATAAAAAGTGGACAATGGTCAATCTTATAATACCACATAACATCCAGTTGAACATGACACTACGAGGAAAACTATGTCTAAACAACCCCCTATATCAACCCAATCTACCTCTATGCCACTAGATACAACTAATACATCTTTGTCTCTTGATGTGGCAACCCTTGTGCAAAAGATAATATCTTTTCAATATAAAGTGGTACATATTAAGAAGGTATCTCTAGACCTATGCAGGCTTTGGGTTCTTTTTCTCTACTGTATACACCATAGGCATGTCATATTGCTTATACACCCTTGCCACCAGGATTTGTTCAACCCAAGGTTACTCTATATGATGGAAAGGGTGATTCAGAGACACCTTTAAGATATTTTCATGCAACATGCTTGGACTATGTGCCAAATAAATAGCTACTTATCAAGTTATTTCCATAGAGTCTAATGGATTATGCTTTACAATAGTTCTATAGTCTATCGAATCAGTCAATTAATGTATTTAATCCTTTAGCTAAAATGTTCCTAGCTCATTTTAGCATCAACATTGGTGATAAGGGTTCTTATGCCCAAGTTGTATAATAGAAACAAAGGTCAAATGATCATCTCACAAAATATGTTATTTGATATAAGAATATCTTGGCTAAGATGGCTAGCCCCATGGCCGATTAAGAGTTACAAGATCTTTTCAAACAAAGTATTCTACCAACTTTACATGAATCAATAATGTCTAAAAGGTTCTCTTCCTTCACTGAATTGTGTCACACACTAAAACAAAGGCAATTCAAACTAATTTCAATGGAAAAACTCAAGTACATAAGTATATAAAAAAAAAAACAAGATTAATGATAAAGACTCTTATAAAGTCAAGGTCAATGATAGCGAGAGTCAAAATAAACCTACAATCAATTCAACTTTAGATCCCCCTCAACATATGGTTTTATCAAAACCTCCTCGGTGAACCTTTACTAATCTACCAGTTCCTAAAGCTAGAGTTTTATAGAAGCTATTGGATTGTAATATCATATCTCTCCCTCCTATTTGGGAAGTTGGTCTGACAAATCCTCTTTCTCAAGGATATGTTCAACATGCATTTTGTAAATTTCATGGGGCATCATGCCATACAACAAATAGATGCATCATTTTAAGATACAAGATACAAGATACAAGACTTGATAGATGGCAATGTTATTGATCTTGGCACTTTAGTTGATCCTCATTAAGCAAAGAAAACATAGGATAAAGCTTTAAAAATATTCTTAGATCCTTTTTTGTAGCATTCTAAACAAGAGATATGGGATACATGAAGGGTTCACCATGCATATTAGGCACATCCCCCACTAGATACATATAAGGCACCTTTAGTTGAGTTACATCCTTTGAGTAACATGATTAGTGTATACAATTCTAGAGTTCTAGCTAGACCTTCTATCTCTTTCTTAGAGTAGGAGATAGTTGAGGATGATTTGAATTATCATGCACTCTTTATCAGAGCTTACAGTCATAATCATCCTATTCATAGTGTTATCATAGATAATGGATCTATTGTGAACATGTGCACTATGACATTACTTCAGCATTTAGGATACTTAGAGTATGATATTACCCTGATAGACATAGTTATCAAAAGATTTAGTGGGCACATACAGAGTTTATTGGGTGAGATTTTACTTCCTCTATAAGTTGGTCTAACACATGTAGCCACACTATTCACTATTGTTCTTAATGTAGTATTTTTTGATATGTTACTTGGTCTACCATAGATTCAAAAACTTGGAGTTGTACCTTATATAGTTTATAGATGCATAAAATTCATTCATGCTAATCAGGTTGTTATAGTTTGTGGAGTTTCATATGAGTTACCACTCTCCAATTCAAAGTCATCTTCTATTTGTAGTCACTAGTTTAAGTTCAGAAACCAATTTTAGTTTCTCCACCAGTTTCATTTCTTCCTCTAGTTTGTTTCTAGACATAATTGAGGCCTCCATCGCTAGCACAGAGAGTTCATATAATACCACAGAGATCTCCTTCAAATCAATCATAGTTTCAAGATTCTAGACATCTTCCATCTACAGTGTTCACACCTAAAATAATATCATTGAGGTCTCATGAATACACTCAAAGAGAACATGTTTAAAGATATTCTCCTACTACTAAATGGGTGCTTAAGAGCCTTATAATTGCATACACTTTTAGAGTTACAAGGGAACCCTACAGTTGGTTTCTACTATAGAGATTTCAGAGTAGTTACAACATACACATATTTTGAAGCCATAGTCTCAACCATTCCATCATGCTTCATGATCATGCACAATGCCTCTCCTTGATAAATGATACCATGATAGGGAGTCTCACATTAGACTCATTGATTAGTATTATTTATTCTCTGTAATTATTGTACATAGTTTCTATTTGCTTTCTTGTACATGGCTTCTTTTCAATTTCTTGTATATAGTCTCCTAATGATTGATTATACATAAATTATAACTCAAAATCCAAAAATAATACAAAAGTTTCAAAATCCAAAACATTCAAATAACTCAAAAACACCAAAAACATTTCAATTGTATGCGTCATCCATGCTTTACATTTCTACTACTATGCTAGACTTACATTTATTATTCTATGCTATTATTTGTTGATTTTTCTAGATTACCATACTTTACTTGATCTTATTTGAGTGTGTGTAGTGACATCTAAATCCCTAATTGATTCAATCTAACCATTGAGGTGGCATTCTACTTATACATTTGATACTCACATTGATATACATACCCACTAGGGGCATCTTTTATGTGACCACACCATCCAAGTTATGTCATTCCTATGCCGCATACTCTAATTATCATTTTGATGTACATTATTTACTAACTTACATAGATTAATCTATTGACATTTCAATAGTATGTAGCACTTATGTATTTATTAGCATATACCTAGTCTAATACTAAATGTATTGCATACTTTAACTTCTTGCCTTGATTAGTTAGATATGATTGTATTTCTAGTATTACATGCATTCCTTTCTTAATTTACATAGGTAGATGTGATTGCATTTCTTAGTTTTTATTTTGTCTCTTGTATGTGCCTTAGAACATTTTGCAATGTCCTTTTCTTCTATTCTTGTGTGTGCCTTAGGACATTTACCAATGTCCTTTACTTGTACTCCTCTATGTGATTGTGGCTTTCACACCAACCTTGCTTGTTTCAATTATATGTGTATGTGGCATTTGAACATGTCTTGTATGATTTATTTTTAGTTTGAGTGACATGTACCCATGTCCCTTATTTGGTTGGCCTCTTGTCCACTCTTGTATGCTTGTTTCTTGATTGTTTTTTTATTTTTTTAATGCCATGATCTGCATCATATATTATCTTGCTTTTTTGGATGCCATGATGGACATCATGCTCCATCCCTCCTTGACAACTAACAACTAATCATAATTCTAGTTCTAGCTTACTACATTACACATGGTCTTACATTGTTATATCTATCTAGGCATACCCTTATTAATCTAACAATCTCTCATTACAAATTGTGTTATATCTTGAGATATCTTATCGATTGTCATTGCTATATCATGTATCTTTGTATCATAACAAACTTGAAGGTCTCTTTTCTTCTGAGAATAGTCATTACAAGGTCTTCATTCCTACCCTCAGAAGAGAGGGAAAAAAACAAGAGTTTTGTCATAGAGATCAAAGCTCCTGTTAGTTGAAAAATTAGTATTTAAAACACCAAAAAAAAAAACCAAACTTCAAACTATGCATATTAGATCAGGTAGATAGTGAAAATTTTAGAATAGTCATCATATTTAGTCTAGGACAATAGTGCCAAGATGGGACTATGATGTTAGGCCCTCTAGTGTCTGCTTTTGGCACTTCTATCTAAATAGTAAAAAAATTAGATTTTTTAGACTCAGGTAGAAAAGTAGGTTCAACTATAGTTTTGCACATTCAGACTAGTTTAGAATCAATAGTTTTTATTAAACTTTTGCTTAGAGAATCTAGATATAGGGGGTATCATGCATGGTATGATGGTTCTCACTTCTAGTTTTAGATAGGGTAGTTGGTATAACTTCCAGATCAGAATCCATGTTTTAGACACCAATGACTGGGGGCAATGTGTTTGGCATATTTTTTTTTTTTTTTTTTTTGAGTTTAGTACATTACCTAGACATTCTCAACAATTACATGCCTTATTTTATCTACAGGTGGTTGGCATAATTTTGAAATGGATTTCATACAAGCCTAACCTTCAAATTTTTAGAATGGCTTTCATATAAACCTAGTGCCCAGTTTTGGAGTGGATTTCATACAAGCCTAATCTCCACCCTTTTAGAGTGTCCAAGAGTGGCCTAATTTCTATCATACATTCAAGTATCTATGCCAACATTGTCATATTACAATATATTCATGGGCCTCAAGAGCCATCTCATAAGACACAACATTTTATATTGGTATTAGTTCATAGCTTCACTTCATGGGGCAACGATGGAGCCAAAGGACTAGCTAGCCTTTGTATTCTTGAGCCACCTACTTAGAGATATTAGACACATGGTCCAAACATTAATTAACATATGCATGACCACATAGCTTCACTCAGTGGGTGATGATGGAGCCAAAGGGTCAGCCTTTGCATTCTTGAGCCAATTCCAAGGAATTGAGCACTCAGCTTTGTTCATAATATTACTATTGGTATATTATCATCTAGCATTACTCAACATTACTTAACATCATTCAACATCACAATAGGTTGTGTATTGGTTTACACACCAAGTGAGGTGTATTCATTATTTTCTCTTCCTCTCTCTTACCTAGCTTTGTATGTTCTTATTTTAAATAAAGTGTATTTAGTAAGAATTGATCTACTCTTTGTTTTATTTTGCATATTTACACTTTAAAACATGTTTTTTCCACACACATCCAACATCACATAGCTTCATGAGCTTCACCCTTGCAAGTAAGTTTAGGTACACTTTCTATTTTTCCTTTATCCTAGTATTTTACTTTGATGCATCACTATAATAAAGGGGGGATAAATGTAGTCATATAAAATGTGAAAATTGGTAACTTGAGTGTGGCTTATAACACCCAACCCATAGGTCCCTCTTATTTTCTCTCATGACCATTATAGGCATCTTTTCACTAATTCTTAGTCATCCATAACCTTCCATACCTGATCTCAGCTTAGCCAAACTACTCTTTCCATGATAAATCTATCCCCTAGGTCCTCTACCCTTAGGTATATATCACCCAACTTTGACTATAATGTCAAGCCCTCTAGTGTCCACTTTTAATGATTTTGTCCAAGTGCATTTTTTCCTCCAATGGTTAGTTCATTTCAGTTTTTATCCCTCTTTTTGTCAGCCTAATATGAGCACATTCAACCCATGACCAATAAATCCTTATAAAATCCCATTTAAAGTTCATTTGGAAGGGGTTGGTAAATATCACAAAGTAAGAAAGATTACAAGTAATACTACTAAGGTAATCTTCCCTATTTTTTGCATATAACCAACCAATACTATTACAAGCTTATTCAAATCATTATACTAGTCCCTAACCACCTTAAGCACACCTAGTTTTAGCATTTTGCTTCTTCATATACACAATTGCACAAATCACATCAAGTGAGAGAACTGCATATGGCTTGATCCCTCTTCTGAGTATTGGTATGTAGGAAGCATGCCCATACAAGGGGTGTGGATACATGTTTAGTGCATCTTACACACACTAACACCCTCCTCTTTCTCAAAGTTTTCCAAAGCATAATAGAGTCTAGGGTTTGAAGATAAAATCAAATCTATATAAAGTTTTGTGGACATCCAAAAGTCTAAATTTCATAGATAGGCTCACATAGACATAGTGAAAAGAACCTAGAAAGCTCAGGTCTCTTGGATAATAGTGACATATGAGGACTATAGCACTGGACCCTAGCATGCCATATTTCAATGCTCTTGTCCAATCAATAAATGAAGGCTAGATCTTGATTTATGATAGTGTCCCAATCCTTCATAATGAATTTTATACCATACAATAGTCATCTCAATCAATTTATAGCTAAGTCTTATTTTCTCTACCTTATTACTATTTTTAGAAAGATTCAAATTACAATCAAATTATATAAATCAGTAACTTAATTATTGCATATTTATTTCTAATTTTATTACTCCAAACCCTTAATAAAATTAGGAATAATACACCAATATTCCTAAAAATGTTAAATTAATATCACACCACCTAGTTTTCATGTATTATTCACAAGATAACAACCAAGCTGAGGTTATCAGTAAGACATTGAAGTAATTCCTAATCAAGATTATCAAAGAATCTAAATGAGATTTGCATATATGACTCTATCCAACACTCTAAGCCTATATAACAACTATTAAAACACCCATATGATTAACCCCTTATTCATTAGTGTTTGGGTTTGAAGTTATTTAACTTTTAGAGGTATAAATACCTAGCCTTTATATCTCCCTTTGAGGCCTCTTTGATGAAGAATAATATAGAGAAGAACATTTGGCCACATAAATTTTTTAGGTGAGCATCAGATTGATGCCACCAATAATCACATCACCTACACCAACCACATGTGTACATAATACAACAAAAACATCCATGAGCATCTAATCCATGTTTGATAACTTATCATTAGACTCAATAGTTAGATCAATAAAAAGAAATGAAAGGGTCATAAATTTAGACCCAATTGGCTATGCCCCTACCTAGTAACAAAATATTTCAATAATGGAGCCTATTGGTTATGCACTTTAGATGGAAAAGAGTTTGGCATGTCTATAAACTATTTGCATATGACACATTTCTATATCTAGTTGTCATGTACCACACCATTTTCACATGCATTACATTTCCATATGTCATATGTTCACCAACATAATAGATTTATTATTTTTGTGGTTATTTAGTTATCTAGTTTTCACAATATGAAGATTTTTAAAATGTAACACATAATATTCACCCTATTTTCACATTTACTCACCACCTAAAAACTAGCATGTTACATTATTCTTTGTACCAGTTCTTATGAGAAGAGTACACCTCTTTTCCTACATCTTCTTGCATAACTTAGAAAAATATGGGCCTACAGTGGAGTCTATAAACTTGCTTATGATAGAGTCCCCCTTTATGGTACCTTTGAAAAATAAAACATTAACATGCTCAAATATAAGTAACTTTTCTTGCAGTCCTTGGACCGTGGTGATGAGGTCTTGCATCCTACTAGTGGCATCAGACCAAGGTTTGGGGGTAAGATCCTTATAAAAAATAAAAAATAATGAGACTATATACATGGGTGCTCCTATGAAAGTTAAAAGCTTATGCAAATAAAAAATTCATAGTCATGCATCTCTCACACTTTTTTAACCTTTAATGTTGATCCCTCACATTTTACTAGTTACATGGGGTTGGAATTGGGGAAAGATGCCATTACTCACCTATATATAGACTTTGATGATGAGCCCATGTGTCTTCCTAGTCACATGAGACTAGGTCTAGGGGGTTGCACAAAGGAATAGAAGATAAATGCAAAAGCAATGTTAAATTAGAAAAGAGTGCCTAAAAATATAGTTCTTAGAAAAGGTTTATCTATATGTTTGTGTTCAAATAAGGTGACCTTTTCCCACTCACCAGCTCTATCAAAGTAGGTTCCCTCAGATGAATCCCATAAAGTTAGTATTCTATAAGTTTTTTAAGAATTACACATCCCCCTTTTATTGTAAGGATGAGGTCATATTCCTTTGTCCTACAAAATTTTGAGTCATGATTCACCTCTCATCTATTCTATTCCCCCTTAACATTCCTTACTTCAAATTGGAAGTAATGTATTCTATGAACAAATAAATTAAGTAATCACCTGTAAAAATAAATATTGTCATAGTTGTAGTCACATATGAAAATCTATCACAGTTAAAATGTTTGCATACATTCTATTTTCACATATACATAAGTGTTTTCCCCATAACAACATATCAAAAATGAAATAAAATACACATATCCATACATCATCACATGTCTAGTCCTCTAGAGTGCATAAAATGAAAATTTAATATAAAAATAAAGAAATTTGATCACATAATGATCGCTAAAATATATGTCAAAAAATCCATGTGTGTGTGTGTGTGTGCGCGCCACATAGGCTATCTAGTTTATACAACAAAAATGTATAATATAAACACCTCCATAGAGGGCCAATGTACCTAAAGTAATCTAAAAAATAATTATACATATATCTATGTGACCACAAAATATACAAATCAAGTCTTATAAATATGTCCTTCTGTAGTGGGGTGCTGAAGTGGTATGATGTCTAGGGATTTCACTTTGATGACATCTCTTGCTCATCTCTCCTCATGTCTCCCCTCCATTCTCTATCATTAGGTGGATGGGAGGGTGAGTCCTACCTAATCCTCCCTCTGATGTTTTCCTCCTAGTCCTATGACTAGAGGCTCCACAACCTCCTTCCCACACCATAATGTCCACCAAGGCCTCTATTGTCTTTACCCTGGCCAATAGAGCACTAATATCTATCCTTAATCTTGTCAGCATAGATGAGGCATGATATTATATGGAAAACACATATGATTGGCACTCAATCCATGTAGGAATATAAGAACATACTAATAATTGGTCCTATATCTAACCAGAGCTCAACTAAAATAGATTGATCAGGGTATCCCTAATCCTCCTCCTCCATGCACCCACAATATATGTAATCATAAAACACACAAGATGAATTAGATATAGATGACATAACAAAATAAAACATAGTTAAAAGTAGCTAAGCAACTAGGAGAAATAAAAACATAAGTTGTAAATCACAAATGAATAAAATTAATAATTTTCCTGGATCTCCCTCTTGCCACTCAAGATCAAAGTTGTCACTTGAAACCTCTTCCTTGTCTATGTCCAAATCCTACTCTAACTCAAAATGACTTGGGACCTCATCCTCACCCTCTCCATATCCCAACTGATGCTTGTATTCAATCCCCTATAATGTTGGTGGACCCATCTACTACTACTATCCCATTATAAATTGTCCTCTTTCTACTCTAGCTGCCTGCCAAGCTAGTTGGGTGATAGGTACCCCTCTCACTATCAGGTTCCATGCAAGTCACCCCAGCCTCATATTTATCACCTTGAAGATACCTATATATAAAAAACCAAGTAAAAGGATGTTTCCCATGTAGGGCATACCAAAATGTTGAGGCACTCAATTCATTGGGTGTTCCTCAACCTACAATAGTCTATCTTAAACTTACGTAGCCTTGTAGCTATCTTGAGATAAGCTCCCTCAGTAGCCCAATGCCCAACCATGTCTTGGTAGGGTAGGGAAATAAAATTTTCTACTTTCAGAGACCCCATAGTATAGGGAAAAATTTGAAAGGGTACCACATTTACCCATCTAATGGCCCTAATGTCTCTTGATGCCCTAATCAACACTCCCCTCTAATAGGGAATCATCCTCTCATATATCCAACCCATAATGATATTTAAGTGGTTTATGGAGAGAGATCCCAAGTTAGCAACTTGTTATAAGTACCTATAAGTCCACTCCATCATCTCATAGCTTGAATCATAGTGATCCCCTCTCTCCTCTATACACTAAACAATCTATGACCAACTATACAAAAGCCCATTAATACCCTTATCCCCTACTAATTGAGAGGCAAGGATACTAATGATGGACTTGTTGAGGTTTGGGATAGCTAATAAATCCAATTTAAAAATCCTTACACTTCACTTCTCACCCACATTAGGTGCATTGACATCTCCAAAATTCTCTACCCAACTACGGGCCTCATAGTGACTATCAACATCACAAATGGGCACCAAATGCCTAGTCACAAAAAAATCAATAATTTGATATACATCCATGAGAGTGAGTTTCCACTCCCCTAGAGCCTAAAAAAACACATAGGTGTTTTGGTTAGGGTCCCAGTGCATCGATAGGTTATATAACAAAAAGTTGGAGGAAGGAATGATCCTTGCCTGAATAATATGAAGAATCCCCTCTTGGTCCACTAGGGTTAACTCATTAGCCATCATAAGTTATAAGACATGAGGGAACCACTCCTACTCTCAGGATTTAATCCATTAAATATATTCCCACTAAAATAATCAAATAAAATCTACATAATTCATTCAATCAAGAAAACCAATCTCATAATCTTAGCAAGTCAAAGATATCCACTTTCTTCTACATTCACAAAATTGCCTATATTTGTAGGTGATGGTTATGAATTTTCCATACATTGGTTGTGAAACTATCCTAAGGTGAAAATGTAACCACCTCATGTGGTTACATAACCACCCAATGGTAGCAATACCATAACCACCTCATGATAGTTGTAAAACCACCGTGGTGGTTATGAACCCACCCCTATAATAGGTAGTGGTTCTGTAACCTGAGTGGCATTTCTACCAACCATTTGTGGGTTCCCCAATACCCCTATAAAAATGACCAAAAAACATTTACATCATATAAAACATAAAAATACTAATCTACCCTCCCCCACAGTGATCACAAAGCATTTTTTAAAATTTTTTCTAGATTTTAGTAATATTTTAAATAAATTTCTAAAATTGGAGCAAAAATGAAAAGTTATTAAAAACCAACCTGATATGGCCCAATCATGCCTCCTATTAGAACATTCACTATCCTCATATCATCATCTTTCTAATGATTTCTTCCATGTTCAAAATGGTCACTGACAAACCAGAGTTCAAAAATCTCCTTTAATGCAAATGACACAAATAAATTGTTTTTGGTAAGTTTTTAAATATATTGGACCCCAAACTAGCCATTTTATTTTAAAAGTTTTCCATTTTTGGTGTAATATTTTGCATTTACATTTATTCTTACATGTGTATGTTTTATTTTTTCTAAGTATTTCAAATCAATGTTTTATCACTAACATTTTAAGGACATTTCTATCTTTTGTAACATATTTTTATGGTTTTATAGGTATACATGGCTCTACACTAGATTCAATCCCCTAACAAGACAATCCAAGTAGTATGATTTTCCCATGTATGGTATATATTCTTTCCTTGTTCCAATTACATAGCCTACTTGTTTTCTTATTTAAAAATCTTAGTTTAATCTTGTCTTCTATTTTCAGGTTACATAGAGTCCTGACAGGTTTCATTCCTCCATATAGGCAAGTAAGGTAAGTATTTCTAAACTCCCATTTCCTTTTAGTATGCCTTCCCTGAGAATACACGTTTCCAATTCATGACAAGGCACCCTATTGAGGGGGAAATATATAAGCACCTAAAAATTACACAGTGTGACATTTATGATATAAATCTAATGATGATGTAATGACCTCTTATTTTGTGCTCCATAAAGAAATATATAATTCTAAACCCTTCTATGCTTCCACATTCCTATTTTGACTCCTTTTAGTTCCCTTGATCATGACCTTCCTAGCAATTTCTACACTATTTAAAAAACTAGCAATGAGTGACAAAATCACCACCCTAGATGATAGAACTACCCCCTAAGTTATGGAACTACCCCTTGCTTTCCATAACCATTAAGATGGTTTTGAAACCTAAGAGAAGGTTATGATATAGAAAGGTATTTATGCATTAAAATAGAGGTAATTTAGTTATCTTATATATCAGTTCTAAAACCACCCCTACATAAAGTGATGGTTTCATCACAGTGGAAATGCCTTCCAAAATTAGCTCTCATGAATCTCTTTTTAACACATTTTTCATTATTAACTTCACGTTTATTATTCTTATCAATTGTGTTCACTTCCAATCATTCCTATCTCATTCACTCTCTTATGTTTAGCCTTCTTAAGTTCATATCAAGTTGATCTCACCATCACACTTAGTTGAACATTCCCATGTAAACTCCTTTCTCTTCCTACAAGAAGGCTAATTTGGTCCTGATTTTAGATTCAAAAATTATCATTAGAGATCATTATCAAGAAGTTTTTGTACCCACAACCTTGCTAGAATTGCCAAAAAATTTATACCCTAGTATTTTTGAGTTGACTACATAGTTGAAAATAAATAACTATGATTGGTGAGAGTAACACAGAGCTTGAAAGTCAAGACATTATCCAACCTCAGTTCATCTATTCTTATTTTTATGGATTGTGTCTTCTCCACTTTTTTATCTTGTTCTAGATCTTATGCATCCTCCAACTAGAGAGTTTCCTAAATCTACATAAGAGCATAGAAAGCTAGCATGCTGAGGATTCTTCTATCAACACACTACTTGTAATTCAACTAATTTATTCCATAACTAGGTTGGAGTTCTTTTGATTTCTAGTATTTGTTCTTTTTTAGATTGTATTTAATATAACTTGTTATTCTAATTAAATTAGTTTCCCATTAAAAAAATAAAAAGAAAAAAAATTGATAGTGAAATAAATTTATCTCTTTCATTTGTTTTTGCTACAAAAACATAATTAGTTATGATTTGTGATTACATTCAATAGATTAGTATCATTTAAATTTAACAATACATCTTGTCATTCATTCCAAAAAGAGATATTAGTAAATATTTAATTCATTTCCAACCGAGGCAACTTTTATTTTAGTCAAGATCTAGACAAACTTCTTGTGTCTTAAACAATCACATAGGCAAACATAAAAACATAGGCAACTATAGGTGAATGTATGAAGGTAGTAGATTAATGATCTTATTGTTTTTAAAGGGTTAAAAGCATTGTCATTTTTATCTTTAAAAACATAAAATCAGAACTTATATATTTTCCTTTCATCCTATCAATTCATTAGAAAAAGATTATTTGTAGCAAGTTAGAAAGGTTGAAAAGATAACCTAACTTGATTACAAAGAAAATTCATATAAAGTGTTTCATTAATAATGTTTTGGATCAGATATCTTCTCACATTAATTATACATAATATATTCAATTAATTCATTTAGTTCATTTCATATAATCTAATTAAAACAAACAAAAACATTTCATCTAGTTTACATACAAATAGATCTTAGAAATATCAACTTCTTTTATAGTAGTATAAGTTTATTCCCTATCCCATTGCATTAATTTCAAACATTGAAAAGGATAAAAAAAGAGTTTTGATTTCATTTGTTTTTAGTTTTTCTATTCTCTAATTTTAGCACTTTTTTTTAGCAGTCAAATTTCATTGGTTAAAAACCTAGAAAATCCAAAAATAAATCAACAACAAAAACTTTTCCATCTATGAAAGCAACCACATAATATCAAAATATTTGACCATATGTGCAAGAAAAAATATCCACATAATACTTGTCCATAGACACAAGTAATACACATCAAATCCTTAATTTAACATTCCACCAAGCACACTTTACAATCCATTGTTTGAACAAGATCATATGCTTTTCCTTGGATTTCACTTAGTATCTTTTAGATGACACTTCCCAAGACACCAGGTCTTATCTAGAATGGTCCATTCCCTAAATTTATAGTAATTGGTCCCACCATTGTCACATAGTCTGACATTAGTGTTGACTTTAGACATGAGGTCTTTTGATACTCTAATTCCACACCTCATCGTAGAGTCCTAAGTTGCTTTAGAAGAATAAGAGTGCATCCCCAATCCACCTATAATTTTTATTTCATAGAATAGGGGACGTCAATGCAAAATTATCCAAGCTTAGTCATCCATTCATCCCATCTTATTCTCCTCAAGCCTATCCTCATATTATATCATTCATATTTAATGGACGACATTGGCTAGCAATAGTCAACCTAACAAAGTAGATATTCTCCCATGAGTCATTCAACCCAATCTCCCTCATTTCCTCAAGCCTAAAATTAAATAAAAAATATGCCTTATTATTATATTAGAGATTGAAGGGCCTTGGATCTCTATCTCCATGTATCTTGATGTTCTTAATGAGAATCAAGATGATGCTAATGTATTTTGGTTCCATCATGAGAACTCATTTCCACCACCTATGCCAAATCCCATTCCACTTAAAAACCAACCAAAACCCTAGCCCATCCATTATATCGACTACCTTAGATAGAGCTTAGGGATTTAAGTGCATAGGTTAGCATATGATAATTTACATGCATACATAAACCTTCATGTCTTTTTATAAAACTTGTGATAAGCTTACTCAGAACACAACCAAGTCTTTAGATAGTTTGATATAGCTTAAGATATTTTATTAATAAATCATAATCTATGAAATTTTAGCATATCAACCAATATATTAAAGGACTAAGACAACATGGAACATGCAAGGTGATCTAAATAAAATCAAGTTTCCATTAAAAATATTCACTTAAAGTAGATCATACATAATCCTGAAAGGTTTAGTTACATCATGCATGGGGTGGTCACAACAATGGTTTTCCATTTAAAAAGAAGGGTACATTCATAAATGAAACCAAAACACAAGGTTATATGTGGATCCATTAGTATTATATAAAATATATATTTGAAAGTCATCAAATCCATTCTAGGTTTCATTAATATTTTAGTAATGTTTTGCATTTATTTTAGACTCAAAACCATGTGCATATTAGAGATCAATCCAAGCATTCTATCCAAATACATATGAGTGAAGATAAATAAAATAAAGACATATAAATATTCACCTCTTTTTATAAAAAAAGGGAATATGGGAGTAAGAATATAATATATCCATACATAGTTAGACACAGAGTCCAAGATGAGTTCAACTCAACGCGATAGGATCCCATTCAAAAGCTAATTTACTTAGTCCAGCTTATCCAAGAGCACTCAAAATGATTTTATCCTTAGTGTAATGATATTTTTATTTATGCACAATAACCTAAAATTTTACATATAACACTCACTCATATAGATAAAACCCATAATTTTCATTCCAAAACTATAGATCTAACATGCCTTAGTTTCTTGGATAACTATTTTTATTTATTTCATGTTATTGCTAGAAAATAACCCAAATCTAGCAAGAAATACAACAATCATATCTACTAGAGGATACCCTTGAGGATATTTTATTCAAAATTACCAATTTAAACCAATCTTGACATAATAATATGAGGTTTATTGAATATCTTTCTTCTTGCCTGAATAAAAACTAGGGTTTTAAAAATATAACCCTTGAGAAAACTAAAAGTTCACTATCTGTCCACCCTTGGATTCTTATAGGTTTTCTTACCTTCACTCATTTAGATTAATTTTTTTCTAAATAGTTTTAATAAAATATTGAAATATGCTATATGAAAACCACAAATACTATCTAAGATATCCAGTGGAAATTGTTTTAATTTGAAACAACCCCCAAGTCAAATAAGTTCCCATAAGGTTATGAGTACTCTCTTATGCCACATAGCTAAACCAAAAAGGTGAAGGGACCAAATATACAAGATTGTTAAAATTAAAGTACATACAATGAATATTACATAAAATTATAACGAATAAGAGGAAGCCTAAAAATATTTATAGATGAAAGTGAATATAAGGCATACTACATAAAATTTACATCACTCAAAAACAAGATGAAAAATAAGGAAGAGTGCTAAAATGACACCATCATACTACTTCCAAGTAAAATCAACCATATAGTCAAAAATAGTTGTGAGAGCATAGTTATTATCCACTCTTTCCAAGTTAACTTTATTCTATATGTTCTACCTCTCCTTGATGATGCTCTCCCTTTGGGCATTGCCACTTTGAGGGGAAACCTTGTCCTGCATCTACCATAAGAAAAAAGGTAGTTAGTCTATTATTATATCAAAATGATAACATAATAATAAAAATTGAAATGAATCATAAATACTATAACCTATATTTAATATTAATATATAGTTTTTAATTAATTTATACCTAAGTGATATAAATATTGGAAATTCTGCACTAATTCATTTTATAGAAATAATTCTAATAAGTACAATAATATGAATTGAAATGAGATAATAGATATTGTAAAATATTAATTTAGAATTCATAAGACATTGAGAGGGATGAGTTATTTATTTAATTCTATCCATTGGTTTTTCACATGAGATTTCAAATTATTTTTAAATGCTCACGTAGTACTTATTTAGGTGATCATATCTAAAACAAGGGTTAAAAACTTGTATGGACATTGCCGACAAAGTTAGATACCTGTAGTAACATTAACACTGTCAAGGTTTATCAATAGTGTCTTTGTGCTTGATGGGGGTTTAATACTTATAGGAGTCCTATGTCCATGCCTATAATTATTTTTGTGTGTATGGGCACTTCCTCAATGTTGCACGATAATACTTGTTTTTTGATTCTTTCATTCAAAACCCTAATTATGATTTATTGACCATCAAATGACCTAAAAGGGGTTAGTGCTTTGGATTGGACTAAACCCAACCACTCCCCACTAGATGGTTGAGAATTGCCTATGTTATGTTACTATGAAAAGGGAAGAGGGATAAAACCATACACAGTTATCCCACTTATGTGTGTGCATAAAATCATGAATAATATAGAATGTAGTTCTATATTTGTGATTTGATACTTGGAAACATGTAAATTTGACCTTTTATATTCCTATTTGGCTTAGTATACTACTATAGGGTTACTATTTGAATATTTTTAGGTGTGTGTATGCCTTTTAAATAATTTTCCAAGAGATTTTTATGTAATTACAAGTGAGGCTTAATAATGACCTAAGGGGTGATTTATATATGTAGGTGACTCTTCATTAATTTACCACTACAACACGATCGAATAAATATGTCTAGGCTGACCTAATGAAGAATGTCTACTTTTAAAATAGCTTTTGAGGGAACTTAGACTTTGATAACAAAAGGAGACACTTGTGGTACCTGACATTTTTCAAGTTTTCTTGTAATGTCTTGGAAGTGCAAAATAAGGATATGAGATATGCAAAATGTCTATCTAGAATTATGAATGCTCTTATATACAATAAGTTGACCCTGAATAATTATGTTTGGTGGATAAAGGTGGATAAAATGGTATATGGGTTGACCGATAGAGTGAAATTATACCCAAGCATTATATATATGTGCATTGTATAATTATGTCAAAGTATGTCAAACTTGATGTTTCCAAAGTGCCAAAGACAAAAGTTAGATGTCTACATATACAAACATTTGTGGGAAGTTATAAATTTTCTATTTCATCTTCTCTAATATATTAAATAGTGGATCAATAAACTATAATAAATGTCTAATTATATTGAACTAATCTATACAAATAAATACACATTATATTTGTAATTTGGTGTACAATAAAATCAAAACCCATGAAAAATGAGATTAAATAAATCTAAAAACAATGTAGACACCGAAATCGTGTCGACTCCCCTGGTCACTCCCCGTCTTATTCTTCTTCGCCTATTTAACCCTTGTCGATCACTTGTTCCACCAACCTTGACCCTGGCAGCATGTAACAATGAGCACAGAGCTAAAGCTAGACTCTATCCCCATTGTGCATCTGCCGACGACGGTCTTTACCCTGCCGATGTCGCCGACGTCAGTCACTTATCGGCCGACGTCGGCAATCCTGCCAACGTCGGTCACCTTGCCGTTATCCGTTATCAGTTATCATTCGGTTTCCCGAAACGGTTGACGAACCATTTCTGGAACTGTCCCCCGCCTTCATCAACCTCCGCCAACCATTCGAGACCAGACCCCAAAACGCTATCCTGAACGCTATTCGAAACGCTGATCAATTGAACCTCGAGCAATCATCAACCTGCGAACTCTGACATCAACACTCTTGGCATCAACCCACTCTCGGCATCAACCAATCTACACTCAATCCGGCACTGCACAGACAACTCCAACTATGGTTTTCATCGTGTCTTCTGGCAGGTAAGTATTTATTCTATTTATTTTATTTCTTCCTTAGTTATTATTTATCAGTTCTGTTATCCTGATTCCTCAGACCCGACCCGACCTTACCTAGACCCTATCCTGACTCTGTTCAGACCCAGCATCTCTCATTTACATCCCTATCCCTGTCCTGACTCTCTCAGACCTTGCCCAGACCCCGTCCCGACTCTCCCAGACCCTGTCCCAAACCTGTTCAGACTCTGTCCAGGACCTGCCCAGACCAACGTCGGTCACTACCCCGACCGACGATGGTACTTCAACCGACGTCGGCACCTTCCCAGACCTACGCCGGCACCGCAGAGACCGACACCGGTGACTGTGCAGAACAGTGCTGCATATCAAGTACGCATTTTATTTTCTATCATTTATTTTTGTCATTTCATCTTTTATTATCTACTTTCATCCAATATTACGCTTTTTATCAGTGGGTTGATATCTTTCTAGGGAGTCTTCGTACTTCCGGGATCGGGCATTCGCCTGACAACCCACCATATCTTTGACTAACATCTTTTCGTGTTTTAGTCTCTTTTTCACAGGTGTCATTCCTCCACAGCCAAAGAGGAGAATCTTCCAACGTCTAATTTCGGTGCGCTCAACTTTATCAGGTACTTCTAGCCTTAACCTTTCATTTCAGTTTCTTATTTCTTCTTTGAATGTAGAAAGCAATTTTGCATAGAAACATTCTGGCATGCCCGGTGGGAC
This sequence comes from Torreya grandis, assembly GCA_037957365.1. NCBI lineage: Eukaryota > Viridiplantae > Streptophyta > Pinopsida > Cupressales > Taxaceae > Torreya > Torreya grandis. The sequence goes on along the minus strand of JARHVA010001683.1, from coordinate 1,370,516 downwards.
CCTAGGTCCTCCTTGGGTTCTTTCTTTCTTTCATTCATTTAGGCGCATTAGGTTTCTTCCTTTTTGCCTCCTTTCGTCTCTTCTTAAACGACATCATAAGCAGAACTAAAACGAACATTTCTTTCTTTCTTGCACTTCTAGACTAGCTAAACTCATATTCTTCGACTCTTTCTCCATTCGTCTTCATACGAACAAACATTTCAACTTGGACATTAAAACACTTTGCATTCATTTCTGTTTGCCTGCATCTCTTAGACCACACATAGTAATTAAACCGCATATTGAATTAATCTAGATCACTTCATGTTACACGACCAAACCACCTGCACAAAACAAACATTTTAACTTACCTGAGACAAGGCCCGACTGGGATTTCATCCCCCAGCAGATACCTTACCCGTCCTGGTGACCCTACTTGGATTTCATCACCAAGGGGGAAGCCCACTCCGTTCTCTGGCGGAGTATAATCTCTAGGCGAGGTATATCTTGGCTAAGCGAAACCAGCTAACCACTGGAATCGTGAAGTGAGGGGAGCTTGCTCCTTAGCACCAGGCCATGTACCAAACCCTAACACAGACTTCTTGAGCACCATAACAAAACCCGAAACCTTCCATAGACTGCTTCTTCTAGGACCCGACTCACAAAACCAATCTTCCTCTACACACATTCTAAGACATAAGCCACTATAATCCTAATAATTTACTTCTAGGGTTTTAGGATCTGCTTGTGTCTTCATCTTTTTGGTTCTTATCTGCTTGTTTGAGCTTGTGAGGATGTTCTTCCTTGTCTTGAATGGTTCTAACTTGTAGCCAAGCCAAGGCTCTAGTCGATCACGCGAGGCATCATCCTCTTCCATCTACCCCGCCTACAACCAACCCTATAATGGAGTTCAACTCAAAAACTGAAAGAACTCCTACCAGACCATCTCCGACCCAAACGCCTATTATCCCAGAAGGGGACCAAGATTTCGCACGATTCTTGGACCTCAATACCGCAGCCTTACAATACTATCTCGCGAATAGCCGAATGCGAGACTCCTCGAGCAATCCAATCTATGGAATGCCGACTTCTCTCCTCAAAACTGCAGTCGTATCAACGGCGTCCGTAGTCCAACCCTTAGATACCCAGGCTGTTACCTCAAACAATGACCAACCTCTTACCAACCATCCAAGTGTGGCTTCTCCTTCCATCGTTGGGCCCACTTTCACCGAGGTTTCGGCCCCCAATCAATCTCAGTCCACTCAACCACTTTCTACCCCCTTTCAAAACTTGGTCGTCTCCATTCTGCCTACCCTTACTCCTATCAACACTAGGGTGACTACCCATTCATTGGCCCATGTTACCTCTAGTCAACCTCCCATGACCACATCAAACCTAGCCATGTCTTCTATCCAACCATCCTTAGTCACTTCTTCTGTCCCTACGACTAGTCATCCGTACGTTGCACCCTTATTGGTACAACTGACTACGTCGTATACCTCTTCCAGCCTCTTTCAAGTGCCTTACAATCTAGGAGGTGCTCCACCCGCCAATCCGTCAGTAGATATTATCAAGATGCTGATGGATAAAATGTCCAACCTAGAGACCTCCATTATCGGCTCGTGCAATACTCTCTCATACGAACAAATCTGCAACGAGCCCATCCATCCTTCTGTCCATATCAGACCATATCCCAGCCAGTGGGAACTTCCTAAGTTTTCTCATTTCCAGAGCAAGGAAGACCCACAACAACATTTACGGGCATTTAGACATGCCTGTTACCTTATCGCCCACGACAATGCGTTGCTCTTACGCACGTTTCCCATGTCTCTCTCGGGTGCTGCACTTGATTGGTACAGCTCTCTTCCCAGTCATTCCATCCTCACGTTCACTCAGCTGGCCCAGCTCTTCCTCGATCATTTCTCCATCAATATCACCAAGAAGGTCTCCATCACAGATCTCTATTCTATCCGCCAGTTTGAGGATGAATCCATTGCTGATTTCGTCGCTCGGTGGAGGGGCCTTATCAATCAACTTTCATTTTCCTTACCCCAGCCTGAGCTTATTGAACTTTTCTCTCAAGCCTGTGCTAAACATATTTCTTCTACCTTGAGGGTTCAAACCTTCTGCACTTTTGACGAAGCCTTCACGATGGCTCGTAAACTTGAGTTACGTGCCGTTGAGGAGAATAAAGTCAAGTTGTGGAGTAAGAATCCCAACTCCAAAACCAATGACCCTTCTTCTAAGCCTTCCTCGTCCAATCCTAAATCTAAAGCTTCAGCAAATGCTGTGGTTGTTAGATCTTCTTCCTCTTCACCTTCAACTAATCAACCTGAACCATCCACGTCCATGAGCGCCACTCGTCAATTTCAGCAGAGATACATACAGTGACAGTTTACTCCACTTGGAGAATCATACGCGTCTGTGCTGGAAAAACTCGTCAAACAAGGGGCCATCAATCTCCCTCAGATCCGACCTCCACCACAATTTGATCCCTCACGCGCCATCCCTGCGTGGTATAGGGAGAATGACTTCTGTAACTACCACCGTGTTAAAGGTCATGACACGGGCAACTGTAAAACCCTTAAAAATATAGTCCAAGACATGTTAGAAAAGGGTGACCTCATCCTCGACAATCCTAACGCCCCTCCTAATCAGGGTATCGATATCTTCAAACAACCATTTCCCAATCATCCACCAACCCAAAACAACATCCAGACCTTGACTGACAATACCCATGAACATAATATTCGAACAGTCAATACGGTCTCGCCCCTCATTTCTAACCAACCCCAGGAGGTAAGTTCATCCATCAGTCCATCACATGTGGACGAACCTCTTTCTCCGGCTAATTCTCCCTCAACTTCTCTCATTTTAGAGGATGCCTCGACCTTACCAGCACTGCCAGTTTCACCATCTTCCTTCTTGTTGCCCATGGAGGACCCAACCTTTCCTACTCCTCGACCACAAGTGGAGGGCACTATCATCCCTGCCCTTTACCCGCTTGAGGAGCTTCATTCTCCAGTTTCTTCTCCACCCAGAGAAGAACCTATCTCTCCTTCGTCTCCAACCAAACATGAACCTGTTACGACTTCACCATGCTTTAGGCCCAAGACTACTACATCCGTCTTACCTTTAGTCCCACAATCGTCGACGTCTTCTCAAGAGCCCAAACTTCATCCCGCATCTTCTCAGCCATTTTCCCGACTAGTGGAGAGACTCGAACTTCTCCCTTCTAGGAAAGTGGAACATCAGGGATTGTGGGACCGTCTCACAGCTCTTCAACAAGCCCGGGCCCTCTCATCTCATGCTGTTAATCCTCCCATGGCAGAACCTCCTAAGACTATCAACAAAAATCAGATTTCTGCCTCTAGACCGTCTACATCTCCATCAACCTCATCAAAACCAAAACCCTCATCCACTCTGCCTAAACCTATCAAATCGCTTGGCGTTCACCCCGTCTCCAACCTCACTCATCCACAAGTGAAGGTGGACTTAACCCAGACTTCAACTAATAGTAATTTTCAACCTAAATCTCAAAAGACTGCCAAACCACAGAGGCGAACGCCTCCTCTTCCGTCACCATTGCCCTCCATTTTGGGCCCGCATCCTTCAACCCTAACCAGAGTCCTTCCCGCTCCAACCTTTAATCAAAATTGATTGCCTCCTTTGCTTCCTTTACCGACCACTAGCTTACCCTCTCCCAAAAGGGCGATACCTCTCACGAAGAGTGTACCGTCTCAACCTGTCATCGCACCATCAACCCAGAAGGTGGTACGAAAACCCCCTCCAACTTTGCCCAAGCAAAAGTCACCGACATCGCATACATCAATGAGCACAGATCCTTTAGTGGGTTCATACTCTTTAATCTTGCAACGACTTTTGCAAACTTCTAGCATAACTCTTCCACCCATCAAGCCCTTTCAACCTCTCGGGTCTAAACCTTCCTAGTTCGACGACACGAAGATTTGTTTATATCATCGTACACCAGGACATGACACTGAGACTTGTTGTGCCCTCAAGGCTGTCATTCGCCGTTATCTGGAGAAAGACACTCTTCTCTTTGAGGACACTTTCGACCGCCCCCTGACTCCTTCTCATAAACCTTCCACCTCTTCAAATCCATCCACATCTCATCAACCAGTTACAACCCCTTCATCATCTTCACCTCCCATCTTTGAAATCAATGCCATTCACATCACCACTAGGTCATAGAAGGACAAGGCGAAAGAAAAAGCCACCATTCCTTGGACCTACCCTTTTGTCAATCCACCTCAACCACCTAAGCCTAAGATTTCTATCCTTGGCGCGCCTCAACCCTCCTCTTCTTCTTCTTCTTCTGGACCAATCCACGACTCCATGTTGAAACAGCTTCACCAGACACCTGTGAAGATGTCCCTCTACGATCTTATCCAAACCTCACTCCAACATCGTCAGGCCCTCATCTAAGCCCTACAGGCAGCGGAGGTCCAACCCGAGGATCCCCAACCACTTGTTGCCCTTGTCCACTCCTTAGCCCCTATTGCCTCCATAACATTCAGCGATTCTGAGATTCCCACATCCAACGCGAAAGATCAGGACGCCGCCCTCTTCATCACTGCCTATATCGATCAGACACGTATTAAATGTGTTATGATTGACAGAGGCGCTAGCATCAATATCATCTCCACCCATGCCTTTGATCAGTTGGCTCTTCCCAAGAATTGCGTCTCTAAAACTGACGCGATCTTGCGCTCTTTCAATGACACTACTGCCACGACCATTGGCACAGTCATCCTTCATATTCACGTAGGTCCACGCACAGTCTCGAAGCTCTTCTACATCATCGAAGGAGAGTTCCAATACAACATCTTGTTGGGTTGACCCTGGATCTGCGCCATGTCCTGTGTCCCCTCCACCCTGCACCGTTGTGTGAAGTTTGAGCATGACAGACAAGTCCACACCATTCCCACTGACCCTTCGCCTTTCAAAACATGCAATACCACCTACCGTCCAAACGATGTCCTCATTCCTATCAAGCCATCAACCTCAGCACCGCCTCCATCCGCAGAAGCTTCGACCAGTTCGCAACAGGCGGTCGCCCTTACACCTCCCCTTCAAGCGACAACCACAGACCCCATGGAAGACGTCTTCCAAAGACTTTCATTGGGAGAATATCGCTTGCTAGCTTTAGACATGTTCCAAACTCCACAAGAGTATGGACGCCTTCATCACAGCCCCACCTACGACCATCGGATAGGGATGATCATACCTTATGGTCCCCCTCACCTTCACACTAACCTCGTCTATGGGGGGCTTAATCAAGCTCCTCTTGACGGTAATCCTCTTTCTTCACCTCAACCTTTCACATCAGATTTCTCATTTCTTGGCAACCCCGCCTTTGCACACACTTACCTTTACAGGTGTGCATGGAAGGGTTTTGGTTTTGGACGCTATGAGCAGGGCTCCCATCAGCCTATCCAACCGCTCAATGATGACAACGCCAAGAAACGGTATGGTCTAGGATATCACGACCCCACTCAAGACCCTGTAGACCTTTGTCCTGAACCAATCCTTGACCAATCTCCTCCACACTCGCCTATTTCGCCACCTTCACCTACGGAGTCAGTGGTTTCCATTCCTCCTAGTTTTTTTTTTCCATAAACACTATCCGCCTAGACCCCTTGACTTATCAGCTCAATGGGGTGTCTAAATCTCTCCCTCTCATTCTTCCCAGCATGATCAAAGATGAGTCGGCAACCATCCACACTGTTCATTGCGTTGACGATGACGCCATTCTTTCTTACATGGGCGCTGACGATTCTTTTATCCAGCGCTCCCTCCCTTCTGAGACCCAAGTTATGTTAAATGAATCAACCATTGACATCAACCTTCCTTCTTCTGATGTTCCTCATGTCTTAAAGATTGGCCAATCTTTAGATGCTCAGGAGCAGCTTGACTATACCCATTTCCTCTCCGACCATAGCAAGGCCTTTGCCTGGACTTACAGTGATATGCCTGGCATCGACCCCACCATCGTTACCCATAACATTGTCACCAAACCAAAGGCTAAGCCTGTCAGGCAAAAGCTTCGAAAGATGCATCCTCGCGTTGCCCTCCTTGTTAAAGAGGAGCTTCAGTGCCTCCTTTCTGTCTCCTTCATCCAGCCCATCGACTATCCACAGTGGGTCTCTAACATCGTCCCAGTCACCAAGGCAACTAGGGGGATTCGGATCTACACAGACTATCGCGACCTCAACCTAGCCTGTCCCAAAGATGACTTTCCTCTTCCTAACATCGACCAGCTTGTTGATCTTACGGCCGGCCATGAGATGTTATCTCTTATGGACGGGTTTTTAGGATACAATCAAATCCTGATCGCTCCAGAAGATCAGCACAAGACTACTTTCATCACCCCATGGGGGACTTTCTGCTATTGAGTCATGCCTTTCGGCTTGAAAAATGCAGGCGCCACTTATCAGCGTGCCATGACCTACATTTTCCACGATCTCCTCCACAAAATCATGGAGGACTATGTGGATGACCTTCTCGGCAAATCCAAGCTTCGTCGTGACCATCTGACCATTCTCAGAATCATCTTTTCTCATCTTCTTCAGTACCATGTTCGTCTTAACCCCAAGAAATGTGTTTTTGGGGTCCTCTCTGGCAAGCTTCTCGGCTTCATTGTTTCCTTCTGTGGCATCGAGATAGATCTTGCCAAGATTCACGCTATCCTCGAAATGCCTCCCCCGACTAATCTCAAGCAGCTTCGCAGTTTGCAAGGCAAGCTCCAGTCCATTCGTCACTTCATCTCACAGCTTTCAGACCGCTGTCAACCTTTTCATCATCTCCTTAAGAAGGACGTCATTTTTACATGGGATAAGAACTATCAAGAGGCTTTTGAAGCCTTAAAACGCTATCTGGTCTCTCCACCAGTCCTCATTCCACCTAAAGACGACCAACCCTTCTACCTTTATATCTCAGCCACTCACCATTCGTTAGGTGCCATGATCGCGCGCCGAGACGAGCATCACCGTGAGCAAGCCGTCTATTACATCAGCCGAACACTGGTTGACTATGAAACTCGGTATACCCATATCGAGAAACTCTGTTTGGCATTAGTCTTTGCTGCTACTAAGCTTCGCCACTATCTTCTTAGTCACAAAACCTTTGTCATCACCCACACTGACCCTCTCAAGTATATGCACTCCAAGCCATATCAGAATCAATGTATGGCTCGGTGGCTCATGCTGCTTGCTGAGTTCAATCTTGAATTCATCCAGCAAAAATCTATCAAGGGGCAAACCATCGCTGATCAACTAGCAGATGCCCCTCTTCCTGACAATCAACCTTCGCAGTGTGAATTCCCTGATGAGTCTATCGTTGCGCTTTCCTCTGATGACACCACCTATCAGATGACTATATTCTTTGACGGTTCCAAATGTCAACTAGGTGGGGGTGCTGGGGTTATTCTCATTCCATTTGAAGGAGAGCCCATGCCTCTATCTTTTAAGCTCGACTTTGATTATACCAATAATATGGCCGAATACGAGGCTTTAATTTTGGGACTTCAGACCGCCCTCTCTCTCAGCATCAAGTCCATCAACATCTTCGGTGACTCACAGCTCGTCGTCAATCAGGTCAACGGTTCATACCTCTGTAAAAATGAAATTTTGCAAAGGTACAAAAACCGTGTTGACTTTCTCCTTGCATCTTTCGACCATTTCCTCCTGCAGACTGTTCCTCGATCCACGAATAAGTTTGTTGACACCATGGCTTCTCTTGCTTCCCATATCCCATCTTCCTCATCTGCATCCAGACTTTTTGTCATGGTGCGTCGTGTGCCGTTGCCTTCATATATCTCTCCTCACATTCATCATGTCAACACTATAGACCCAAGCCCACAAGATGCTTGGTATAAGCAACTTGTAGACTTCTTATCTTTCTCTGTCATTCCTCCCAACCTCTCTAGTAATGCACGATGAGCTTTTATCAAGCGTACTGCTCGCTATACCATGCTAGGGGGTCTTCTCTATAAACGAGGCTTCGACGGCCTCCTTCTTCGCTGTCTCACCTCCACTGAAGCATCTCAAGCCATTCAACAAGTCTACGACGGGATTTGTGGCAGACATTTCAGTGGGAATTTGGTTTCCAAGCGCATCCTTCGTTTGGGCTATTATTGGCCTACCCTTCATCAAGACTGTAGCGACTATGTTCGGCGTTGCATCAAGTGTCAGCAGCACTCTAACTTACTTCATCTCCCCAGTCACGCCTTACAAATTGCTCAAGATTTTTGGCCTTTTTCTCAATGGGGTTTAGATCTCATCGGTGAGATTAATCCTCATTCGTCTCTTCGTCATCAATCCATCATCACAGCCACTGAATATTTCACCAAGTGGGTGGAAGCCATTCCTCTCATTTCCACAAAAGCCGACAAGATCGTCGACTTCATCAACACCCACATCATCTGTCGTTTCGGTGTCCCTCATAAAATCATCACCGATAACGGCAAGTCCTTTAAAAACAAAACTGTCCAAAAGCTATGCGACTCCTTCGGCATCAAACTTAGTTTCTCTTCACCTTACTACCCACAAGTAAATGGGCAGGCCGAGGCTTCTAACAAAATTCTCACCAAAATTCTCATGAAAGTGGTCAGTGACACAGGCAGGGATTGGCACATTCACATTCCCTTCGCTTTGTGGGCCTACCGCACTAGCATCCGAACCTCTACGGGTGCTACTCCTTTTTCTCTCATGTACGGAACAAAGGCTGTCTTACCTCTCAAAGTACAGATCTCGTCTCTCCGCATTTCTCTACATGATATCCTTTCCAACGATGACTTTTGTCAAGATCGCTTAGCTCAACTTGAGTTACTTGACGAATGCCGTCTTGCTGCCCTTAATCATCTCCATGTCTATCAACATCGCATCAAGCGCACCTATGACAAAAATCTGCGAGAACGAGATTTCAACATCAGAGATCTCATCCTCAAAGAGAATCAACACGTGACCAATATGGAGCAAAGTAAACGAGGCAAGTTTACTCCTAATTGGCTTGGACCTTTTATTATCACGCACAAGTATGGATCAGGGACTTATCGTCTGTCTTCTCTTGATGGACGCCCAGAACCTGAGCCTCTTAATACGTTGCATCTGAGACCATTCTATTGCTAGTCGAGTACTCGTCCACTTGACACTTAACTTGAGCTCATCCCTTGAGCAATCCCCGTCCTCTTAATCCTACCTCCTTTCAACCCTATTCCTCTTAACAATTCTTATAACCCTTTTATGCGGTATGGATGCTTTGTCCTCATAAAAAGGGAGTCCTTGACCTTCTATAATCTTGTCCATGACTCACATTTCTGTCAAAATAAATCAAGATGTCACAATATCCATGGTCACTATATCTATATCAAAATAAAAAAGCAGACTGCTCCCTCGAAGGACAGCTGTACTATCATTGCTGTAATTAATAGACTGATCCCTCGAAGGACAGCTATTCAAAAGCCCTTTTATTAAACAAAAATCTAGACCACTCCCTCGAAGGATGGCTATGACTAATCTGGCAATAAAAAGCACTATTTTAGAAGCTTCCTGCATTGATCAGCTTCACAAACTGACCACCAAACAAACGACATCTCTATGCAGGCTTCCCGCATTGATTAGTCTGCGCCAAAAAAAAAAAAAAAAAATTGAATAAGTCATGGGCTTGACTTATAGTTGTCTCAGGGTCTCCTATAAAAAGGGGCATCATTATCTTTGCTCTTAAAACGGGTTACCCTTCTTCCTCCTCCTATCACCCGCTCAAGGGACTTCGAGCTCACTTTAATGTCGAAGTGATTCGATTACCGCTCTAACATAACTATGGTCAACGACGTCACGCATGAATGGGGCTCTTGGTTCTCATAACCCCTATCTATGCTATCTTTTTGATCCTTGTCAATGAAAGAGCAATATGCTTTTCACTTCTTCTACACTTTGGTCACATTCACCTTCATCACTTGTCAATCGACTCAACTCAACTCTCTTTTCAAACCATCAACCTGACCTAGCCTATTCACCCTAGTTTCTATGGACACCAATACACATGGAAACTATCGACCCGCCACAATTTATGTTCAGCATAAACCAATACTTGCTGAAGCATAAATAAACCTCAATTCATTTTTAGCATACATCCATCACGAATATGGAATATTGCTAGGGATGAAAAACCCCTCAACCAATGTTGCAGAATACACCATTTGGAAAAGGCTGCAACATCTTTTTTTTCCTCATCATTTCATCCAATCATCGACCAATCTATCAACCATTTTAACCACCTGTCTACCACTCGGACGCTTTGTCTGAACTACATTGGTCTGAGGCCCTATCACTAGGGCTATGTAGGCAGCACTCAGTTGACATGGGGTCTTCTGAGTTTAGCTCGACCATTCTCGTTTGTTCGTCTCTCTGATGGACAAACCTTCTTTCCTTCTTTTAACCATAATCTTGTCCTTGACCATGACCCATTTTATCCCTTTGACCCTTCCTCCCTTCCAGGGAGAACTACATTGGCCTGAGGCCCTATCACCAGGGCTATGTAGGCAGCACTCAGTTGACATGGGGTCTTCTGGGGTTAGCTCGGCCACATCCTTTCGTCCATTCCTCCCCTCGACCACCAACCATTGGAGATCATGCCTATCTCCGCTGACCTCGACTACTTCCAAGACATTGTTGCCTTGGTTGTTTTTGCATGTATGCTACCTCATGACTGGTTAGCAGAATTGTGCACAGACCTTTTTGGACCCTCACAAGTATAGGATCGCAAGCTGGTTGATCCACACTACTTGTGGCTTTTTTGTGTTTCTAGGAGCACTTCCTGAGCCCGGGATACCTGGAACACGATGACCATTTGGAGCTTCAGCTTAGATTGAGTGACTCGATCAGCAGATGACTAAATGCTGGGGCCCGATTATTTTAATTTTGGCACTCCTCGACCCTTGACCTGCGACACTTTTGACCTGACCATCTCGTGCAGTGGTATGCACGCAATCACGACTTTTGCAGCATTCACCCTCACCCCTTTTTCATCCACTCTTTGTCAAATCAGCACCCGATTCTCGGTTCCCTTCCCTCGACTCTTGCTTTGAGGGGGAATACCTCATCCATAATCGGGGCAACCTATCCGCTTCCTATTTTTGTCTTGCAGTTCATTCGAACAACCAACAAGACGAAATCAACCTTATCCCTCACCTGGGGCACTCCTATTTTTGTCTTACAGTTCGTCAAAACAACCAACAAGACAAAAAGGGGCAAATGTAGACACCGAAATCGTGTCGACTCCCCTGGTCACTCCCCGTCTTATTCTTCTTCACCTATTTAACCCTTGTCGATCACTTGTTCCACCAACCTTGACTCTGGCAGCATGTAACAATGAGCACAGAGCTAAAGCTAGACTCTATCCCCATTGTGCATCTACCGACGACGGTCTTTACCCTGCTGATGTCACCGACGTCAGTCACTTATCGGTCGACGTCGGCAATCCTGTCGACGTCGGTCACCTTGCCGTTATCCGTTATCAGTTATCATTCAGTTTCCCAAAATGGTTGACGAACCGTTTCTGGAACCATCCCCTGCCTTCATCAACCTCCGCCAACCATTCGAGACCAGACCCCAAAACGCTATCCCGAACGCTATTCAAAATGCTGATCAATTGAACCTCGAGCAATCATCAACCTACGAACTCCGACATCAACACTCTTGGCATCAACCCACTCTCGGCATCAACCAATCTACACTCAATCCGGCACTGCACAGACAACTCCAACTATGGTTTTCATCGTGTCTTCTGGCAGGTAAGTATTTATTCTATTTATTTTATTTCTTCCTTAGTTATTATTTATCAGTTCTATTATCCTGATTCCTCAGACCCGACCCGACCTTACCCAGACCCTATCCCGACTCTGTTCAGACCCAGCATCTCTCGTTTACATCCCTATCCCTGTCTCGACTCTCTCAGACCTTACCCAGACCTCGTCCCGACTCTCCCAGACCCTGTCTCGAACCTGTTCAAACTCTGTCCAAGACCTGCCCAGACTGACGCCGGTCACTACCCCGACCGACGACGGTACTTCAATCGACGTCGGCACCTTCCCAGACCGACGCCGACACCGCAGAGACCGACACCGGCGACTGTGCAGAACAGTGCTGCATATCAGGTACGCATTTTATTTTATGTCATTTATTTTTGTCATTTCATCTTTTATTATCTACTTTCATCCAATATTACACTTTTTATTAGTGGGTTGATATCCTTCTAGGGAGTCTTCGTACTTCCGGGATCGGGCGTTCGCCTGACAACCCACCATATCTTTGACTAACATCTTTTCATGTTTTAGTCTCTTTTTCGTAGGTGTCATTCCTCCACAGCCAAAGAGGAGAATCTTCCAACGTCTGATTTCGGTGCGCTCAACTTTATCAGGTACTTCTAGCCTTAACCTTTCATTTCAGTTTCTTATTTCTTCTTTGAATGTAGAAAGCAATTTTGCATAGAAACAAACACATCAAGAAAAACATATAACTAATATGTTAACACAATTGATAATTTATTTAATTATTAAGTGTTTATCTATCTAGCTTGGAAAAATGGGGTGTGACATCCTTCCCCATTAGAAAGAGTGATCATATCTATGTCCTATTACAATAAGAAAAAATAACTAAGAAAGTAGATGAGGGAAAGTCTTATAGACTTAGTATAGTCCTCGTAGGTGTAAATTTACTCATAATATTGATTCCATTGTACCTTACATTAAGATTCCTCTCTAATTTTAATTCAAAAATTTCAAGTCTCAAACACCCTTAAGGTTTTAAATAACACCACTCTTGAGCCATTTACCTATAAGAATTTATTCCATAACATGGATGAGATCTTCCATTTATTTTTTCAATAAAGAAACATGAAAAACATTATATGATTGAGTAAGAACTGGGGATTATATAAATTATTAAGTGATTAGGTTGATGACCTCCAATACCTTACAAGTGCTAATGAATATATGGGATAAATTAGAATATTTTTAAAACTTGATGGATCTCTTCTTGGGTTTCACCATCAAGAAGAACTTTTCACCTAATGAGAACTACCCTGCCTAGTTTCCTATTGGCATAAATATTTTTCCTATTCACTACCTTAATGATCTTCTATCTCCTTTAATATTTGAGGGTTGAAGATCACATGATCCTTGACATTATCCTTGAGGATAGGATTGTGACATTTCTTACTGTAAGATCCTCAAAAAGTGCCATGCCCAAATGAGTGATTATCAGAATGAGCTCTAGGAATACTGATCTGAATGAGTGCACTGATCCAAAATGCAATGTAAAATGCATATTTTCCTAGACAATAAAAAAAACACATGCAACTAAAAGAATAAACCAAAGATAAATAATACATGAATACCCCAAATAATCCACACAATATTACATTAGAAATATGAAGGAAGTGAGGTGCATATGTATGCTGAAGAGGGAAAGATACCACACATTCTAATGAATGTGGGACTAATATTCCCAAGTAATGAATATGCCCTCTAAATCTCTGACCAAGCTAATATAATCATGTAGCCAAAACCCAGTGGAAAAAAGGCTTACACCAACACCCCCCATAAGCATAGCTTAGGTAGGAGATGATACAAAAAGGGTCCCAACAATTAGGCCTGACGAGGTACCCATGTACAATGCAATATTTCATAAAGTAGAGAAAATGAGAAAACCCATAGGAAAAAGTCCCCCTAAAAAGAGAGATAAAGAAGTGAAGAGGCTAGAAGCCCCCTTGAAGATGATGAAGCTACCAAAGTGGATCACACCCTAAGAAGAGCTTATAGATGAATGAACTTTCTCTCAATGAAGGGTTTGGTAAAGATATCAACAACCTATTCTAAAGATTGGAAAAATACTAAGTTGATGACCTACTCAAGAATCAGCTCCCAAATAAAGTGCATGTGAATCTTGATGTGTTTGGTCCTCTGATTAAGGACTAGATTCTTTCAAATATAAATAGTTCTCTAGTTGTCACAAAATATGACTATAGGTCACCTAATCTAGATACCAAGCTTAGAAAGAATCCCCTAAATCCAAATAGCCTCAATAGCTACATTAATAGCTCCCTTATACTCTACCTCTATGGAAGATAGAGTAATAGTGTTTTGCTTCTTGCTTGACCAAATGATGGGGCCAAAACCCAATGAGAAAATATAACCTAAAGTATACTTATAACTCTCAATGTTACCAACCCAATTTGAGTCTATGTATCCAACCAAGTCAAAATCTAAACCAAACTTTTAGTGTATCCCACGCCCGTGTGAACCTTGAATATAGTGAAAGATCCTCTTAGTCTATATTGTAGCTCATGGGGTTCTTGCATGAATCTCAAAATAATGCGAACAACATAAGAGATGTCTGGTTGTGTCCCTAAAATTTCACACTTAGAAATTTTGGGTTATTCCTTTTAAAATTTTACTTTTTGTCTTTTGTGAGTTAGTTTCTCTTATTAAAACAAGTACCTTAAATAAATATTAGTCTTTTATAGCTTTTTTTTCTAATTGCTTTCTTTTTTAATTTATTCAAAATTAATTCAAAAGGTTGAAAAAATTTTCTCAAGGCCATCACGGAAAAATTCATTTACTCATGTTTCCCAAGAGGATCAAAAAGTTAAGTGTTTTGAGCTTACTTCCTATCGGAGTTGTTGCCAGAATCCAGATAATGTGAATGTAATGGAGACGTGATCACACGAGATGAAAAAAGTGCACACCACATAGATGCTAAAGCAATATGAAATTATACAAGAAGATAACTTGCACAAGACAAAATAGGAGAAAACCAATATCTGATTAACATGAGATGGCCAAAGTGAAGAATACATATAGGAGAACACATAAGTAACTCCTCCACAAAAGGTGGTCAAGGCACCCCAAGAATAGATTGTAACTCCCCCATGAAAGGTGGTGACAAGGTTCTAAGAATAGAAAAGTAACTCCCATCAAGGGAGTTACTTATGACATTCTTATGACACCTATGACACATCTATGACACACATCTCCACATAAGCTAGCCTATCCCACAAATGTAAGAAAACCCCATGTATGCACAAATATAATTTCCCTAATTAAATAATAGGGACAAACAAAAACCTACACTAATACCCCCCCATAAGCATAACTTAGGTGGGTAGTTTAGAAATATAAAATGGGTCCCGACAACTAGGCCTGATGAGGTACCCATGTACAAATGCAATCTCCCATAAGATAGAGAAAAGGAGAAAACCCATAGGAAAAAAACTCCCCCCCCAAAAGAGACATAAAAGAAATGAAGAGGCTAGAAGGCCCCCCTGAAGATGATGCTACTATAGATGTAGACCACACCCCAAGAAGAGCTTGTAGATGAATGAACTTGCTCTCGGTGAAAGGTTTGGTAAAGATGTCTCCAACTTGCTCTGAAGACTGACAAAATATCAAGTTAATGACCTGACTATGAATAAGCTCCCAAATGAAATTCATGTGAATCTCTATGTGCTTGGTCTGCTGGTGTTGAACCAGATTCTTGCAAATCTGAATGGTACTCTGATTGTCACAATAAATGATGGTGGGTTGCTTGATAGGAATGCCAAACTCAAAAAGAATCCCCTGAAGCCAAATAGCCTTAGTATTTACATTAACAGCTCCCATGTACTCTACCTCTATGGATGATATAGTAATAGCATTCTACTTCTTATTAGACCAATTGATAGGACCAAAACCTAGAGAGAAATTGTAATCAAAAGTGGACTTGCGAGTCTATGAATTGCCAGCCCAGTCTGAATTTGTATATCCAACCAAGTCAACCTCTATGCCAAATTTATAATGAATTTCGTATCTATGTGAACCCTGTATCTAATGCAAGATCCTCTTAGCTACTTTCTAATGTAGCTCATGAGGTTCTTACATAAATTTGGATACAAGTCCCACTGTAAATGATATGTCGGGCTTGGTGTGAGTCAAGTAGATGAGACTACCAACAAGTTGTTGATACTGAGTGGCATCAACCAATGGTGAAGAATAGTCAGCCACAAGCTTGACTCCTAATAGAAAGAGAGTTGGAGATGGCTTGCAATCAACCATGTGAAACTAAGCCAATAAGTCGAGAGCATACTTAGGCTATGCAAGAGAAATCCCTAAATCTAATTGTGAGATCTTGATGCCAAGGAAGTATTACAATAAACCCAAGTCTATCATGTCAAATCTATCTTAGAGAAATGCCTTCACCACTATAATATCTAATGAAGAACTCCTGGTGATCAAAAGGTCATCAACATATAAAACCAAAATTAGGAGCAAATCATCCTGCCATAAAAAGTAGACACTGGGGTCAGAATGGCACCTAGTGAAACCCACTGTGAGAAGGAAGGAATCCATCTTGGCATACCAAGTCTGAGGGGCATGTTTGAGGCCATAAATAGATTTCCTAAGTCTACATACTAAGGAAGAATACTGAACAAATCTTGGTGGCTGCTCCATGTAGATCTCCTCCTCTAGGTATTTGTGAAGAAAGGCACTCTTCACATCCATCTAGTGCACATCCCAACCATGTGCTGCAAAAATAGCCAAGGTGAGTCGGATAGAAGTCATATTTGTAATGGGTGTAAAGGTCTTTGAGTAGTCAATGCCTGCCACTTGTGAGAAACCCTTGGCAACCAATCGCACCTTGTACTTATCAACTGATCCATCTGCTACAAACTTGGTCTGATATATCCACCTACATCAAACCATCTTTCTTCCCTTAGGAAGTGAAGTCAAGTCCCAAGTGTGATTTTTGATTAAGGAAGAATATTCTTCCTCCATAGCATTATCCCACTCAGGTACCCCTGATGCCTCTCAAAAAGTCTGTGGATCTAAAAATGAAGCAAAGAAGGCATGTGGATCTCTCTAAAAGTCCCCCCTAGTACATCTATCATCTACAAGATCTCCTACCCAAGTGCCAGCACTCTCAAGTGTCTGTCTAGTCCAAACTGGCTTGAAAGTGGGTGAGTCAGGTGGTAACTCCTCATCCTCTGACTGACTAGAGGTGGATGACTCTGCATCATTGTCCTCACTATCTAAACTCAAAGAATAAGAAGATGTCTCTAGCTCAAGAACCTAATATGGCTGATCTAAATCTGATGAAGAATCATCATGAAGAAGTAGATTCAATGAGGGAGAAGAAGTGCCAAGTGTTGAGTCTCTAGGACTCTCCTAAAAATGGACACTTCTCTCGATGTAAACTCATGAGTGACTGGATCTAGAAGGTGATACCCCTTAATACCATCTGGATATCCTACAAAGATACAAGGCTTGGATTGAGGTTCCATAGCTTTGCATTTCTTCTTCAAAATGTGGGCCATGGCTGGGGATCCAAAAACCCTAAGGTGCTCAACATCAGGTTTCTTTTTATGCCAAGCTTCAAAGGGTGTTATCCCTTTCAAAGCTTTGTGAGGAACCCTATTTTGAATGTAGCAAGCATAATAGATGGCTTCAGCCTAGTACTATGGTGCTAAGGATTTGGAGTGAATCATACAGTTACCCATCTCTTTCAAGAACCTATTCTTGCATTTTGCAACCCCATTCTGTGAAGGACTGTAAGTGACTGTGCACTACAAATCAATCCCCTCTGTGGTGCAAAATTGCTCAAACCTGATGCTGACATACTCCCTTCCATTATTAGTTTAAAGAAACTTGATGGATTTCTCATTCTATTTCTCAACAAGAGCATTGAATTCTAGAAAATTTTCAAACACTTCAGACTTTTGTTTGAGAAAATATATCCAAGTATACCTAGAGAAATCATCAATGAAAGTGAGGATGTACTTGGCCCTTGTGAAAGATGGTTTGGGAAAGGGTCCTAATACATCGCTATGGACTAAATCCAAAGGTTGTGAAGCCCTCCAAGCTTTGCCTTTGTCAAATTTTTCTTTGGGATGCTTCCCAAGGGAGCACCCCTCGCAAAGTCCTTTTGAGAATTGGACACAAGACAAGCCAATTACCATGTCATGTTTGCAAAGTTGCTCAAGGTAGCGGTAGTTAAGGTGATCTATTTATTTCTTCATGCATTTGTGTTCATCATGCCCTATCTTTTTACAATAGGCACACTTAACCTTCTCCTTCTTAGGTTTAGCATTGGAGGAGGAAGACTCAGTGTTGTTTTTTGCAGGATTGTTGTTTTCTTTCTTCTTTTCCTGGTCCTTATTCTTTTTCTTCTTCTCCTTTGTTGAAGTCTTATCCTTACCATTTATAGCTATCAAATCTTGGGGTTGAGTAGACTTCATTGTGCCCATTTGAATTAGCTTATCTTGCTTCCTAGTCAAGTTGACAATGAATGAATCCAAAGAAGGCATTTTCCATGTCGTGCCAAGGGCACTTTTTGTGGCATAAAAAGTGGAGACAAAGATTGAATAGCTTGGACCTAGCTTTGTGAGAATAGAAAGAATGATTTGATCATATTTCTTCTCTATCCTGCATTCTTTTAATTGCAATCTAAGGGCCTTAAACTTAGTGAAGAAGTCCTGTAGGGTGTCAAAGTTGCTAGAACTTAGACTTATGAGTTCGTTTTCGAGCTCATGACCTCTCATCTCATCAAGCTTCCCAAATAAGAGTTCTAAGGTGTCCCATATGTCTTTGGGAGTCTTGGAAGTTTCTAAATGGAAAAGAAGTTTTGAAGACATGGACAAGCTCAGTAATCCATAGGCTTCATCACTACGGTTGTACCACTTGACCTTTTCAGCATTAGTGTTGGGTTCTACTTCAGTACCCATGGTGATCCTATACAACCCTTTGCTTCTAAGAATGATTGAAATTTTAACCTTCCATTCATGATAGTTGAAGGGTGTTAGGGGTTTAAGTTGAAAAGAATCCATTTTAAGCTGAATTTAGGTAAAGTTGTATTGATTGGAAGTGAAATTATGCAGAAAAGAGAATGAAAGCAAAGATTTGCAAGTTGTGAAAAATAATCACACCCCCCCCCCCCAAAATGTTGAGGCCCCCCCAAAAATATGAAAGTGCACACTAAAAATATGTTGGGTTCAGTTAAGAATGTGTCTTAGAGCAATCAGTGCAAGACTTTAAGCAGACAAGATGTCAGACTCAGCGGAAAATGTGTCCCGAGAGACCCAAATTTTAGGCACTTTATAAACTTGGGGGCTTTTTTGACAAATAACAAGCATACACTATGGAGAATTGAATTACAAACACTTTTTCAAAAAATGGCACCCAAATCTGAGCTACCGTTTACAAGATATTAAAGGTTCAATTTTCTTGTAAACTAGTGTTTTTGCAAAAAATAGTACTAAAACATTAAACAATGCCTGTTTTGAGAGAAAAAGTGGCCTTCCAACAACTCATTGGATTTGGCACAGAGCGAGGAATCCAAAAGAGGTATTTTTGAGGGGGAATTGGCCTCTTGCCAACCCGAGCCTCACCCTTCATCTTCAACAGGCGAAGATACAAGTTTAAATCTTAACCCCCAAATTATCAATTTTTTTAAAAAAAAAATATTCAGTCAAATTGACTAATTTTTTTTAAAGTCAATTTTAGCTGAAAAAATAAAGAAAAATACAATTTGATGGATGCCAAGTGTCTAAGGGCCCACATGGGACGCCAAGCAAGGAAGGGGCACCATTTTTTAAAAAATAGTTTTGATTTTGCTGGGCAGAAAAAAGAAAATGAATTTGCAGACCTCTAAATGCACAAAAATAGAGAAGAGAAGAGACAAGTTGAAGTTTCAATACACAGCAGGGAAGAGACCATGTTTCAACTTCAATGCACAACAGATAGTGTTAATCACTACCTCACTACGCACCTACGCGCTGGACACCGTACAGCTACATTTTGCCTTGTTGGAGCCCTGCTCCATGCCTATCTCACCCTACCAGATGCCTCATATGGACCTCCACATGCAGAAGCGCTTCCTGGAGAGCTGCCCCAAGCTGAAAGTGGTGTCCAAGAGTAGAAACTAGATGTGTAGAGATTTTTTTCCAGAGATTTTTTTCTGAAGTAGCTTTGATACCATATCGGAGTTGTTGCCAAAATATGGATAATGTGAATGCAATGGAGACATGATCACACGAGATGAAGCAAGTGCACACCACATAGATGCTAAAGCAATATGAAATTATACAAGAAGATAACTTGCACAAGACAAAATAGGAGAAAACCAATATCTGATTAACATGAGATGGCCAAAGTGAAGAATACATATAGGAGAGCACATAAGTAACTCCTCCACAAAAGGTGGTCAAGGCACCCCAAGAATAGACTGTAACTCCTCCACGAAAGGTGGTGACAAGGTGCTAAGAATAGAGAAGTAACTCCCATTAAGGGAGTTACTTATGACATTCTTTTGACACCTATGACACATCTATGACACACATCTCCACATAAGCTAGCCTATCCCACAAATGTAGGAAAACTCCATGTATGCACAAATATAATTTCCCTAATTAAATAATAGGGAAAAATAAAAACCTACACTAATACTTCCAGGCCAACTTTGGTTCTTCAAGTTACTTTACTTATTAAGTGAAAAGAAAAAAGTAAGTCTTACCTACAAATCTAAGTTGTATTGTCTAGTTTAAACAACTTTACTTCTCATTGGAATCCAAGTAAAGTAGGTTCACAAACCCATAAAACACTATTTAAATCAAATCAAGGTTTTTAAAGTAACTTCACTTGCTCAAAGTCACAAGTAGAAGTATTGAAGGTTTACGAATCCAAAATACTCACCAACCAAGACCAAATCAGGATTACAAAGCTACTTGACTTCTAAGAGCCAAATTAAGTGAAGTAGTCCAAGAAATCCAACAAAAATCCAAGGGCTTACATGGATCCCTCACACGTGTCTCTTACTTGTCACTAATGCATTGGAAAATATAAATATTTAAGAAAATTCACCTCGTTTTCCACCTGGAATTCAAGTTATTTGACCAAACTACCATCTCTATGAACCCTAATCAATGCCATTTACACCTTTGGAGCGATTTTCTCTCAACCCATATTCATTTGAGGTATTTTAGTTATTTTCCTCTTGTTTTTTCCTTCCATTCCTTATTTAAAATCTTGTTTTTTCTACCAGTAAGCTTGCATATGCTGTTTTGAGTTTTCACTATATTTTCTCATTTTGCTTGTATTCAAATCCATTTTTTTCATGTAAATTTTTTTGTTTAAAGTCTTTTTAAAAATTTCATAAACACTAAGCCTATAAAAACCCACTAAAAATCCAAGAATGAGAAAACCTAGTTAAAAACGTAGTTGACTATTGACCTAGTAATTAACCTAGGTTTTCCATAACTTACTACTTAATCAGAGTCTTGAGCCTGAGTTACATGACTTAATAAACCCAAGACTCTCAAGCCTCCTAACCTACCTACCTAGACTTAAAATGACTACTTACTTACCTGGATTTATGACTACTCATTACTTCTACTTCTATGGATTTTTTAACCCAAGTTATTTACATTAGTAAACCTAAAGTCTTCTTGAGAAACCCATTAAAATACCCAAGTGAAACCTGAAGTAGCTACTCAAGTGAAACCTAGACTCCTCATTACTCATTACTTACTCAGGGTTTCAAACTCAAGTAACTTGTTAATACAAACTCGAAGTTATAAGCTGAAAAAAAACCCAAATTTTTCTAGGCCTATTACCTACTTGAATTCTTGAGTACTTAAGACTTGAAGATTATCTAGACCAACCCAAAGTTGTGATACCCTATTACTTACTATGAGTTACTCAAATTTATCAAGGCTCTCTACTGTGTAAAATCTAAAGTTTTCTTAGAAGTATTATTTTATGCAATAACTTGATTCATTTCTTCAACCTTTTCTAAACTAGCATGAGTAGTCACTAAGTGTTCTAGAGCACTTGTCAAGTTTTTACAAAGTTAATCAAAATAGATGTCAGCATCAGAAGGATCAAAATAATAAATAGTTGGAGTAGAAGTATAAGAAATAACAACTTTAATTGAAGACTTCCCTAAGTTAGCACTTGAAAAAATCCCTGAGCCAAGTAGGAAGGGTAAAACAAAAGCAAAGAGAGTCAAGTTACAAGAACCAAAGATGAAGTATGAGTATAAAGGGTACCGTATCGAATCTTGTATCACTTACAAATTAACTAAATAAGTGATAAAAATATGGAACATGTATCAGTGACTTATTTATTAGAGAGATCCAAAGATGTGACCAAAACTCCACTCATACAAATAATGACCAATAGTGGGATCCTATAAGCTACAACTTTCCCAAGTTTTACATAACTTCTTGAGTTTGTCCTAACATATGACAAGTATTATGACTCTCTTACTAGGACAGTGAAAGACATTGTTAGTAATGTGGTGATAATATTTGATGTTTAAAATTTTAATGACTGTTTAAAGATCCCAACATCTTCTAAAGTGATTGATATAACAATGGAAAAATTTAAGAGTTAATGGGAAAATAAGATAGTTTATTACATCAAGATAATGAACACTAACTAGCTGAGTAAATTTAAATAGCCCTCCAGGTTCCCTAAATAGTTAGTAAGGTCTGAATTCATCTAGGAAGTTGATGAGATCACATAATTGATATGTAGAATCAATGGGGATAAGAATTCCAAGTGCTTCTCAACTTGGATGTATGCATACATTATAACCTTTGATGTCATCAAGAGCTCTGCTATGATTGAATGGGAAAGGTTGATAAGTGACAACATCAACCAATAGTTAAGCAGCGTCTTGCAGACTTTTGACTTCAAAAATACCTCATATCTAGTATATGTTGTAACATTAAATAGAGACTTTATTAGGTTAACTACAAAAGGAATGTTGGAAATAGAGCCCATATATTAGTAATACCCTCAATTGGTTCTTTCTAAGTACTGCAAACATTACATGATAGTGAATTATGGATTCTTCTATGAGATCATTTGCAAGTTAAATGTAGTTCTAAAACACAAGAGAATATTTGATGTAGCATGGGATACAATTTCCAAATTTGGATGCATTTTCATTTAGTTCATCATCTTCACATACATTAGAGTTGGTGGTTTCTTGGGCACACCAATCAAATTTCCTAGATATCCTACTAGCAAATGGATTCTCATGGAATTGTGTAGGTAACTAGTTGAGTTGCATGACTCATAGTCAAATGTTCACTGCCACTTTGTCAATTTTACTATTTGTATTGGTCACTATCATTGCCTCAACATTTACAAAGTGAATAACATGTAAAAATAAATATATAATAACTATAGTCAACCCTATTTTGAAGCTAGAGCAAATTTTGATTGCAGAGGTATAGCTAAAAATATAGTTTCTCTCGAGTATATGCATATTCCTACACTTGAAGATTTTATGATTGATTATAGAGATGATTTTGATGTAATAAGAAGAGATAATAGTAGATTGACTATTGAATAAATTCATACTTTTGATTTAGCTATAATTCCATAAGACATGGAAGATGATGGAATTGTAACTAGTGATACCCACCATGCAGTAAAGGGAGATATGATTCCACTTCCATAGATTATTTTTAGAAAATATCAAGTTAAAACTATTGAAGATATAAATTATATGGTCCTTACCATGACTTCTACATGGATTTTTAATAATGGGTATTGCATGAAGTAATTAATGATTGAAACTACCCAGATAAGCCAAAAGAGGAAAGAAATAGTACAAAGAGAAAGCAGTCAAGTGCAGAAGAAATTAAAGTTGAAAAGAAATGTTGATGATACTTATTATGTGGTTAAGTATAAATAACCAAATTAACCAACTGTCACCACACCACCTTTGGTCACTTCCACAGATACTTCTCCACCCATCATTCCTACTTCTATTGCACCTATCATATATCCACCATTACTCATGCCACCCCTAAAATATCATATAATTATGCCTCCCCACATGCCCATTCAAAATAATAATGATGTTTCTCCTCTTCCTCCATCTTCTCCACCCACTGCTCCACCTCTACCCCCTTCAAATGATCAACCAGCCATTCAAAAGGAGACAAAATAGGTAGCTAAAGAAGTGACCCCATCTTAGGAGGCACCAAAATAAAATCAAAAGTAAATGGTTGAACTTGAGAAGGAAGTAGAGAAGAAGAAAGATATTAAGAAAGAGAAGAAGGAAAATAAAAAATAAGCAGAGAAGAATAAAGAGATTGATAAAGAGAAGAAGGAAAAGAAAAAAGAAGCAAAGAAGAAGAAAGAGATTGAGAAAGATAAAGAAAGAAAAGGATGAGCAAATAGTTCCCAATATTGCTCAAAATTTTTTAGGTGTACAAGAATCTCCCTCTCAAGAATTAATGATTAGAAAAAATCAACAATAAATGGTTGTACATTTAGCTACTCCTCTAAGTTGAGACTTCTCAACCTAGTTAGCATTGCAGACAACTCTTGAAAATAGATAAGTGATAAATTTGATGGAGATTGATTTACATATATTAAAGAGTCTATAAAAAAGAAAATAATCCTAAGAGTGATAAATTAAATTCTAAGCTGATAATTGAACCTTGAGGAAATAAATTTTTAGAGGTATCAGCTCCTCCATAGGGCATGAATAAAAGCAAAGTCATTGAGAAAGACTAAATGGTCACAAAGGTGTTCCTTGGAGAAGTTACCATAGAAGGATTAAAGTAAGATACTCAGAATCTGATTAATAATATTTTTAAGAAGCTTGATGAGGAGAAGGATTCTAAGGCTAATTTGAAAGAATAACATTCCAAGTTGTGTGAAATAATAACCAAAGTGGCAAGGTCTACTCTAAAATAATCAATTTTTTAGGTGATTCAATTGGTCAGCAAGTAATCACTAAAGTATAATAAACTAGGGACAAGGCTAAAGATATTGATGAATAGATATAGAAAATGTTGCATATTACTTAGAAATGGTTTCTTGAGGTCCCAAGCAACTTGACTGATATCAAAAATAAACTGGCACAACTAAATTTATTGATGAAATAAATTGAAAATGAGAATGGAATATCTCAATTACAAAAGGAAAGCCTAAAGGGAACAAATGCTTTAAGTGAGAAAGTTTTGATTGAAGAAAAAAATGTTCTAAGAGGGTTAGTAAAGAAGGCAAGGCAAGAATAACTCATTATATCTTTTCATCTATGCATTTTTGAATCCATGCTTGAGGAAATAAAAACTCCAGAAGGAGAAGCTCGAGATGTGAAAGGAGATTTGGAGGATTGTATCTACTACCTCATAGGTTCAAATGAGAATTCAAGAGCACCTAAAGAGTTACATCAGTAGTTCAAATAGAAAATTGAGAAATTTTCTACTCCTTTCATAGCAAAAGCTATAAAGGAGTTAATAAAAAATCAACAAGATGTTAAGAGGCTTGAACCCAAGATTGAGAAGGTAAAAGCATACTGTAGAAAATTGGAAAGAGAAATGCTAAGGTATGAGATGGAGAGGCAATTATTTTCCAATACAAACAATGTAATAGTTCATTCCATGATGTCCCAACATATTAAATATAGAGAAAAGTATAGATCTAAATCCCATGACATGGAATGATTGTTATTACTCTTCTTCTTGATAACCTCTTCTTTCTTCTTTCCATTTTCTTCTATTTTCTTCAAGTTATTTGTTTGAATTAACTTTGTTATAAGTAATTAATTTAAGTAAATTAATTTAATAAAGTTACATGTCTGGGTATATTACTTTGTAAAATGTAAGACTCAAGTAACTTGGCTAAAGGCCATTACTTGAAGTCATTTTGTAAAAGCAGATTACTTAAGCAAACTTTGCACTACATGCAAAGAGATTGTTTTTAATCCAAGCAACAAAACCAAGAAATTTTACATGTCATCATCTATTGCATGCAATAGAGGAGAAATTCTAGGAGGATGCCTCTCAATGATTTCCAATTTTTAGCGTAGTACATAGAAATTCAAGGAGTTGTCTCCTATTTATTTTTGACTTCTAAAATTGTATAAATATAAGTGTAGGCATGCATCCCT
Source organism: Torreya grandis (assembly GCA_037957365.1). NCBI lineage: Eukaryota > Viridiplantae > Streptophyta > Pinopsida > Cupressales > Taxaceae > Torreya > Torreya grandis. The sequence continues at coordinate 1,344,564 of JARHVA010001683.1, read as the reverse complement.
GAAGATGGTAATTTTTGAAAATAAATTGTAAATAAAGCAAGAGAGTTTAAGCAATCTAAAACTTTATGTTTAGATTTCTAATTTTTTCTTTTGTATTAAATTGGTTCAAAGTGAATAAGAAGGAATTTGATTTCTATGGAACTTTGCATCTCAAGCAATTATTTGGTGGGTTTGTGAAGATTAAAATGGTAGACTTTATGTTATCTTTAAATTTGAATGTGAATTCTAATCTTTCTTAATCATTTACTAAAAGGATTATCATCTCTTGAATGTTTGTTTGCTTATACAGATTCAATAAGCTTTGTAAAACTACTTATTGTGAAATGCGACTTATTTTTTCTTAAATGTTCTAATATTTCATTCTCAATTTCTTAAAATTTATTTACACATTCTCTAAAGCAACTACTCACTTGTAAAATCACCTTATTATGGTTCATGAACTCTGTGATTAAAGTAATACCCCAAAAATAAGACAACTTTCACATAATTTGTGTAATCTATGAATAACTGAGAGCTATGAATAATTAGAAGTAAATAGACATAAGAATACAGGAGCTTCATTGTTAAATGAAGGGTATTTAATCCCATGACTACCTGGGTAATTTTGATAGCCGATAGAATATATAGCCAATAGTTTCTGGTGACCCCACTAGGGAACTATGAACTTAACTCCCATAACTAAAATTAGATTACTTACACAAGTCAAGATAGGCATAGACTAACTTATAGTTATTCAAAATTTTCATGTTCCCCAAATTGCTCATCTAAAACATTGCATGCAGAGTAAGTTATGCACCTATGAGTAAAGTGTGTCCTTATTGAAGTTAACTCAACTTTTTAAAAAAAGACATCATTTTTTATAGAATTATTTCATGTCCAGAAGCCACATTTTATTTTACACCTTGTTTATCTTAAACTTGATACATGTCAAGTAACTGTAACCTAATTCTTTGCTTTTAAACCAAATTACTAGAGTAAAACTTTTAAAGAATTTTTATTCTTCAATCTGGAAAATTAACCTTTCACCAAATAAGGAGAGTTCAAGGTCAAATCAATGATTTCTTTTAGCTACAAAAAAAGTTTAATTTTAGTTTTTCAATCCAAGACAGAGCAAGAAGAGCTAGCCTTTCACTAGTGAGATAATCACAAACTCCTATGAATTAGCTACAACACAATTCCTTAGGAATAATTCAACTTGAAAATCTTCGATTTCTTATTCCTATAAGAATGGTTCTACCACTTCTTATTCCTTGGGGGGTAGTGATTGGCTCACTAAATCTAACTCATCCTCTTCATGACTTGCCAAAGGGGTTAAGAAAGAATTTCCTAAAATTTAGAGGTGATGGAAAATAAAGTCTAGATGAACACTTGGCTACTTTCTTCATGGCTTGTGGAGTAATTAGCATTAAAAAAGAAAATGTTTCTATCAAAATTTTCATCGAGACCTTGAATTATTTAGCTACATAATGGTTTTACCATTTAGCTCTTGACACTATAGTTAGTTGGGCCACTATGTGTGAGCAGTTTATAAAGAGATTCAAATCTATAGAAGATTCTTACATATTGCTTACCCAATTGACTCAGATTAAAAAAAGAGCCACATGAACACATGCGGGATTGCTAAGTTTAACAAATTACTTTATAAAATCCCTTAAGTTACTTTGCCCACTAGAGATAATCATAAGTGCTTCTTTATTAATGCCCAATTACTAGAGGTCAGTTATTAACTATGCAGAGCCTATTTGGATAATTTAGCAGTAGCTTAAAATATTTCTACTGAGGTTGAAGATGAATTGATAATGGCTGGAAAGATCAAGAAAACAAACTCAAAGGGTGATTTTTCTACTTCAGACACATCATAGACCACTGATCCCCTATTGTAGAAGTTGGATAATGACTTGTTGCAAGTCAAAAGACAAATCACTCAAGGTAATCATGTTGCTCCTATTAAGAATGCACCTGCATGGAATTTTAATAATCAAAATAGGAACCACATCATTGGTCATACACAAAGACTAGCAATTGAATATTCTCCCAAAAATCACATTGAGATGAATGAAAAAGATCATAAGATTGATGACACTCATCAAATACTTGTTGATGAAGATGGCTTTGTAGATCTTATTGGTGACTTCAACATAAGATACCTTGAATATCAATCAAAAATTTATTATGAGTAAGCATTTAAAAATATCATAGTCACTCTTTTGTAGTGTTTATAAGATCATAGACTCAACAATTTGGTGAAAAACCTTCCAAAGAACAAGAGAAAGGAGACTCTATATTAGATGTAAGCATTCTTAAAAGAGGTAGTCCTTTACCTTATTCTCTTGCTCCAAAATATAAGTATGTAGATTCTTATTATCAAACTCATAAGCTAGTAACTCATACTAATAAAGCTAATCATTCTCTATTTGCATCTATTCCCTCTTTTGAAATAATTGATCACATAAAGAAAACCAAAATTTAATTATCAAACGCTAAATACTTGAGGTCTTATCCAAATCAATTGAATAGGATAGTTAAGTATGTCCAAAGTAAAGGATCAAGCAATACATCCAATACCTATAAAGGTATCTTGCCTACTCTCAAACAAGTTCCTTCTTAGAATAATTCTAAAACCACTTCTCCCATGTCTACTTCCACATCTGAAAAGATTGAGCCATTTTATGTCTCTCTTGATCAATGGGTTCAAGTTAAGAAACTATATCCTAGACTCTAGAGCTTATGATAATGTCATGCCAGCTAAAGTAACTGATGCCCTATACCTCACTTTGAATAATATAATAGGTAGATGTTACTCAATGGAGAGACAAGTTCCCTTGATTGGACAAATCAAAGATGCCCAAACTATCCTAGCAACTTTCCTAGATAAAAGACTTAAAATGACAATTATGGTTGTGGATATTCCTATTTCTTATGGAATGTTACTAAGTAAAAACTTCTACAAAGATCTGGGTGGAGAAGTTAAAATGAATTGGTCATGTGCTCACATTCCAATCAAAGGAGTAAATCTAAAACTCGATCCTAAAAAGAAATTTAAGTATAGGGTTTTAAAGTTTGATGATCCAATATACTAGATTATTTTTGAATAATTAGACCATGGATTTTACTACCTTGAATTGGGTAAGGAAATACAAGGACCAAATGAAGTAGAAAAAGAAGTAAAAGATAAGATATGGCTGCTAGAGTTTGATGACATCTGGATTTTTCTTGGTTTAGATGTTGGGGTGGTATTGATATCACCCGATGGTAAAGTATTCCCTTACTCCTAAAAACACATGTTTAAAAATACCAAAAACACATTAGAATATGAGGCACTCTTGTTAGGACTTGAACAAATAAAGGAAAAAATATTAAGACTCATAAAATCACAAGGTGATGTTGATTTAATAGTAAGGCAAATTTGTGACCAATATCAAGTGAGGAAAGACAAGTTGAGGCACTAATGTGATTGATTTTTGAGTGAAACACTTGATTTTTTATCCTTATTAATCAACTCAATTCCTCATGATCAGAACTCCAAAGATGATTCTCTTGTAGTTACTACATCTCTACTTAGACTAGATCAATAATCTACATTTTTTTGAGAAGGTAACTATAAAGAAGAGATGGTTTATCATCTAAAGGTTACAAATAATGTTGACTAGTGGCAAGGTTTCAATGATGATAAATATATAACTAAATTTATTGAGAATCAAAACAAATTTGAGGAGTTGCACTTTGAAGGAATTAGTTCACTTCCATGCTAGATGACAATAGGTATCACTAACCCTAAGCTTACTAATAGTCAAGATTTAATTTAATTGAAGGGAAATAAAATCCCTAAAGGGTTCATTTCTTTAGATGAGATATTCAATAAGCATGATCAATTTCTAAAGAAAAAGAAAGAATATGGTGATAATTCATCTTCCAAAGTATAGTAGCTTAATTTAGGCAGTGAAGAAGAGCCTAAGATGGTTAACATTGGCAAATGTGTCCCTTAAAAATAAAATAAAAGTATTCATTGAGCTTCTCAAAAAATGCATTGATGTATTTTCCTAGTCCTATGAGGACCTGAAGCCCTTCTAGTTAGATGAGATATAACATTACATTCTACTTCAACCAGAAGCAAAGCCCTTCAAGTAAAAGTTATGCCATCATAACCCAATCATTTTAGGTACTATTTATGCTGAAATACATAATATTCTTGATGCAAAGATTATCTATCCAATCCACCATTTAGAATGGCTAGCTAACATTATCCTAGTGAGAAATAAAAATATGCCTATGTGTTGATTTCCACAATATGAATCAAGCTTATTTGAAAGATAACTACCTATCAACCATTATGGATCACACCTTTCAAGTGGTTATAGGTTCATATATGTTGTCCATGTTAGATGGTTTTTTAGGGTATAATCAAATAAAAGTGGCTGAGGAAGACCACTACAAGATAGCTTTCACAACACCATGGGGGACCTTTGCTTATCGAAAGATGCCCTTTGGACTTATTAATGCTGGAATAACTTTTTAGCAAGCAATGGATCTGACATTTACAAATTTAAAAAATAAGAGTATTATCGTATACCTTGATGACTTGATAGTCTTATCCAAGCAAAGAGGTAATCATATGATTGACTTAGAAGAAGTTCTCATCTAGTGTAGGGATCATGGGATTTATTTGAATCCTAAAAAATTGATATTTACCATGACTAAAGGAAATCTTCTTGGTCACATAGTCTCAAAATAAGGAACAAATATTTACCCAGAATGAGTCAAAACTATTCAGAGTCTATCTTTCCCTACTTCTAAGAAGGATGTGCACTCCTTCTTTGGTAAAGTCAACTTCCTCAAAAAAATCATTCTCAACTTTTTTTAAGTTGACTCGTCACATCTCTGATATGATGAAAAAAATAAAGACTTCAAATGAAATGTTAAAGGTATGTTGGTGTTTGAAAGGATCAAAGCATCTATATTTGAAGCTCTAGTGCTAGTTTCCTTAGATTTTAGTAAGGAATTTATTATTTACTATTATTCTTTTGAGCATACCATTTCAGTTATACTTCTATAGAAGAATGATGAAGGAATTGAATCCCCTATAGCTTTCATGATCCATCCATTGAAAAAAATCCAAACTAAAGAATTCATAGATGGAGAAACATGCCTTTGTTATAGCCAAAGCATGCAAAGTTTTTATGCACTACATTTTGTCTTCAAATACTAAAGTCTATGTACCTGACATTACAGTCAAATCAAGTCTAACACAATAGGAACTAGGTTTACTGAGAGGCACTTGGGTAGCTAAGGTATAATATTTTGATCTTGATATCAAACTAATGAAGCTGGTAAGAGGAAGAAGCTTGTGCCAATTGATGATAAAGAGAAAATATGGTGAGCTAAATCAGATAAAGATTTGCCTATGTTACTTTTTGTTAATCTTGTGGATGAATGGTATAACAATATTTCTTACTTCCTGACTTATGGAGAATGTATAGCTGATATAATATGTAAGGAAAATCATACCATCAAGCTGAAGTCAAAGGATTATTTCCTTTAAGATAATGGTTTGTACAAAAGAGTAATTGATGGTGTCTTCTGACTAGCAACTGATTCAAAATCAAATATAGTTATCTTGATCAAAATGAATAAGGAGAGTAATCATGGATCTATACCTTCTACCTCATTTAAATATCATCTGAGAGATGTAAACTTGATAGGATGACATTACTATATATACACACTCAATCTCTAATTTGACATTCTGCTAATTGTATCTAAGATACTGAAGTGCAGTAAATGAAATGCTTGAAATGCAATATAAACAAAGTATAGTAAAATAAATGCTTATGCATGGTAAGCTTCTTAAAATAGATCTTAAACAAGATTGCAAATCACACAATTCAAAAATGAAACACACAATTCTTAAGGAAATCAAATAACATGCTTAACTAAGTAGATGGGTTGGTATCAAAGGATTCACCAAGGTTTGAATAATGAGGATGCATGAGTCATGGTTGTAGGGGATGAATCAAGTGAATACCACAAAATGCTAAAGTAAATGAAATAAAACAAGAGATAATTGCATAGACAATTTGGAGAAAAGCCAATATTCTATTAACATAAGATGGCAAAAGTGAAGAATACATATAGAAGAGCACCTAAGTAACTCCTCCACAAAAGGTGGTCAAAGCACCCCAAGAATAGACTGTAACTCCATGAAAGGTGGTGACAGGGTGCTAAAAATAGAGAAGTAACTCCCATACCCAGAATAGCCAGTCAAAGGAGTTACTTATGACATTCTTATGACACCTATGACACATTTATGACACACATCTCCACATAAGATATCCTATTCCACAAATGTAGGAAAACTCCATGTATGCACAAATATATAATTTCCCTAATTTAAATAAAGGGAAAAATAAAAACCTACACTAACACCCCCCCATAAGTGCAGCTTAGGTGGGTAGTGTGGAAATATAAAAATGGGTCTTGGCAACTAGGCCTAATGAGGTACCCATGTACAAAAACAATCTCCCATAAGATAGAGAAAAGGAGAAAACCCATAGAAAAAACTCTCCCCCAAAAGAGAGACATAAATAAATGAGAAGGCTAGAAGGCCCCCCTGAAGATGATGCTACTACAGATGTAGACCACACCCCAAGAAGAGCTCATAGATGAATGAACTTGCTCTCAATGAAAGGTTTGGTGAAGATGTCTGCAACTTGCTCCAAAGACTGGCAAAAGATTAAGTCAATGACTTGTCTATGAATAAGCTCTTGAATGAAATGCATGTGAATCTCTATGTGCTTGGTCTTCTGGTGCTGAATTGGATTCTTCCAAATCTGAATGGTACTCTGGTTGTCACAATAAAAGATGGTGGGTTGCTTGATAGGAATGCCAAACTCAAAAATAATACCCTAAATCTAAATAGCCTTAATAGATGCATTAATAGCTCCCCTATACTTTGCCTCTATGGATGATATAGCAATATCATTCTGCTTCTTGTTAGACCAATTGATAGGACAAGAACCTAGAGAGAAATTGTAACCATAAGTGGACTTGTGAGTCTATGAATTTCCAGCCCAATCTAAATCTATATATCCAACCAAGTCAACATCTATGCCAAATCTATAATGAATCTCGTATCTATGTGAACCCTGTATGTAATGCAAGATCCTCTTAGCTACTTTCCAATACAGCTCATGAGGTTCTTGCATAAATTTGGAGACAAGTCCCACTGCATATGATATGTAAGGTTTGGTATGAGTTAAGTAGATGAGACTACCAACAAGTTGTCGATACCAAGTGGCATCAACCAATGGTGAAGAATAGGCAGCCTCAAGCTTGACTCCTGATAAAAGGGGAGTCAAAGATGGCTTGCAATTAGCCATATAAAATCGAGCCAATAAGTCAAGAGCATACTTAAGCTATGCAAGAGAAATCCCTAAATCTGACTGTGAGATCTTGATGCCAAGGAAGTAGTGCAACAAACCCAAGTCTGTCATGTCAAATATATCATGGAGAGATTCCTTCATCGCTGAAATAGCCGATGAAGAACTCCTGGTGATCAAGAGGTCATCAACATAAAGAACTAGAATCAAGAGCGAGTCATCCTACCACAAAAAGTAGACATTAGGATCAAAATAGCACCTAGTGAAACCTGCTATGAGAAGGAAGGAATCCATCTTGGCATACCATGCTCGAGGGGCCTGTTTGAGGCCATAGATAGATTTCTTAAGTTTTCATACTAAGGAAGAATCCTAAACAAATCCTGGTGGCTACTCCATGTAGATCTCCTCCTCTAGGTCTTCGTGAAGAAAGGCACTCTTCACATCCATCTAGTGCACATCTCAACCATGTGATGTGGCAATAACTAAGGTGAGTCAGATAGAAGTCATCTTTGCAATAGGTGTAAAGGTCTTTGAGTAGTTAATGCCTGCCACCTGTGAGAAACCCTTGGTGACAATCGCACCTTATACTTATCAACCAACCCATCTACTGCAAACTTGGTCTGATATATCCACCTACATCAAACCATCTTTCTTCCCTTAGGAAGTGAAGTCAAGTCCCAAGTGTGATTTTTGATTAAGGAAGAATATTCTTCCTCTATAGCATTATCCCACTTAGGTACCCCTGATGCCTCTCGAAAAGTCTATGGATCTGAAACTAAAGCAAAGAAGGCATGTGGATCTCTCTAAAAGTCCCCCCTAGTATGTTTGTCATCTGTGGGATCTCCTGCCCAAGTGCCAACACTCTCAAGTGTCTGTCTGGCCCAAAGTGGCCCAAAAGTGGGCGAGTCAAGTGCTAACTCCTCATCCTCTAACTGACTAGAGGTGGATGACTCTGCATCACTGTCCTTGCTATCTAAACTCAAAGAAGAAGATGTCTCTGGATTAAGAACCTACTATGGCTGATCTGAATCTGATGAGGAATCATCATGAAGAAGTAGATCCGATGAGGGAGAAAAAGTGCCAAGTGTTGAGTCTCTACGACTCTCTTGAAAATGGACACTTATCTCGATGAACAACTCATGAGTGACTGAATCTAGAAGGTGATACACCTTAATACCATCTAGATATCCTATAAAGATGCAAGGCTTGGACTAACATTCCATAGCTTTGCGTTTCTTCTTTAGAATGCAAGCCATGGTTGGGGATCTGAAAACCCTAAGGTGCTCAACATCAAGTTTCCTTTTATGCCAAGCTTCAAAGGGTGTTATCCCTTTCAAAGCTTTGTGAGGAACCCTGTTTTGAATGTAGCAAGCACAATTGATGGCTTCAGCCCAGTACTGTGGTGCTAAGGATTTGGAGTGAATCATAGCTACCCATCTCTTTCAAGAACCTATTTTTACATTCTGTAACCCCATTTTGTGAAGGACTATAAGTGACTGTGCACTGCAAATCAATCCCCTTTGTGGTGCAAAACTGCTTAAACATGTTGCTGACATACTCCCCTCCATTATCAGTTCAAATAACCTTGATGGATTTCTCACTCTGTTTTTAAACAAGAGCCTTAAAGTCTAAAAAATTTTCAAACACTTTAGACTTTTGTTTGAGAAAATATATCTAAGTGTACCTAAAGAAATCATCAATGAAAGTGAAGATGTACTTGGCCCTTGTGAAAGATGGTTTGGGAAAGGGTCCCGATACATCACTATGGATTAACTCCAAAGGTTGTGAAGCCCTCCAAGCTTTGCCTTTGTCAAATTTTGCTTTAGGATGATTTCTAAGGGATCACCCCTCGCAAAGTCCTTTTGAGAATTGGACACGAGGCAAGCTAATGACCATGTCATGTTTACAAAGTTGCTCAAGGTAGCGGTAGTTAAGGTGGCCAAACCGCTCATGCCATAATTTTATAACTCCATTTGAATGAGTCAACAATGCTGTTGGAGAAGAATCAGGTGCAAAATGTGAGAAGGTGTATAACCTTGCTTGGTGATTTGCCCTACCCACTACCACTATAGTATCACTATGCAACTCCTTGATAGCCACTAAATCTGGAAAAAATGCAACTCTTATGCCCCGACCAATGTGAGTGATTTGGTACACTGATAGGAGATTGGTTGAAAGAGAAGGAACACTTAGAACATTATTGAATGTTCCTCCTTCCATTTTAACTGACCCTCTCCCTACAACAAAAACTGATGTGTCATCACCCAAACTAATTGAAGTCATGCTACAAGGCTCTAAAGATGAAAACTCAACTAGTGAAGAGCCCATGTGGTAAGAAACACTCGAATCAATGATCCATGATGTTTTAGAAGCTGCAATTGCTACAAGGGCCTTGCCCTTTTCTTTCTCTTTACCATTGCCTTTTGCCTTGGTAGAATCTTGGGTAGATGAATTCTGATTGATGGACTCAAGAACACCTATGTTGTGCTTCTCTAGAAGATGAGTTAGGTGATCTATTTGTTTCTTCATGCATTTGTGTTCATCATGTCCTATCTTCTTAAAATAGGCACACTTAACCTTCTCCTTCTTAGGTTTAGCATTGGAGGAGGAAGACATAGTGTTGTTTTTGGCAAGATTTTTGTTTTCTTTCTTCTTCTCTTAGTCCTTGTTCTTTTTTTTCTTCTCCTTTGTTGAAGTCTTATCCTTACCATTTCTAGCTATCAAAGCTTGGGGTTGATTAGACTTCATTGTGCCTATTTGGATTAGTTTATCTTACTCCTTAGTCAAGTTGGCAATGAATGAATCCAAAGAAGGCATTTTCCATGTAGTGCCAAGGGCACTTTTTGTGGCATGAAAAGTGGAGACAAAGACTAAATAGCTTGGACCTAACTTTGCAAGAATAAAAAGGATGAGTTCGTCATCTTTCTTCTCTATCTTGCATTCTTTCAATTGCAATCTAAGGGCCTTAAACTTAGTGAAGAAGTCCTATAGGGTGTCAGAGTTGCTAGGACTTAGACTTATGAGTTCATTTTCGAGCTCATGACCTCTCATCTCATCAAGCTTTCCAAATAAGGTTTCTAGGGTGTCCTATATGTCTTTGGGAGTCTTGGAGGTTTCTAAATAGAAGATAATTTCTGGAGACATGGACAAGCTTAGTAATCCATAAGATTCATCACTATGATTGTACCACTTGACCTTTTCATCATCAGTGTTGGGTTCTACTTCAGTACCCATGGTGATCATATACAACCCTTTACTTCTAAGAATGATTGACATTTTAACCTTCTATTCATGATAGTTAAAGGGTGTTAGGAGTTTAAGTTGAAAATAATCCATTTTAAGCTGAATTTAGGTGAAGTTGTGTTAATTGCAAGTTGTGAAATTATGCAGAAAGGAGAATGAAAGCAAAGATTGCAAGTGCTAAAAAGCAATCACACCCCCCCAAAATATTGAGCCCCCCCAAATATGAAAGTGCACACTCAAAAGACATTGAGCTCAGCTGAGAATGTGTCTTAGAGCAATCAGTGCAAGACTTTAAGCAAATAGGATGTCAGACTCAGCGGAAAATGAGTCTCAAGATACCCAAATTTTAGGCACTTTATAAACTAGTGAATTTTTAACAAATAATAAGCCTACACTGTGGAGAATTGAAATACAAACACTTTTTCAAAAAATGGCACCTGAATTTGAGCTACCATTTGCAAGATATTAAAGATTCAATTTCTCGTAAACTAGTGTTTTTGCAAAAAATAACACTAAAACATTAAAAAAATACCTGTTTTGAGAGAGAAAGGGGCCTTCCAACCACTCATTAGACTCAGCACAGAGTGAGGAATCCAAAGGAGGTATTTTTGAGGGGGAATTGGCCTCCTGCCAACCCAGGCCTCACCCTTTGTCTTCGACAGGTGAAAATACAAGTTTAAATTTAAACCCCCAAATTATCAAAACTTAAAAACTATCTAAAATACTCAATACTTAGTCAAATTGACTGATTTTTTTTTGGACAAGTCAATTTTAACTAAAAAATTAAAGTAAAATACAGAATTTAATGGATTGCCAAGTATTTAAGGGCCCACATGGGATGCCAAACAAGGAGAGGGGTGCCAAAGTTTGAGGAAAGAGCAGATTTAAATTCGCTAGGCAAAAAAGACAGCAGAGACACTAAATTTGAAGTAGATTATAGGGCTAAGGAAGGCTTGAATTTAATGAATTTGTCTTGAAAGCATACCATAACAAATGACTTACGTGGAGAAGGAGAAAAGGGCACAAAGTTAGATTGAAAAGTTCCAAGAAAAGTGCGCCAAGGAGGACGTAGGACTGCATTTTACCATCACACCTTTTTTGAAAGATCCAAGATTGGTCTTTTATCACCAACAAGTGACTTAGCTACGAACCCAACCACGTTCTTTCCTTCTTCCTGCACAAACTCAGCCTTTATGTGCTCATATTTCTCACTTATTTTGGAAAGCCATCGCTGTAACTCCACACTTCTACACTCGGGTCTAAGACAAACTCTTATGTAGATCTTGAACACTGTGAGACTTTCAACACCGTGCTGAGAGGATCATGATCATAGGCCTACATGTATATGGAGAGACCAAACAAGCCATGGAAGGAACAATAACACCGAGAAGTAGCAATATCTCTTGAAAAATTTCAAATTTCACAAAAAAATGCCTTAACAAAGCTCTAGATTTCAATGAAAGTAATAGCAAAATAGACAACCAATTACCAGGGTGGTTCTGATACCATATTAGAGGATTCACCAAAGTCTGAATAACGAGGATGCATGAGTCATGGTTGCATGGGATGAAGCAAGTGAATACCACAAAATGCTAAAATAAATGAAATCAAACAAGAGACAATTGCATAGACAATTTGGAGAAAAGCCAATATTCCATTAACATAAGATGGCCAAAGTGAACAATACATATAGGAGAGCATGAAAGTAACTCCTCCACAAAAGTTGGTCAAAGCACCCCAAGAATAGATTGTAACTCCTCCATGAAAGGTGGTGATAGGGTGCTAAGAATAGAGAAGTAACTCCCATACCCGGAATAGCTGGTCAAAGGAGTTACTTATGACATTCTTATGACACCTATGACACATCTATGACACACATCTCCATATAAGCTATCTTATCCCACGAATGTAGGAAAACTCCATGTATGCACAAATATATAATTTCCCTAATTTAAATAATAGGGAAAAATAAAAACCTACACTAATAGTTGGATTGTTGTTGTAGCCTTCCAAAGGGGGACCTTCCTCCTTCCAACTCTAGATTTAACTCTTCCTCTTACAATGCTATCTTAAACTCAAAATTGCTTACTCATATTAATCAATAGTGTAGTAATGAATTATTGCATGAAGTTACAACCATAATTGCTTAACATAATTTACTTTTGAAAATATTTATTCAACATATATTATTTTTTATCTCTCAACTCTACTATTACATATTTATATACTGTAGTGGAGATTGTTTTATGAAAAATAATATATACATTCTATTCTAAGATACGTTCGAATTAGAATAATTGAAATTGATTATTTTCACGAAAGATGTCCTTCATGTGAATCTTATAGCTTTGTTGTAGGACAAACAAGGTTTTTTCATTCTTCAACTACTTCCTTATTGAGCTCTATAGAGGTTAGAGTCATTCCTATGATTCAATTATAAGAGAATCAAAATTTGTTCATCCATGACTTTGGTCATGCAGTAGCTACAGGATGTTATGTGTAATGAGATTCTTTTTTCTACAAAATGCTCCATGCTATATACCTATTTCCTCAAAACATCTTATATTCTAAAGTAATAGACAACCATCATATATTTAATTTCAATACATAATTTTAACTATTCAAAAGAGTTTGAAAACATAATGCTATATGGATTATGAAAATAGAGAATTATATGGAAAAAGTGTTCAAAATCATGGTATATAAGTAGGATGAGCACAATAGATGGACATAATAACATGACATTTATGGGGCTCATCACACCCCCCAAATTAAGATCTTGCTTGACCTTGAACACCATATTTGTTCATTCCTAGTGCACACATAACTCTAAAATCTATGGGTTCTATAGTGCCCTTGGCAAGGTAAGTGTAAAAACCCCACCTCTGCTTAATATTTTTCCAACTTTTGGCTTCTTGACTTCATTCATTAGGATTTTATCCTGCTAGTCTAGAATAAGATACCAAAAAAGGGGTGGCTAAAACTTTAGGTTTAGTAATTATGATCCCATGTCACCTATAAGAAAAATGTATTTTGTGGTCTTGTTAAATGTTGTATTTAAGTTAAAAGGGGAATAGGGCTCCCTCTTCTTCTATGTAGTAGTGAGATCAGTCCAACATTTGATATAGGGCTATTTGGCTGAAGGACTAGTAAAAGTTCTCAACCCTCTTTTTCAATTTGGTGATGCTCTCTTCCTTCAACTTATTTTCCTCTTTCAATTTCCTATTTTATTTCCTCAGTTCCTTCAGAGATTCAAATTGATTATCCATCCAATTCAACATTTGATAATATATTGTAAAATATGAGTGATACCCGACCTCAAGGGTAGATTTAGGTTCCTCTTACTAATTGACCTCTATATAAGGTTTTGGAATGTTGAATATAGGATGATGTTTAGCTGAGGGCTACAACTAATAAGCTACTATAGCAAATGCATCCAAACCTCCACAAAATTGATGTTGCAACTATTTCATTAGTTTCTCAATTTCTCACAAGGCTTGCTCAAGAGTAGAAAATTCCACTTGAATTATAATAGGTTTCTCCAATTTTTTAACTTCTTTCTATATTGGTTCCTTATACAATTCTTCAAAATTGTGTTCTACTTGTTCTTATTCCTCATGTGTTTCTTCAAGATTATGCTCAACTTGTTCTTCTTCCTCATGAATTTATTTGAAACGATGTTTAACTTGTTCTTCTCCTTCTTGCATTTCTTCAAGGCTATGTTTAAATTGTTCTTCTCCTTATTGCATTTCTTCAAGACTCTACTCAATTGGTTCCTCATGGAATTATTCAAAACTATGCTCAAATTATCCTGCTTCTTCCTAGTAGAATATTGGAGAACATTCTTCCTTGTCTATTTTAGTCTCAATAGATTCATTTTTACTGGTAGTATTTTCTTTGGCAGATTCTTCATTTCTTTGAATAATGGAAAAAGGATTAATTCTCTTTAATATATGATATTTATGAGGAGTGGGGTTACTTTGATCTTCTTGAAAGATGGGAATTCCTCCTCAGACTCATATATATTACGTCAAAAGAATGAGTTTTCTCTTTTTCATTCTCTTAGACCTTGCTACAGGTTCTTGTGTTGCTATAAGAATACCTTCTTTTGCAAGTTCTTATGTGGTTATAGGAAGGTTTTCTGCTATAGATCTTGTGGTTTTATAGGGAGGTTTTCTACTATAGTTTATTATGGTTCTATAGGGAGGGTTTCTTCTAATTTTTTTTCTTTAACCTCTAATTCTTCTTCTAGTTCATTTCCTTCTCTATCATCTCTTCATTTTCTGGTATATAGAGAAATTCCTCCCAACTGATGTTGGGTCTAGTTCTTTACAAATAGTATTTATTAACTAAGTGAGACAATGGTGGGATAGACCTTTAAAATTATCTTTTTGAAAATCCTTTGACATCTTGGTGATCATATGAAGCAACAATTTGGGAATGTTTATCTCCACTCCATGCCATAAATGATTCAATAACTTAAAGTGTATGCCATGCAACAATGAATACCTTTCTTCACAGATGAAATATCTAGAGATAAACTCAACAACCTTAGCCGATCTTCCTGGTAGAGACACCCTTGTGGTGCTCTAATTTGAGATTTCTAGTCATTTATTTACTCTACTTAACCTTCATCTCTCAACATCAACATCATATTTGTCTTGCCATTCCTCCCTTATTCTAAGTAGTCCAGTTACTCTACTGATGGTTGTTTCCATCAGCTTTACTTCCATCCATTTTATCATGGCCAACCTATTATGTAATGAACCAAAAAATTCCTTCATAATTCCTTCATCTAGAGACTATATTTTCTTAAAATACTATGTCCATCTTATATGTCAAAATAAGGCCAAGATTTCTAGATTATTGGTCAAGGGGGTAATATCCAATGGTTCATGTTTCAACAAATCACCTCCCATATTATGTGAGTTGTAGGTTTGGGTACTTACATCAAGGGTTTTGGGCATTGGTGGAATGATTTATGACTTTTGTGATGAGAAGTGAAATAATCATTTGAAATTAATGAAAAATATCTCCCCAACTTAATCTATCACTTGTCCTCGAGGGGAAAAGGCTGACATGCACAAAACACTCATGAAAAGAGTAAGGGGTGGTAGTAATAATTGTGTCAATTATTACATCAACAATGATGGAGATGGCAAATGGACGTGATAAGGAGAGGATACAATGGTGAATTGATAGCATTAAATCTTATCATCTTTAAAAATAATTAAAATTTATGACAAGAAATAAATAAAGAATAATTACCATATTACCTATAGAAATACCTTTCATAAATATGTAAATGATGATGTGAAGTGGTGATCATGGCATACACTAGAATTTGAGTGGGAGAAAATTCTTGATGTAGGATAGAATGTAGGAAGACATCCCATAACAAGATATGTGTCTTGTATCAACAAGTTCTATCTTATAATTATAAGTTTTATCCTATAACAATAATTTTTTCACCTTTACAGACAAGTTTTCTATCCTATATCAAGAAGAAAAATGTATTTCTACTCCAAAATAATGAATTTTCAAGCAAAAAAAGGGAAAACAAAACATTTTTGTTGAAATAGTACCTTTTCTCTCTCTTTTTTTTAATGAATGTCAATTAGCCAGTGATATAGTTTTTTGAGACAACATCTATTAGCAACATCTGAAGATTTTCATTGCTAAATTTTCTAATTTTTTTTATAGATTTTTTGGTCCAAACTCAACTGAAATCACAAGAATCTAGAGGGTATGATTTTATTTAACCTAAACTAATCCATTGTGAATGACTTGTTCTTGGATGTAGAAAACTTTATTACTCTTGGAAAATATTAGAGAAGGGTTGATAGAAATACCCTTCAACTGTAGGAACATGTTGATTTCATTCATGAAGAAGAGATGGATGATGTTATTCAAGAAGTTGGCAAGTGAGAGTTTCCTTAGAGAATGGTTTCTTATACATCTTGAGCCTATGGCCATTAATAAGTAGTTGGAACTGAATAGAGTCAATGGTTGGGAGCTTTACATCTTCATTGTCAAAAAGTTGTTCAATCTCATCAGGCCCAAGCCATCTAGAATGTAGATTTCCTTTATGATCATTATATTTAGAGTAAAAAATGAGTTTCCAGTCTCCTGGTTGAAAATTCTTAGTCTTAACATTCTTGTAATGTCATCTTACACATTGTCTTTTCACTATTTTAGTGTGATGAATTGCTTCCTTTCTTAATTTATCAAGTGCATTCAGTTACATGATCCTATCTTGTTGAGATTGAGAAAGATCTAAGCCAAAATCAAGTGACATCCTTAATTTCTTATGTTCAAATTCAATGGGTAGAATAGACTTTTTACTTTAAACTACTTCATATGTAGTGAAACCATTTATGGTTTTCTAGGTAATTTTATAAGCCCAAACTACTTATAGAAGATAAGTTAACCAATATTTTCTATGCAAGCTGATAATCTTAGTGAGGATATTTTTAAATTCATAGTTTAACACTTTCACCTAACCATTTGAATAAGGATGGTAAGGGGTAGATTTCTTGTGTATGATTTCATATTCTTTTACCAAGGTAGCTGTGAGGTCCGATGTGAATTGTGGGCCTTAGTCTATGAATATTTCTCTTGGTACTCCATAATAGGTGAAGATTTATTCATATAAGAACTCAAATAATTTCTCATCTTGGGCATGAGTTAAGGCTTTGACTTCTACCCATTTGGTGACATAATCAGTGCACACTAGTATGTATTCTTTGTTGTTAGATTTATGATCAATAGGACCTACAAAATCTAGTCCTTATTTATCAAAGGGTTCTAAAACCAGTTGTGGCTATAATGACATTTCATCATAATGAGTGGGCTTTCCCATACACTAGCATTGGTCACATCTATGGGTGTACATCATGGCATCTTTATGCAAAAAAGGCTAATACTATCCAATAGTGAGTACTTTTATGAAAATCTATTTGGTAGAAAAATGACCCCCACATGGCTCATCATGGTAGGATCTAAGAATGTCATAAGATTTATCTTCTTAGATACATCTTCTCATAACTAAATCTAGTCCAGTGATAAAGAGATATCCTAAAATTTAAGAATAATGTCTTCTCCTTTAGATTAGGTGTTATTTATCCTTAGATGAGAAATGTTGTGGTAGTGATCCTACAAAAAGATAGAAATATCTACAAACCAAGGAAATTGAATTATTATAGTAAATAAATGTTCATCAAGAAAAGAGTCATAAAAAATAAGATTGTGCTCATCATTTTGTAATCAAGATAGAAAATCTGCTACAACATTATCTTTACCAAGTTTATCCATAATGGTAATATCAAATTCCTATAACAAAATATACCAATGATTATCCTGTCTATTATAGCAAGTTTATTCATTAAATACCTTATTTCTTCATGATCAGTGTGGATTAATACTTGGTAACCTATAATGTAGTGTCAAAATTTGTTGATGGCATAGCTGAAAATAAGAAATTTGTTCTCTGTTATAGTGTAGTTCAGTTCAACCTCTTCAAGATTCTTGTTGATAAAATAAATTGCATAACTTAGAGATTCATATATTTGACCAAGGATATCTCCTAGAATGGTGTCGAATGCATCTATATGAATGTGAAAAGGCTTCTTACAATCAATCCATCTCAAAATAGGAGTTGTTATGAGTAGGCATTTATGTTTTTTAAAGGTAGTTTGACAATCATTAGTCCATGTAAATTCAATATCTTTAATAAGCATTACAAATAATGGGGTGGAAATTTTACTAAAATATTTGATGCATCATCTATAACAACCAACATGTCTTGGAAAACTTATAACATCTTTTTGCTTCTTTGGTATGGGTAGATCCTTAATGATACTTATCTTTGCTGGGTCAACTTGAATTCTAGCAGGGGATATGTGATGTCCTAACTTAATCCATTCAGTCATAAACATGTAAAAATTTTCATTACTCAGAGATAATTGATGGTCCTAGTAGTGTTAAAGAATCTTCTTGAGGTTGGTTCGCATTTTTTTGAATGTCTTCCCATAGAAAGTGAAATCATCCATGTAGATTTCAACATAGTCATGGGAGAGATCAAAAAATATATTCAACACAACCCATTGAAAAGCAATTGGGGAATTGCAAAGACCAAATGGCAAGACACCATAGGCATAGGTTCCCCAAGGGAAATTAGAAGTGGTTTTGTCTTAGTCTTGTGGAGCAATTCCTATTTGATTATAACTACTATAGCCATCTAGGAAATAAAAGTACTTCTTTCCTACTAATGTATCCAATAATTGATCAATAAATGGAAGGGGAAACTGATCCTTCTTGGTAACAACATTCAATTCTCTGTAGTCAACACAAATATGCCATTTTCCTCCTTTATTAGGGATAATGACTAGGGGAGAGACCCACTGGCTATCTGAGATAGGATAAACAAATCTTGCATCTAAGATTTTCTATAACTCAGTTTTGACAATGTCTTTGTCTACAAGATTCATTCATCTTTGGGGTTAGCGAATAGGTTTTCATTCTTATTTAATGTAAATGTGATGCATGCATAAATCTAGGGGTATTCTTCTCATGTCATGATAATCCTAGGCAAATGTTGTTGTGTGCCTTTTCAACATTGTAAGTAACTAATTTTCTTGCTAGGGTGTTAAGGAAATGCTGATGTTGATAGGTTTGTTTGGCAAGATATCTATTTAATTTGTTAAATAAAGCATGGTCTATACATTGGTGATCAAAGGAGCATAATTGCATTGATGGGGAAGTAATTGATGGAATGCTCAAATATATCTTATAGTTTCAACAAAACCATTCTCAAAAAAGGTATTTTGAAGAGGGCATGGTGCACATTCTAACAAGTTAGTTGCTATAGGATCCTATTGATAGGTGTTTTTCAAGATACCCGTAAGGATAGTGTTTTCTTCTTGGACCTACAAATCTAGACTTTGATAAATTATGTAGAGAGTCTAAAAAGAGAGTTTTTTCAAGGTCATCAATCTAAAGGATTGGTCCATCATTTAGGGAAGGCTAAGTTGGTGGATACATCACCAATTTATTGGTGTCATTTTTGTTAGAAATTAGCATTTTTCTTGACCTATATCTAATAAAGGCATCAGTAGTAGCCAACCATGGGTGACCAAAGATGAGATGATAACCCCCCAAATTTTTATTTAGCTATAGGATAATAAATTTTGTTGGATATTTCCAAGAATCCATAGTGATAAAAAGCTCTTCAACAATTATTTCAAGTTTAATAATTAATCTGTCAGCCATCTAAAAGATGGTAAGTGTTAGAAAGAGAGTGGTAAGCTTCAGTTGTTGTATGGTCTCCATGGTCATCACATTAATGGCTTCACCTAAATCAATTAAATTATTGGAAATAGGTTGTTCATGGATGCTAACATTAACTATAAGACTTTTTGAATCAAAATATTTTGAGGGAACTATGTTTCTCAACATAATATTTTACTGATTGGCCAATGACCTAGACTATTTTAGGATATTTCTTCTTTCTTCCTAGTTTTTTCAAACATAACTCTTGATTAACTTTATTGTAGATAAGAACATCCTTTATTGCTTGAAAGAGTGGGATTTTGACAAACACATTCTTGAGTTATCTTAAGATATTGAATTCAGGCTCTTGTTTAGGGTGCAATATGCTCAATCTCTCTATAAAAAGAGGATTGTCAGTTTCTTTTTGATTTTCTAATGGACTTAGTTTAGGGTTGGCTATGGGTGGTTGTGGATTAGTATAGAGTGGAGTTGGTTCAAAGTGTTGATGTGATTATGGGTAAGGTGGGTTGTGGAAGAACACAACTTGAGTGAAGTTAAACTTGAATAATGTATAATGTGCATGTTGGATATTGCATTATTTTAGTGGCTTGTGTCAGTTGAACTGACTTATTAGTAGGATTGGGGAAGGGTTGGGTAAGTAATTAAATGGTTTGAATAAGCTATTGAGTGTTTGTAATTATATCCTATTGTTATGGTTGTTACATTTTTAGGAAAAATCCTTAATTTCCTCTCCATTGTTGCCATGGATTAGAGAGATAGTACCATTGTTGGCTTTTGAATTGTCCTTGTTGAGGTTGTTATCTATTATGTTGCATCCATAACTGATTTTGGGGTAGTTGTGAATTTTTTTGGAACCAATTTAGATTGGGTATATTTATCCAAGAACCATATTCTAGATTATTTGAGAATTTATAAACATAGAGTTTGATGGCATACCTGGTCTTTATACCCACAATTTCTATTGATCCATGAAAAACACTTGGTTCTCATCTTCCCCTATGGCATGCAATTCTACTATCTCAAGATTTTCCTTGATGATACTCAATACTTGAGATTTCATGGAATGGCATTTGCAATCTTCCTTCTTCTTTTTGCATTTAGGAAAATAGGTGGCTAAGGCTTTCTCATTTTCTTGTTTCTTTCTCCATGTATATAATATATCAAGTTGAGTAGCTAGGTGACTGATGATGTCCTACTTCATATCCTAAATCAGGTTGCTAACTTCACCTTTAGATAGTCCTATAGTAGATGTTGTATGAAGGGTTCTACCCTTAATTTTGTTCATGGTTGATCTGGAGTAGTTCATACATATAAATATTAATTCATCAAATGGTAGTGTAGAAATATCACCAATAGACATTAGATCTAGTGCCTCCAGACAATCATCTCTAATTTATTTTAGAAACATCATCTTGATTGATTCTTTGTCCATTGTGGTCTATTTAGATTTTTTCAATCTGAACAAAAATATTTCCATATACTCCTCTAGTGACTCATCATCAACTTGCATCATTCAGAAAATGTCATTTCTCTTGTAGTTTCTACCCCTACAATAATCTTGATATTTCATCAGAAACTTCTCCTTCATTTTTTCCCAAGTAGAAATGACATCCTTTCCAAGTTCCATGAACCATCTAAGTTCTACGTCTTTGAGTGTTTCTATAAACATTTTGAGTTTTTGAGTTTCTTAATTATAATCATAATTACAACATACGGTGCCAAACTCAAAAAGAAATGTATCTGGATTCTCAACCACTTTTCCTCTAAAGTTAAGGAGGGAAGAGTGAGGGATATTATTCATGAGTGCATTTCCATCATAAATAAGGATAGGGAATTTTAAATTAGCAGACTCATTGGTAGTGTTCTCTTCTTGGTGATCCCCCATGCATACTCTTTATGTTGGTAGATGGGAGGTTGTTGCTACCCAATTCTCAAAATTCCTATCAATTATTTGATTTTTTAGGGTGTAAAATATGGAGACTTTATCCTTTACCTTAGGAATCTATGGATTCCTATAAAATGGAGATGGCGTGGAGTTTCAAAATATTCTACTAGTGTCTCAACAAAGAGACTTTCTAAATTAGAAGATTCTATTGGCCTAATGTTTCTTCTAGGGGCAAGAATAGCTTTGAATGCCTCCTTAGCAAGAAATTTGGGTGACGGAGGGAAGTGAATTTAAAATTTATGAATATGAAGTGATAAAGTGGGAATTATCAAAGGTGGTGCATGTGGGTCTCTTCCATGGGTATGAAACTCTTCAAGATCTCTAGCTTGTGCTACTAGTCCAGCAAAAAATTCTTCTTTCTCAACCTCTTTTATTGACAACTATGAGTGATATTCAAGAATTCCTTCATGTTTCTAAGTTGCTATAAGATGCATTTTAGATTTTTTAGTAATTTTTTATTATCATGAAAAAATCTTCCTATATAGTCCCCTTCACTTTACATATGTCAACCACCTTTTTTAAAAAAAAATTTGCCTACCTTGCCTGCAGAGGGTTAGTGATATGGGGTTTTTTGAAAATTTTCACTATCTTAATTGCAAAAAGGGAAATGTTAAACTATGAAAGCATGAAATATTTAATCTATAAAAATAAAAATATTTGGAAAAATAATAAACATCTATAAATAATTGCTATCAAGATTGTGAAGATTACAAGTGTGTGACTCCCTTTTTCAACAATAGTGCCAAAAATGACTAGTAGTTGATTCAAAATCATATATACTTCTCTTGATCAAAACTAACAAGGAGAGTAACCATGATCTATAATTTATACCTCATTTAAATGTCAACTCAGGGACATAAATTTGATAGGATGACATCACTATATGTGCACACTCAATCTCTAATTTGACATTCTGCTAATTGTATCTAAGATGCTGAAGTGAAGTAAATGAAATGTTTGAAATGCAACATAAAAAAAGTATAGTAAAATAAATGCTTATGCATGAGAATCTTGAAAAACTAAATCTTAAATAAGAATGCAAATCACACAATTAAAAAATGAAACACACAATGTTTAAGGAAATCAAATAACATCCTTCCAAATTAATGGGGGCCTTCCTCCTTCCAACTCTAGCTTCAAACCTTCCTCTTAAAATAATATTGTGAACTCAAAATTGCTTACTCATATTAATCAAAAGTACAACAATGAATTGATGCATGAAGTTACAACCATAACTGCTTAACACAATATATTTCTGATAATCTCTATTCAACATATAATATTTTCTATATATCTCTCAACTCTGCTGCTATGTATATATATACCATAGAGGATATTTTATATGAAAAAAATATATACATTCTATTCTAAGATGCATTCAAATTGGAATAATCAAAATTGGTTCTTTTCACTAAAGATGTCCTTCATGTGAATCTTGCAACTTTGCTGCAAGACAAATAAGGTTGTTTCATTCTTCAACTGCTTCCTTATTGAGCTCCATGGAGGTTAGATTTGTTCCTATGAGATGGTTAGAAGAGAATCAAAATTTGTTCATCCATGGCTTTGGTCATGTAGTGACTTCAAGATGATCTATGTAATGAGATTTCTTTTGCTGTAGGATGCTCCATGTTATATGCCTATTTCGTAAAAACATCTTAAAAACACATTCATAGAAAAAGTATCCTAAAGTAATAGACAACCATCATATATTTAATTTTAATACATAATTTTAAATATTCAAAAGATTTTGAAAACATAATGCTATATGGATTATTAAAGTAGGAAATTATATGGAAAACGTGTTAAAAAACATGGTAAATAAGCAGGATGAACACAATAGATGGACACAATAACATGACATTTATGGGGCTTATCATCTTCCTTCTTTATGTAGATAAAAAGTAGCAAAGTAGATTTATAGAGTAGTTCCATGATAAATCATGTGGAGGACACTTCTCATTGTGAGTCATAATGCACAAAATATTACGAACAAGGTACTTTTGGCCTACCCTTTTCAAAGACATTTTTTATTGGGTTGTTAAGTGTCAATTATGTCAACACTTTTTGAGATGTGTAAAGTTACCGACGTTTCCATTAAAAATAGTAATAATTAGTGAGTCATTCCAATAGTGGGGCATGGATTTTATTTTTATGTTGAATCCTTCTTCAAGTAATGGACATTGCTATGTTTTAACTGCAACATATTACTTCTATAAGTGGGTAGAAGCCATTTCAATCAAACATGCCACCTCTGAAGTTGTATGTGACTTTATCAAATAAAACACTGTAGTGAGGTTTGGTGTTCCTAATAAGATAGTCACTGATAATGCAACTAATTTATCTTCATTGGAACTAATTGATTTCTATTACTCATATATAATAAACCTAGTTCATGCTTCAAATCACTATAATTAAGGGAATGGTCAAGATAAATCAAGTAACAAGAACTTGATGACCATCACTCTTAATTTGGTGAATGATAATCAATGTACTTGGCACAAAAAGTTGTTTGATGGACTATGGGATGATAGAATCACTCCAAAGAAAGACATTGGTATGTCATTTTTTTAGTTGTTATATGGAAAAAATGTTGAGATACCAATAACAATAGAGCTACCTATTTTGTGATTGTCTAAATCCATTGAAGATGCAACTTATCAAGATTCACTTGATAAGAGGATTATGTTTCTCATCAAATTTTAAGATGTTCATACTCAATTTGCTGACTGGTTAACTGATCATCAAATGAAAGTAAAGAATATCTTTTATAAGAAGGATTGAGATAGACAATTTAAAGTTGGTGACTTAGGCCTTTTGTGCAATAAGTATAATGAACAAAAAGGAAAGCATGACAAGTTTGACTCCCTGTGGAAAGGGCATTTCACTATAAAGAGCATTACTAGAAGATATAGCTTCATCCTAGCTTATCAAGATGGAATTAAACTGCTAATACCTTACAATGGGTAGCACTTGAAGCTCTACAAGAATATAATAGTAGGGTAACACTTGTATGTATATAAATAAAGTTTTTAGTCTTTCTTTTATTTCTCTATTTGTTTGTCTTATACTTTTTGTGATTGAGTTTTGCAAAGACCTCATACCCAATAGACAAGACTCAAAACTAGAGATGTTAGGATCTCATCCTTATTTCTTTCATTTTGATAGAAAAAAAGATGTCCTCAATCAAAACTAGCTTGTGTCTTCAAAATTTCACACTTAGAAATTTTGGGTTACCCCTTTAAAATTTTTGCCTTTTGTCCTTTTTGACTTAGTTTCTATTGTTGAAACCAATCCGTTGAATAAGACTTAGTATTTTGTAGCTTTTGTTTCTAATTGCTTTCTTTTCTAATTACTTTAACAGGTTGAAAACATCTACTCAAGACCATCACTAAAAAATCCATTTACTCATCTTTCCCAAGAGGATAACAAATTTAAGTATTTTGAGCTCACTTCTAGGCCAACTTGGGTTCTCAAAGTTACTTTACTTATCAAGTGAAAAGAAAAAATAAAGTCTTACCTGCAAATCTAAGTTGCACTATCTAGTTCAAACTAGAATTGTCAAATAATTTTACTTCTCATTGGAAGCCAATTAAAGTAGGTTCACAAACCTGAAGAACACTATCTAAATAAAATTGGGTTTTCAAAGTAATTTCACTTGCTTAAAGTCACAATTAAAAGTAGTGAAGGTTTATGAACCTAAAATACTCACCAACCAAGACCAAATTAGGATTGTGAATCTAGTTGAATTCTAAGAGCCAAATTAAGTGAAGTAGTCCAAGAAACTCAACAAAAGCCAAGGGTTTATGTGGCTCCCTCACAAGTGTCTCTTACTTGCCATTAATGTATTGACAAATATAAGTATTTAAGAAAATCCACCTCATTCCCCACTTGGCATTCAAGTTGTTTGACCAAGCTACCACCTCTACGAACCTAGATCAATGTTGTTTACACCTTTGGAGTGATTTTAGAGTGATTTTATCTTGACCCATTTGCAGTCAAGGTATTTCAGTTGTTTTCCTCTTATTTTTTCCTTCCATTCCTTATTTAAAATCTTATTTTTTCTACCAGTAAGTTTGCATATGTCATTTTGAGTTTTCACTATATTTTCTCATTTTGATTATATTAAAATCCATTTTTTGCATGTAAAAATGTTGTTTAAAGTATTGTTAAAACTCTCATAAACACTAATCATGTAAAAACCCAATCAAAATCCAAGAATGAGAAAACCTAGTTAAAAACCTAGCTAACTATTGAACTAGCAAAAAACTCCAAGTTTTCCACAACTTAGTGCTTAATCGAAGTCCTAAGCTTGAGCTACTTGCCTTAAAAAACTTGAGACTCTCAAAAATCCTACCCTACCTACCCAAACTTACAATGATTGCTTGCTTACCTGGATTTAAAACTACTCACTGCTTCTACTTTTATGGGTTTTTCAACCCAAGTTAATTACATTAGTAAACTAAAGTCTTAAGTCTTGATAAACCTGTTAAACTACCCAAGTAAAACCCAAAGTAGCTACTCAAGTGGAACCCAAACTCCTCATTACTCATTTCTTATTTAGGGTTTCAAACTCAAGTAACTTGTTAATATAAACCCAAAGTTATAAGCTAAAATAAACCCAAAGTTTTCCATGCCTATTACCTGCTCAAATTATTGAGTACTTAAGGCTTGAAGATTATCTAGACCAACCTGAAGTTATGATATCCTATTACTTACTATGAGTTACTTGGAGTTCTCAAGGCTCTCTACTACCAAAAATTTGAAGTTTGCTTAGAAGTATTGTTTTATGCAATAACTTGATTCAGTTCTTCAACCTTTCATAAACTAGAAAGATCAGTTACTAAGTGTTCTAGAGCACTTGTCAATTTTTTATAGAGTTAATCATAATAGATGTCAGGTTCATAAGGATCATAGGAAGAAATAGCTAGAGAATAAGTACAAGAAACAACAATTTTAATTAAAGAAGTCCCTAAGTCAACACTTGAAGAAATCCCTAGCCCAAGTAGGAAGGGTAAAATAAAAGAAAAGAGAGTCAAGTCACAAGAACCAAAGATGAAGTAGGATTATAAATGGTACCCTATTGAATTCTGTATCACTTACAAATTAGCTAAAATAAATGATATAGATATGGGACATGTGTCAATGACTAAGTTATTGGAGAGATCCAAAATTGTAGCCAAACTCCACTCATGCAACTAATGACTAATAATTGGATCCTACAAGTTGTAACATTCCCAAGTTCTACAAAACTTCTTGAGTTTGTCTTAGCATGTGACAAGTATTATGAATCTCTTAATAGGATTATGAAAGACACTACTAGTAATGTTGTGATAAGATTGGATGTTCAATATTTTAACTACTATCTAAAGATCCTAGTATCATCTAAAGTGATTGATATAATAATGGAAAAAGCTAAGAGTCAATGGAAAAATAACAAAACTGATTGCATCAAGATAAAGAACACTAACTATTTAAGGAAAGTTAAACAACCCTCAAGGTTTCCTAAATAGATAATAATGTCTAACTTCATCTAAGAACTTGATGACATCACATAATTTCTATGTAAAATCAATGAGGAGAAAAATGCCAAGCAATTTTTAACCTAGATGTATGCATACATTAAAACCATTGATGTCACTAGGAGCTCTGATATGATTGAATGGGAAAGGTTGATAAGTGACAACATCGACCAGTAATTAAGTAGTGTCTTACAAACTTTTGACTTAAAATGACCTCATATCTAGTATATGCTACACATCAAATGGAGCTTTTACTAGGTTAACTACAAAATGAATGTTGGTAATATATGAGTATTACCCTTAATTGGTTATTTTTTGAGTACTAAAATCATTATAAGATAGTGAATGATGGATTTTTATATGAAATAATTTGCAATTTAAATGTAGCTCTAAAACACAAGAGAGTATCTGATGCAACATGTGATATAGTTTCTCAATTTGGATGCATTTTCATTCAATTCCTGAACTTCAAATACATTAGAGTTGATGGTTTATTGGGCACACTAGTTAAATTACCTAGATATCCTACTGGTAAATGGATTCTCATAGAATTTTGTAGGTAACTAGTTGAGTTACATGACTTACAGTCAAATGTTCACTACCCCTTTGTCAGTTTTCTTATTGTTATTGGTCACTATCATTTTCAAAAAATAACATGCAAAAGGAAATGTACCATAACTAAAATCAAAACCATTTTGAAGCTCGAGAAAATTTTGATTATAGAGACATAGATCAAAATACATTTTCTCTCAAGTCTATGCATATTCCTGCACTTGAAAACTTTTAGATTGATTGTAGAGATGAGTTTGATGTAAGAAGAAGAGATAATAGTAGATTGGCTTTTGAATAGAATTTTACTTTTGATTTAGCTATAATGGAGGATGATGGAATTATAACTAGTGATACCTACCATATATCAAGGGAAGATAACACTATACTTTTAGAGATTATTTTTGGAAAAGATCAAGTTAAAATTATTATAGATAGAACTTCTATTATCCTTGCCATGAATTTTACATGGATTCTTAATAAGGGGTATTGAATGAAGCAATTAATGATTGAAACTACCTGGATAAGCCAAAAAAGGAAAGAAATAGTATAAGGAGAAAGCAGTCAAGTGAAAAAGAAATTGAAGTTGAAAAAAATGCTGATAATACTTATTCTATGGTAAAAGATAAATAACCAAGTTAGTCAGATGTCACCACACCACCTTTGGTCACTTCCACAGATACTTCTCCACCCATCATTATTACTTTTGCTTCACCTACTATGGATCCATCAATAATCATGCCACCCTTAAAATCTCATAGCATCATACCTCCCCACAAGCTCGTTCAAAAGAAGACTGATGTTCCTCCTCTTTCTCTGTCTTCTCTACCCACTGCTCCACCTCCATCCCCTTCAGATGATCAACTAGCCACTTAGAAGGAGCCAGAACAAGTACCTAAAGAAGTGACCCCATATCAAGAGTCACCATAAGAAATGAAAAAGGAAATGGTTGAACCTAAAAAAGAAGTAGATAAGAAGAAAAAGATTGAGAAAGAGAAGGAAAAGGAAAAGGAAGCAGAGAAAAAGAAAGAGATTAAGAAAGAGAAAAATAAAGAAAAGGATGAGAAAATAGTTCCCAATGTTATTCAAAATGTTTTATGTGAATAATAAGCTCCCTCTTAGGAATTAATGATTATAAACAATCTATAATAAATGGTTTGACTTTCAACTACTCCTCCAAGTTTAAACTTCTCATCCTGGTTAGCATTGTAGACAATTCTTGAAACTAGAGAAGTAATAAATTTAGAGGAGATTGATTTGTATTTATTAAAGAGTCTTGATAGAAAATGAAAGAATCCTAAGAGTGTTAAAGTAAATTATAAGATAATAATTACATCTTTTAGATAGAAATTTTCATAGGTATCAGCTCCTCCATAGGGCATGAATACAAGTGAATTCACTAAGAAAGACTTAATAGTCACAAAAGTGTCCTTTGGAGAAGTTACCATAGAATGCTTAAAGAAAGATACTCAAAATTTGATTAACACTCTTTTTAAGAATCTTGATGAGGAGAAGGATGCTAAGGCTAAGTTGAAAGAACAAAATTTTAAGTTGTGTGGAATAATAGCTAAAGTGGCAAGGTCTACTCTACAACAATCAATTACTTTAGGTGATTAAATTGGTCATCAAGTAATCATTATAGTAAAAGAAATTGGGGACATGGCTAAAGTTATTAATGAATAGATAGAGAAGATGCTGATACTAATAAAAAAATGGTTTCTTGAGGTCCCAACCAAGTTGGTTGACATCAAAAATAAAATGGAAAAGCTAAAGACATTGATGAAAGAAATTGCAAATGGGAATGAAAGATCTTAATTACAAAAGGAAATCCTAGAGGGAATATATAATTAAGTGACAAAGTTTTGATTAAAGAACAAATTATTTTAGGAGGGTCAGTAAAAAAGGCAAGGCAAGAAGAGCTCATTATATCTTTTTGCCTATGCATTTTTGAAGACATGCTTGAGGAAATAAAAACTCTAGAAGAAGAAGATCGAGATGTGAAAGGAAATTCGGAGGATTGTATCTACTACCTCATAGGTTTAGATGAACATTCAAGAACACTTGAAGAGTTATATTAGTAGTTCAAGAAAAAAATTAAGAAATCTTCTACTCCTTTCACAACAAAATCTATAAAGGAGTTAATAAAAAATAAACAATATGTTAAGAGGCTTGAACCTAAGATTGAGAAGGTAAAAGCATACAGTAGAAAATTGGGAAGAGAACCGCTAAGGGATGAGATGGAGAGGAAATTAGTTACCAAGATATATGATGTAGCAATTCAATCCATGATGTTCCAACATATTAAATACAGAGAAAAGTGTAGATCTAAAGCCCATGACATGGAATGATTGTTATTACTCTTCTTCTTGACAACCTCTTCTTTCTTCTTTCCATTTTATTCTATTTTATTTAAGTGATATGTTTGAAGTAACTTTGTTATAAGTAATTAATTTAAGTAAATTCATTTAGTGAAGTTACTTATCCAGGTATATTACTTTGTAAAATGTAAGACTCAAATAACTTGGCTAAATTCCATTACTTGAAGTCATTTTGTAAAAGTAAATTACTTAAGCAAACTTTGTGTTGCATGCAAAGAGATTATTTTTGAACCAAATAAAAAAACCAACAAATTCTACATGTCATTTAATGTTTCATGCCATAAAGGAGAAATTATAGGAGGATGCCTCTCAATGGCTCCCAATTTTTAGCATAGCACATGGAAATTCAAGGAGTTGTCTCTTATTTGTTTTTGACTTCTAAAATTGTATAAATATAAGTGCATGCTTGCGTACATAAATATGGTAATTTTTGAAAAGCAATTGTAACTGAAGCAAGATATTTTAATCAATCTAAAACTTTGTATTTAGATTTTAGAAATTTTCTTTTGTATTAAATTGGTTCAAAGTGATAATAAGGACGTTGATTTCTATGGAAGTTTGCATCTTAAGAGATCATTTGGTGGATTTGTGAAGATTAAAATGGTAAAATTTATGTTATCTTTAAATATGAATGTGAATTCTAATTTTTATTAATCATTTTCTAAAATAATTATTACCTCTTGAATGTTTGTTTACTTGTATAGATTCAATAGGCTCTGTAAAACTACCTATTGTGAAGTGCAACTTCTTTCTTCTCACATGTTCTAGTCTGTCATTCTCAATTTATCAAAATTTCTTTACACATTATTTGAAATAGTTGATTACTTACTATAAAATCACCTTGTTATGGTTCATGAACTCTATGATTAAATTAATACCCCAAAATAAGACAACTTACACACAGTTTTTATAATCTATGAATAACTGAGAGCTATGAATAATCAAAAGAAAATCGACATAAGCATACAAAAGATTCACCATTAAATGAAGGGGATTTAATCCCATGACTACCTAGGTAATTCTGATATCCTAAAAAATATCTATCCAACATCTACTCTAGTGTGAGTCAAGTAAATAAAGTTTCCAACAAGTTGTCGATACAAGATAACATTAACCAATATAGTGGAACAATCTGCCTCAAGCTTGAATCTAGATAGGAATGAGTCAGTGATGGCTTACAATCAACCATATGAAATTGTGCTAATAGATCAAGAGAGTATTTGGGCTATGAAAGTGAAATCCCTAAATCTATTTGAGTGATCTCAATGCCAAGGAAGTAGTGTAGTAGGCCCAAGTCAATCATGACAAATCTATCTTAAAGACTTTTCTTCACTAGTGAAATAGTTGAAGAAGAACTCCCTATGATAAAAAGGTCATTAACATATAAAAATAGTATTAATATTGAATCATCCTACCACAAGTACACATTGGGGTCTGAGTGGCATCTAGTGAAACCTAAAGTAAGAAAGAAGGAATCTATTTTGGCATACCAAGCTTGAGGGGCCTGTTTGAGGCCATAAATGGATTTTCTAAGTCTGCACACTAAAAAAAAATCTCAAATAAAAATAGGTGGTTGATCCATGTAGATCTCTTCCTCAAGGTCTCTATGAATAAATGCACTCTTCATATCCATCTGATATACACTCCATCCATGTCATACAACTACAATAAGTGTGAGTCTGATCGAAGTTAGCTTGGCCATGGGTACAAAGGTTTCTGAGTAGTTGATTTTGGCTACCTATGAAAATACCTTGGCTACAAATTTAGCCTTGTACTTATCAATAGACCCATCTACAACATACTTGGTCCGATATATCCAATGACATCAAACCATCTTCCTTCCCTTATGAAGAGAAGTCAAATCCCAAATGTGATTGCTAATCAAGGAATCATATTCCTCATTCATGGCTCTATCCCACTTAGGTATACTTGAAGGCTTTATAAAAGTTTTTGGATCTAATGAAAAATCAAGAAAAGCATGTGGTCCACTCTAAAAGTCTACCTGATTATGTCTGTCATCATTTGGATCCCCTACCCAAGTGCCTACACTCTCAAGTGTCTACATAGTCTAAAGAGGGCCTAAAATGGGTGAGTCAGGTATCGAATCCTCATACTATTATGCATACCTAGAAGTGGATGAGGATGGTTCCATATCTCTCTACTCAGTATCAAAATTATAAGAAGAAGAAGAAATGACCTTTGCCTTAGGAACCTATTGTGAATGATCTGAATCCTCAAACTACTCATCCAAATTGAGTGAAACTAATGTAGATGGAGAATTGTCAAGTAAAGATTTAGTGAGACTCTCCTAAAAACTAAAACTCCTCTTAATGAACAAATATGAGTTATAGTATGAATAAGTCTATAACCCTTGACCCCATCTAGATACCCAATAAATATGCAAGGTTTAGATTGAACCTACATAGCCTTCAATTTATTTTTGGGAATGTGCACCATCATCGATGATCTAAAGACCCTAAAATGCTACACCTTTAGTTTCATACTATGCTAAGCTTCATAAGGAGTGATTCCCTTTAAATCTTTGTGAGGAACTTAGTTATAAATGTAACATGCAAACTTGATGGTTTCTATTGAGAACTATAGAGCCAATAATCTAGAGTGAATCAATCGTTGGCCATCTCATTCAAGGACTGATTCTTGCATTTTAAGACACCATTATATTAAGGAGTGTATATAACTATCCACTAAAGATCAATTCCCTTAATGGTACAAAAATTCTCAAATATATGGTTGATGTACTCCCCCCATTGTCTCTTCAAACAATTTTAATGCACTTTCTAGATTTCTTCTCAGCTAGAGCCTTGAAGTCTCAAAAAATATTGAAAACTTCATACTTTTGTCTTATAAAATAGACCCATGTGTATCTATAAAAGTCATAAATGAAGTCCCCATGACATCGCTGTGAATCAAATAAAGATGTATTGAAGCTCTCCTAGATTTGCCTTTGTTAAATTTATCTTTAGGATGTTTTCCAAGGACACAACCCTCATAAAGTACCTTAGAGAATTTAAATTTAGGCAAGCCTGTAACCATATCCTACTGACTCAACTATTCAAAATAGTGGTAGTTGAGGTGGTTGAACTACTCATGTCATATTTTGATAACTCTATTTGAATGGGTAAACAATGTGGTAGGAGGAACATCTAGATCAAAATGGGAGAATGTGTATAGCCTAGAATGGAGATTAGCCCTCCCTAATACAATTGTAGAGTCACTATGTAACTCTCTGATCTCAACCAAATCTGGTGTGAACTTGACTTTCATGCCCTACCTTATGTGGGTAATTTGATACATTGAAAGAAGATTAGTTGATAGTGAAGGTACACTTAGAACATTTGTGAATGTTCCACCTTTGAATTCAATAGTCCTTCCTACAACCTCTACTAGAGTGTCATCACCTAAAGTGATAGAGGACATACTATAGGGCTCTAAGTCAAGAAACTCAACTTATGATGAACCCATATGATATGGTACTAGAGCTAATCTAGATCTGAGGATTGATGGGTTTTTTTAAAAAGTTTTTTCATTATTTGAGGTAGTGAAAGAGAGATGCTAGGCATTGAATTTGTCTCCTTATTTGCTTCAAATATGGGCTTAGCATTTTTTTCTCTAAGATCTATTTTATTGCATTTATTAAATCAAGAGTAGTATTTTTGATGTATTTTCATGCTAAGATTATTTTAAGACTATCTTGATCTTTGAATAATATGCATTGAAATCCTTATTTGTAGAAAGGCATTAAAGATCTATTTGACAAGCCTCTAAATTTATGGCATTTATTTTTGTTATAAATTTTCACTATAACTTCTTTGAGATATTTTAGATCTAAAAGTGTTTTTTTGAGGAGAACTTGGCTCATTAGATCTAGTGTTTTTTAAGCATCCTTTTCTAGACAATGGAATTCTTATTTGTAATCTATAGATAGGCATGGTAGGAAAGAGAGAGAAGAGGTGGGGAATTGCCCTTTTTGGGACTATTGTGCCCTTTTTTGAGTGCTTGCTACATTAAAATATTGCTCAGGATTGTGTGGTGGTTGGAGAGATACCAACTTTGGCATCATTTATTACTTTGTTTGTTGTACTAAGATGGATAAAAGGGCAGTGTTGATCTCTAGATCTAGATTTCATTATTTTTTCCCCTCAACTGTGTTGGAGTTGACCTATATCCTCTTTTATCAAAAAATTTTGCTAGATGAGAGGAAGGCATTAGATCATTTTCTACTGCATTGGAAGGGAAAGAGAGGCATCTAAAGGTGGAATTATAATTTTCTATTGTGTTGACAAAAAATCAGATCTGTACTTTTGCCTATTGCACCATTTTATTTTTTAATCTTATGTGCTAAAAAATCACTTTTACACTATGCTTTGGTTTGATATGAGTTTTTTGTATCTCGGAGGGATATGAGTGAGTTGGTACTCTCTGGAGTCTCTTTCTAGTAAGGAAGGAAGGTGTTGGAATTTCTAATATCAGTTGGTGCTTGAGTTTTTTTTGTATAAGTGTGTTAGAATCTACACTTGAGTGGTCTTTGGTACCTCCTTTGTCTTTATAGATCCTTAAAGAAGACTTTTACCCAATATTGGGTTCTTTAGATGCACCCTTCTCAATCAAAACAACTATAATCCATCATTTATCTACTCAAAAACAA
Organism: Torreya grandis; assembly: GCA_037957365.1. Taxonomy (NCBI): domain Eukaryota; kingdom Viridiplantae; phylum Streptophyta; class Pinopsida; order Cupressales; family Taxaceae; genus Torreya; species Torreya grandis. The sequence goes on along the minus strand of JARHVA010001683.1, from coordinate 1,309,597 downwards.
TCTTCTAATTCCTTATTTTCTTTAACTAGCTATTTTTTTGCTTAAAGAAGAAGCCACACTTGCTTTCACACATATCGAGGAAATCATGTAAATATTTTTTCACTTATATTGACATTTTTAAGTTCATAGAGAAATTATAGATCCAATGAGTGGTTGAAAAATATATTTTACCTCACCCAAGGGTATTTTTTAAGTTTTAAGTGCAAGTTTCTCGTCATAGGCCTATTTATGAGAAATTATTTTGTTAATATCTTGCAAATGGTAACTTGAAATTGAGTAGCATCTTTTGAAAAAGTGTGCATTTTATTATTTCCCATGCATTGGGATAATTTTCCTTATAAAAAACACTATTTTATAAAGTGCCAATTTTTTTTTGGGGAGCACTTGACATAGTTTCAGGGGGGTTTTACTTTGGTTGTGATTCTATTCTACAATTCTCTCATTATTTGCACATTTAATTTTCGCAACAAAAAAAATAAACACATTAATCTTAATTATTCAATGAATCTTAGAATTATTAATGTACTCACACTCTTCAACTACTAGGAATGGAAAAGTAACATTACAATGATTCTTAGAAGTAAAGGGTTTTTTCACATAATTATGGAGGTAGAAGTTGAGCCCACAATTGAAGCATATAAGATAAAATAGTTTAATATATGTGATGAATCTTTTGGAATATTATGTCTTTTAGTGTCATCAAAAATCCTATTTTATGTAGAGTTAACCAAATCTCCCAAAGAAGTATGGGACACCTTAGAAAAATTGTTTGGGAAAATTGACACCATGAGGGGTCATGAGCTTGAGATTGAGCTAATTAGCTTGAGCCCTAGTAAATTTGAAACTTTGTAGGACTTATTCACCAAGATTAAGACACTGATATTGTATTTAAAATAGTGTGGAACTGAGATGAAAGATGGTTAGTTAGTTATTTATGTGTGTGCAAAATTAGAACCTGATTACTTTATATTGTCTCTACCTTGTATGCAACCAAGAGACCCATTGGAGCCAACTAGACAATGCCATCCTTAGATGACTTCATTGTATATTTAAATAAGGAATATGATAAATTAATCCAGATGGGAACCCTCAAGTCTTTGAAACTTTCAGTCCTTATTATCAAAAATGGGAAATGAAAAGCCTCTAGCAATAAGGATAAGAAATAGAAGAGCAAGGATCCTGAGAAGAAGAGAGAATATAAAACCACTACAAAAACTAGCACTGAAACCTCCTCCTCCAAAGGGAAACCTAAGAGAGAAAAGGTTAAGTGTTCTTATTACAAGAAGAATGAGCGTAATGAGCACAAGTGTATGAAGAAATAGATAGACAACCTTACACATCTCCTAGAGAAAAACAATGTACGGGTCCCTGAGTCTATCAAACAATCATTATCATCCAAAGAATATTGTAAGTCAAAGGAAAAAGGGAAGGAGAAACCTAAGGGAAAAGCTTTAGTTTTAGTGGCTTTTGCATTTGCTTCATCTTGGGTTATCAACTCTGGTGCTTCACACCATATGGGTTCATCAGAGGTTGAGTTTCTTGACTTAGAGCCATGTAACATGTTCTCTATTACTTTGGGTGATGACTCTCCAATGGAGGTTACAAGGAGAGGGACTATTTAAGTCTAAGGTGGAACATTCATAGATTTTCTAAGTGTACCATATCAGAATGCTCTAGGAATACTAATTCAAATGAGTGCACTGACCCAAAATGTAATGTTTTAGATTAAGGTAAAAACAGGTTTTGAAGGGGCCCCGAAACCCTTTACATCAGATAAGATATAAACCTTAAGCACACCCAGGAAATGAAATAACCTGGAACCTACAAAAGCAAAACCAGATTAACCAGTAATCTAAAAACAACAGACAAGAGCTAGACAAACAATAACTAATAGTTATTATTTTTTTTACAAGACCGAAGTTTCATATCTAGAGGAGGGACCGGAGGCTTAGATTTTTTCCTCTTAATAGTAGTCTAGCCATCCTCTACCTTAGCTGCCTCAGCAACCCATTCCTCAGACGGCCAAGAATCATGAAGCCCATGAGGCAACAAAACCTCAGCCAAAACCTTAGGAGAACCAGCCAACAACTGGCTCCTAGGAGAATCCATCAAAACAGGTGGAGGAACCACCACCTTCTCAAAAATCAGTTTAGGAAGATTACATAATCCAATCTCCACTGAACCTTCAACAGGAACAGTCTCCAGCTGAGACTCCTGATCCGTTGAAGTAGATAAGATACTCTTTTCATTCTCAATCTCAGAATCAGTCGAAGCTTCCTCAGGTTGTTCTGCAATATAGTGATCATGATCAGCTTCAGCCCACTAAGAAGGTGATCTTCTGGGTCTGGATTTCCTTGCAGTGCACCGAGCAGCAACATGCCCTGTTAGGTGACACTTTCTACATCGAAAAGGTAGCCCTTCAAAATCTAACATTTGCATCCAAGATCCCCTAGGGGAATCCAGACAAATCACCTCAGGAAGGCCCTTAGAGACATCCACCTCAACCATAAGGCGAGCACAGGTCGATCTGAAATACCTCTTGGTTTCTATGTCCACGAATAAAAATTCCCTTATAGCATTTCTGATGGTTTTAAACACTGATTCATGCCATAGATGCAATGGTAGATTAGGGAGCTAAACCCAGATAGGGATCTTGTTGAAAGTTTTTGTTACAGGATTGAAATCCATGTGCCACCGTTTGGCAAAGAGAGGGTATTTACCCTGCCAGAAGAAATTTTTGTTGGAGAGAATAGTCTTCCTGTCCTCAGTAATGTGAAACAAAGCTAAAAAAAACCTTTACCACAAGGATAGATTTCAACATTTCCATCAATTAGTGGCAGCCATGTCTGGGATATCCAGCCATGTAAATCGGCAAGAGATGGCCAGAAGCCACAAAATCTACAAATAGCCATAGACTTTGAAAAGTACTCTACCTGATCAAAGATTTCTTTAACAGTATCATGATCAAGATTAACCCTGACAGATTTTAAAGCACTTACAGGTGATTTGCATAGTCTCCCAACAGAAGCCTGGCGTTTCACATCATGGATTTCAGCTTCAAACGCAGCCACGTCTGCATAAGTTCTTCCCTTAGACCCAGGGACAGACCCAAAAATAGGGAAACCATTTTCTGAATCCATGATTGGAGAAGAACCCCCTTCCACGACCAGGATCCTATCCCCATTCACTGGTAAAGATTCTGCCATGCCAGCCGCCAGATCAACAGTAGACTGGACCGAGAAGGAATTTCACGCTCGTGCCTATGTGCCCGTAGCGTTCAAATTCTCCATGCGTGCACAGGGAGCAGGGGGCATGCACGCATTGGGAGCATTCAAAAAAGTTAAAGTCAAGTCCACACCCAAAATGTAATGTTAGATGTGTATTGTTCTAGACAATATAAAGAAAACACATGAAATTGAAAGAATGAACCAAATAGAAATAAGACATGAATACTCCAAATAATCCACATAATATTGCATTATAAATATGAAGGAAGAGAGGTACATATATAGGCTAGAGAGGGAAAGATACTACACATTCTAATGAATGTGGGACTAATCTTCCCGAGTAACCAACATGCCCTCTAGAGGCCTAAGCAAGATAATACAACTGTGTAGCCAAAACCCAGTGGGAAAAAGGCCTACACCAACAATGATGTGTGTTGATATATACAAAATAAAAATTGGAGATGTAATACATCCTAAAAATTTCCTCAAGGACTTGATTTATGTATTTAGTGTTCCATCTGTCTTTAGATGAAAGTCATAATTTTCATTTAGTTTCTTGTGCTACATACAAAAATTAAAAAACCATAAAGTCATGTGCACCTACTTATTTGAGATAATCCTATTTAATATCCCAAACAATCATAAAATATATTTCACCAAACATTTTACCAAAATTGGTCCATTTTTAGTTAAGTTTCCTTGAATGAAATGAGAAACCTTTGTGAGCTTCTCCACCACAATTAAAATCACATTGTACCTATTCTTTGATATTATAAAACCTTGTACAAAATATATAATAATTACTTACCATTTCCACTCAATAATCTCATGTGGATACATCAATCCTATTGGATGCACATGTTTAACCTTTAATTGTTGACACTCTAAGAATCAAGCTACAAACTCAATTACGTTCCTCTTGAGTCTTAACTAGTAATAAATTTGTTTCAAGTTAGTTTTAAAACAACTTATTCATCCTTGGGTGACCTGAATAAGGTCTACTAAGTGTCTTGATAAGAACTATGGTTCAAAAAATTTAATGGTTGGGGACAAATCTTTCCCATGAACCTCAAAACATAATCTTGCTTAAATCTCATACTATGGTCTTGTGCATCACTAACAAGGTCTTCCTTAAATTTTATGTAGAATTCTTCTATAGGTAACTACCATAAAATATTCTCTCTAATGGTGGATCTTGTAGTAACCATCGAATCTATGTCCTATGATGGATACATGTGTCCACTACTCTATTTTATTTTCCATTTATATACTCAATGTTAAGTTTATAATTTTAAATAAAATACAACCAATGCCTTTTCTTATAATTAAGGGTAGGTTGTGTGAAGATAAATTTTATCCCCATGTGATTTATTTTGTGCTCAAAGGGATTTCATAACAATAAATGTCTCCACATCTATAACACATAAATGATCAGTACAAGCTATAAATCATGAGGAACTTATTTCAACTCATAAGGTTAAAATTTCCATGACTCATAAGAAAACTTGGAATTCTTACATCAATAATATATACAAACCTTTGCCTAATGGAATAGTGACTAATGTGAACTTACCATTTGGGATGAGTATGCTTAGCATAGAAGTTGAATTTAACCTCTCTTTGAGAAGATAAAATGTTTCATCGTACCTATTTGACCACTCAAACTTCTTGATTTTCTTCTACAATGAATTGATAGGATTGGATATTTTATAAAATCAATGTACAAGCTTCCAATAATATCCAAAAGATCCCACAAAACTATAACCATTGTGCACATTTTGAGGTGTAAGTCAATCCATAATTACAAAAACAAGATATACTTTAACAATAGAGATTCATAATTAGATAAAGTTTAGGGATTTATAGACATGTGATTGGTTATTTGGAGATGGTTTCCCCACACCACACTCCATTAAAAATGCATATATCTTAATGTTTCCTACTCAAATAGGCAAATTATTTCCAATCCCAAAGTTTTTTTTGTGGATCACTAAAAAATATATGGTCTATGATTTAAATTTTTTTTTAGATCACCACACATTATATAGATCTTGCGATCTTGCTCGTCAAAATTTTAGAGATAGAAAATAAAAATTAATTAATTTCACCAATTATACCCAACCTAAATATATTAAATGTAGTTAGTACACACACATACAAAGTTAAAATGTTATTGTTCATCATAAAAATAGGTGTTTTAACATACAAATAAATTAATAACTTGCAGATGTAAATTGGGAAATATATTGATATAGTTTAAAACTTTTTCAATGTTGTAGTCTATAGCTTATAGATAAATATATTGTAAATATGTTTATGATTATTTATAAAATTTTATACATTAATGAGTTTTTGTTAGATATAGATACTTTTCTAAGTGGTGATGTATTTCCATCATCATGATGTTTTTCAAACCTTGAAATGTTTTTCTAATTCTATGATTATTTTGATAGCAAGCTATTAATTTTAAGGCATCGTGGTGCTTTTTTAGGCATATAGTGCATGTTCTAGCATGTGCTAATTTTGCATGCATTTAATGATTATACATTGCTATGATGATTGTATAAGTTTGTGATGATTTTTTAGGCATGCTATGCTTTTGAAGTCCCTTGATTATTTAACAAGCCATATGATGCTCTTATACGGCCATGATGATTTTTTAGGCATGAAATTATTTTTCAGGAATGTGATGATTTTAAATCTTGCAATGCTCTTATAGGAATGCAATGATTTTAAATATTAAAATGCCTTAAAATACTTTGATGCTTTTGAAGTATGTAATTTTTTCCAATATTGTGAATCTTTTTAAATATTATAACTTGACACTTATCTTACACCCACCCACCCACCCACACATGCACACACACACACACACACACACACACACACACATGCACATGCACGCATGCACGCACGCACACACACACACACACACACACACACACACACACACACACACACACACACACACACACACACACACACACACACACACACACACACACACACACACACACACACACACAAACACGCGCGCGCGTGCGCATGCACACGCGTGCACATGTGGGCACACACACACACATGCGTGCATGTGTACACACACATGCGTGCATGTGTACACACACACATGCATGCATGTGTATACACACACGATAGTTATTTTTGTTAAAATTAAATACCCACATCTTCAAAAATAACCATACCCATAAATGAAAACTAATTTAATTATAGTATATTTAATTATATAAACTATTTAATTATATAATTTAACATAGTATATAAAACAAAAATAAACCAAAATTATTTTTACCCAAAATTACAACATTTGGCACAATACAACAATATGTTAAAAAGACAATACGCCATACAAATAAAATGATTAAAAAAACTATAATATCTATAAGAGTTCAAAATTTATAAAAATATAAAAATATACAATGATAAGTTTCATTATCAATGCCCATTGGGTTAATTTATTCAAGTAGGAAAGCTAGGGTATTTATTTTACAAGTATTGATCAAAATTATGATAAAAAAGACAATAGGCCATACAAATAAAATGATTAAAAAAACTATAATATTTATAAGAGTTCAAAATTTATAAAATGTTAAAAATATACAATGATAAGTTTCATTATCAATGCCCATTGGGTTAATGTATTTAAGTAGGAAAGCTAGGGTATTTATTTTACAAGTATTGATCAAAATTATCTCTTTAGGAAATAATATAAGATTTTCAAAATATCTTTTAGCCTGCTGCATGCAAGAATTATTACACTATCCTCCTACTTATTTCTTTTATTAATGTATTTGTGATTAAAATCCCTTCATTAGTATCTCGTTGATATTATGATTTGGTTAAATCTATTTTGAAATATGGTCAAAATAGTATTATCAATGTTTTGAAACATGGATTTACAACACCTTAAAACATGCAATGATAAAATAATTGAAAATAGAAATATAGAAAAATTGTGTGATATTAATTTCACCATCATCATTACCCTTCATTTATTATTTAATGTCTTATTGATATTATACTTTGGTGGCTTTCTATTATAATTTTTCTATCACACGTGTTTAAAATCCATTCATTAATTTCTTAATGCTTAATGTTTGAGGTCTTGGTGATTATAATCCCTTCATTATTAAATTTAATCATGCATTAAAAAAAAATTAAAATATTAAACAAGGATACAAATATGGATGAATTGAATCATGTCATCTACTCTATCTTTAAACTCCAATTTTCCATGGTTTCTTATGTTGGACCTTCCAATCCATCTTATTGTCAAATTACATAAAATATACTCCATTATATATTTAATATAAATGGTTTAGAATAGTAATTAATCTACCGTGTGTTGGGTCATGTGGGTTATGATGATTTTTGTACAGTCAGCCAATATTCTTATTTAGTTAGAGATGATTTCTAGTCACCTAGATTTGATCACTTTAACTTTATACTATTTGAAAATAACTACTTTTAACATTATTCATACATATAATCTAATAAAACTTTAGAAACTAAAGACCACTTGGGAAAATTATAGGCATAAATTTCTCATTAAATCCCAAGATGTGGAAATTTATTTTTTTCATCCAATTTTAGAGGAGGAATTACAAGACTGGCATCCACCAGTAGATCCATATGGGAAATATGTTTCTATATAAGGCATTGAAAATAAAATTTATAGAATAAAAAACCATGTTCAAATGTAAATTTTGAGTGTGGCTTTCCAAGGTAAAATTTTTATTGCTAATTGTTTTGATCTTATTCTTAGACATAATTATAGGTAACCTTCCTATGGCAAACACAATTATCCAACCAAAAAGGATCATGGCAATGACATATTTTTAGATGATTGGATTCAACATGGAAATGTATCTATATATATTAAATATTCATAAGAAGGGTCTCCATGATCTTCCATAGAGATCCAACATAAGTGCATGGTAGTAGGGTTTACATAGGTTATTGGATTCATATTTGCATCCTTGAGTAATTTTCAATAATTTGAAGCATGAAATGTGAATATTTTCATGTGGTTTTCAAACCTAGAGAGCATGTTAGTGGTTTATATACCCATTATAACTTATATAAAATGAAAATACTTGAGATATCCCTTGATATGATTAATTTTCTTGAATTATTTTTGAATGTTTTATAAAAAGTGTTATGTATCTAGTGGATCCACCACCTTTTTCTTGTACATCCTAAAGGATAATACATCCTTCTTATTATATATAATATTCTAATGATAATATTAGATCATAATGTATAATGGATGGATTCAAACTTATTAAATACTATACATACAATTATTATCACATTTATACAAGCTCTAAACTATTCTCACATTTATAATATATCTATTATTTTCAATTTTTATAATAAACCTACTATATTCAAATTTATATGAGTTATAAAAATTATTATTTGTTATCCATATAAAGCCAAATTATATCCCTCACTTGCATAATTTAATTTGTGTAAAAGGAAAAAATAATTAATATGCACGTGCATGAATTTATTATAATTTTTTCATGTACTGAAGTTGAATTGTCGTTGTGTTTTTATTTGGAGTTGTTTTTCCAACACTTCAATATTTGTGTGTTGATATATCATGTGTTACCCAAGTTTGTCATGTTAGTATCTTTGAATGGTTAAAATCATGCATGTGAAAAGTTATACATTTAAGTTCCATTATTTAAATTGAATACTAACTTTAACAAGGTTGTATTTGTTCTTCAAATAGAGATTTAAATCATAAGTTTTGGTTGTAACTTAGCTTTATGACATTTCATGCCCATGGTGTAATTGAATTTATGCAGTGTCTATATTACCAAGGTTTTATATATAATAATGTGGTGGTACTATAATGATTTAAAGCTTCCATACTATGATGCTATGCATGGTGACTAAAATAGTCAAGTGAATCTCTTGTTAGGCCATTTCCTTTACTACAACCTCCTTTAATTCTATGATGCTTTGTAGGTAAGTGATACTTTGAATATTGCAATGATTTTTAAATTAAATTTTAAACTTGGTATTTAATTTTTATATTTAATTAACCAAATGATTTTATTGATTTATAAATAATAGGCAAGATTCACCTTTACATCCACATATAGTCTATAAAATTTGACATTAGACACTTGGCATTGTCAATCTTGACTTACACCTATATTACATGACTTGTGAATTTAGAAACAACTCTTACTCACCATTAATGCACACATACATGTTATTTATGAACCTGATCCATTCTAAGTTACTATCAGTCACCTACAAAAACTTTCTAGTCTATGCTAAATTAGTGAAATATCTTATTCATACATTCTCAGAATAATACATTAGAATTTTTGTTTCCTAGATAGTACCATACTCAAACATTATTGTTTTGAGGTTGATATTATTTTCATTCACCTAACAATAAATATTATTCAAAATAAAACCATTCCCATAGGTTAGCAAATTCACCTATTATGTTAGTGGTGTAATAAGTTACCCAATTAAGTACATATAACTAAAAATCAAGGTCAAGCATATTTATCCATATGGAATTCTAAATTATCTATCAAGTATAATACTAAACATTAATAAAATCTTCCATATTCTTCCAAAATAACAAATCAATCAATAAGAGATGTCATCAACTAAGACTAAAACACACCAAGGCAGGCCGAGATCCAACATTGTCAAGATCAAAGTTAGATTTATAGGTGCATTCATATAATAAAAGAGAATAATTTTAAATTCACATAAAAAGGCATAATTACGTATGGATTGGAATCCTTATTTAGAGTATTGTATATGTAGACAATAGTCAATCATTAATGAGCATGATTGGGGTTAATTTAGTGCAATCAAAGTTCCTCACTTTTTATAATTTTTCATCCTTCACAAGCATACCTATGGTTTAAAGAAGGGTGAATATAATTTTTAGAGTTTCACATGAAAATTAGGGTCACATGATCACACATGAAAATATATATTAGACATGCACACTACATTGTATGATCACAGATAGATAAATCTACCTAGGATAGTAATATCAACCTAATCACTACCATCATCATTTCTATCTAGGCCTAAAAATACTGACCTTACACACATAGAGACATAATTATAGATCTATAAAAATAACATGCCTAATTGTAGTCTATTTCTACTATCAAAATATAGTCATAGTCAACCAATCAAACATCAAAACTAATGCATTCTCATATCTATTTCAATCAATTACATTCAAATTTATACTTTATTTCCATATATTACAATTTAAGTTAATTCTACAAGTTTAGTTTATAATGATTTATAATAAATACAAAAGTAGGATCAACATATTGGTAAACTAGTATATTACTTGAACATTGTCAAACCTTAGGTTGCCCTTAGGGTTTCATTTACTCTTTCTAGAGTTTCATTTTGTTTTCTTAGAGTAGCTTGCACATTTAAAGTATTATTCTAAATAAAAAGTTTTTTGTACACACTCAGGTATATATTTATCCTTTTACTCTAGTATTTTCATTGTCTTTATAATAATAGAATAAAAGGGTACATTTATAAACACTAAAATCTAGGATTTGATGCTTCGAAATGTCAATATTGACCCACACTTATCTTCATGAATTATAAATCTCTAAATAAATATTATTTAGCATTCCCATACACTTGCATGCTAGTTATGAACCTGATCCATTTTAACTTGTTATAAGTCATCTATAGGAATCTCTTAATCTATGATAATTTTTTTAAAATATCCTACCTCGACATTTCTTGATCATTAAATTTGCATTATTATCCCCCAGATAGTAACATCAACATTAATATCCTAAGTATAATGTTACCATCCTTTTCCTAACAATGTCTATTTTTCAAAATCAAACCCTTCTCATAAGTTGGCCCATTCACTTAGTATGTCATTGGCATGTGAAATTAGCCATTTGAGCATGTATAAATTATTGATTACCTATTAAGTATAATAATACACATTGATAAAATCTACCATATTCTTCCCAAATTGAGAATCAATCACTAGCAATAGTCATCAGCCAAGTCTAAATCACACCAATCTAGGTTAATTTCCAATATTATCAAGACCAAATCCTAATTTCTATGTGGATTCATATAGAAAATAACACAATTTCACATTCACGTTAAGGGGAGAAATTATGTGTGATTTGGATTCCCTATTCAGAGTATAAGATATGTAGGTAATGGTAAATAATCAATTAGGTTGATTCGAGTCACCTCAACTAAATTTTCATTCCTCACTTTTTATAGGTTTTCATCCTTCAAAATTAGACCTAGGGTTTCAAGGAGAAGAAATTAAATTTATGAAGTTATAATATAGTAAAGGGTCATAGATCACACACACAAATGTAAATTAGACATGCATACCACACTTTATGGTCTTAGAGAGACAAATATACCCAAAATAGTAACATCAACCCCATTCACTACAACTGATGCTTCCAACTAGGCCTGATGATATCAACCCTACATGCATAGAGACATAGTTTTAGATTTGTATGAATCATATACCTAATTATAGTCTTTTTCCACTATTAAGAATATAGTCATAGTCAACTAGTCAAACACAAAATCTAATTTTCTTGATCTCCTTAGTAATTTCCAAACATAGTAAACTGCATCATTCAATCTATATCAACTAGTTACATTCATATTTATGTTTGATTGCCATTTATTAAAATTTGAATTCAGCCTATTCTGATTCCCACTAAATCTAAAAATAGGGTAAACATACTAGTGAACCTGTATATTTATTCAACGTTTATAAACCATAGATTGCCTTTAGGGTTTAATTTCTTCCTTCTAAAGTTTCATTTTTTGCCTATGATGTTTAAGAATCATTTTAAAAATATAATTTGTGATTATTTATCAGTAAGCACAATTCATCCTTTGGCCCTACCCTTATTTTTAGTTAGATGTTGCTATCTTATGCCACCTAATAAGGCTAGTTATCTTGTTCTTTTAAGATGAACTGATAGGCTAAGTGGCTTGAAAATTGATCACAATCATATCCCTTTGAATTCACCTAAAATGGATATTGAAATTATAATGAATGCCTTCTTCTTCATCTTTTTTGATGATAAAATTATCAATGAATATGTGCAAAGTGATGCTAAAGTTCACATGCCTAATATAGAACATGATAATCAAGATAACAAAGATTACCATGATATAATTACTCCCAATGACATTAATGGGGTAAATCCTTATAAATTTGAAGCATTATCATAGTTTAAAATCCATATCAACCAAAACCTTTGTAATTTGGATAAACTATTAAAATTTATCTTAAAGTTAAAATCCAATCACCTAGATAATGTTGCTACATCTTAGGTATAAAATCCCTTTACTATCAATTCTATTCATACATCTAATCCTTCAGTTACATGTGATACCACCCAAGATTTAAGGGAAACATAAGGCCTCCCATAGATCTTCATGCATATTCTTACATAATAGACCTATTCCCATTCTTTTATGACTATGAATATTACATCATCTATGTCACCTACCACATGTTCCCTTAATTGGAATATTTAAGATCTAAAAGATAAGGTGTTGTGATTAGAGAAAGGTACATTTAAAGTAAGTCATTAATTGGGTTCATATAATTTTCTCCATAATATATTATCTCTAGAGATAATATCCTATTCCCTACCTTTAGGGTTTTTAGCTCCTAATATCCCCTTATATAATGGAAAAGGTTATCATAAACACCACCTTAAATCCTTCCATGTATCATGCTTATATTATGCAACTAAAATATGTTTATCTACCAAGTTATTTCCACCAAGTATTTAAGATTATGATTTGATGTGGATCTATGACCTTACACCTCAGTTAGTTAGTGCCTTCCTTCCTTTAGTCAATATTGTTTTTAGCATAATTCTCTATCAACATTGATGAAAAAATATTTTGTGTGAAAATTTCCAAACTCAAGAAAGAGTGGGTCCAATGAACCAATCATTGAATATGTACTTAAATATAGGACCATGCTAGCTAAGATGTGAAATCCTATGGTATAAAATGAGTTACAATATATCTTCAAGAAAATATTACTTACACCACTTCATGAGTCTATTATTCAATAAATTCAATTATTTTGATAAGTTATACCATACAATGAGAGATTGTGAAGTCAAACCCCTTGCACTCAATAAGTTTTAGTAAAATCATACTAATACTTAAAATTTTAAGTTTCAAAATAAGCCAAATTACAAGGGTAAATCAAATGAGAACAATAATGAAGCCAAGAATATAGTTAATATAGTATCACAACCTATAAATAGGCTTCTTTCACCTGCTCCAAATAAGAGGCATTTTTCATTCTTACCTAAACCTCTTAAAAAATTGTTGTAAAATTTACTCAAGTGAAATATTTTATCTTTCCCTCCACCACTATTGGTTGATATAATCAAAACTTTACCTAGTGGAAATGATCAAAATGCTTATTATTATTATTATCATTGATATGATAAACACTCTACAAATATATGCTTTAAGTTAAGAGACAATGATGAAAGATCCTCCAAGGGATAAAATAAATATTGAATAAAAAACATAAAAACATTATATTTTTATAGACAAAATTGCTTAAACAATATAAGAAATAGCTAGGAATAACTAAACAACAACAGAAATAGTTAGGAACAACCAAACACTAGTAAACAAACAACAAAATGAAAAGTAACAAGTTTTTGAAGATAAATACAAGAAGTTGGGTTTTTTTGGACCCAAAGGAATTTGAAGAGATACAATATGTGTAAAAAGGAGTTATAGGAAGCATATCATGAATTTTGGAGAAGAGCAAAAGAGAAAAATGTGATGGGAAAGGGGAAGAAGAGCTTCAAGAATAAAACAAAAAACATGTAGGTGAACCAATTGATGTTGGGATATGATGGTGATATTTTTACCACATTTTTACTCCAGAACCTATAAGGCATGTAGATGATAATATGAATGTTATTTTTTAACATTGTCATTTCTTCAAATTAATGAAAAAAGTGTGTTCTTTATGGAGAATGTTTAGAATCAGAATTTTAAGTTGATCTATTTATATGTGTGTGCCCAAACTAATCATTTCAAAGATAGAGCCTATCCTTATGTAGATACCCATCTATGTTATCACCAATTGGTATAAGATAAAGGTATTACTTATTGGGTTGAGTATGTGAGGTTATTTTATGAGTTAGTTATAGGTTGTGAAAGATAAGTCTACTCAGTTAGTTGCAAGTTGTGAGATTAATTCTTGCATAGGAGAGATTATAATTTTTTTAAGATGTGAGTTAAGTCATGAAAGTGTTGAGGAAGTGAAAGAGGATTTTTTTAGTCTATTTTAGTTTGTAAAATAAAATCTTGCTTGTTTATGAGATATGACACACACATGAGTTAAAGTGCTAGAGGTAGAAGACTTGATAGAGATATTGAAGGAAGTCCAAGTGAGAGTGAATATGATGGAAGATGCATAAATTTAAGATGTTGTATTTGTGAGTAAAGATGAAAAATAATAAATGTTGATATCCCTAAAAAAAAAGTTGTACGTCTTGGAGAGAGGATAATATACAAAATAAAATAGACCAAAAAAGGTCAAAGTGAAGAAAATAGGTAAGCCCATTAGAAATATAATTTAATTATGTGGTAAAAAAATCCTAAAATAGATCATGAAATGGATATAGGAGTAGGAAAATATTTTTAATACCCCATGAGGATAAAGATTAGATACAAGAGGTTGTGTGGACATGCAAGTATGTATTGGAAATAAATTCAAGAGAGGAGACAATAAAAATAAATAAGAAGGTGAGTGTATGGGAACATATGGTTTCTAAATTGATGGGTAATTTTCTACACCTAGAATTGAAGAAAGAGTGGTGGAAGAATCTTCATGTGTTGAGGTTTGAAAGAGAAGAGAAGAAGAAAATTGATATGAAATGAAATATAAGAAATAAATTATCATGTGAGGAACTAGAACCTAAGTTAATAAGTAGCATAGAGAAGGATTTGAGTGAGTAAAATAATTTTATCTTTATATGCAAGAAGAGAGTGAGGTTTACATGTGATAAGCCCAAATCTAATTTCAGAGACAACAAGGTGAAGAAAGTTGTGAGAAACTCATAGAGGAAAGAATCATCACACAAGAGGATATGGATATGATAGTTGTTGATCCAAAAATAAGAGACATATTTATTGATGATGGGAATGATTTTTTGGCATACCATAAGTGTAAAGATTATGATTTTCCTTGGTGAATATTAGCAATGCATTTATATTTTCTTTATTGTGGGAATAAGGGTTGAGGACAACCAAGAAAACAATAAATATGAATAAAGAAGGCAACCATGAGGACTTTATAGTTTTTGTGAAAGAAAAAATAGAGATGGTTGAGTGTAATATAATTAACATAAGGAGAGTATGGATTAAGACCAACCATGTGAAGGAGAAGAAACTATAAATAAATATGAGGAGTGAATAACCATAGACATTATTGAGAATGGGAATTTGGCAGTCTAATAAGTGAGTGGAATCCATGGAAAACATTAAAGTAACGGAGAAGAGTTGGAAAAAATATCTATGAGGCACAATGAAGAGGTTGGAGAAGTGTTTGTGATAACTCTTAATTCCATTAATGTGTTTTTCAATGTGCAAGTCCAATAATGGAGATGATAAAAAATAAAATTATAAAGTGTGGTTCAGTCCAACATGTTCATTTTTAAAAGAAGCAAACTAAAAAAGTGAAATAAGAGGATGATATGGTAATAATGGTTGAAGAGATGGTTAGTAAATATTTTCAGCAATATAAGATTGTCTTCAAGTCATCATGGAGATAAGAGAGAGTGGAAAAGCATGTATACATGAATGGTATAAAGAGCATATATAAGAGGGATTTAATTTTTAGTAGTTATAGGTAGGAGAGAAGCCTCTTACAAGAAAAAGTAAAAGATATTATTAAAAAAAGAAGACATTCTCAATAGGATAATGATGGATAGAGAAGAATATGCATCAAATATATATATTTTAGGAATTATTCCAATATCAATAAAATAACATTGAAATAATGAAATATTGAATGTTTAAATAAAATAATATTACCTCAATATTAAGCCACAAGAAAATGCAAGATATAAGAATTATCAAGTGGGGAAACTATTGAATAGAAGAAAACCCCACATATATTAATAAGGTTTAAAAAGAAAAATTATCTAAGTATAATCTCAATAGAAGAAAAATAGAGAAGAAATGTGTGCCTCAAGCCCTAAGAGAGAAATCTATAGATAAACTAGCTCATTCTAGTGTGTAAAATGAAAAAAGAAAGGGCTCACTAAATAGAGTTAGAAAAAAGAAGAGGGAGTTATAAATAATCCCATAATGACTTGCACAACCTTCTTAGTGTGTGTTAAATGTCTTTAATCCCCATAAGGTGAGAGAAAAGTGTGCAAAAATTTTGGAGGAATTTACATGTGAATTTAATTACAAGATTCCCAACAAAATGACAAAACAGGTGTGACATTTCATAAATCTCAGATAAAATGAATTTCTCATAATAAAAGATGCACAACTAAAATAGACTTAGGATTAATTTAAATTAACCTAAAGAAATATTAAAATCCAACACTTTCTCTCCTTCACCCCCACCTTAATCTTTATTTTGGGGTTATAAAAGAGGAGAAAATATTACAAAAGAGAATGGAGTTGACATTACATAATACTTCTCCTTAATATAAACTTCCTTTTTAGAGGAATTATAATATTTTGAGAGAAGAAATAAGAAGATAAGGTGTCACCACTAAGCTTGTAAAGGAAAATGGGTGATCATTGACAATATTCAAGAATCCTCTTTAGACAAAATGATCAATCTATAATGGAACAAGAAACAACAAGAAAGAGAAATGATCTACTCAAACTTACAAGGCACCAATGATAACATTAAATATTCATGTTAAGTAAATAAAATGACATAAAATATGATCTACATACATTTGAAGTAATAAAAATAGATCTAAAACAAGGTAAAATAATTAAAATACAACTTTCATAACAAAGTGTGGAACTTGCATAAAAAAAGAAATAAATTAATTGAAAATTTGATTACCTAATATATATATATATATATATATATATATATATATATATATATATATATATATATATATATATATATGCTTGATAATTTACAAGAAGTAAGTAAAAGAGTAAAGAATGCATCAAAAATGAGTTTTAAACTTATCAAAAGGGAGACAAAGAAGATGTGTTGTTTTTGGTAAAAGATATTCTTTTTGAAGCAATTGAAGAATTATCAAAATAAGACACATCAAAGTCTTGGTAAGATAACATAAATTTACATAGCTAAATTGATTTAAACTTAAAATAATATGTTTAGTGATTTTATAATAATGTAAAATGTCATGAGTTGATTTACCACAATATTTACATGGATATAATTTCTAATAGTTAGAGATATGATGCCCATGTTTACCAAAATGCTTACAAATTTTATAATTTTTAACTAAATGATGAGCACAAGAAGCATTATCATCAAAATAATCTTATGATATTGGCAAACACTATTATACAATGTCCTTTAGTGAGGGGGAAATATGACTTCAAATTTACATTAGAATAATTTGAAGAGTTGAAACAAAGCCCAACAAAATTGACATTAGATTTAAGTAAAATGGGTCCAACGATACTATGTTTCATATTTTCCAATACCACTGTCTGAATAACCCATTGAGTGCATACTGCATAAATCAAGGTTATAAAAAATTTATTGCAAAGGAGGCATGTTTTACTAGAAGCACATTTACTATCAAAATGAGAGGCATTATTAAGTTCAAAAAATATATTTTTTGCATTTAGTGCGTTAATTAAATTATGCACATTCTCCATGTTTGAGTTACAAAAGGTTTGCATATTTACCAATTTCTCTATAAAATATGGTTATAAATTATTAATAGTAATAGAATGTAACTTGATTTGACTTTTGAGAGCATATATTTTATCATTTTTAAAAGAAATTTGATACAAATTTTTTAAACACTAAAAAAATGAATAGTTTAAAAGGCATTGACTAAAAATAATATGATAATAAAATGAGATACACTTTGAAAATCATTTCACATGAAAAAATCAAGGCTTATAAAAAAATCTAAGAAATGAAAAATAACTAATATTGATGACATAAAAGGGAGCAAAGATGCCAAAACATTAGAAATGTGTTAAACAAAAATGTCTTAGTAATTTAAAATTAATGTCATATATTTAAAAAAAAAAAAATCAAAAAAACTCATCCATATGATAAAATGACTTTTTTGTTTTTGAAAATAATAAAATATTCCTTTTTTGTTTTATTCGAGTTTAAAATTTTCAAAAATAAAGACGAGTTAAAGAATTAAAACTCCTTGTTTTGGGGGAAAAAATTGGTTAGGAATGATGGTAAATTAATGCATATATAAAAATTAATTAAAGGCCCAAATTTTAAGATTTAAAACACCATTTATATGAAGTAAAATTTAAGATAAAATGTTTTTATTTTAAAAATAATTATGTTTTTGACAATTTCTCTCAAACCATGATACAAGTTTGCAATTTTTTTTGAAAGGTTATTCCTAGTTTTAAAATGATCAAACCAAAAATAAAAAAATAAAATCTAGATCGTAAATCAAAAGATATAGCTTTTTTCATACGGGTTTCTTAAAAAATAATTAGCTTCTTTTTCACCTTCAAAACTATAAAACTCTCAAATACTCAAATGTTAATAACAATCTACTCTGATACCATGTTATGAATTATGTCAAAATTGATAAAATAACATTGACATCATGAAATATTGAATGCATAAATTAAATAATATTACCTCATTATTAAACTAAAAGAGAATGTAAGAAACAAAAATGGTCAAGTAGAAAAATTGTTAAACAGAAGAATAATCCACATATTAAGATGATTGCAAAGTAAAATTATCTAAGTAAAATCTCAATGAAAGAAAAGATAATAAAGAAGAGAGATGGGTCTCAATCCATAAGAGAAAAATTTCTAGATAAACTAGTGTGTTTTAGTGTGTATAATAAGAGAGGAGGGAGCTCAGTAAATAAAGATAAAACAAGGAAGATAGAGTTACAAAGAATCCCATCATGACTTACACAACCTTATTAATGTATGCCAAATATCTCTAATCCCCATAAGGTGAGAAGAAAGTGTATGATAAATGTAGGAGGTGTTACATGTAAATGTAAATCTAAGATTCCCTATAAAAAGATACAAGAGATGTGACACTTCATAAATTTGGGATAAAGTGATTTTTTCATAATATGAAATGTAAAACTAAAATAAACTTATGATCAACTTAAATTAGCCTAGAGAAATATTAATTTCCAACACATATTAAAAGATGGATAAATAATAAAATGATGGCTGAAAAAGTTTATAACTTCATGATAGAGGTTGGTCCACTGATCATTTGGACAAGGAGAGATGAAAAAGTCACTAATGTGGCATAAAGGCAAGCAAGGAGATGGAGATGGTGGATAAGGTTATAAAAAGAATACTGAAGTATGCTAGTGGCATGACACATGTGGAATAAAACCACATAGATGTTGGAGAAGAGACTCTTATGATTCAAAGTATGATTTCCATCATATAGACAAATGTAATGCAAGTTTATTTGCACAAGGAATAGAAGTGGATAAATAAGGAGAATGTAATCAACTTGGAGATGATGCAAATAATATGAGTAAAGAAGAGGAAGAGGATCTATCAAAATCACATCTAAGTACTATTTCAAAGAGCACAAATAGTGATAGAGGATTTGATAAACCAATGCTTGATGAGAATCAAGATAATAGAAGTTGTGATGAAGAAAAGAATGAGTTTATTATTATGATAACCAATGAAATTATAAAGATGGAGGAAACATCTATTGGATACACTAATTTATTGGATACAATAAGTCTCATGTTTATAGACTAATTTGTGGATATAGAAAATGTTTAGGTGTAGATATGGAGAGAATTAATACACTCAAATAGGTCTTCCAAGGTCAAGAGAGTGAGCAACTTGAGTTTAAAAGATGTGAAAGGAGTAGCTGATTTTTATATCATCTAAAGTGATGGAATAAGAAGAGTATTTTAAGACTCCCATGAGTGAAAAATCCACAATCAATATGATGGTGGAAATATAAGATATGGAATCCATGAGAGAAGAGGCATTAAAAATAGTGAAGAGTGATATAAGAAAGAATCTAACTGTAGGTTGGATAGTGATTAAATAAAACCAAGAAGGCTTTAAGAGGAGGTGGTCAGTTAATGGAGGGTTTAATCCCATAAGATAAAATGAGAAGAAATAAGAAACATATTGGTGGATATGGATAGATGAATTTGGGTTTGAACCCACAATAGGATGAAGAGAAAAAAGGATAAGACTTTGACAGAGGAGGATGGACTATGATAGGTCTAATCCTGCAAAAAGAGGAATAAGGAGAGAAAAAAAGAAGATGAAAAATTGAAACCAACAAGAAGGAGATAAAAATAGAAGAAAAAGAGTGATAATCAAGTTAAGTACTTGGTTTGTTATAAGGGAACACCATGGTCATTATGGTTCATGATCAAAATAGTGGTTTAACCACTTATTCTATCCATGTGAGCAAGATATCACCTTTTAAATACCTTGAGTTTTTGGTGTAGGAACATCCAAGGCATAAAAGAAATCTTGCATCAATAAAAAAACATATTAGTGGCATAGCTAAAATATTCTAGACAATAAAAGAAACAACTAGGAATAGTTAAATAATAAAAACAATTAGGAAAAACCAAAAAATAATAATAGAATAGTAAAATGAAAAGTAACAAATTTTAAAGATAAATGTAGGGGTTTAGGATTTGTTTGGGACCCCAAATTAATGTAAAGAGACAAAGTACATGTCAAAATAGGTCAAATGAAAGATCTTAAAAAGTTTATTTAAGAGAGAAAGATAAAAAAAGTGATGGTAAGTGGGTAAAAGAGCTTCAATAAAAAATAGAAAGCCTATAGGTGATATAGTTGATATTGGGTTGCGATATGATGTTTTCCTCCATGTTTGTACTCCAAAACCTATAAGGCCCATTGATGATAGAATGAATGTTTTGTTTAGCATATAAATGTCTTAAAATTAATTAAAAGAGTGTGTTATTTGTGGAGAATGTCTACAAGTAAAATTCTAACTAAACATCACAAAGCTAGAGGTTATCTTTAAGTGGATACTCTCTTTGTTCTTGCACCTAAAAAGATAAAAGATATTATAAATGAATACACTATTGAACTGAGCACACACACAAAGGATGTAAAACCAAAAACAATTGGAAACTATAAGTTAAAAAGATTTAAAGACCCATTTCCAAAACATGATACAATAGAAACTACAAATACTTATGAAGTACATAACACATACCATGCATATCCTCCTTTGGAGACATACAATCACCTAATAGATGGAATTATTTATACAATTACAAGCATATTACTAAAATTACCTATGGTTACATTTAATTATAGAAAGATTGTTGATGATGATGCAAATTTTTATGCATTATTCATATGAGCTCATATCAATGAACACCCTATACATAATATTATGGTTGATAATGGTTCAAATGAAAATGTAATCACCATGATGCTTCTCAACTCTCTTAGATATACCAAAAATGATATATAAGATATTACAAGAGTGATCAAAGGGTTTAATGGACATACATAAGACACCTTCAGACATATTATACTACCTCTTTAGGTAGGCCCATCACAGAAGCTACTTTATTATTGATTATATAAAGTAATGGGTTCTTTGACATGTTATTGTGATGCGCTTGGATTCATAGGCTTCATGTTGTACCATTTAAATTATATCAATATGTCAAATATATACACTAGAATATTATAGTTATAATTTTAGGTATTTGATATGAGTACCCTCTTTAATTAGTGGTATCTCATTCTACACCCCCACCACTATCACAATCGGTTATTACTCATATTTAGGATCATTATGCATATATATTTATTATAGCCACACATGATTTATCTATATATTTAGTGAAGAGGAGAATAATTTATTTTTTTATATAGCTTGTTGCATAACAATTATCACATCAGTGACAAAACTTGATATATACATATATATATACATATATATATACATATATATATATATATATATATATACACACACACACACACACAGATATATATATATACATACATATATATACATACATATATATATATATATATACATATATATATATATACATATATATATATATATACATATATATATATATACATATATATATATATACATATATATATATATATATACATATATATATATATATATATATACATACATATATATATATATATATATATATATATATATATATATATATATGAATGCACCCAAGATAGGATCTAGAATGAAATTAATAAGTAAAGTAAGATAGAATAACCATATCAATGAACACAAGGTTTAACGTGAAAAACCTCAAAGAGGTAAAAAATTATGGTGATTATTCATATAATTGAGAAACTAATAACCCCAATACCAAACTTCTTCCTTTTCACTTCTTCACAGAATGACCTTTGCAAAACTCTTTGTTCACCCAAGATATTTGTAATTCCTTAAGATGTTTAAATATTAGGGGTAAACCCTCTTTTATAGTAAAAATTGAAAAGAGGTGAATGTTGTAACCAACAGAACCAACCATCTTGAGAACATTTAAAATATCGATAAATAATAAACAATAATATTTTATTTTATCTATAAGTAATAAATAATTCATGTTTTATTATTTATTTGCATGGGGTTGTTAACTCATGTTAATAAATAATAAATAATTATTATTTAAGTACCTAATAATGTACTAAGGATCTTATAATTACACCTCTTATACATTAAATGTTCTAACACTCCCCTTTAATTCTAAGCATGGATAAAATGTCATAATCACCATAAAGGAATTATACTATGTGCAAAAAATAAAGTACTTAAAAACCTTCGTCATGCCAAACACTACCTTTTGAAATAAAAAGAATTATTATCCATAAAATATTCGAAAGTAAGTTTAGGATAGCATGATCGTGAGACTACATCTCATAGTTTCTCATGAATAATCACTAAGCATTTTTGGAGTCTTTTATAATATAAGGACCTCCATTACAAAGTATGTTTTTAATGTATTGAGATACAAAACTAAAATTTCATCACAAAGTTTACTTAAATAAATAATTTCCATATGAAGTTTATACTGATTTATAATGAGAATAAGTATAGAGAAGAAGGAACACATGGCCGTTAGGAAATGGCATTGTCATGCACACTCTCCCTCAATGACAACTTTGATAGGCCTAATATTGCATGAAATTGACAAAACTTGGTAGCATAAAGTAATTTTGTGAAGATATATACCACTTATTCATTTGTAGGATGAAAATTTAGATCAATATCACTATTGAAGACTTTCTCTTAGATAAAATACACATGAACTTCAATATGTTTAGTTTTTTGGTATTGCACTAGATTTTTTGTTAGAGCTATACAACTTTAGTTACCACAATGAAAGATGGTATTATAAAAAAAATCCAAATGATTTTTTTCCAATAACATTCACAATCACATGGTTTATTTGGTAGCTTTCATAACACTTACTATACTCCACTTCGGTAGAAGAGATATAGACAATAGGTTATTTCTTGCTGCTTCAAGTGATAACACCTATACCAAATTTAAACGCATATACAAAAGTATTTTTTTGATCTATAGTATAACCAACATGGTCATCATCATGATAAACATATAATTTAGCATTATCAATAAAAAAATAAAATAAACTAAAATTAATTATTCCTTTAATATAACAAAGAACTCATTTAACTAATTTTCAATGATCCAAATATAGATTCTGCATAAATATAGAAGCAACATCAACAACATATGAAATATCAAGCCTAATAATGGTTAGAGAAATCAAATTACCAACAAGTTATCTATATAGTTTTTTCACATGTAAGTTTTGGATCAAGTTTAACACCAACTTCAATAAGAGTAGAAGAATATTTACAATCAAGCACATTAAACTTAAAAATAAGGTTATGAAAATATTGATATTATGATAAAATAATAGAATGTTTATCTTAAAATATAACCACTCTTAAAAAATAATGTAAATAGCTTAAATTTGTCATTTCAAAAATTTGACTTAGTTTATCTTTATATTTATAAATTAAACTAGTTAGATCATTAGCAATCAATAAATAATCAGCTTATAATACAATTAGAATCAAATAATCATTTTAAAATTTAACAAAGAGATCAATATCTAAATAATAATTAGAAAAATTTATCTCTTTAAAAAAATAAAATTATAATACCAAATATGAGGGGCTTGTTTTAAACTGTACAAAGATTTTTTTAACTTGTATACATAATGTTCTCTGTTAGGGTCAGTGAAACCTTTAGGTTGAGATGTAGATTTTTTTCTTTTAAATCACTATTTCAAAATACATTATTGACATCTATTTGATGGATAAACCAACCATTTTGGACTACAAGATCAATAAGAAGTCTAATAGTACTTATTTTTACTATAGAAGCAAAGGTTTCAACATAGTTATTCCTAAATTTTTGAGTAAACCCGTGAGAAACTAATCTAACTTTAAACTTATAAATTTTACCAATTTAATTATATATGATATTATAAATCCACCTATAATTGATAATATGCCTTATAGGTAGAGGAGGGATAAGATTCTAAGTCTTATTTTTAATTAAGGTTTTATGTTCATCTTGCATATCAATATTCCATTTATCACCTTGATTAGTTTTCTCAAATGATTAAGGTTCACATTCATATATAGTCATTAATGCATGATAATAATTTTTACTTATAGTTAATTTATTAAGGTTATCAATATTAAAAGATTTAATTAGGGATTCTACCCATTTAGGTCTTTTAAATTGAACATGAAACTTAAGGGTTTCCTTAAACTCTAAGTTATCCAAAATTAGATCAACTTCCTCAAGAGAATCTAATTCATTACAATGAGAAAAATGAGAGTTAGATTCATCAACAGAAAAATATTGAAAAAGATCCACAGAGGGCTCACAAAATAAATTTTTGAGAATAAGAATATTTTTATTCTCAATGATATAACATTTATAGGGACCATACATACTTAAAACTTTTGTATTACCTACATAACTTACAAAAATACAAGAATAAGAAGTAAGATCAAGCTTCTTTCTCTTAACTTTAGGAATAAAGATATAAGTAGGACTACTAAAGATCTTGAGATGAGCCACACTAGGTTTATTTTTAGACCATATTTATAAAGGGGTAGAAAGATGCAAGGTTTTGGTAGGGACTCCATTTAGAATATAAACAGTAGTATTCATGACTTTGACCCATAAGAACTTAGAAATATTTGTAGATTTTTACACTATTCTAGTCATTTTTATGATGATGCATTTTTTCTTTCAGCAATACCATTTTGATGAGGAAAATAGATATTTTTTAGTTCCCTTTAAATATAGAAATTAATTAAAAAAGAATCAAACTCTTTATTAAAATATTCACCACTATTATCAGTTATTGATCTTTTAATAGAAAAAATAGATGCATTTTCAACACTATCTTTAAGTTTCTTAAATTTAGACAACACACCATATTTTTTTTAATGAAAAAAGACCAAATCATTATAGTGTAATTATCAATAAAAGTAACATAATACAAAGAACCTTTGAGAGATACAATTTCAATAGGTCCTACAACATCACTATGAATCAATTTTTAAAGATGTTAAGAGTTCACATCATGATTTTTGTGAAAGGGGTTAGTATCTTGCTTACCACATAAGCAACCCTCACAAATTTCATGATGAGAGAGAATAGAAGAAAGTCTAAAATCAATATTGTTCATAGATATATTATGTAAACTTATAAAATTAATATGTCCTAATTTTTCATGCCATAAATTAGATTCATTCTTATTATGCAATAAAAGTAAATATGTAGAAGAAGGAGAAAAATATATAAACCATTCTTTTGAACACCTTCAATAATCAAATAACCAGATTGGTTTCTAATGAACCAACTATCTTTAAGCAATGTTACAATAAAATTATCATTTATAAGTTAAGATCAAGATATATTTGTTTTAAGACTAGGTATAAAGAAAACATCATTAATAACAAAATTTGAAAACTTTGTTTTTTATATTTAGTTGATTATAAAAATAAATTATCTCCTAAATAAATTCTTCTAGAGATATCTCTAGAATTACACAAAATATCAGATAAATATGTTTTATAGTGTAATGCACCACTATCTAAGATCCACTCATTTTTATTTAAAATAAATAAATCAACATATAAAGAAATAACATTTGAATCTTGATTGTTATTTTGATTCTTCTACTTATTTTGATTAGATTTCTCCCATTTGTTATTTTTATAAGTTTGATTGTTATTTTTATCATTATTTTTATAACATATTTTTCTCCTATGACTAAATTTACCAAACAAATTTTAATTTATATTAAACTTAGGTTTAAGATTCTCATTACTAAATTTATTATTTCCGTATTTGCCTTTAGTAGAATTAGGGTTAGATTTTTGGTTGTTAGTATTGTAAAAAACATTATTTAATGTGAGAAGTGATCGAGTGACATTTTATTTAGAAACAAAATTGATCATAACTTGATCTTCTTGAATCAAGAGAATAGACAAGGTGGTAAGGTTAGGGATATCTTGCAGTTTGATAATTAAAATTTAAAATTAAAATAAAATTTATAAAAAATTTATGAATATTTAACTGATTGATAAAATAAAATAATTTATCCTGAATCAAAATAAAATTACATCTATCTAACTAAGTATGTTTTTAATTTTAGCAAGAGAATTCACAACTTTCTCATCACCTTTCATATGTTTAGTTAACAATTCAAGAATTAACATAATAATCTTTGAGAGATGAGTGCCCTCGTACATAGATTCAAGGAGTTTTCAAACATCACCAAAGGACTCTTGATTATCAATGTGGAGAAAGAATTCATACTTAACACTCCTCAAGATAATAAACATAGCTTCCTATAAATTCTATTGAAATATATTGGTAAGCTCAAGGGTCACATGTCATTTAGAAGGGAATTTTTCAGTGTAATGATAACATTTCACAACTTATAGGCCATAAATTTCATTTTAACATGAATTTTATATATATTATAGTTATTTCCATTAAGTATTTGAGATTTATCTAATAAAAAATGAAGTGAAGCTATAGCTTCTCTTTAAATAGGATAGTAAAAATGCTTAAAAAGAAACCTTTTTGTGCAAAATTTAACTTAATTTAATATTAAAACAAAATTTAAAGTGCAAAAATACTATAATTATTCAATTTAATGCTAGACAAAGTAAAAAATTACAAAAGATTGTGATAAAATAAGATGTTATAAGTGTCGTAAAAATATACTAATGTAAGAAAAAATTTAAGAAAAATGACATTTTTAATACATTTTTATACTTTGATTGTAAAATCAATTAAATTAAAAATTCAACTATAATTAATTACATAATTTAGATGTCAAATAATGCAAAAAATTGATTTATAATTACATAAAAATAAGTGTCAAAAGAGTTGTACTCAGAATGATCACTTAGATACTATTATTAAAATTGTTATAAAAATAAAATTAAGATATTTCAAAACATAAATTGGACCATGTAGATGTGTTTGAAAGGTACCAAAACTAGGGATCGATTGATTACATGATTATGTTTGTCAAAATATTCACTAGATCAAAAGTCAACACAAGTTTGATAGAACAAAAAGGGTTGTAGATGCATGATATGTTGGCACACAAACCAAAAAATGAAATTAAATTATAACTAAATTTAAAAAATTAACTTGACCAAGTCAAATAATATTGAATTCAGGGGGTTTTGAACTTGGAACCTCCTTAATTACAAGTTCTTAACAAAATTACTACCACCAACCCTTCTAGAAGCTTTTTAAGAATTTATATATAGTAATTAATATATGAACTATAATTTTATGATATTTTTAATTAAAAAAAAATAGTTTCATATATACAATGCATGAATTTTCAATAAGTGATATTTTTTTATAAACTTTTAGATTAAAATTTTTTAAAGAAGGGTGGGGCCCACCGACTTTGTATGAAAAAATTAAGAAATTAAAATAAATAAAATATTTTAAAATCTATATGAAAAAAAATGCTTACTTGTAGATGGAAATGATATAGCTATGGCACCCAGGCAAAGGAGAGAACTTAACAGTAGCTAGAATATGTCATCAATTTGAATGAAACTTTGGCAACCCTCCTATTTTGGGAAGATGAAGCCAACTGAACCTTCAAAAATGAATTTTGATGAAGAAATTAATTATTTTTATTTTTTTAGAATGAAATATGACACACTATAGAAGCTGTGAAGAACCATATCCTTTTACAAGCCATCAAAAAACCTCAACTTTGTTTCAATCTTTTGGATTTTTAATTCTGATAATGAAAAAAATTTAAAATTTGATTTTGACCAATAAATCATTTTTTTAAATTTTCTTAGGCTAGTTATGGTGCCCTTATGACTGAGGAAGAATTCCCATATCTCCCACTGATAGCTCTTAAATTTTTTAAGGTGTTTAAATTAAGAACCAAGGATCTAGAATGATAAACTAGTACTTCTAGAGATCCATCTAAAAATTCTTCTTCTTCTATGTCATACACAAGCTTGAAGGAGGATTTTAAAATAATTAAAAAATATTTTAAATTGAATAAAATCTCTCAATGAAATATGATTTCCAATTAAATCCACCTTGCTTGCTATGATTCCTTGATAAAACTTGATAGACTATATATATATCAATGCACCCAAGATAGGATCTAGAATGAAA
Organism: Torreya grandis; assembly: GCA_037957365.1. Lineage (NCBI taxonomy): Eukaryota > Viridiplantae > Streptophyta > Pinopsida > Cupressales > Taxaceae > Torreya > Torreya grandis. The sequence goes on along the minus strand of JARHVA010001683.1, from coordinate 1,280,398 downwards.
TTAATAAGCAAAGCATGATAGTATAACCAGATCAATGAACACAAGGTTTAACGTGGAAAAACTCAAAGAGGTAAAAACCATGGTGATTATTCATATAATTGAGAAACTAATAACCCCAATATAAAACTTCTTCCTTCTCATTTCTTCATAGAATAGCCTTCAAAAAACTTTTTGTTCACTTGATATATTGGTATTTTTTGAAGATGTTTGAATAATAGGGGTAAAACCTATTTTATAGTAAAAATTGAAGGTAGGTGACCGTTATAACCAATGGGTCCAAATATCTTGAGAACATTTAAATTATTGATAAACAATAAACAATAATATTTTATTTTTATTGATAAGTAATAAATAATTAATGTTTTATTATTTATTTACACGATGTTGTTAAATCATGTTAATAAATAACAAGTCATTACTTAATTACCTAGTAATGTACTAAGGGTCTTATAATTACACTTCTTAGATATTAAATATTCTAACAATTAGGAGCTATTCATGATTCATAAAGGCCCTTATCTATTATAACACATACAAAGTTAGTCCCATGGAAAATTCAATGTGTTCCCCAATGAATGCATGTATTTATGTATTCTCTTATCTATTATCATACACAAGATTCGATGAACATTGATGATGATGGCTACATTAAAACACTTGATTGACTTTAAAATGTTAATAAACCTACACCTATTATTTTTAATTCATGAAAGATAATATTTGCACCATATGATACATGCACCTTCCATGAATATCCCGTTGATGGTATAATTAGTTATCTCCTTTACACATATTCAAATAAATTCAAAAATTATAAAACAATTAGGACCTGAGCATGATATGAATTGCTAGATTACATTTTATACATGTTTTTTTATCACATGTTTTGTAGTTTTTGTATTCTTCTCAGACACATACATTTCATGAGGTATATGAGTACTATTTAGGTCATACAACTCATAATTGGTCATGTAAATATTGGACCTTTTCTATACCTAAGGGCCTTACCAATGTTAGAGGTATTTACTTCTATAGATCATATTATCACATGTTATATCTTTTTATGATCTATTTACCATGTTGAACTATATACGTTATTTATGTGCTAGTTAGTTTTTACATAGTGCTACATGGATATGCTAATCTACTATGATGTGAAAATGATATATATATATATATATATATATATATATATATATATTATAGACTAGTTTTTCACATATTCTTGTTAGAATAGAGGGCTTTTTTTAATATTTATTTATTATGGGATTTTTTTTCTCTCAATTAGATTTTTCCTAATTTCATAGATAAACTTGCTTAGGTGTATTTAAAGTTATATTTTGACTAGATAAATAGCAAGTAACTTCCTTAACTAACTATTTCAAGTATGGGAGTTACTCTTCTATTATTGACTCTATAACAACCTTTCTTGGGAGGAGTTACTAATGCACTCCTATATGCACATCTCTCTTTGTGAGCTATTGTTTACTAAAAGATTGGTTTTTCTCTTATCTTGTTTATATAATATTCTCATATTTATGATTTCATTTATTGTTGCTATTATTTTGTGTATATGCTTGACTTGTACCTATCACAAAAATATACTTTTGATTGATCCATAGATCTTGGCATCCATTTTGATATGGTATCAGAGTCACTCTGGTATTTGATTGCCTAGTTTTTTATTACTATTAATTTTATTTTAAATTTTGAGATTAATTATTTGCAAATAAAAGTTAGTTTTTACAATCCATTTATGGGAGTTTTTCATATTTGCTAGAGTCATATTTTTTTAAAAAATGGCTCATTGGTATCCATTACTACTATTTTGTGGTTTTTTAATGACTGTGTGTTCAGTGTGCCTTAGTGTATTTTTATACAAAAATCTGTATGCCTCTATACAACTTTGAGTCTAGCTTCCTCTATTTTGTATCAACCTTATTTGGCCTCAAATAGTTCTGCATGTTTGACCCTGGTTTTGCATTTCTTTCAGATGGATCATAGTGACAACATTTTCACTTGTTAAGACTACTCTCATTGCTGACTAGTCAAAACTACTAGTCTATATAACATGTTAGTTACTAAATTCAAGTCTGACCTAATATTTTTAGCATGTTAAATTATTTTTTTAATAGTTTGATTTAAAACAAGGGTAAACAAGTTAATTTTATTTTAATGTATAAGAATATTGGTCAAGTTTAGCATTGTTAGTGGATATTTTTTGATATTTTTTATAAAATAGTGTATTATGAGAAATATTTGAAAGTATGTTAATTATTTTTTCACTTTCTCACATTGTACTTGCTTCCTTGGATGCATTATTAGCTAAGTCCAACATCTTCTTTTATTTGCAAAATATCATCTTTTGACTCATTACATAGATTACTCAAAATGCACTATTTACTGAGTCTGACGTATTTTTAGCATGCATTTGAAATATTTGGGGGGTTTACTATTTCATAGTTCAAGGGGGGTGTACTATGTCTTTTTGGTCACTCTTTGCATTCTAATTACACTTTCATTTCTGCAACAACTTCAACTTGCACTGGTACTATATCTCATTTTTGCATTAATGGGTTCAAATTCAATCAACCCACTAACTCTATTTAACTATCATGAATAAAAAATCAAGATGACAATTATCTAAGGAATAAGGGTTTATATAAGATAACTATGGTTGATGAAACTAAACCTAGTACAAATGTAGAGATAGTTAAGTGGTATAAACATAGTGATGAAGCCTATGGGTTATTATATCTCTCTATATCATTTGATCTCTTATTTCACTTAAATCCTTTCAAATCACCTCATAATATATGGACCATTCTAGGTAAACTATTGCAGGAATAAGATGTGATGAGAGGTCACGAGCTTGAGAATGAAGTCATTGGCCTAAGTCCTTGCAACTTTGACACCTTTTATGATTTCTTCACCAATTTCAAGTCCTTAAGATTGTAGTTTAAAGAATGTGGGATAAAGAAAAAAGATGACCAAATTGTTCTTTCTATACTCTCTAAAATAGGTCCTAAATTTTTAGTCTTTGTCTCTAATTTTCATGCCACTAAAAGTGATTTGATAATTGCATGGAAAATGCCCTCTTTAGATGATTTCATTACCAACTTAACTAAGGATCAAAACAAGTTGATTCAGATGGGCACATTGAAGTCCACAAAACCTTAGGACCTAATTATTAGGAATGGGAAATAAAGACTTTAAACAAAGAGAAGAAGAATAAGAAAAAGGGTTAAGAGAAGAAGAAAGAATCAAACTCTACCAAAACCAACACTGGAGCCTCTTCTTCCAATGGAAAACCTAGAAAAATAATGGTAAGTATGTCTATTGTAAGAAAAATAGGCATGATGAAAGAAAGTGCATTAAGAAGCAAATAGATCACCTAACTTATCTCATAAAGAATAAAAATATAGGTGTTCTTAAGTCCATCAAGCAGAATACATCTACCCAAGATTCTACTAAGGCAAAGGGCAAGGATAAAGAGAGAAAATGGTAAGGCTCTTGTATCAGTTGTAGGTTCAACATCTTCATGGATCATTGACTCAGGTGCTTCTCACCACATGGGATCTTCATTAGTTGATTTTTATTCCTTATAACTTTGTAGCATGTCTTCTATTAATTTGATTTATGACACTTCTATACTAGTTGCAAGGAAAGGGTATGTTGAAATATAAGGAGGAACATTCAATAATGTTCTAATTTCCCCTTCTCCTTAAACTAATCTCCTATAAGTGTATCAAATCACTCATTTTAAAAAAGGCACGAGGGTTGATTTTTTACCAGATTCAGTTATCATCAAGGAATTATATAGTAATACAATAGTGGTAGTGGGTAGGGTAGATCACCAAGCCAGGTTATATACCTTATAAAAAAGTTCACCTGATTCTTCTTTGAAAACATTGCTAACTCATTCAGATGGAGTCACCAAATTATGGCATGAATGATTTGGCTACCTTAACTAGTGCTACCTTGAACAACTTACAAAAAAAAACATGGTCATAGGATTTCTTTGAGTCCAATTCTCTACAGGACTTTGTGAGGTTTACTCTCTTGGAAAGCATCCCAAATTAGAATTTGACAAAGGCAAAGCTTGAAGGGCTTTACAAGCATTGGAGTTACTACACAATGATATATTTGGGCCTTTTCCCAATATATTCTTTATAAGGGCTAAGTACATTCTCACTTTCATGGATAATTTCTTGAGATATACATGGATCTACTTTCTTAAGAAAAATTCTGAAATGTTGAAGATTTTAAAAACTTTGTTGGAGAGTTGTCAACGATGTCTCCAAGGTGGCCAAGGATGTTGATGAGGTGTCATGTGTGTTAGAATGACAATGATAAAGTGTGATTCAGTATGTTTTAGTGTTCTTGCATGGTTATTTAGTGTTTGACTTAGTGAGGTAGTTATGGCATGTTATTGATGGTATAGTCATGTTGTAGAGACCCTATGGGGTGTTATGAGTGCTTAGAGTGATTTTAAAAGTGAAATAAATTTAGTAGAGCAATAATATGAATGTCTAAGTTCTCTTAGTCATCTTGGTAGATAAGGTTGAGTATGAATATTAATGACATCAAAATTTACATGTGTTTTAGTGTCAAAAAGAAATGATCACATCGTGGTGTTCAAGTTTGAGCCTAGTTTCTATGATCCAAGTTTTAGGTCATGAGGTTTTATGTATAAAAAAATATCAAGGTACAATATTGCATTTCCAAGTAGATTGAAAATTTTCCCATACTTAGCCAAAATTTCAATATCAAGTGATCTTTATACAAGGCTTCCAAGTGTTGAAATAATATTCAATTGGATTAAGGATCTAATGACGAGCATGCAATTGAGTAGATGAAGATCTAAATATGAGAACAAGGTCAATAAGTCAAAGGATCATGAGATTGCATGCATTGGTGACACATGTCACAATCATGAATAATTAGAAATAGATCAATGGCATACAAGTGATCATGCAAATGAAGATCAACATAGCACATTTCATTATGTAGATGGAGATTGATGAAACACATTCAACTTTATAGATGGATATCGTTAACATGAATTGAGTTAACAAGTCAATAGGTCTAGATTGTATATAGGGATACCAAGTGACGTGAGTGTGTTAATAAATTATTGATAGTAAGGTATATAAAAGGCACATGGGGATGCCAAATGGTGTAAGAGTGGAGACTAATAAAGGGTACATAGAAGGCATATGGGGCTGCCAATTGGCGCAATCTTGGAAGCCCGGATCAAAGATTAAAAGCTAAAATTGATAGTTAAATCTAGGAAAATATTGAGGAGATCAATGGAAAATATTTGATCAAGTTTCTAGGGGGAACGTGATGAAGATACATGTCTAAAGCTTTTACATTACATAGTGACTATTGGAATTTAGATTAACAAAGGAAAACTAGTATGTATTGTTTGAGCTATAAATTTTGATGTATGATAAATTTGATAGTGATATGAAAACAAAAGTTGTAAAGGAATCAAGGGTCCATCCAAAAAAATTGGTTAGAATATTTGAATATTTATATAATTTCATTTATTAAGCTCCAAAGTTGACTATGGGTTTAACCATCATCTGTAAGTGATCCAAGAAGGATGATTGAGTTTGTTTTGATTGGTTTTTAATGTTTCATGATGAATTAACTATTGAAGAGTGTTTTAAACTTCATAAGGACCATTTGTGTCAATTTTTGAGGTTTGACCAATCCATATTCAGTATGAACAAATGCTTGGAAGTTAACTATTTATTCATTCATGGTGTTCTTGTGTACAAGACTAATGTTTGAATAGATTGTACATATACAAAGGAGTGTAGTGATGAATGTAATAACTTGAAGGTGTCTTAAGGGTCATGTGGAGTGGAATTATGTATTTGAAAGTGGTCTTGTGTTATTAATTTTCTTGGTGAAGTGCTAAAGAGGTGAATAGGTCTCCATGAGACCTATAAGGGCTACTAAGGCCTATTTAAAAGATGTAGTTGCTTAAGGGTGACCCATGGATGCTATGGATGACCTATGAGGGTGGTATTGAGCTATGGATTAGTATTATAGAAGACTTAAGGGTTAATGAAAGTCTTATGATTGACCAAGAAGATAATATTCATGAAATTTCTATAAAAAGTGAAATCAAAGGTGATGGTTTCTAGGGGGAATAGAGTTGAGTCTTGAGATACAAAGGATAGAGAAGTGCAAGTGTGCCTAGTGGATGAATTAAATATTATAGTAGATTGAAGATAGTATGTATGACTTTTAGGTCATAATTTTGATGTCATAATAGTGATCATGCAAGTTTGAAGAGTTGATAGCGACGTATAGAGAGTGTGTAGAGTGAGTAAAGAAAAGGTGAACATTATGTGAGCTTGGTGGATATATTGAGGATCAGAGGAATGTGAGGTATATGTGTATGAAAATTTGGTCATGTTTATGATGTGATAGATTTGTTGCAAATTTTTTGATTGAGTATGTGAGAAGAAGTGTAGAGTGATCCAAAAGGTTATTTTGGATGCATTAAGGGTATGAATGGTAGATAGAGTGTGTAGGGTTGAAGAAAATTGATATTCATTGTCTTTCCATTAGATTGATAAGAAATCAGAGATTAGAGGATGTTAATTTCATAGGTGTTGTTTTGGGTTCTCAATATCTAGGGCAAGAGGTGCTTATCCATCCTTAGGGGTTGGTACTCCTTGTGAAGTGGGTGCTTCACTAAAGGTCTCATCTTTGTGATCATATTATAAGACAAGTACTCCATGTGTTTTTAGGATTGAGAGTGGGTTTTATCCTATATGAGGGTTTACCACATAAATTCATGTGTTATGTATGTAATCTTATATTGTTCTTTTTTTTTTGCTATGAATGACTTGTATGTTCTATGAATGCTTGTGGTGATTGATTAAGGGTTTGAAAGGATTGGACTTGAAATTTGATTATCTTTCATCACTAATTCACCCCAATATTAGTGATTGTACCTATAACAATTGATATCAAAGCAGGTCCTTTGGTAAAGGCTTAGTAACTTAAAGGTGACCCAAGATACAATATGGGTAGTCATCAAATGCAAGGAGGTTTTTACACTATGCAATCACCGATATTTAATGGGTCTAATTATGTTTTTTAGAGTGCAAGGATGAAGACCTACATCATGTAAATAGGGTTTGACATTTGGAAATCTATTGTGGATGGATATTTATCCCCCCAACCCCTCCCACTAGTGTAGCTAATAAGAAACTATGTGAGAGAAATTATAAGGGAATGAATGCCTTTTCTTGTGGTATTTCATAGACTAAGTACACCAAGGTAATCCATTATAAATATGACAAAGAGATATGGGACATACTATAAATAATTTATGAATGGGATTCAAAGGTCAAGTTGGCCAAGTTATAGACTCATCAAAGATAATTTGAGAGTCTCAAAATGAAGGAAGAAGATTCTATGGCATCATTTTTATAGAGAGTTGATGAGATTGTGAACATTATTAGAGGTCTTGGAGAGAATCTTGAAGAAGCTAATATATTAAAAAAAGTATTTGTGTCTCTCTCTCTCAAATTTTATTCTAAAGTGTCTACTATAGAATAAATTCTTGATCTTACTTAGATGAACATGGATGAAATACATGGCATCCTTACTACCTATGAGATGAGAGTCAATGATGATAAACTACCAAATAAAGAAGAGAAAATCAAGATAGATATAAAGCCAAATAAAAATATAACTCAAGGTAAGGAAGTCAAGTATGATGAGATATCTGATGATGAACTAATAGCTTTGTTTACAATTAAATTAAAAATAGGCTCAGGGAAGTATAAGGGTAAACTACCCTTCAAAATGTTTCAATTGTGGAGAAGTAGGACAATTTGATAACAAGTGACCTCAAAAGCATAAGAAGACTGATGATGAAGATCATGGTGAAATCCAAGATGAAGGAAAGAAGACATTCAAGTCTAATTAGAGGAAGAAATGATTCAAAAAGTATGAAAAAAGAAGAATTCCTTTAATAATAAGAAGAGTCTCTACACCAATGAAGATTGTAGCTCATCAAATGAGAGTGGAGATAGTGATTCTAAGTTTTATAATGAAGATGTTGGCCCTATTGAATATGAATCCCTTTTCATGGTAGAAGAAGGAAGTTGATCACATCAAGAAAAGTATACTTGGAGTGATACAAATGATGAAGAAGATAAGGAGGACTACACGACTGAGTTGAGGAATGCTCTTGAAGAACTAAAGATTGAGAATAATATTAACAAGAAGATGAAGTCACAAATCATGGACTATGAATATAAATTTAGTGTGTTTTGGGTAAGAATGAATAAATACACCAAGAAACATGAAGGAATAATCAATAATCTTAATTGTAAATTAGAAATCCTATCTACAAGCCTAGAAGCTAAAGAAGATGGGTGTTCATGAAATCGAGTAATTAGAATCTAAGTTAAAGAAGAAATCTAGTAAGGTGAAGTCATTTGTGAGGTTTAAAAGAGATAAAGTGATCTAGACAACTTATGAATATTTAAAATCATGCTAGTGATAAAACTAGACTTGGTTACAAAGAAAAACAAAAGATTGCAGCTCAATACAAGGTGAAGACTAATGTCAACAAATATAATTAGACCTTAAAGGTCAACAATCAGTCATGAAATGAAGATGTTGGTAGAATGAAGACAAATTAGATAACCAAATACCATGAGGTATGCCAAATTCAATGGTTATTGTTACCCTTGCAATCAATTTGGTCATAGGGCTAGAAAATGTAGAAGACTTGCTAAGAATGAGTGGAATCATCAGTCAAGTGGTGTGAACAAGGTTGAGAGATTTAAATGTCATTATGTGGGACACTTTGAAAAACATTATCCAAATAAAGTAAGGCAAATTGAGTTTCCTTCAAGAAGAGTGGTTTTCTACAACTATGAAAATATTGGTCACATTGATAGGTTTTACAAGTAAAGGTTATCAAGTCAAAATAAGTTCTTTCAAGCTCCTAGAGTGCAATGAAGAAGGCTAGTTAAATCATGGAAACTAAATGTGGAAAGTGTGAGTCATGATGAATTTATAGGTCCAAGTGGTCTATTTTTTGTGGTGGAGAATGCTATAGAGGTTGAAGAATGCCAAGATCTCTCATTGTTTGCTCATATTGTGAAAGAAGAGACCAAGCTCAAGGAAAAGACCAAGGTGCTATTTGAGGCTAGATCTAAGGCGTGTATGGTTCTAAGTGAACATCCTACTATTGTTAATTAAGTTTCATGCAAAGATCATCAATTGTCAATGCCTAGTGATGAGTTTTGAATTGCAAGATGAATTCTTCAATTGAAAAGGTATGTCATGAATCTATGTTATCTCTATGTGTTGTCTTATAAGAGAAAGACAATGTTGTAGTGGATGAGAAAGTTATTTCTCTTAAGCATAAGAAAAATAAGAAGAACTATCAATTTTAGATGTCCAAGAAGGAGAAGGAATATGAGGAGTTATGGGCAACTTCTGGTTTCACACTATTCTAGGACACTATGGGTTAGGGTGTTTCTACCTATGCTTATTAGGAGACATCTTTCTTATAGAGAAGTAAGTATGTGTGCTCAAGGTGTGTTTAGGGATTTTGGTCCTGAAGGTCTATAGGTAGAGTATGGAATTTTGTAGGTGTCAAAATATAATTGGTTAAGAAGACCTATTGAAGATGTCATGATCCAAGTGGAGTATGGAGTTAGAGGGAGCTAAATCAGATAGTTTGGAAGGCTTGAAGAGTTGTACATGATGTGAGGGGGAGCATATGTGAGATGTTTCAATCATGGTGGAGATTTGAGGTAGTCTCATATAGATGTGAACTCAAGCATGATGATATGATGACTTGATCAATACAAGTCAAGTATTTTGACAATGTATTGAATCCTCAAACATAAACGAATGGGGAGATTGGTAAATGGTTAGGTCCTAGGATTAGAGGACTATGTAGTTGAATTTGAGAGAGAAGGCTTGAGATAGTATGATGGTTCATTATAGTTTGTTTTGGTCTTAAGGTGATAAAAGGGTTACTAATCTCAGGTGGCTTAGGGGGAATTCCTCTTAATGTTTTGAAGGTGAGTTCAAGTAGTTTTTAGTATTCATGTGTGTTTTTTGTCTTCATAGAGCAGAGTATGGTCAAGAAGACTGTTATGTTTTGAGCATATTTTAGAAGATCAAAGGTAAGAAGAGGTATGCACAATGCTATGGGGAGTTTGTATCATCTTTTAGAGGTGGTCCTTTCTTGTTAATATTTATTGAATTCTTTTCAGGTCTTCAAGATTAGTTGGTGCCCACTTTGTCATTGTGTCAAAGGGGGAGAAAGAGATTGATGAGGGAGAAAGAATTTGTGCATAATATTTGTGATTGGTGTTGACATCAATGACAAAGGGGGATATTATTGGAGAGTTTTCAATGATGTCTCCAATGTGGCCAAGGATGTTGATGAGGTGTCATGTGTGTGAGAATGATAATGAAAAAGAGTGATTTAGTATGTTTAAGTGTTCTTTCATGGTTATTTAGTGTTTGATTTAGTGAGGAAGTTATGGCATGTTATTAATGGTATAATAATGTTGTAGAGACCTTATGGGGTGTTATGAGTGGTTGGAGTGCTTGTGGAAGTAAAAGGAATTCATCAAACTAATTGTATGAATGTATAGGTTCTCTTAGTCATCTTGGTAGATATGGTTAAGTAAGCAGATTGATGACATTATCATTTGCATCTATGGTAGTGTCAGAAGAAAATGATCACATGATGGTGTTTATATTTGAGCCTAGTTTCTATGGTCCAAGTTTTATGTCATGAGGTTGTGTGTAGAAAAATATATCAAGGTGTAAATTTGACCTTCTAAGTAGATTACAGTGTCTCCCATACTTAGCCCAATTTGCAATATCAAGTGACCTTTATATAAGGCTGCCAAGTGTCAAAACAACACTCAATCAGATCAAGGATCTAATGATTAGTGTTTAATAGAGCAGATGAAGATCTAACAACAAGCACTAGGTTAATAAGTCAAAGGATCCTAAGATTGCATACATTGGTGACACATATCACAATCATAGATAATTAGTAGTAGATCAATGACATGAAAGTGATCATGTAGATGAATATCAATGGATCATGTTTTATTATGTAGATGGAGATCAATGACACACATTCAATCATGAAGATGGAGATCAACAATGTGAATTGAGTCAATAAGTTAATAGGTGTAAATTGTACATGGGGATTCCAAATGGAACAAACATGTTAAATAAATGACTAAAAATAGGGTACATAGAAGGCACATGGGGTTACCAAGTGGTGTAAGAGTGGAGACTAATAGAAGGGTACATAGAAGGCACATGGGGCTGCCAAGTGGCACAATCTCATAAGCCCAAATCAAAGATCAACAACCAACATTGATAGTTAAAGATAGGAAACTCCCAAGGAGATAGATGGAGCATATTTAATCAAATTTATAGGGGGAAAATGATGAAGACACATGTCTAAAGCTTTTGCATTACATAATGACCATTGGAATTAAAATTAATAAATGAAAACTAGTATGTATTGTTTGAGCTATAACTTTTGATGTATGATGAATTTGATGGTGATATAAAAACAAAGTTGTAAAGGAATCCAAGGGACATCCAAAAAAATTGGTTATAAGGTTTGAATATCCTTATAGTTGTAGTTAATGATATCCAAATTTTACTATGGGTTTGACCATCATCTGCAAGTGATCCGATAAGGATGATTAAGTTTGTTTTGATGGTGTTTTAATGTTTATTAATGAATTAAATATTGGAGAGTGTTTTATAATTCATAAGGACCATCTATGTCAATTTTGGAGGTTTGAATAATCCATATTCAATATTAAAAAATTCCTAGAAGTTAACTATTTAGATATTCATGGTGTTCTTGTGTACAAGACTAATGTTTGAGTAGATTATACATATGCTTAGGAGTGCAGTGATGAATGTAATCACTTAAAAGTGTCTTAGGGGTCATGTAGAGTGGACCTATGTATTTTAAAGTGGTCTTGTGTTCTTAATTTTCTTAGTGAAGTGATAAAGAGGTGAATAGGTCTCCATGGGACCTATAAGGGCTACTAAGGCCTATTTAAATGATGTAGCTACTTAAAGATAACCCATGGATGCTATGGCCAACTTATGAGGGTGGTATTGAGATATGTCTTAGTGTGATATAAGACTTAAGGGTTAAGGCAAGTCTTGTGGCCAAAAAACAATATACTATTCATAAAGGCTCTATAAAGAGTGAAATCAAAGGTGATGGTTTTTAGGGGGAAGAGAATTGAGTGTTGAGTTGCAAAACATAGAGAAGTACAAGTGTGCCTAGTGGATGAATTAAAGATAATAGTAGGTTGAAGATAGTATGTATGACTTTTATGTCATAATTTTGATGTCATAATAGTGATCATGTAGGTTTGAAGAGTTGATAAGCGAAGTATAGAGAGTGTGTAGAGTGAGTGAAGAAAAGGCGAAGATTGTACAATCTTGGTGGATGGATTGAGGATCAGAGGAGTCTGAGGTATGTGTATGACAATTTGGTCATGTTATTGATGTTGTGATAGAGATGTTTCAAGTTTTATAATTGAGTATGTGTGAAGAAGTGTAGAGTGATCCAAAAGGTGGTTTTGGATACACTGAGAGGGTGTGAAGGTTAGAGAGAGTGTGTAGGGTTGAAGAGAACTGATATTCATTATATCTCCATCAAATTGGTAGGCAACCATAAATAAGGAAATTTTCATTTCATAGGTGTTATCATGGGTGCTCAACATCTAGAGCAAGAGGTGCTTGTCCATCATTAGGTGCTGGTGCTCCTTGAAAAGTGGGTGCTTCACTAAAGGTCTCATGTTTGTGATCATCTTATAGAACAAATAGTCCATGTGTGTGTAGGATTGAGAGTGGGGTTTATCCCCCATGAGGGTTTACCATATAAATTCATGTGTTATGTTTGTAATCTTGCATTGTTCTCTTTTTCTTTGTTATGAATGACTTGTATGTTCTATGAATGATTGTGGTGATTGATTAAATGTTTGAAAGGATTGGAATTTAAATTGGATTATATGGCATCACTGATTCACCCCTCTTAGTGATTGTACCTCTAATAAAATTCAAGGAACTTGTTGAAAAACAATATGAGAAATCCATTAAGGTTATTCAAACTAACCATGGAGGTGAATATATCAACAACATATTTGAGTAGTTTTATACCACAGAGGGGATTTATTCTTAGAAGATAGTTACTTATAGCCCTTCACAAAATAGAGTTGAAAAATGAAAGAACAAGTCCTTGAAATAGATGGATATTTATATGATTCAATATAATTACTTAGCACCTCAATATTGAGATGAAGTCATTAATTATTCTTGTTATATTCAAAATAAGGTTCCTCACAAATATTTGAAAGGCATAACATCCTTTGAAGCTTGACATGGAAGGAAACCTAATGTTGAGCACCTTAGGGTTTTCAAATATCTAGCTATGACACATATACTAAATAATATACAAAAAGATATGGAACTTTAGTCCAAGATTTGCATCTTTTTAGATTGTCTAGATGGTGTTAAGGGGTACCATCTTCTACATCCAACCACACATGAGTTGTTCATAGAGAGAAGTGTTCAATTTTAGGAGAGTTACAAAGAATCAACACTTAACACTTCTTCTCTTCATTGAATTCACTCAGACTTGATGATTCTTCTTCCAACTCAGATCATCTAGATTAGGTTCTTAAGCTAGGGTCTTCTTATTCTGATAGAGATGGTAGTGATGGGGAGTATTCTACATCCAAATATAGTCATGTTTTAGAGGATGAGGAGTCAACACTTGACTCATTCATATCTAAGCTGCTTTGGGTTAGACAAACACTTTAGAGTGCAGGCACTTGGGTAGAGTATCCAACATATGATAAACATACTTGGGAATATTATTGGAGTGGTCTACATGATTATTTAATTCAATTTCAAATCCATAGACATTTTGAGAGGATTCAAACATACTTAAGTGGGATAGTGATATGAAGGAAGAATATTCTTCCTTGATAAAAAATCCAACTTGGGATTTGAATTCACTTCCTAAGAGAAAGAATATGGTTTGATGTAGGTGGATATATTGGACCAAGTTTTTAGAAAATGGTTGGTCGATAAGTATAAGGCATGATTAGTCACCAAGGTATTTTCATAGGTAGCCAACATTGAGTACTCAGAGACCTTTACACCTATTTTAAAGATGACTTTGATCCAACTCACACTAGTTATAACCATAAGACATGATTGGGATGTGCACTAGATGGATGTGAAGAGTGCCTTTCTTCACATATAACTTGAGGAGGAGATCTACATGGAGTAACCACATATGTTTGTTCAGGATTCATCCTTAGTTTGTATATTTAGAAAATCCATCTATGGCCTAAAAAGACCACCTCAAGCTTTGTAAACCAAGTTAGATTCCTTCTTGCTTACTTCAAGTTTCACCAGGAATCATTCAGACCTAAATGCATAATTTTTACAATAGGATGATTCTTTACTAATACTGGTCATTTATGTTGATGATATTTTGATCATCGAGAGTTCCTCATTAGCTGTTACAGTGGTGAAGATAAATCTACATGATATTTTTGATATGATTGACTTGGGTATTCTACATTACTTCTTTAGCATCATGATTTCATAGTTTGATTTATGGATTTCACTTACACAGCCTAAGTATACTCTCAATCTTTTGGATCAGTTTCACATGGTTGATTGTAAGCCATCTCTGACTCCTTTCTATTAGGAGTCAAAATTGAAGTTGACTATTCTATAGTTTTGGTCAATTTCACTCAGTATCAATAACTTGTTGACAACATCATTTATCTAATTCATATTAGGCATGATATTTCATATTTTATGGGACTTATCTCTAGATTCATGCAAGAAGACCATGAACTATATCAAAAAACAACTAAAAGGATATTGTAATACATTTGGGGCTCTTATAGATTCAAGATTCAATATATATTTGACATAAAGGTTGACTTGGTTGGTTTTATAGATTTATATTGGGCTGGTGATACGTAGAATTGTAAGTCTACTTTGGGTTACAACATTTCTTTGGGTTTTGGTCCCATTAGTTGGTCTATCAAGAAGTAAAATGATATTTCTATATCATCCATAGAGGTAGAGGATGGGGGAGATGTTAATGTAACTATTAAGGCTATTTGGATTTAAGGGATTTTATCTAAGTTTGGCATTCCTTTTAGGCATCCCACCATCATCTATTGTGATAACTAGATTACCATATAGATATGCAAGAATCTAGTTCAACACCAGTGGACCAAACACATTGAGATTCACATGCATTTTATTTGAGAGCTTATTCATAGTTAAGTCATTGACTTGAGATTTTTATAGTCTTCAGAGTAGGTTATATATATATTTACCAAACACTTCACTGAGAGTAATTTCATTCATCTAAAATTTCTTCTTGGGGTGTGGTCTACATAAACAATGTCATCATCTTCAAGGGGGGCCTTCCAACCTCTTCATTTATTCTATGTCTCTCTTTTAGGGGGGAGTTTTTCCTAAGGGTTTTCTACTTTTCTCTACATAATGTGAGATTGATTTGTATTGGGTACTTGATTAGGTCTAGTTGCTAGGAATTATTTATTTTTTCACACTACCTACCTAGACTATGTTTATGGGGGGGGAGTGTTATAGTAGGGGTTTTATTTTATTTATTTAATATGGGATTTTTTACCTCACTTGAATATTTTATAATTTCATGGATAAGTTTTTTTAGGTGTAATTCAAGTTACATTTTCACCATATGAATAGGAAGTAACTCCCTTGACTGACTATTTCTAGTATGGAAGTTACTCTTCTATTATTGGATCTCTAACTACCTTTCTTGGGAGGAGTTACTCATGCACTCCTATATGTACATATCTCTTGGTGAGATATTATTCAATGAAAATTTGGTTTTTCTCTTATATTATTTATGAAATATTCTCATATTTGTGATTTCATTTTCTTGTTGTTATTGTGTTGTGTACATGCTTGATTTCTATCTCTCACAAACTTGTGCATTTGCTTGATCTAGAGATCTTGGCGTACACTTTGATAGTTTTATGTTTCATCAATGTTTTTATATTTTGTATGATAAGTTTTTCTTTATCTATTGTATGTGACTCCTTGACCTTTTTTGTGGCTCATTATCCTTGTTTGTTGTGGCATTCATGCCCCTTATTATTGGATCCTTAGCCTTGAATTTTAGCAACATATTTATGTCCTTCATTTGTGGTCCCTTGGCACAATGTGTGACATCATGAATTAATATTTTTAATCTTGTATGATTGATATTTTTTATGTGTTGTGATCCATATCACACACCTCCCATTTGTATCTTGTGCCATGATATATATCATGGACTTCATTATTATGTAGTCTTATAAAGTTACTATTATGGGATTCATATTGTTGGTAGCAATTTAGGTCACTTTTATATTTCTTAGTTTTATGACTTGCCAAATTAGAAGTGACACATTTTCCAAAAAATGGATAAATTACCATCGAGGTTATGATTTTAATCTATGTTTAAGAGGGGAAATTCTATTGTAAGATATGTGTATTTTCAAGGTTTTTTTGTACTTTTAACTATAAATCACAAAAATGAAATAAAATTTAGAAATGGTGGAAGGATGAATAAAGAGGATGGAGGTGAAGAAGAGAAACCCATTATTGCATGAATGAAAATAAATTCTAGAATAACACAAAATTAAATAAAAAAGTTGGAAATTCTTCCTCTCACACAAAAATATATATAGGATCAACATATGTAATGGGAGTGAAAGGCTTGCTTGGAAGCACAAAGTCTCCTCAAAACTTGGACTAGGTACACTTGGTAAGAATCTCATACATGAATTTTACAACATAAAGTATGGTAAAACCATGAGTTATGTACAATAAAAAAAAGTGCAAGATTTTAATGGATTCTCTATGTATGAATAGATGTAAAAAATTCACAAATAAAAAGAATCAAAACCTATGAAGCCAAATATTGATATCACTTACTTGCTTACATTCCATTGCTCAAATATATACAATCAAAGTTATAGCTAACTCTTCCACAAGAGATTGGAAGAAATAAGAAACCTTTTATAATGTTCATCTCTCCTATTTATAACACATAGGAGGGTGAAATGACATTTCTTATTCTCTTGACCTTTAGTATTCTCATTTTTGTCCTATTCTATTTTACATTTATATTTTAATTTTTAATAAAATGACTTAAACAAATCACCAAGTGGGTCCACCTAGCCTTTTCCATTGGGTGATAGAATCCAAAAATAGTATGTGACACACATTAACATATGAAACCAATTTATACAAAGGGACATTTGAAAATAAATTAAAAATTGAACCTATAAAAAAGTATCTAAGGATATAATATTTCATATAATTAGATTTCTTGTTTCAATACCACTCTAAATCTTCAAATAGAAGCCAAAAAAAAGTTCATATGTGAAAGATATACTAAATGAATAATTTGATCCTATTACACCCATGATATAATGTTAGAAAAAAATTTATGACTCTTCATTTTTTAGCCAAAATTTTCCTCTAAGGATCAAACATTTTACATCATTGGATAATTTGTTTCAATACCTTTCCAACATTTCAAATGAGAGTCAAAACAAGATTTTTCCTTTGCATTCTACCATGCTTGGTGTACCCACTATACCTACACATCCAACATGCATGTATGTCCCCAAAATATGTTCAAAATTTAGAATCTTTGATATATAAAATCTATAAAGTTTGGGCCTCTAATATATGTATCAAAGATGATCCTTAAGATAATATATTTCTAACACAAAAAAAGAACCAAAATAGAGTTTTTATGTGAAATCTATCACAAAATAAATAATTTTCACCTACCTCACCCTTTGTTCCTAATGGGTTTTAATGTTCTGTATCTCCAGTATGAAAAATATATGAATTTTAAGACTTTGAGATCTGAAGAAAATATGATAATTGAGACATTATGTTTCCAATGAATCAAATGAGAACCAAAATAGAGTCCAAATGTAAAGGATGTGACAAAATAGAGAATTTTCACTTGCATCACCCTTTGTTCCTACTGGGCTCCAGATATCTAGATCTTTGGTATGAAAATACTATGAAGTTTGGGACTTTGATATCTAATGCAAAGATTATCCTTAGGAAAATATATTTTAATGCATCATAAAAGAACAAAAATAGATTTTGAATGTGAAATATATATCAAAATAGATAATTTTCACTTGGCTTGCCCTTGATGCAAATGGGCTTGCAAAGTTTTGGATCTACAGATGAATTTTTCATAAAATATATAAAGTTTTGACCTATGAGATTTGGAACAAATATGACCCTTGAGATGATATATTTCCAATGCATTAAATGAGAACCAACACAGAGTCCAAATGTGAAAGTTATGATGAAATAAAGAATTTGATCATAGTTCGGCCTTTGTTCCTACTAGGATCTAAAGTTATAGATCTCAAGTATTAAAAATATATGAAGTTTGGAACTCTAAGATTTGAAACAAATATTATGCTTAGGACAATATATTTACAACGCATCAAATGAGAATAAAAAAAGAGTCTAGATGTGACAGATATGTCAAAATGAAATTTTTTCCCTTGACTTGCCCTTGGTGTGAATGGGATTCCAAAGTTCTAGACCTCCAATTGGATTTTGCAAAAAATAAATGAAGTTTAAACCTCTAATGTCTAAAACAAAGATGATCCTTAGGAAAATATCTTTCCAATGAATCAAACAAGAATAAAATGGAATCCAGATATGAAAGGCATGACAAAACAAATAATTTGAACCTAGATCACTCTTGGTTCCTATTAGGCTCCAAAGTTATGGATCTATAATAGGAAAAATATATGAATATTAGGCATCTAATGTCTAAATCAAATATGATTCTTCAGACAATATATTTCCAATGCATCAAATGAGAACTAAAATGGATTCTGGTTGTGGAAGACAGGAAAAAATAGAAAAACTGCACTTTCTTCACACTTGAGGTGAGAATGGTACTTGATTTATCTAGTTTATAAAAAATAAATTTCATCAAGTGAAATATGTAAAGGACCCAGTATGCTCATGAGGCCCAACTGATCTAGTGCCAAAATTCTAGTTCTAGTGGGAGCCAAAATTTTAATTTTTTTTTGAATTGAAATTTTGGGTACAACACATAAATTCATCTATCTTGACAAACTAATTATATTCCCTTACATTACATACATTACATACATGCATTGATTCTATACACATTATTATGATAAAAAAATCTACACATGTTGACATTCTTTTACATGATATTATATTCATACATAACATGATAATATTCACTCCTCTTTTGAGATGAGTGAGTTTTAAGACTCATATCTCACTATATTTGAGTACAATATACTAATTTTAGAGTTTAGACATGATTAATTTATCAAATTAGAACAATTATTTGTAATCTTAAAACATATTTTAGGTACATATGCAGTGCATATGTACTCCATTTTATAAGACATTCAATTGGGAATTATGTTGGTTCATGAACATATACACCATTTCATATTATAATTAGGAATGATGTTTTTCTATGCACATTATGATAGATTATAGTTGGCACCAATTCAGTAGGGCATGATACTAGTTTTGCATATTTACTTATTGGTACCTTTGCAATTATTGATCAAGTGTGTGGAACAAACTTGAATTTATAATTTCATTTCAAGTGGTTGATTCATGATTTTGAGGTAATGTATGTTGAATTTTAATGACACTCAATGTCCATGGAATTATCCATACCAAACCTATTATGTGGTTCCATGTAAATATATTGGGGTTACAAGTTTAGAGGTGGATAATTACATACAGGTTGGGGCATTTATCTTCCAATCCACAATGTTTGCTTTAATTAAATTTTAAATTATGGATTGATCACCCTTAGTTTCTACATTTTCTCCATGTGCTTCAACAAGAAAATACAATAATCTAATTCTTTGACAAGGAAGCATCATATCCAACAAGTTATAGATAAACAAGGTTTATTCACATATAGGTGTACTCATTCCTTGTTATATTAAGTTTCAAGTATAATTCATATTTAAAATTTTATTCTATGGACACTAACTAATATATTTTTATTTTAAGTTTTTATTGGAGTAGATTTCACATTTTATGGCTTTTCCCAAATAAATATTGTATTGTACACACTTAGGTATAACTTTATACTTTTAATCTAGTATTTTCATTATATTTGTAATACTAGAATAGAAGGGTGGATTTTGTAGACACTAAAATTTGGTATATGACACTTGAAAATGTCAATACTAACCTACACATATCCTACATGACTTGTGTGTTTCTATAATCTCTCATTATCCATTCCCATACACCACCATGCTATTCATGATCCCCATCTATCCTAAGTTGTTATTAGTCACCTACATGAACATTTCAGTCTATGTTAAATGAGTGAAATATCCTACTTAAACATTCCTAGAATAACACACTGGAATATATATCTCTTAGATAATAAAACTAGACTTAAATAGTAACATTAATGTTACTATCCTTGGGATGACAATATCATCCTTCACCTAGCAATGACTATTTTTCAAAATCAAGCCCTTCTCATAGGTTAGCCCATTCACCTAACATGTTGGTGGCATGGGAATTTTTTAAATTGAGAACATATAGATATAAGTAAAGGTCAAACATATTCATCCATATGTAACTCTCAAGTATTGATCTAGAGGTCATTTTGGAAATGTTCCCAAATCAAACTGAAACTTGTACAACATGGAAGTGTTCATTGCATGATTTCCAACATAAATAGAATGAGTCAATTTCAAACATGTATGGGAAAGATATCATGTGCTAAAGTTTTTGTTTGATAGGAAAAAATAATGGTGTTACAGGTTGATGTGGTGTGATTCTAGTATGCCAAGTGGACCAATGGGGTGGTGATATGTGGTAGTCTGATTATGTGTAAAAAATTGGGTTTAGTTTTCATCCTTCATCTTTGATAGCATAAGGAGTTGGTCAAATGGGCCCCACTATTTTATCATTGGGATCCCTCATCAAGGTTTGACACACTTTTTGTATGGAGGGGTGCCTTGCCACCATTCTCATATTGCAATGTAACCATATTTGTATTAAACACCAATTAGCTATGTAACCCATGCATGTAGGATTAATATCAATGCATTTTTTAAATGCTAATGCCACTACCAGTTTAAGTTTTGATGTTAGAGCCAACTCGTATTTGAGTTTTAAATTGAGCTGAGTCTATAGAGTCATGAGCTAACTTAGCAGAGCCAACTTAGATGCCAACTCATTGAGTCAAGTTCAAGAAACCCATACTGAGCTTATAAAATGTTCCAGTAGTTAGTAGAGCTAACTCGCATGACTCTACCAAATTAAAATGTTCTAATGCAATGCAATAAGTCAATTTCAAGACAACTAAAGATGCTATCTTGTAGTCTATTTCCAACATGGATGAGTTTTATCATTATCAAGCTCAACATAG
Organism: Torreya grandis; assembly: GCA_037957365.1. Taxonomy (NCBI): domain Eukaryota; kingdom Viridiplantae; phylum Streptophyta; class Pinopsida; order Cupressales; family Taxaceae; genus Torreya; species Torreya grandis. Next base: position 1,258,824 of record JARHVA010001683.1, on the reverse strand, counting down.
ATTGCCTAATCCAAGTTGATCTCATTTTCCAATAATGGATCATTCAATGCCAAGTTTAGAGTGAAACCACACAAAAAACATGGATCAACCACCCTGAATAGATTTTGCTAACAAAATGATATTTTAGCATTTAAACATAGGTGGAGTTCAGTTTTTAAACTCTAAAATAGCCTATCACCTCCCAAATGTGGGACTAAACTGATGAAGTTTGAACAAAAGTCATGGATTTGACTTCTTTGGGTTTCAAACCATTACCCAATGTAGAAAAAGGTTAAGGCCTTTACCAACTTGATTGCAAGTGCGAAGATAAATGTAAAGTGACAAACTCATATTTGAGTTGTAGCATTAGTAGACTGTTTATAGGGTGTTTTCAGATGAATTTGTAGAGATTCCAAGTTTTGAAGCACATGGAGAGATTTTCACTTATTAATGTAAACTAGGGAAATGTCCTAGACTCTAAGATGAATCTAAACATATGCTGAGTGTCTTGATTTGAGTTTTTTAGGCAAAATTTTAAGCCTTGTTTGGATAATTTTTGGTAAAAAAATCCATAGGAAAATGAGACTATTTCATGACAAAAAGGTGGAAAGTTCAACCGTGAGTACCAAGACTTTCTAAATATCTATTATTGAGTTTGATGCAATATTAGAGTATCCATTAGATGATTATAAGATTTTGATATTTTAATCACTATTCATGGAAATGGATCAGTTTGTATTCTAAGTGAACTTGAAGACATAGCCTAAGAAATGGGTGAACTCTGTTACTAATTTTCTTATTATGGGTAATTGATCTATTTGCATTTCTTTTCCCAATTTTTGATTTTCATTAAAAATAATCAATCTAGAATGCATCGTTACTTAAATACGACAATTTAATGGAGAATTGGATATTTTAGGTTTATAAACATGTTGAATGGTTTAAGAATAAATTTTCAACTCACTTCATTCAATTATTAAAACCACTATTGATCAACTTTGAAAACACTATTTAAAGGTCAAACTTGTGTTCAATTCCTTTGAGTATCTCAGAAAATGAATATTTGACAAAATTATCCATTGTAAAATTTTTTGTGTGTGGAAAAGGTGTAGAGTTTATGGATTAAGTATACTACTATACATTAATAAAATATTCCCTATTCTTCCCAAATTAAAAATCAATCTCTAGGAGTAGTCGTTAGCCAAGTCTAAAGCACACCAAAGCTATGTTAACAACCAATATTGTCAAAATCAAAGCAAGATATCTAAATTCATTCATATAGAAAAAGATCATAATCACACATTCACATTAATGGGAAGAATTACATGTGGATTGACTTCCTTTTTTGAATTTTTAGATATGTAAGCAACAATCAATCATTAATGGTATTGATTGGGGTTAACTCAACCCAATTAACTTCCTCACTTTTACAGGTTTTATTTCTTCACAAAGAAATATGGGGTTTCAAGGATAAATAAGCTATTTTTTAGAGTTGTGCATTTAGTCTAGGGTCATAGATCACACATACAAAATATAACACACATGTATATCAAATTGTATGGTTAAAAAGAGACAAATATGCTCAAGTCAGTTACATCAGTGTTAGTCACTACCATCGACATTTTTTTATAGGTTTGATGGTATTGAACTTGCATGAACAAAGACACATTTTAGATCTAGATGAATCACAAGCCTAATTCTAGTCTATTCTCACTATCATAATATAGTTATAACCATTAAATAAAATAACAAAGCTAAGTATCCTGATCTCTTTAGTACTTTAAAAACATATAAAATTACATTATTAGATCTTTCTCAACCAATTACATTCATACTTATGTTTGATTTACATATATTACAATTTGAATTAATTATACATGTTTAGCCTATTGTGTTTCATAATAAATTCATAAATAAGTAAACATCATAACATTTTTTAAAATTTTTTGCCATAGTTATGAAGGCCAATTTATTGGAAATCACCATCCTAATGAATCCCTTTCTAGTGAGATTCTCCACTTGATATATAACTTTATGTTTTATAGAGGTTGTTAAAATTTCCTTATGCATGAATAGTTTTTGAATCTATTGATATGCCATCCTTTGAGATGACTTGGCTTAAAAATGAAAATTCCTCTAAAATAAAGCACATTTATACAACTTTCCATCAAGATTATACTATTTGAGCCATTGAATTAGTATCCATAGGTGCTTAATATGATCCTCTTTTATCTTGTATTATATCATAAGGTGTATACAAAGACTATATCAAATTTATCTAAGTAATATATAAACACAATGTTCATGAGATTCATGCATGTTGTTGGTGCATTTGTGAGTCCAAAATCAAAAACCATGAACTCATAGTGCCCATAACAGGTCCTTAATGTTATCATAATGATATCCTTTTCATGGATACTCAACTGATGGTACCCTAACATTATATCTATCTTTGAAAATATAGATACCCTATGCATGTGATTTTTATGGTCAATATATAGTCAAATGGTTCCTTCCTTCTTGATGAAAAACATAAGTATGCATTAAAGGGACATGTTAGAGTGGTTCAACTCCTTCAAAAACATATCATGTAACTATGGTTTCAACCCAACATTTTTAGGTAGTAATTATATATGGATCCTTGGACTTAGCCTATGATCTAAGATAATTTTGATTAAGAATTCAAAATTCATTTTAATAATGAGTTCAATTAAATCATTTGGAAAGACATCTTTGTAATCATGAAAGAAAGGATAGCCTTCAAATGTAGGCTTCTTCAAATATACTTTATCATCAATGTGCATCGAATATAACATGTAACTAGGTTATTTCATGATTTATTCAATTTCATGGTTGAAATTTTTACAAACTAATTGGTCTATTAACCCCCTAAACACTAACAGGGTTCCCTACATCATCTTTGCATGTCATTGTTTTGGCAAAGCAATTGACCTTTTCCTTGTGATAAAAAAGCCAATTTACCTTGATAATTACATGATGAGATCTCAAAAGAGCTAAAAAGAGGTTTATTTCAATGGAAAATTTAGGTATCCCTATTACATCTTCAAATAAAGATTGATCTATCTTTTTATCATCTTGGTTATCATATTGCACTATCCAAGTCTTAGCATATAACCAAGATTTTTAATAAACTTGATCAAAATTTTAGGAGCCATGAAGAATTTTGATTCTCATTTGTCAAACAAAATAGTTATTGGGTAACCAAAGAGTGTACTTATTGCCTCTATAAGCATGATCTGATGGTCAGATTGGAAGTTATTCATTGTTAAATGAATTTTCTATTGGAAACCCTATTACTATGTATGCAACAGAGGATACCTAGTGTTAGTATTTTATCCCTTGAGAGGACATTTTTAAGCATAATTATTTACACCACATATATAACATCCTCTAGGAGGTCCTTTCTTATCTTTTAGTTTCCATCTATTGTTCCATTGCCATTTTACTCCTTAGATTGATTATCTTTCACTAAGAAGCTCAAAGTATTCCATGACCTAAAATTATTACCACAAGAATGGGTTTTAAATTTCCATACTTCTTCCAAGGTTTTTTTTTGAAGGAAGAGGATGTCTAAACTAGTCTAGAGAAATTAATATTCTCCTTGTTTGCCTTTCCTAACTACTACAAGGTCATGGATCTCTTACTCTTATTTGATACCATTTTTGAATACATATTTCATTATAGTAGGTCCATATATATCCACATTTATCCTGATCTAGGGATTGAATCCTAGGATGAACTTTCTAATTTGGAATCACTCATCCAATTGCTATTTTGATACATACTTAAGGAGTCAAACAAACTACTCCTAATACTTATTTATTGTTTATTCTCCCTAATAAAGTTTGTGAAACTCAATCATCTTACTATCAAAGTATAATTTGGGAAGCCACATTTTCCTAAATATGGTAAAAAATGATCCCATGTGGTATTATCATGATTTAGTCCCATCTCAGTCTTCTTGTTATCCCACAATTAGGAGGCCTCACTAGAAAATTGGTAATATCCCTAAACTATCTTGGTTTCCTTGGAAAAGCTATAAAGTTAAAAATGCTTCTCCATTTCAATCAGCCAAACCTTCATCACATCACCAAAGATAGTTCTATCAAATTTTAGTGGAGCTATAAATTTCAAGTCCCTTGTCAATTATGTCTCAAACTGAGTCCTTTTTCCTCTTTAACCATTAGGGTTCTCATAACCTCTCTGATCTTTAGGTCCTCTACCACCACATTCTAATCATCATTCAAGTTATCATTATGAAACCCATTATGATTTTCATTATTATCCCCATTCTAGTTCTCATTTCCATCCCTATGACAATCCTTCTCATTTTTAAATAATTTGCCCCCTATAACACACTACTCTAGGTGGGTTATGTGATCACCTATTTATATGAGTATTAAAAGAATATAATCAAGTCTCTCACCCTAGTTCTCTAGAGGATTTTCATTGCCTATACTTCCATTACCCATAGTGTGATCCATAGTACCTAGAGGTATACATAATTAATGTTTGTGTTGGTACTAGTAAATGAAAAAAAGGATTGAACATTGAAGTAGGGATCTGATACTTCTTTTAATTAAAATTATTCATAATTTAAAAAAACAAAAAATAAAAAAATTACCTTATCGACTAGATGGTTTGAATGTATTTTGTCTTTGAGTGCTCATATTGTGATTCATGTAAAGTCATTTGTCAATTAGATTATGCCTACAAGATCTTGAAATAAAAATTTCCTAATAAGTTGAGTATGAAATATTAATCTTACAGACTTTAACGAAGTCTTGATTAAGCTACTCAAAACATTATAAAAAGGAACACATGACATTTTTCCAAATTGACAAATTTTTAATACCAAAATCAAAACTATTCTAAACTTCATCTCTTATTGCCTTGAGACAAAGTGGGAATTTAAGATATTTTGTCCAATAAAAAAGTATTGAAAATAATTTAATAATTCTTGCACACCATTCAACTATAGTAAACATTCAATCCAAAAAAGTATACACATAAGCTAATGCCAAATTCTTCACAAGTTATTCTCCTCTGAACTGATTGTAAAGTTTAATTTCATATTTTCAATTTAATTTTAGCATTATTTTGGCAATTGAATAACTCTTTTAAATAGTGTATTTAGAGACTTTGACTTACCAGGGTTTTTTAAGGGCCTATTTTTGCCAATTTGTTATTTTTTGACAAATTTTCAAAATTTTAGATTAGCAAATGAATAATTTTTTGAAAACATATTTACCACATTTTCTTATAAAAAGTCCATAAAGCTATTAAGTTTGCCAAAATATACATATATTAGTACTAAATTACATGATTTTCCTTAGAATTTGCCTAACATACCTATTTTTCATAGATTTTATCATAAAAATATTCACCTAAAAGTAGAGACTTATGAAAAAATTATGTTCCTTAAAACATACCCTATGACCTACTACATTGACAAGTACCTTATTTTCATTATCTCTCTCTCTCTACCTATGTCTTCATTTACAAGAGTGGAGATGAATTAAAAATTTCAAAGAGATACACCACATTATGCCTTAGACTCAGATTGCATGCATATCGTCAAACCAAATTCAACAATTTATTCATAACCAAATTTTAAATAAGAACCATGTTCATGAGATGAATATATGACAATGGTTTATCTCAAGCAATGGATTTTCATATTTTAGGGTAATGTCCAAATCTTGTGCTTGCATATGTGATACATTATGATCCTAAAAGGTGAAGAGTGTTTAATTTTGACAATAAAACTATGCTCTATCTCATGTTTAAATATATTCAAGTTATGTTAGAGATCTCAGAATACAAACAAAATGTTGAATCACCATTGAATCTATATAGTGGTTTTGGGATGAGGATCTTAGTAAATTCTCAAAGTATATGAACAAACACTAGATGGAGATTAGGCAACCTAACATGAAAAAGTTTACAAAGAAAATTCCAAAGATTTATTTTTGTGATAGGATAAATGACATAATTACCCTTCTCACCAGGGTTTTGGGAATCCCATCTACTCATTAATATAAAAAAAAAAAATGTATGAGTTTGTACACATCATCTTTGAATAAAAACACTTCATAAATCTACCATCATAGATAAGTCATTCTATACATAATCAACTCATTGAAGTAAGATAAGTAAGTCATTTCTACATGACCTCATATTTGGTGTATGAGATTACAAGAAGAAAAATCTTCCTAGGCTTAGAAACTAGAGGAACCATTGATCTAGGATAAAATATAGTGTATATCTTTTATCCCTAACTTGAAATCAAAACAAGTTATTAATATTTCAAGCATGTCAATGAAATTTTTATCTTTCATGTGATTAGAATGTTGGGGAAAGATTTCAAAAAATAGTTGTCAGTTCAAGTAATAACTATAATTGTAGAATAGAGTAGTTGGTTCATCCATTTTGCCATTTTATCTTATATCATAGTCTATTGTTACAAGGTTTTCCCTATAATATGTTGATGTAAATAAGTGATAAGGGGGATTTGATGGAATTGTGTTGACAAGTAGATAACTTATATGGCTTATTGGCTAAAAATCATAAATATGGGATACATTTCCCAATATAAATCAAGAAATACATGTAGTCTTCATTAAATAAAGCTAAAATAATGGATGCTAAGATGATAATAATGAATCAAAAACCATTTTTCATAAGGTTGGATTTTGATATTCATGGATTTGTTGAATGCATTCTATGCCAAATATAAACATCACTCATGCATTGAATATTATTGATAAGATTGTGAAGATGTAAATAATGTGCACTTAAGAGACTGGTCTAGGATGACACTCAAGAAAACAATTTCCTTTTATTTATAGATCAGGCTAAGAGGAATATAAAATGATAAAATATGTTTGGTTGATACCAAATATAATTAAATAGATTTAAATCCCATCCCTAAGATAGATTTATCTACGAGGGAAATAATGTCGCTTGAAGAAAAAACTAAGATTATCATAGTCTATAGCCTTTTTTGGTTATGAAGAAGAATATATGAATACATTGCAACTGAAAACCATTAATCTAGAGATAATGGGTAATCTAGAATCATTAATAAAGGGAGGATCACAAGTCGATCACAATATTATTTTTGTTCCTCAATGAGGTCTTCACCAGTAAACACTATGAGTAGAATTGAATGTGATGATGATTTGAGTGAAAGATGACATCTAAGAAAACTTGTGACCCTAAAAAACTATAGGTTAATAGGAATCCTAAGATCATTTTTAGATCAAATGAATAGGATAGGGAGAGAGTACCAGAGTTTTCATGACCTATTCATTTATGATCTCCTCCCCTTGGTCTTGCTTTTCCTATATTAATTAATTTTAATACCTTATATTTCATGGTTTATAAACAAAATAAATATCCCTCTCTTAGTGTTCCAAATTCTCCAACAGTGTGACCACAAAAATATCCTATTCAACCTTTGCCTAACTTAGTTGTTATTCAGTCACTTCCTTCATCTCAAGCTCAAATTGATATTCATTCAGGGACTTAATGTTATTCTTCTGTCACTGGCACACCAACTTGGCTCAATGAGGTAGTCAAGAAAATGAAAAGTATAGTTAAACTCCTTGTTATAGACTATGAGGCAATTTCATCCATTTTGGCTCCTCTACCAACTAAAAATACTAATGTTTTTAAATCATAATTAATGAGAAAGGATTTGAATATGTTGAGATAGATTATCCCATTATGTTAGATGCAATTTTTGTAAAAGATATAAAATTTAAGAATTTAGTCAATAGTGCAATGGGACAAATTCCTTTCTCAATTAACAAGGGATGATCCTTTTATTGAAAATAGGGAAAATGTAGGAAAATAAATTATTTACAACATATTTATTCAAATTTATTCTTTTTGGGTAGTGCATGTGAATATAATGGAATATAGTGAAAGGAAATGGATTAGAAAAGACAAAAATGAAGCAAAAGATAAAATAAGCTTGAACAATGAAACATGATTAATTGAACAAATGTAGTTTTTAATTAATTTATCACATTTTAGAAAATACTGAAATTGATGATAATTTAACCATCAAAACTTTAAACAAAAGAAAGAGATAGAACTAAATGAAAGAATAGACATAAAAATATTATCCATTCATAAAGATGTTAAGAGTCACAAGGTCTTATTAAACTTTCTTGTATTAATCCTTAATAATGATACAAAATTTATTCCTTTCTCTTTTTTGTCCAAAATTGCTTTAACTATCAAAAAGTCTTATTTCAATGGGTGAAACCTATTTATAATCCAATTATACAGAAAAAATCCATAACTATCATATAACTACTTTTTAGATTTAAATTTTCTATTTTGACCTTTAATTTTTTAGATTACATTCACAAAAAGTGAATCTAATGTTTTAATGTTACATTGCCTTGAAGAAAAAGTACAAGAAGAAAATAGAAAAAAGGTAGAGAAAGAAAGTTCAAGAAGTATGAAAAGAGAGAGAAGATTTATTAACATGATAATACTTATGACCCATAACTAAAACATGTTATTGTCCTTCAGTTTGTGATGTTTTTATATTGTATGCTCTAAACTGTTGTACTACATGAACTATTTCCTTTTTCTTGACAACGACTATATTTGATGTGTGGACTAACCTTGCCCTCAATGTTTCATTTATATATTTGTTATTATTGAAAAACTTTGGTATATTTTTATTACATTCAACTATAGTAATGCAAAAATCATTCAACTTACCCATTGATTCAAGGTTGAAGACATCTATATTGAATAGTTAAATATTGATCATTTTCTGAAACTGTCTTTTATTTATGTA